>CM034305.1:24288543-25488543 GCA_019925795.1 Dendrobium chrysotoxum
AGGGATCCTCACAGGTCGCCCAATTTGTCACACACCCCCATTAAGAATTCATTGTTAATGCTATTAGCCACCCACCAAAGAGGGGTATCATTGATCTTACTCACCACATTAACTATAGGAAAGGCACCCACTCAAATGACTCATAGTACACTCATTCATATCCATTTGGCCATGGAGTTCATCTACTTTGCAATTCAAGCTCACTCCCCCCCCCCTCTCTCTCTCTCTCTCTCTATATATATATATATATATATATATACTCGCTTACTCCCATTCACCCACATAAACTCAATGCTTATGAGCTAGCCCAGAGGTAGATAAATCATTTTCAAGTGGCAATTCCCCCTCAAACTAGCTTGAGTGTGACATGCGTCTAAGGTAGTTCATAGACTCATTGAAATCTATTTTTTTTAATTTCATTTATTGATTGTTATATAAGTTTATGTAGCCCTTAGATCCCCATAAATAAATAGTGAAGAATAGATTTTTGAATCTTTTGCATATGGAGCATTTGTTGGCCCTTGTATTACAGACATTATAGTTAGTAGATTACTTTATCTCTCTTCTCCATTCTTACATAGGTTTTCATGTTATACTCTTAGAGCTTGCCTACTAGTAAGGTCAAGTATTATCTATGAACAAATTTGGATCCAATAGATTGATTAGCTTTCTATTATTCATTTTGTGTAATGTTACAAGAAATCAATTTTAAAATGTTTAGCTATTAAAAATAAATAATAATGATTGTAAGAGTAAAATCTATAAAATGCAAAAAAGTGCAAAAAAGTAAAATAGATAATTCAAGCTATAATAGGTTTATCGACCAAAAATCTACTTCTACTCTTCAAGTCCTCTCAAAATTTCAACTAACTATCCTTCACTAACATAAAGTGAAGAAACACCTTTTGAATATTTTCATGGATAATTGCTATGGTATGAAATGCAAATGTAACGTCTACAAAAGGATATGAAGAGTAAAGGTTAAGAAATACCACCTTTGCTAACCGAAAATATGTTACTCCCCACATAATTCACTATATTACAATGTCCACATCAAATTAGAGAATAAGCTTCATAAAATCCAAAAGACAAATCGTTAGGATCAAGTATTTGAAAATGGAAGATGACCTCCTACGAGCAAACTCTATTTTAAAATTTCACTCCAAAAATTCTCTTAAGGTTTGCATGCTAATAATTTATATTTGATATATGTTTTCATATCCTTATTGTAAACATGGTAATAATCATTATCCTCCAACAAAACACAATCATCAATTATAGATTAATCAAAAATAATTTAAAATCTTTGATTATGTACAACAACAACCCCAAATCTAATACAAATTCTTTGATGATGTAGTATACAAAAATATCTTGATGGGTAGGAGTGTCAAGCATACTTGAGCACAAATTCAGACAATTTGATTTTTTTTTTTTGGGTTAGGCCCTTACTAGGTTTCTTTTTCATTTTCTTCTAAATCAAACCATGTAGCTAGTGAAGAAATTATGATTAAGTGGGTGAGATAAATTTAACAAACTCCCTTTTTTTCTATTTTTATTTTGGATGTGGTAAGACACATAATGTAGTCTACTCTTATAAAACTTATTCCATATAGAGATGTTTCCAATTTTTTGATAAACTCATAACATATCTCCCATTATTAGTATAAAGTGACCTCTGATAAACCACCATATCTTACCAACCATTAGGAAAACTCTAAATTTTCCCATGTGCACAACATTAGGAAATCATCCAAGAATGAGTAGATGAGATGGATGGATGATATGAAGCTTTAAGCAATCATGGAATGCTTTTCGTAGACCCTATAAAAGCTAATTGCCTTCACTATGCTAGTAAATTGTTTATGTGAGAAGGTGATTAAGGAGCTCATACCCTTAGTTAAGAGGAGCTCATCAGTGAGGGTAGAGAACTAAGAACCATTAATTCTCTATAACTTTTCCTTCCTACTTTTATATGAAATTCCTAATCCATTAAAAGCATCATATTTTCCTATTATTATTTATGAACTTTAGTATAATTTAAGTGTGATGACATGAATGTAAGCAAAAGTGAAAGGGAATGGTGCTAATTAAATATTATTGAACTTGGGATGACTATGTTATCTCTATTATGGAGCAATGTGACTAGATAAATGATTAAGGTTTCGTTTGGGATGGCTTTTTTATTGCTTCTTAAAATGGTATTTTAGTAGTACAAAAATTAAAAATTTTTAACTAAAATTCCATTTTAAGAAGCAATAAAAAAGCCGTCCCAAACGAAGCCTAAATTAGGAGGAGCTTCTGACTTCAACTTTTTGTTAGTACGACCTTATAATTGAGTAGAGTGCGAGGATTATGTGACCTATGATAATGTTGCATTGAACAACTAAGTGAGCATGGATAAGATAATTGAAATAAGCTAGCTAGATATTTATGAATTGCTAAAATGTCCAATCATTTTGTTGATATCTACATACTTGTTGAACCTATTAGATGACTTTAATTGTTGAGCCTATTGTATTTTGATATTGAGCCATCCCTTTTATTACAACTTGTATTATTTTAATCGTTTTTCATATTGAGCCATCCTTTTTTTTGTACCGCCATTATTTTCATATTGACCTATCACTTAGTTTACTTACTTCTATTATTTATATCTCTATGAGATAACTTGGCATTTACAGTCAGGGGTGTCAAAATCGGGTTTCGGGTTGGGTTCGGGTCGAACCCGAAATGACCTGCGTTCAAATGGGTCGACCCTAACCCGACCCGGGTAGGAAAACGGGTCAGAAATTTGGACCCAGACCCGACCCGTCGGGTTGCGGGTTGACCCGACCCGACCCTGGCGAGCACGGGCGAGCGCAGGTGAGCGCAGGCGCGCATGGGCAGGCTAGGGCAGAGCGAGCAGGGCGTGGGCAGAGCATTTTAAATGGGTTTTTGGGTTGACCCGGCAACCCGACAGGTCAACTAGAACCTGACCCGTTTTTCAAACGGGTCGAATTCGTGAACCCGAACCCAACCCGTTTTGAACTCGGGTTGGGTCTAACCCGAAATTTTCGGGTTGGGTTTGAGTCGGGTTTTCGTGTCGTGTCAAATATTGATACCGCAATTACAGAGAAGAAAAATGAGAATTAGGAAATTTGAGATACTATGCCAAATATTTTAGAAGAGTTTACTAGTACAAGCTATGTAGTCATTAGCATTAAAATCTATCTGACGTATTTTGCTTTGATGTAGAACTCTATTAATTAGTTGTTACATATTTTCTTATTTTTCATAAAATTTATCATACTATCTCATGCTATCTATTGGGCTGACTCTATATGCTCTTTGTGGCCATAGTCGTTCTTTCATTCCATGCAGCTAAAACTTCAGGGTATGTGCTTGCACTTTCACAGTTTGACAAAAGAATATCAAATGAATAACTATTACAATTTGGGGAATGCGAATATATAAAAGCAAAATAAAGGGAAAAAATTGTGATGACAAACTCAAGTCCTAAGTTGGATTAAGACTTTGCTCGAGATGACTGCAACATTTTATAAATTTAGTTATGAAGTTGTTGTAGAGAAGGTTAACTTAACTAGTCTGGCTGCAAAAAAATAATTTTCCATCATAAAATTACTAAAAAATAACGAGAAAATAGTAGTGATGGCATTGCACAACAAGCATGGGGAGGCAAGCAATGTTGCAGAATGGCTTTGACAAGGTCATGAGGAGAGTGAGAGGTCATCCGGGCAAGCCTAATCAATTTGAAATTTGTATGTGGAGAGTGAGAGGTCATCCGGGCAAGCCTAATCTTGAAATTTGTCTAATTCCAATAAATTTTTAGTTCATCAAAATTGAACAATTGGATTATTTGAAGCACTTTGAACAATTGGCTACAGTTTTTTCTCTGCTTTCAATAAATTTTTTTTGTGCTGAAAAGCGACCTTTTACAACAATTTTTAAAAAGTTATTTTCTCACAATAGCTTTATATTTTATAAAAAAAACTATATCCGTTCCAAACAATTCTTTAGTTGTTCCAAATAGAGCATTAGAAAATAAAACAATTGTTAAATTTTACTAGATTATTTAAAATTTTTATATGACATTACTTATATTTTACAAGATAGCAACCAACCCACTCATTAAAAAATATTTTTTAAAAAAATTTTCAAACCTATTCTAAAAATATTCAAAATTGTGTTTCATCCTAAACAACCTTTTGGTAATATTCAATGTAATTTTATTCCATAAAAAAATATTGCTTATTGGCCCTTTCATTGCCTATATATGAAATGTCATAGAAAATAAACTTTTGGTAAGCCAATTAGCATTTCAGAGCCTACCAAATCCCACCAATAAATTCCCCACTGACCAACCATAAATATTTAAACCTGTAAAGGATTTTGTCAAAGCTTGATCTCCTTCTTTCATCGATAGACTTTTTCTTTGCATAATAATCACCACTTTTACATAGTTTTGTAATGTTAATCAAGAAATGGAAATATCTGAATATGATGTTTTAGTGTGTTATCTTGTGCTTTATAAATGTCATTAATTTATGTCTTATCTTAGAGAGTAATCATAGAGTAATATATAATTATATGAACTAAGACTTTTTAAGTGCATAAAATATTCAAGCTATTAAAGTAAAATCGGCCTTATGTTTAACAAATCATATTTCTTTTAGTTTTTTTTTAATTGAGCAATGCAAAAGAAACATTTTTAGGAAATTTTATTTGAACTTTGCAAATTGGGTGTATTGAAAAATGAGACTTACTATAATTTTAAGAATTAAGAGTATGGCTGACTGATATTGAGCTTTAGTTCCAATTTGGGTCACAAATTGCTAAGTCATGCCCACAGGGAGAGAGAAAACCCATTTTCTAAAAACATTGAACCTAGACAACTCGTACAGTTTTGCCAAATTTTGAGGAAATATTTCCTTGCCGACTTGATCCATTTGACTTCATCCAAACTTCTCAAATCCACCTGAGATAGTGAGAATGTATTTAAGTAACATTATGGATCTTTACCTAAAAAAGACAAAACCATTTTATTAGAGCATTAGTGACTATAAGGCAAGAACAAGAATAATACTTAAAATAAAATTTGTGTAGCCTTCATAGGTATTTAGAGGGTACCTAGTAGGTAATGGAAGAGGAACTTACTCTTCAAAAGGGCCCATAGGAGGGACTCACTTAAGTAGTCTAAAAAGGGGCTACACTCGCCTGAAGCCCATAGGAGGACTCACCAAACCATATCAACATGAGTCACTCACCTAGTTTTATACGAAACTCACTCCACACGAGGCGACTCAGAGGTTTCTTATTAAGTCAATAGCTTGGCATCTGCCATATGCCCTAAACCCTTTATCAACCAATCACTCCCTCTCAGAGCGACCACCCCTCCATCCAAGTTTAGTTATAAGAAAGTGAGTACCTAGGATTCCCAACTCACACTAAGCACCTACCACAACTCAATCCCTCAGCTATCTAAGCTCGTTCACCTATTCCCACATGATAACTTGAGGCTCATCATAGATACCTAGTAACTTTCAGTTAGCATCATCTCATAAGGCTCACTCTACTCTGCACCATCTCGCAGACTCGCCTGATTCCATGGGGCTCCTCCTCTTCTTAATTTGCCTAGTGCACACACAACACCACCTTGTATACCTAGAGATAGATCCTAACCTCTAGCTATCCCTCACTCTATCAAGGATCGACATGTGTTTATAGCATTATGTAGCATTGCATATGTGGATATGCATCATTGTACCTTTTTATATTTTCTTTATTTAGCCTTTCCCTTAGCCCCTATGACCCTATAAATAAGGTGCCATGAGGAAGAGTTTATGAGGAATTTTCCCTTCTATTGATAGTGGAAGCAATGCCAATTTTAAAGTTCAAATCCTCTTAGCACATTCTATATTATCCTCACTCTCCAATTCCATTCTTTTTTCTCCATTCTCACCCATGTTCTTACTTGCCTACTTACCAAATCAACTTGCCAATAAGGTTGGGTGTTATCCTTGAAAAAATTTAGATTGAACATTCTCTATGGTGTAATGAGCATGGATTAATGTCATTCATGAGAAAATAGACTCGACTCAACCAGAAGAACCGAAAGAAGCTATCTGCGAACATGTAGAACTCTAATTACCCAACTTGCCAGAACCGTGCTAAAATGGAGGAGCGAATCATGCAGCATTATCATGACCCTCATGACAAAATTCTTTTATAAGAAAAGAAATTTTAATATGAGGTTGTGGGTTTAAAACCAAGTGACTTAGCTTGACTTGGTGCAACCTCAATTTCTCTCCACACCCAATTATTCTAAAAGTTTATTACTCACTTTTCTCAAAAATCTGAGCTCAAATCTTTAGCTGCCTAACCATGAATGGGTTAGTTTGGATGAACCAAATTAGAATTTTTTTTGGTAACATCCTAATCTATATCTTTGAGCTTTGGTCCAATCCAAATTGGCCAATTGGTTTGAAAAAAAAAACAATTTTGAAAATATATGGTTCCTTTAATAGAAAAAGTTGACTTCTTTGACCAAGATTGGTTATGCTACTACCATCCTAGTAAAGTTCCACATTGATTTATCAGATTAATTAGATGTTTCAAAGTCAATTTAGCTCATTTGACCAATTTAGGTTCAAATGGGTAAATTTTGGTCAATTGAACTCAATTGATATATTTCCATGGTCAATTAGTTGCATAAGGATGTATTCTTGATCCATTTATATTAACCAATTTGGATTGAAGGATAGCTTTGACAATTTAGCCCATTTAAGGCTGATTTTTTGGTTAATGCACATTCTTGATGATTAATTGGTCAACATATGGTGTAAATTAGGATATGAAGATTTTTATCAACCTAGTGGGATCTTATTCTAAATCTAGGGTCTATAAGTTAGAGTATGTTCCTATTTTGACTTTTCATCATTGGAGGTCTTAGGTCTACTTGGGGTCATATGTTCCTATTTTGACTTTTCATGATTGAAGTGGCTAATCATGGTTAAATTAAAAGGCCATAATTGGTTTAATTATATATGAAATACTTAAGGAAATCCATTGGATGATTCAATTTGACTTAATGTATCTAATTTGGTTGATTTGGGCCACTAAGTTTCAAATTGGTGGCTTTTCCTTAAATTGTGTGGACTTCCTTGTGAGGCATGATCAAATTGGGTGAATTTAGTTCATCTAAGGGTTGACTCAGCTTAATACTTCTATGATTAACTAATTGAAATAATTTTCAATGATTGATTGAATACAATTTAACTAAAATTACTCAAAGTAGCCTTAATTGACTAAATATGTCTAGATGAACCAATCAATTTATTTAAGGGCCACTTGGGGGTCAAGGTAGCTATGATTGACCTATTAAGATTTTCTTAAAGCTTTTGGGATAATCAACTAAGTCAATTTGATAGAGCTTAATGAGATTTTTCTTATATAGGAAAAGATGTCAATTTTGGTTCAATTGGGTTAGAGAGTTTAATTAAAGCTCATATAATGTTAATTAGACATAATAAAAATTTTAATAATATTTTAAGACTTATCCAGGGGGTTACTTTAAGGCAATTTCTTGTAATTCATGGGGTTAAACAAAGGGCTCAACATTCTCCAATGGTCAAAGATGACCAATCTTCTTGGGTTTGATGGTTTAAACCTTCTAGAAGAAGTTTAACTAAGTTATAAAATCCTTAAAAAAAAGAAGAAAAAGTTATAGGATCATTTAGCTAAATACAATTAAATGTATACTATTGATAATGTCCATTGAGACTAATTAAAGTTGAGAATGGAAATGCACAACAAGCATGGGGAGGCAAGCAATGCTGCATAATTGTGATGAGAGTGAGGTCATCCGGGCAAGCCTTATCCATTTGAAATTTATCCAATTCCAATAATTTTTTAGTTCATAAAAATTGAACAATTGGATTATTTGAAGCATTATGAACAATTGTCTCTTTTCCCTGCTTTTAATAAATTTTTTGTGCTAAAAAACAACCTTTTACATCAATTTTTTAAAAAGTTATTTTCCCACGATAGCTTTATAAAATTTTTTATAAAAATTTATAACCATTCCAAATAGTTTCGTAGTTGTTCCAAATAGAGCATTACAAAATAAAACAAATGTTAAATTTTACTAGATTATTTAAATTTTTATATGACATTACTTAAATTTTACAAGATAGCAACCAACCAACTCATTAAAAATATTCAAAATTGTGTTTCATCCTAAACAACATTTTGCTAATATTCAATATAATTTTATCCCATAAAAAATATTGCTTATTGGCCCTTTCATTGCCTATATATGAAATGCCATAGAAAGTAAACTTATGTTAAGCCAATTCGCATTTCAGAGCCTACCAAATTCCATCAATAAATTCCCTACTAACCAATCATAAATATTTAAACCTGTAAAGGATTTATTCAAAGCTTGATGCCCTTCTTTCATCGATAAACCTTTTTTTTGCATATAATGACAACTTGATGCACAATAATCACCCACTTTTAAGTAGTTTTGTAATGTTAATCCAAGAAATGGAAATACCTGAATATGATGTTTTAGTGTGTTATCTTGTGCTTTATAAATGTCAATAATTTGTCTTATCTTATAGAGTAATCATAGAGTAATCTATAATTATATGTACAAAGCCTTTTTTTAAGTGCCTAAAATATTCAAGCTAATAGAGTAAAATTGGCCTTATGTTTAACAAATCATATTTCTTTATGTTTTTTTTTTAAATAAGCAATGTGAAAGAAACCATTTTAGGAAATTTTACTTGAACTTTGCAAATTGGGTGTATTTGAAAAATGAGACATACTATTATTTTAAGAATAGAGAGTTTGGCTAACTTATATTGAGCTTTAGTTCCAGTTGGGTCACAAACGACTGAGTCATGCGCACAGGGAGAGATAAAACCCATTTTCTAAACAAATTCGAGCTACACAAATCATACGTCTTTTGCCAAATTTGAAGGAATTATTTCCTAGCCGACTTGATCCTTTTAACTTCACCAAAACTTCTCAAACCCACCCGAGATAGTGAGAATGTATTCCAGTAACATTATGGTGGTTTACTTAAAAAAGGACAAAACCTTTCTATTAGAGCATTAGTAACTATAAGGCAAGAAAAAGTACAATACTTAAAATAAAATTTGTGTAGCCTTCATAGGTATTTAGAGGGTACCTAGTAAGTAATGGAAGAGGAACTCACTATTCAAAAGGGTCCATAGGAGAGACTTGCTTAAGCAGTCTATAAAGGAGCTACACTCGCCTAGAGCCCATCGTAGGACTTACCAAACCATTTCAACATGAGTCACTCACCATGTTTTATACGAAACTCACTCCACATGAGGCGACTCTTAGGTTTCTTATCAAGTCAATAGCTTGGCATCAGCCATATGCCCTAATCCCTCTAATAGCCACTCACTCCTTCCAAAGAGACCACCCCTCCATCAAAGCTTAGCTATAGGAAAGTGCATACCTAGGGTTCCCAAGTCAAACTATAAGAACCTACCACAACTTAATGCCTCAGCTATCTAAGCTCACTCACTTGTTCCCTCATGACAACTCGAGGCTCATTATAGATACCTATCAACTTTTAGCTAGCATAATCTCATAAGGCTCACCCTGCTCTACACCATCTCACAAACTCGCCTGATGCCATGGTGCTCCCCCTCTTCTTAATTTGCCTAGTGCACACACAACACCACCTTGTACGCCTAGAGATAGATCCTTAACCCTAGCTATTCCTCACTTTATCAAGGAGCAACATGTGTTTTAGAGTATTATGTAGGATTGTATACGTGGACTATGCATCATTGCACCTTTTTATATGTTCTTCATTTAGCATTTCCCTTAGCCCACATGGCCCTATAAATAAGGTGCCATGAGGAAGAGTTGATGAGGAATTTTCCCTTCTATTTATAGTGGAAACAATGTCAATTTTAAAGTTCTAATCCTCTTAGCGCATTCAAGATTCTCTTCCACTCTCCAATTCCATTATTTACTCTCCATTCTCACCCATGTTCTTACTCGCCTACTTACCAAATCAATTTGCTAATAAGGTCAGGTGTCATCCTTAAAAAAATTTAGATTGAACATTCTCTATGGTGTAGTGAGCATGGATTAATGTCATTCATGAGAAAATAGGCTCTACTCAACCAGAAGAACCAAAAGAAGCTATCCACGAACATTTAAAACTCCAATTACCCAACTTGCCAAAACTGTGCTGAAATGGAGGAGTGAATCATGGAGCATTATCAAGATACTCATGATAAAATTCTTTTATTAGAAATAAAATTTTAATATGAGGTGTGGGTTTAAAACCAAGTGGCTTAGCTTGACTTGGTGCAGCCTCAATTTCTCTCCACACCCAATTATTCTAAAAGTTTATCACTCAATTTTCTAAAAAATGTGAGCTCAAAACTTTAGGTGCCTAACCTTGAATGGGTTGTTTTGGATGAACCAAATTAGAATTTTTTTTTGGTAACATCCTAATCCACATCTATGAGCTTTGGTCCAATCCAATTTGGCCAATTGGGTTGAAAAAAAAACATTTTTGAAAATATAGGGTTCCTTTAATAGAAAAAGTTGACTTATTTGACTAATTATTGTTAAACTAGTTGTGGGTTGACCATGATTGGTCATGCTACTACCATCCTAGTACGGTTCCACATTGATTAATCGGATTAATTAGATGTTTTAAAGTCAATTTAGCTCATTTGACCAATTTAGGTTCAAATGGGTTAATTTTGGTCAATTGAGCTCAATAGATATATTTCTAGGGTCAATTAGCTGCATGAGGTTATATTCTCGATCCATTTATATTAACCAATTTGGATTTAATGATAGCTTTGACAATTTAGCCCATTTAAGGTTAATTTTTGGTTAATGCACATTCTTGATGATTAATTGGTTAACCAATGGTGTAAATCACGATATCAAGATTTTTATCAACCTAGGCGGATCTTATTCTAAATCTTGGGTCCATAAGTTAGAGTATTTGGAGGTCGTAGGTCTACTTGGGGTCATATGTTCCTATTTTGACTTTTCATGATTGAAGTGGCTAATCATGGTTAAATTAAAAGGTTATAATGGGTTTAATTGTATAGGACATGTTTAAGGAAATCCGTTGGATGATTTAATTTGAGTTAATGTATCTAATTTGGATGATTTGGTCCGCTAAGTTTCAAATTGGTGGCTTTTCCTTAAATTGTGTGGACCACCTTGTGAGGCATGATCAAATTTGGATAATTTGATTCATCTAAGGGTTAACTCAGCTTATTACTTCTATGATTAACTAATTGAAATAATTTTCACTGATTGTTTGAACACAATTTAACTAAAATTAGTCAAAGTAGCCCTAATTGGTTAAAAATGTCTAGATGAACCAATCGATTTATTTAAGGGCCAGTTAGGGTCAAGGCACCTATGATTGACCTATTAAGATTTTCTTAAAGCTTTTGGGATAGTCAACTTAATCAATTTGATAGAGATTAATGAGATTTTTCTTATATAGGAAAAGATGTCAATTTTGGTTCAATTGGGCCAGAGAGTCGAATTAAAACTCATATAATGTTAATTAACCATAATGAAAATTTTAATAATATTTTAGGACTTATCGAGGGGGTAACTTTAAGGCAATTTCTTGTAATTCATGGGTTTAAACAAAGGGCTCAACATTCTCCAATGGTCAAAGATGACCAATCTTCTTGGGTTTGATGATTTAAACCTTCTAGAAGAAGTTTAACTAAGCTATAAAATCTTTTAAAAAAGAAGAAGAAAAATTTATTGGATTATTTAGCTGAATACAATCAAATGTATACTATTGATAATGTCCATTGAGACTAATTAAAGTTGAGAATGGAAATGCACAAACAACATGAGGAGGCAAGCAATGCTATAGAATTGCTACGAGAAGGTCACAATGAGATTGAGAGGTCATTCGGGCAAGCCTAGTCAGTTTGAAATTTGTCCAATTCCAATAATTTTTTAGTTCATAAAAATTGAACAATTGGATTATTTGAAGTACTTTGAACAATTGCCTACAGTTTTTTCTCAGCTTTCAATAAATGTTTTGTGTTAAAAAATAACCTTTTATAGCAATTTTTTAAAAAGTTATTTTCTCACAATAGCTGTATAAAACGTTTTATAAAACATTATAACCGTTCCAAATAGTTCCGTAGTTGTTCCAAATAGAGCATTAGATAATAAAACAATTGTTAAATTTTACTAGAATATTTATAATTTTTATATGACATTACTTAAATTTTACAAGAAAGCAACCAACCCACTCATTAAAAAATTCAAAATTGTGTTTCATCCTAAACAACATTTTGGTAATATTCAATGTAATTTTATTCCATAAAAAATATTGCTTATTGGCCCATTCATTGTCTACAAATGAAATGTCATAGAAAGTAAACTTCTGTTAAGCCAATTCGTAATTCAGAGCCTACATAATTCCATCAATAAATTCCCCACTGACCAATCATAAATATTTAAACTTGTAAAGGATTTTGTAAAATCTTGATCTCCTTCTTTCATCGATAAACTTTTTCTTTGCATATAATGACAACTTGATGCATAATAATCACCCACTTTTAAGTAGTTTTGTAATGTTAATCCAAGAAATGGAAATATCTGAATATGATGTTTTAGTCTCTTATCTTGTGCTTTATAAATGTCAATAATTTGTCTTATCTTAGAGAGTAATCATAGAGTAATCTATAATTATATGGACTAAGTATTTTTTTAAGTGCTTAAAATATTCAAGCTATTAGAGTAAAATCGGCCTTGTGTTTAACAAATCATATTTCTTTCAATTTTTTTTTTAAATAATCAATGTGAAAGAAACATTTTTAGGAACTTTTACTTGAACTTTGCAAATTGGGTGTATTTGAAAAATGATACATACTATAATTTTAAGATTAAAGAGCATGGTTGGCTGATATTGAGCTTTAGTTCCAGTTTGGGTCACAAACGGCTGAGTCTTGCGCACAAGAGAGAGAAAATCCATTTTCTAAATGAATTCAAGCTACACAAATCATACAACTTTTGCGAAATTTTGAGGAATTATTTTCTTGCCTACTTTATCCTTTTGACTTCACCAAAACTTCTCAAACCCACCTGAGATAGTGAGAATGTATTCAAGTAACATTATGGAGGTTTACTTAAAAAAGGACAAAACCTTCCTATCAGAGCATTAGTAAGTATAAGGCAAGAATAAGTACATCACATAAAATAAAATTTGTGCAGCCTTCATAGGTATTTAGAGGGTACCTATTAGGTAATGGAAGAGGAACTCACTCTTCAAAAGGGTCCATAGGAGGAACTCACTTAAGTAGTCTAAAAAGAGGCTATACTTGCCTAGAGCCCATAGGAGGACTCACCAAAACATATCAACATGAGTCACTCACCTTGTTCTATACGAAACTCACTCCATACGAGGTGACTCATAGGTTTCTCATCAAGTCAATAGCTTGGCATCTGCCATATGCCCTAATCTCTCTTTTAGCCACTCACTCCCTTTTAGAGTGACCACCCCTCCATCCAAGCTTACCTATAGGAAAGTGCTTACCAAGGGTTCCCAACTCACACTATAAGAACTTACCACAACTCAATCCCTCAGCTAGCTAAGCTCACTCACTTGTTCCCTCATAATAACTCGAGGCTCATCATAGATACTAAGCAACATTCAGTTAGCATTATCTCATAAGGCTCACCCTACTTTGAACCATCTCACAAACTCGCCTGATGCCATGGCACTCCCCCTCTTCTTAATTTGCCTAGTGCACACACAACACCACCTCATACACCGAGAGATAGATCCTTAACCCTAGCTATCCCTCACTCTATCAAGGAGCAACATGTGTTTAGAGTATTATGTAGCATTGCATACATGGACTATGCATCATTGTACCTTTTTATATGTTCTTTATTTAGCCTTTCCCTTAGCCCCCATGACCCTATAAATAAGGTGCCATAAGGAAGAGTTGATGAGGGAATTTTCCCTTCTATTGATAGTGGAAACAATGCAAATTTTAAAGTTCTAATCCTCTTAGCACATTCTAGATTCTCTTCCACTCTCCAATTCCATTCTTTACTCTCCATTCTCACCCATGTTCTTACTCACCACTTAGCAAATCAACTTGCCAATAAGGTCGGGTGTCATCCTTAAACAAATTTAGCTTGAACATTCTCTATGGTGTAGTGAGCATGGATTAATGCCATTCATGAGAAAATAGTCTCTACTCAACCAGAATAACCAAAGAAGCTATCCGCAAACATGTAGAACTCCTATTACCCAACTTGCCAGAACTATGCTGAAACGGAGGAGCGAATCATAGAGCATTACCATGACGCTCAAGATAAAATTCTTTTATTAGAAATTAAATTTTAATATCAGGTTACGGGTTTTAAATCGAGTGGCTTAGCTTGACTTGGTACAACCTCAATTTCTCTCCATACCCAATTATTTTAAAAGTTTATTACTAAATTTTCTTTAAAATGTGAGCTCAAACCTTTAGGTGCCTAACCTTGAATGAATTAGTTAGGATGAACCAAACTAGAATTTTTTTCTTAACATCCTAATCCACATCTATGAGCTTTGGTCCGATCAAATTTGGCCAATTGGTTTGAAAAACATAATTTTGAAAATATAGGGTTCCTTTAATAGAAAAAGTTGACTTCTTTGACCAATTATTGTTAAACTAGTTGTGGGTTGACCAAGATTAGTCATGCTACAACCATCCTAGTAAAGTTCCATATTAATTAATTGGATTAATTAGATGTTTAAAGTCAATTTAGCTCATTTACCAACTTTGGTTCAAAGGGTTAATTTTGGTCAATTTAGCTCAATTGATATATTTCTAGGGTCAATTAGCTATATGAAGATGTATTCCCGATCCATTCATGTTAACCAATTTGGATTTAAAGATAGCTTGGACAATTTAGCCCATTTAAGGTTGATTTTTGGTTAATGCATATTCTTGATGATTAATTGGTCAACTAATGGTGGTAAATCAGGATATCAAGACTTTTATTAACCTAGGGGGATCTTATTCTAAATAAAGGGTCCATAAGTTAGAGTATTTGGAGTTCTTAAGTCTACTTGGGTCATATGTTGCTATTTTGACTTTTCCTGATTGAAGTGACTAATCATGGTTAAATTAACATGTCATAATGGGTTTAATTGTTTATGAAATACTTGAGGAAATCCATTGGATGATTCAACTTGAGTTAATGTATCTAATTTGGTTGATTTAGTCCTGTAAGTTTCAAATTGGTGGCTTTTCCTTAAATTGTGTGGACCTCCTTGTGACGCATGATCAAATTGGGTGAATTTGGTTCATCTAAGGGTTGACTCAGCTTAATACTTCTATGATTAACTAATTGAAATAATTTCAATGATTGATTGAACACAATTTAACTAAAATTAGTCAAAGTAGCCTTAATTGGTTAAAAAAGTCTAGATGAACCGATCAATTTATTTAAGGGTCAGTTGGGGTCAAGGCACCTATGATTGACCTATTAAGATTTTCTCAAAGCTTTTGGGATAATCAACTTAGTCAATTTGATAGAGATTAATGAGATTTTTCTTATATAAGAAAAGATATCAATTTTGGTTCAACGGGGTACAAGAGTCCAATTAAAGTTCACATAATGTTAATTAGCCAAAATAAAAAATTTAATAATATTTCAGGACTTATTCAAAGGGTTAGTTTAAGGTAATTTCTTGTAATTCTTCGGTTTAAACAAAGGGCTCAACATTCTCCAATGGTCAAATATGACCAATCTTCTTGGGTTTGATGGTTTAAACCTTCTAGAAGAAGTTTAACTAAGTTATACAATCTTAAAAAAAAGAAGAAGAAGAAAAAGTTATAGGATCATTTAGCTGAATACAATCAAATGTATACTATTGATAATGTCCACTGAGACTAATTAATTTTGAGAATGGAAAAAAAAGTTTTCCTGATATTGAAGAAGGTCTAACCTATCTAAGATGGATGATTAAGGGTTCATCTTATGGTCACTTTCATATCCAAGAAAATCTTAGTCATTATAAGGTTATTTATTATCCATCATATTATAAGGTTAGATTGGAATTCCAATATTATCTAAGATTATGTGGGATCTTATAGAATGATTGGGATTTGGTGATTGGAGTTATTGAAGAAGGAAAATTTGGTTATTTTCTAGAAGTAGAAGCAACGATTTGATGTGTTCTTAAATTCCTTAAAAAATAAGAATTTGGTGTTAATAGTACTACCAAAATCATTTTGAATGGCTTATTTGAACTATCATCCAGGTTTTTTTCTTTTTTAATGCCAACATAGTAAATTATCCTTTATCTTATGGTCTGTCTGATCTTGAAACGTAAACTATTCTGTTAAGATGATGGTTTATGAATCATAATTCATTTCTTGATGTTTGCCCAAGAAAATCAAAATGTAAGTGTGTTTTCTTTATTTAAAAATATCTCTTGGAAGTGCCCTTGTATGTAATTACTCTTAGATAATGCAACTCCATTTTGGGACTAACCAACCCTAATTATCTTCTATATTTGAACTTGAATTTTGATTTTGATCTTATGACTTCTCACGAGTATTCTGTTGAGATGAGATTTCTTATCCCTATCCCACTAAAAATCTTCTATTATCTCTTAAGAAATCTCGTATACAAGAAGAACACCATCATATCATCCTCTTTTTCCCCATAAAATCTCATACGGATTGACTATTCATTAAATAAAATAGTTTAACTATATGGCCTCCGTTCCTTTATTATTAAAAATAACAATATTAGATTTATTTCTTGGATTAAAATCATATATGGATTGACAATTGCTTTATAAAATAGTTTGACAACATGGTATCGCTTCTATTTTTATTTAAAATAATAATATTGTATTTATTTCTAGTAAATTTATGACAACTAAAAATTTTTAGGGTTCAAATTAAATTTTCTTTAATTTTGCATGCTAAAATTGAAGGATGAACTTAAGCAATTAATTAAACCCTATAAAATTTGATTAGTTAACTGGTGGGAAAAAGCTTAGATAAATGGGAGTTGTACCTATCTAAATATAAAATTTTCTATAATAGTAGTGTTTTCACCACCATGAAGAAAACCCATTTCAAAATAGTCTATCAATTCAATGCTAATGATAAATTGATGTCGATAACATTTGCTCTCATGATTTTTTTATCTTCTTCTTTTTCAAATACTTTCAAAGCTTACTTGATTAAGAAAAAAAAGAAAATAATCATGAGCATTAATAAATATGATGATAAAGTAAACTGTAATTATTCCATAAAATAATATGAATTGTGTTTTGATATGGATTTGACCTGAGATTATCAAATCATCAAATTTAAAAAAAATTGTATAAGTGATTGTCTAATATTTAAGATTCTTAGGAAACTTAGAACTAGTGTTTATTACTTTGATTTGTCAATTGACTAACTAGTTTAAATTTTTATATTTAAGACATCTTATAATATGATGGAGTTAGCTAATCACCAAATGTTCTGTCTATCTTTTTAATACTAGATAATAACCTATGCTTCTATACTCCTTCATAGTTTAATTTAAATAACAGAAGTCCATTATTATTGGAAAAGTGATAGCAGATCTAATTGATATTAAAAGATTTTTAGTAAGAAGGCAGAAAGCTTACTACTGATATTCTAGAAGACTAATTGAATTTTAATTCTATAGGGCACATTTCAAATGGATCCAGGGCAGTTTATATAAAATATTATATTGATTTATTAAAGGGCCAAGTTAGAAGAGCCTTAGCATAGAGCTCAAGAAAGTGCCAACATAAGAGCCAAATCAAGGCCAATCATAAAAGTGCATTCAAGAAGAAAATAATTCATTTTTATTAGCCATTTAATGTTTAAATTTAGATTAAGGTTTTATAAATTTGAATTTTTTATTAGCAAATAGTAGTGTGTTTAATGATCCCAATATTAATCCTTAAAGATGGTGACAACTATGTGCACTTGAACATTAATAACATCATCACCATCAAGCATTTATCCCATTATGTGGGGACAGCTACATGAATCCTTTTTCTCCATTATGTCATGTTAAAACTCAAATTCTCATTTAATTCTAATAAAGAAAGGTCATTTCTAATATTTTCTAACCTAGTTATTTTAGGTCTACCTTTACTTTTCTTAAAATAAGTCAAATCTAATACATCTACTCTCCTAACCGAGTCATCAGAAGGCCACCATTTTATTTGACTAAGCATCTAAGGTGACTCTCTCTAATCTTGTCTTCCACTAGTTCTACTCCAACTTAACCTTTTCACGTGTATGCTTATTTTGTATCCTATCTCTAAGAGTAAAGCCACTCATCCACCTGAGCATCCTCATTTCTACAATAATTAACTTAATATTATGCTTCTCTTTTGATAGCCAACATTTTGCACCATAAAGCATTGTAGCTCTCACCACCATCTTATAGAATTTTTCCTTAAGTTTGAGGGGAACTTTTCTATCTCACAACAAGCCCGATGCATTGCTCCACTTGAACCATCCAACTTGTATTCTGCTAATATTATCACCATCTATTTAACCATCACTCTGAACAATAAACCTAAGATATCTAAAATGTGTACTCTTATTAATGACTTGATTGCCCAAAGTCATAATCCCCCATTAGATTTGTTATTACTAAAATTACACTTACACTCCATATTATCTCTATTTTAGATCTACTCAAACAAGAACACGTAAACTCTAAGGTTGACCTCCATAATTCATGTTTACCTTCAACTCCCTTTCTAACGTTATCAACAATAAGACTATCATCCATAAAAAAGCATACACCAGGGTACAACCTCTTGTAAATGTCTAGAGAGAACATTCATAACTAAAGTAAAAAGATAAGGGATAAGGGCTTGATGACCTCATTTTTGAATGAGGTCATCACGCACTACCCCAAGTTCCTAATCATATTTGATGGTGGATGATCAAACAGTTATGAATCATATAGCCATTTCAAAAAGTCAATAAAGCTTGCACTCAATGAACCTATCATTCAATCAATCTATCAATCACCATTCAAAATCATAATCAATGATTCAATCATTCAATGTCCTATACTCAATCAATCACCAGTCTCCATCAAATCTCAATCAATCAATCAAATTTCAAGTCAACCTTCAATACATTGCAACCAGGTGGCTTAGTGCACTGCTTACCATAGTACCTCAGCTAGGGTCTAAACCACTTCATTAGGAAATACACATATCCAACCTACCTCTCATCAGCTTTCTAAACCATTGATGAATAAGTTTGATCTAGTTGAGCTAGCTCAAGCTAGTTCAACTGACCATACACATCCACTACCTCCAATTCAATTCCAAATTACTTCTGAAATCCCCCTAAACTTCTGTGAACACTCCTTCTAGTGAATTGGACTTGACCAATCACCTTGACCTAATCACCAGTTGACTGGGTCAAGTGGACCCAAGCTTGGTCAACTAAACCTATTTAAGCTCAATCATTATATATGATTCAATCAACCCTTATGATACAATCAAGATAACTTTAAAGCATCACTATAAAATCTGCAAACATATCTTGAGTCAAGTCATAGTAGGTTTGACTTGGTCAAACCCACCATGAATGGCCAAACTCTAATATCCATAGGTTTCTTAGCATATACATCAAATCTGTTCTCTTAGGCCTTTTATAAATCACCCCACCAGTAACTTTAAATCACTTAAACTCTACCTCATCATGCTTTGACTAGTTGACTAATCAAGTTAAGTTAGTAAGACCTTAAATAAAATCATTTAGTCAACATTCCATTCAAAAAGCCAACCACTTAATTTTACATGGCTTCCAAGCCATCTCAAATGACCAATAGGACCCTTACTTGCCACCTAAGCTTCTATGACTCTTTTGACTAGTCAAATGGTCAAAGGACACCAAATTTATGTGTTTGGTAAACATATCTCTCTCAAACATTTTCTTCCCAATCCAGTCCCTCTAGCTCACTTACACCAACCATAGAGACCTTTTAGACTCTACCTAACCCGAACTCAACCTCTGGCATGACCCCTAGCTCAGCCCAATAACCTGAATGGTCCCCACCACCTGAGAAGGATGATCAATCCTTGCCACCTGAGTAGCATGCCTCGCTGTACTCTAACGGCTTAAGCCAGCTATCAGGCATCCAAGTCATCCATCTGATCGATCCTGGCCGTCCCTCTCAGCTCCAACACTTGGAATAGGGCAAAAGGATGAGATTCATTTATTCGAAGTTATTCTCTACTCCAGTCACTCTCTAGAGCTCTAGGGATTTCATTTTTCTTCCTTAGAGCTTTCTCTACACATTCTAGTCATTTCCCTATCATTTGGAAGCTACCGGCGGTGAGAGGAGTGAAGGTTCGAACCCTTGTCCATCTCCGTTGATCAAACATTTCCTCCAGTTGATATCCAAGCTCGGGGTCTTCTATAAGGTCGTAGAGGAGCTCACTCCAAAGAGAACAAGCCCTTGTACATCCTCAAAGACCATCTGTAGGAAGGTAAAATTAAAACCTTAGGCATTTATTTAGGTTCTAAAATAACTTTCAAATGATTGCATCAATGGCTATAAACTATATATGATTATAGCTCTAATTTCAAGGGGTGATCATTTGAAGGTGTTTCTACATCTTCCAATGATCTCAATTCAATTGGATATACATCCCTCTTATTGTTGAATTTTCAAAAATTATAAGTTATTTCATAACTTATGAATTACTTCACTATAATAATTCCATAGAACATTAGGTCACTTTATTTTGCTTTTCGTGACTGTTTTATGTGGTTGTAATTATTATATCAAGGGTTAATAAACATTGTATTCAATCCTATCAAACTTTAGTGACATTTAGGAACAATAATTAAGGATTATGTCTTAGTAAACTTAGTCAAATTTAGGATTCACTTCATACATCCCTTTTGGGATGAAATATAAACCTAGAAAACTTATGTCATATACCCAATGATATAATTCACCCTGATTTGAAATTAATTGATCTTATAACAATTATTAAATTCAATTAACCCTTAAGGGTCTAATTCCAACAAATCCTAATAATTCAAATAAAAATCTTAAAAATTCAAAATTAACTTTAATCAATCCTAAATCAAATGTGTAATGATTTAAAATTTGAATTCAAATTTAAATCACATTAACTTTGATTAATATTTAATTACCCTTAATTAAATATTAATCAAATAAATTCATTAAAAATTCAAATAAAATTCAAAATATTAAATAAATTCAAATAAAAAAAAATAAAATAAGATATTCATAATTATAAATTAAAGAAATTTTTTATTAATAATTAATGAATAATTCATTAATTAAATGATTTCATTTAATAATTAATTAAATAATAATAAATAAATATAAAAAATTCATCAAAATTCAAATAAAATTTAAGGATTAATATTTAAATTTAAATTAAATTTTTGAATAAAATTTAATTTTAAATTAATTTTAAATTCATTAATTAAAAAAATCCATTTATAATTAATTAAATATAATAAATAAAATTTAAAAAATTCTTTAAAATATAAGTAAAATCAAATAAAATTAAAAAATTTATAATTTAAATTTAAATAAAATTTTAAATAAATTTTAAATTTCTAATTCATTAATTAAACAATTCCATTTAAATTAATTAAATATAACAAATAAAATTAACAAATTCATAAAAATTTAAATAAAATTAAATAAAATTTAGAGATTTTTAATCTAAGTTTAAAGGAAATTTTTAAATAATTTTGAATAATATTTTATTAATAATTATTTAATAATTACTTAAAATTTTATAATTAATTAAAAATTTTCAAATATTACATTAAAATTCAGAAAAATTTAAATTAAATTCTAATTCATTTAAACTAAATTGTTTTGATAATTTGGTTGATTAAAATTCACTTTAATCAATCAAATTTGATAATTAATTTAAATTAAATGAATTAAGGTCTTTTTATGCCTAAAGCTTGATTTCTTTTGGAGGGCTTTTTGGAATTTTGATTCAAAGACCTTTAATACACTTAAATAACAAAAATGTCTCCTATGTGTTGTGCATAACTCCTTTCAGGAAGACACTAACATATTAGATTTGGGAGATCTTCTAACAATTAATAACACACCGACCTTATGTGACATACTCAACTCCTTTTGGAAGGTATGTTGCATTGGATTACAAGGTACCTTTCTCTTTCTCTAATAAACTTTGGAGGCTCTCATATGTTCACCTGTCTTGCATAGAGGATGGGTGTTCATTTTAAAATCCTTAGGATTTATAAATTGATAACTCCTTGCACTTTGGGAGTTATCAATCTATAAGTTCTTTAAAACTAAATCAACAACTCCAACCTCTAAAATTGAAATAATTTAAAAGAAAAAAACACATCATTTAAACTTTAATTAAATTTCCTTTCTGCCTTTAATGAATAAACCCTAAAAATGTATGCAATTCAAACAATAAATTTCTATAGGCCGTATCAAAGCCACACTAACTCTTTCACACACTTACATGGTTTGCTACGACAATCAACTTTAGCCTAGGCTAGGCTAGTGGATTATTTTGGTTTGATTATGGGTGTCCTTCCCTAGAGGTCACTTATGTGTGATTGCTTACTTTCAGCAAAATGTAGCATGCCATGTTTATCTTTCTGTTAGTGCACCAGAGAGCGAACTGAATGAGTGAGGGCCGTGTACTTTCCTTTTCTTTACTTTCCTATACATATAACTGCTCACAATGCACTTATAACTGCATTTTATTTCTTGCTTTTAAATTCCTGCAAAGTAGAATGTCCCTAGGAATTGATATATATGTATAAAAATTTTTAAATTTATATTTCATAGTTTCCTTGTATATAAATTGAGTTGTATCATGTCTTGAGTTATAAAAGAGTAAAAAATAATTGCTTTTAAATATACATGTGGGGCTCCAAAAAGTAATATCCCTTTCAAATGGGATATTCTTTTTGGAACTCCACAGAAGACTTGGAGCTCGAAGAGAATAAGCAGTTGGATTTGATTCTAGATGTTATTATAGGATTAGAATCCAGGTTTGTTGTTGGTGGGGCTTGGCCACCATTACTTTACTGCAGACCTAGGCTGTACTTTATAAATTTTATATTATAAAATCATCTCTTATATATATTTTATTGCATCATAAGCATACGTGTAGATTTTCATTTTTTTTGGAAGCATATTATACTGCATTTGATTTAATTTCTTTAACAAATCCTGATTCCTAGGATAGAGCTTTCTTAATCTTGCAGTCATCGATGATTATTGTGATTATGATTGTTAGCTGGTAGCTCATTCTAGGCAAGCGGTAAGTCCATATTGTATACACTCTTCTTTGCACACTCTTTATTTAATTCAATTAAACATTTCTAAATCAAATTCAATGCTTGAATTTATAATTTAAAGCCTGTATTTTGAAATTAATTAGCCCAAATATTTCTTTAAACTTATATGTATTTTAAAATTATTTAGTCATCATTTTAATCGAGAGTATTCTCTTAAGAGATGTAATTAAATATAGGGGCTTGCCCTATAGGGAGTCTAAATCCCATAATAAAATAAACCTTAATTTAGTTTCCTTTCTAAAGTAGGAGAAAAATTTGTGAATGTAGACTTTGCTTTATTCATATTTTAAATTTAATTTCATAATTAAAAGATAGAAGGATATTTGATTTACTTTTACATCAAATTGAATATCCTCTATATTTGATTAAGGAAAGAAATCTATGATTTATTTCTCTAATTAGAACTATAGGATAATATGCTTTTCATTCTTCAGGATGAATTGTATATTTCCTATGCGACATCTGATTAGAAAAATAAATTGTAGTTTTCTTACTTTCAAATTGATAGAAAGACATTAGTCTACCTTTTGGGGTGGTATAATGTCTAACTATGTAGATTTAATCGAAAGAAAATATTAAAATATAAATAAAGCAAATCTTGTGGGACACGAAGTATTTAAAAAAAAAAAAGTTCTCACATGGCATATCTTTGATGTAATCCAACTAAAATAGAAAAATACTTGGTCAAACCACCTTATGTTTGAACACAAGTAATAGCTCTTGCATACATATCCTTAATGACTTTAATATAAGCATTATTAACCCATTCCTTTTCTAGAACTCTCCATAGAATTTCTCTTAGAACTATATCATATGCTTTCTCTAAATAAATCAATATCATACATAGATCCTCCATATTCTCTCTATACTTCTCCATAAAACGTCTTAATAAATAAATAGCTTCCATATTAGACCTACCTGGCATGAATCCAAATTAATTTTGAGAAAACTTAGTATCACATCATAACCTATGATCCATAACTCTCTCCCATAGTTTTAAAGTATGGAACATTAATTTAATTCCTCTATAATTTGCTCAATCTTGTGCATCATCTATATTCTTAAAAGTAGGAATCAACACACTCATTCTCCACTGATCTAACATCTTCTTAGTCTTCAAAATGATATTAAAAAGTTTAGCAAGCCAAGAAATATCTTCATCTCCTAACAATTTTCACACCTCTATTGGAATATCATCAGGTCCAATAGCTTTTCCACACTTCATTTTCTTTAAGCCTCTATAACTTCAGTTTTACTAATATGCCATTAAAAATAGAAATCTTTATTTTCATTTAGGGTGCTAAGGTCACTAAAGTTAATCATATTCTCACAATCTTCATTTAAAAGTTTAGCAAATTATCTTGTCCACCTTTGTTGAATATCCTCTTCTAATAAAAACACTTTTTAATCTTCATGTGTAAAGCACTTCACTTGAACTAAATTCTTACTACTCCTATATCTTTGTTTAGATAACTTATACATATATCTTTGCACTGCTTAGTATATAATATATTATATAAATAATTAAAAGCTAAAATCTTTGCATTGTATATTGCTTTTTTAGACTCCTTATAGGCCTCTTTATATCTTTTTTAATTATTAGAGTTTTTACATCTAAACCAATCTCTATAGAAAAGCTTCTTATTTTTTATCTTTTCTTGCCCAATTTGATTCCAATACAACCTATTTTACCATTTGGAGCTTTCCCTTGGACACTTGAAGAACATCTTTTGCAGCATTCTTAATATCACTAGCTATTTTTTCTCACATAATATTATCTTCCTCATGTACAAACAAAATCATAAGATCTAAAATCTTATTCTCAAAATTTTAATATTCTTTAATGCCCCATTTAAACTTAGAACAATATTTTGCTTTATTTTTTATATTCCACCCCATCTTAATGTCTAAAACTAATAAGTGATTTTGGGTATATAAACTTTCACTTGGATTAACTTTACAAACTTTACAATCTAAAAGATATATTTTCATTGTAAGAAAATAATCAATTTTGGTTTTATTATATCCATTATTATAAGTGATGAGATGCTCATCTCTTTTCTTAAATAAGGTATTAGCAATTACAAAATCATTAGCTATAATAAAATCTAATATGTTCTTACCACCTTCATTAGTCACTCCAAACTGATTGCCACCATGAATGCTTTAAAATCATGTACCTCTCTACCAACATGTCCATCTAAATCTCCTCCAATAAAAACTCTTTCTTCAAGAGGTATCTTTTGTATTAACATTTCTAAGACATTCCAAATTTTTAATTTTGAACACATATGTAGACCTACTTGACGAGTATAAGCCCTTATAATATTAATAATCTTAACTTCAACAATAATCTTTAATGCTATAATTCTATCCCGAATTCTATTAATTTTTATAATATTATCCTTCAAGCTCTTATCTATAATCACACCTATACCATTTCTAGTACAACTCCTACTAGAATACCATAGTTTAAATCCTAAACTATCATTCTCCTTAGCCTTCTCTCTAACCCATTTAGTTTCCTGAATGGATAAATATTTATCTTCCAATGAATCATAACATATATTATAACCATTAATTTTCCCTTAAGAGAATCTATATTCCAATTTTCTATTCTAATTTTAGTTTCACAGACTAGCTTCTTTTCCCATATCCATCCATGATGTGGAAACCCTTGCATATTTAACACTATACTCGGGTGATGGTGCAGTGGCCCAGCTAAGTGTACTTGAACAAATCTAAAAAATTAAATAAATATGAAATTTGTTAAAATGCTAGTTGGATCAATATTTCCCCCATACATATCTAGATATAAGCTATACATGAATTTTAAAGGGACAAGGCATTCAAAATTTCAAACATAAATGAATTGTTGTGCATATACTTTGTGATACGCCCTAGAACCTAAAGGAGGAATTTGAAGCTACCTTCCTATACTTCTAAATTTATATAGACCAGAGCTAGCTAAACATCTAGAACCTTTCAGATAAATATTCAGAGTATGTAAACCACATATTCACTTACCAAAATAATCATTTACAAAAGTCTAGATTCTAATACTTCCAACATAAATATAAATATAATTTGGGCTACAAAATTATAAATACTTGCTAAATCTGATTTTCTGCTTCTTATGGAATTCGACCAACTCAACAGAAGCTTTACTTTCCCTAAAAGGATACAACAACTGAATGAGTTCATAACTCAATAGGTCAACCCCATTTCCTGTAATAGAATTAAATGCATAATAATGAAAGAGATTAAAATATAATGGTATGAATACTATTTAACTTAAAGTTTTAGGTATCTGAATGCATTTATGAATACAGAATATATGTGTACTGATGCCCCTTATAACTCCTAGATCTTCCACCTTTCACTTGTTTAAGACTGGTGCATAGTATAGCAAGACCAAAATAGAACAAAATTCCAATACATAGTCAACTCTAAGCCAAAATAGAGTATTCTAATATAGAGTATTTTCCTTGGTCCTAAGCAGAGATTTTGTATAGTATTTTCCTTTCCATTTTAGAAACTCCATATCTTGAAATGGATGATAATATGAATGTAGCATGCAATTAAACTTTTTATGCAAATAACATCATATGTCAACTTGTACAGAAAACCCCCACATTTGCCAACATAAAATGCTTAGAACTTTACCAAATTCGTAGAGACTGTGTGTAATGCTAAAATAACTTACTTTATTAATTGTACTGTAGTTTTAAAAAGTTACCATCTTTCAGAATAATAAAAAATTTATATAGAAAAAGCTGACCAATGAAGTTTTACATTCTTATAATCAAATTGTCTCGAATGGAGAATAAAATAATATACTAAAAGTTATATAATAAAATATTTTTAAAACATTAAAAAAAATTAAAAGCATATTCCATTATACATATCAGAATTAAAAATAGAAATGGGGTATGGGTTGTCTAACTCGATCACAACAATTTTCCTAACTATTGGATGGCCAAAAATTGGATTTCAGACCTCAAATATTCTCCTTTTCCTTCTCTTTGCTTCCTGTCCTCTCCTTTCTTCTCTGACAATCTAGCTAGGTTTTTGGGTTGCAGTTGTTGAATGAGATATTTATTATTTTAAAAAGCATTAATTCTACTTAACACTGCAGTGCTACATCTCCTGACGCGGTTGTGCCACCAGCATAACTCTTAAACTCTCCCAAACTTCCTATACTTCGTTCCAACACGAATGCACAACCACTAGGCCACTATGCTTTTCTCAAACACCTTTTTTCTATTTTTCTTGAGATTGTAGCGATAGAGCACCAAATTTGGCATGCAGTACTCACAGAAAAAAAAAATTAAACTTTTGAATTTTACTTAACCCAAAATTTTTAAGCATTCTAAGCTCCAAACAACTAATAACACTTAAAACACTAAATTATTAAAAAAAATTACACGTTTATGTAGATAATTACCTGTATTTTAGGTGATGGAATTTATATTATCCCCTCCTTAGAAAAAAGTCATTCTCGACATTTAAATCAAAAAAGCTCTAGATATAAATGGTTCATCTAAGCTTCTTTCTACCAGGTACTTCCCTTTCTATCCTATGCTTCCATTAAACTTTAACCATCAGGATTTGCTTATGCGTTAGCTACTTAATATTAAATTCCAATATATGCTCAAGTTCTTTTATATAAGTCAAATTGGGTTTCACTTCCAATTTCCTATCAGGAACTTTTGTTCTACATTAGATACCCTTTTATCAAAACCGATGCATGATACACATTATGAATATTATGCATGTGATATGGTAGCAATAGTTATAAGAATACTTGCCAATTCATTCAATTACTTCGAATGATTCAATGTATCAAGGGCATAGTTTACTATCTTTCTCAAATCTACTTATTCCTTTCATAGGACTGACTTTTAGATAAATTAAATCTTCAATTTGAAATTCAATCAACTTGTGATTAGGGTCAAAATACATCTTTTGCCTATCTTGAGTTGGTTCCATTCTTTTCTTAATTAGTCCTATCTTTTCAGTGGCACTTTCCACTAGCTCGGAACCTATCAAAGTCCTTTCTTCAAGCCTTTCCCAAGAAAGTAGTGTCTTACACCTTCTTTTATATAGGGCTTCATATGGAGCCATGCTAATGCTTACATGGAAATTATTATTATAGGCATTCCACCAAAGTCTAAAACAAAAAATCTTAATAGATCTACGATAATATGAATTACTCTTTTAGATTACCTGTCTATCTAGGGATGAAAAGCTATACTAAAATTCAACTGAATCCCTAAACTATCTTAAATACTCTTCATAACCTTGAAGTGAACTTGGAATCATGGTTAGAAACAATAATCTTAGGGATTCTATGAATCGTGACAATTTCCTTGACATAAAGCTAGGCCAACTTATCTGCAAAGTCAGTCTACCTCATTTGCAAGGAATGAGCAGAATTCATCAGTCTATCCAAAACCACCCAAACTACATCATGACCTTGCTTTGATATTGGAAAATCCATGATAATTTGTTCCAATTTCCACTCAGGAATAGACATCGGCTGCAATAAACCACTGGGTTTCTAATGCTCAAATTTTATTCTCTGACCTGTCTCACATTTAGAGACAAATTTGGCTACCTCTCTCTTCAATCCAAGACACTAAAATATGCACTAAAATCATGGTACATATTATTGTTTCTTGGATGGATGGTGTAACTAGAATAATGGGCCTCATGCAAAATCTCTCTCCTTAGATTGCCATCAAGAGGAACCCATAATCTCTTCCCAAAGAAAATGACACCTTGCTCATATGCCCTCAACAGGGTGCTTCCCAAATTGAATCTGATCTACCAGTTTCAAATATCCCTCATCCACTTTCTAACCTTCCTTAATTTTATCTTGTAATGAAGGCTGGACGAACATCTAGGAAAGAACCCCATCAGACAAATATGCAAGAAACAGTACTTCAAGTTCTAGCTTTTTCATTTCCTGAATTAAAGCCCGCTTAGAAGTTAGTAAGCTAACTGCTACCCCTACTAACTTCCTACTCAGTGCATGTGCAACAACATTTAACTTCCCAAGTTGATAGATAATATCCAGTTTGTAGTCCTCAATTAGCTGCAACCACCATATTTGCCTCAAATTTAACTCTTTTTGAGTAAAGATATGTTTTAAAATATGATGATAGGTGTAGATCTTACATTAAACAGAATACAGATATTGCCTCCAAATATTTAATATAATAATAATGGCTACTAATTTATTCTTCATGTGGCTTCAACTATCTAGAAGCATATGCCACCACCTTCCTATTTTGTTGAAGCACACACCATAATCCTCTCGAGGATGCATCCCTGGATACCTAAAATCCTTCTGTACTTGATAAAATAATTAGTACAGGAGCTAACACCAAACATTCTTTTAACTTTAAGAGGCTCTTTTCACACTCTGGGGTCCAATCAAATGGTACAAACTTCTAAGTTAATCTTATTAAAGGAACAATAGTTTGAGAAAACCCCTTGACAAACTTCTAATAGTATCCTTCCAAAGCTAGAAACTATGAATCTAAGTCACTAAAATTAGTCTCAGCTAATCCACCATAGTATATACCTTCTGGGGATCCACAGCAATTCCCCCTTTACTAATTATGTCCCCTAGAAATGCTATAGAAGCCAACCAAAACTCATATTTCAAAATTTTAGCATACAATCTCTACTGCCTCAACATCTCTAGACTTATTCTCAAATGGACTACATGCTCCTTTTTAGACTTTGAATATACCAAAATATCATCAATAAATATAATAGTGAACTGGCCTATATTTCTTGAACAACTTATACATCAGATCCATAAACAAAGTTGGTATATTCGTCACACCGAATGACATTACCAGAAATTCATACTGCCCATACCTAGTACTAAATGCTATCTTTGCAACATCCTCATCTTTTACACTTAATTGATGATAGCCCAATCTTTAATCAATTTTTTAAAAAATAGCTTTTACTTCCAATTGATCAAACAAATCTTCTATGCTGGACAGTTGGAATTTATTCTTCATTGTTAACTTGTTAACACTCTATAATCAATGCACATTCATGGAGTTCCATCCTACTTTCAATAAAGTAATAGTAGAGATCCCCACGGAGATCTACTCAGCCTAATGAATCATTTCTCAAATAACTCTTGCAACTGCATTTTAAACTCCCACAATTCTCTTGGTGTTATTCTATAAGAAGTTTTTGCTATCGGAGTGGTACCTGGCACCACTTTAATACAAAATCCTATCCCTATCTCAGGAGGTAATCTACATAACTCTTTAGGAAAAACATAATGAAACTCCTTCATCAACACAACATTGGCAATGTTTTCAATTGACTTGCTCAAGTCAATCATATAAGCTTTGAATACAGAACTCTTTTTCTGCCAAGCTTTATCCACCTGGAGTGTATAGATTAAATAAGTCATAATACATTGGATTCCCCAGAAAATAAAATACTTCACCATCTTCGCACAAACTTACTCTCTTCTTGCTACAATCAATCTGAGCTTGATATTTATCTAACCAATTGATTTTTACTATAATATCAAACACCTTCAATAGCAATATAATCAAGGTTGCTGCCAGCTTTCTACCAAAAATCTCAACCGCATATAAATAGACTTTATTTACAAAAACCAAATCCCATATATGCATTATAACATATAACTCAGGACATAATAGAAGGAGAGCCAAACTCATATCACCTTGAACATACTCAAACAAAAAATAATGACTAACATACAAATAAAAAAGAATACTACATGGCTATTTTTAAACATAAACCATATCTATTACCACATTCAGAGCTTTGGCTCTTGATGGGTTAAACTATAAACTTTAGGTTGAATGGAAGGGCCACTATTGATGCTTGTAGTCTCTCTCTTCATTCCTGATGGCCTTCCACTAAATCTGCTACCACTATATGCTGTCAACCCTTCACTAATAGCTCTTGAAGGAGCCATTGCTCATGGCTGCCTCTAACTGCCTCTGGCTTCATATTTACTCTCTGGTATATTCTTAGGGCATTGAGATATCTTTTGACCCAAATAGCCACAACAAAAATACTCATATGTATACTTGAATCTTCTACCAAAGTGCCTTCTACCCTAAAATCAACACAAGGGGACATTATCAACAAATACAGATCTACTAGCACTCACAAACACTGCAAAACTTTCCTTCTTATACTCTCCACTACCAAAAAACTTTAGCCACTTTCCACTAACTCCACTCATGTAGGGCTCCTGTTAAAATCTTCTCCTACTAGCATCACATCTCTGTTGCATTCCTGCCAAATCAATTTCTACCAATCTAGAGCACTTTATTAGTTTAGAAAAGTCTTGGATATGAAAGGGTACCGGTAGATGCCTCAGACTATCCCCTAGTTCTCTAAAAAAATGATAACATTTCTCCTTTGTAGTAATAACTATATCTGAGGGTTATATCGAGTTACAGCTGTAAACTCAGATTTATACTGCATCACTGGTTGTTTCCTCTGAGCTAGCCTCAAGAACTGCTTCTACATCTGCTTCCTCATAGAGAGTGGAACAAACTAGTCTCTAAACATCTCCATAAACTCCTTCGAGGAGATCTCAATATTCATTCTATCCTAAAATTTATCCCTCTACTGGCCTACCCACTAGCACTCAGCTTCTCCATAAAGAAGAAACACTAGCAAAGGTACCTTCCTTCCTTCAGGGCACTGCATCCCATTAAATGATTTCTCCTATCTCAATAACCAATCCTCTACAGCCTAAGGATCTACAACTCCTTGAAAACGAGGAGCATTTAGTCTAAAAAATAACTACAAATGATAATCTATCTCGTCTCCTTTCACACCTTACATCCTGCCTTAAGCTTTTCCCATCAACTACTAGCCCAAAAAACTGCATCATTAAATCTGGTGCTACTAGTTCTACCATTCTATGGACCATAGCAGCTTTAGAACTCTGTCCATCATCTGCTTTAGGATTTGACGGGTTCATTTACAGTAACACTTTAAACTATTCAAAACAAAATGGAATTCAATATCAAATTCACCCACATTTATTTAAACATGTAGGATTCATTATTTATAACTCCAAATCACCCATGTTACACTAACAAATCATTTCCTAAGGCTCTGGTACTAATTAATTTAACTCCTCCCAACTACCGTACTGATACCACTCTAAAATGATCAGAACCTAAAGGAGGAATTTGAACCTATCTTCCTATAGTTCTAAAGTTATCATCTTAAATAAATTCATATATACTAGAGCCATCTAAACATCTAGAACCTAATAAATAAATATTCAGAGTATGCAAGCCACATATTCACTTCCTAAAATATTCATTTATAAAAATCCAGATTCCAATACTTCCAACAAAATATAAATATAATATTGGCTACAAAAGTATAAATACTTGCTAAACTCGACCATCTGCATCCTATGGAACTGGACCTACTCAATGGAACCATTACCTTTGCTTGAAATGATACAACAATGAGATACATATATAACTCAGTAGGTCAATGCCATTTCCCAAAATAAAATTCAATGCATAATATTGAAAGATATTAAAATAATCATAAGAATATAGTTTAACTTAAATTTTTAGTTATAAAAATTTACTTATGAATGTAGAATGCATGTGTATTTATGCCCATTATAACTCTCAAATCTTCCATCTCTCACCTGTTCAAGATAGGTGCAGAGTAGAGCAAAACAAAAATATAACATAATTCCAATGCAGAGTTAATTCAGAGCCAAAATAGAGTATTTCACCTTGGGCTCAAGCAGAGATTTTACAAAGTATTTTTCTTTCCATTTCAGAAACTCCATATCATGAAATGCATGGTAATACGAATGCAACTTGTAATTAATCTTTCTAGGAAAATATCATTATATGTCAACTTCTACAGGAAATCCCCACATTTTCCAACACAAAATGCTCAAAACCTCACTAAATTCTTGGAGACTATGTATAATGCTAAAATAATATACTTTATTAATTATGTTGTAGTTCTAAAATGCTACCATCTCTTAGAAAAATAAAAAAGTTCCTACAAAATAAACTGATCGATGAAGCTTTACATTCTTATAGTAAAATTATCCCGAATGGAGAATAAAATAATGTACTAAAAGTTACACGGTAAAACCTTTTAAAAACTTTAAAAAAACTTTTAAAAGGATATCTTTCATTATAAATATGATAATTAAAATAAAAAATGGGTTATGGGTTGCCTACCTAGAGCCCCACAATTTTCCTAACTGGCGGGCGGACAAAAATTGGATTTCAGACCTCGAATATTCTCCTTTTCCTTCTCTTTCCTTCCTCTACTCTTCTTTCTTCTCCAATAAGCGGGCTGGGATTGCAATGGTGGAATGAGATATTTATTATTTTACAATGCACTAATTCAGTTTAAAGCTGTGGCGCTACATCTCCTGATGCCACAGCACCACCTGTAAAACTCTTAAACTCTCTTAAACTTCCTATATTCCCTTCCTAGCACTAATGCGCCACCACCAGGCCATAACACTTTCTTCATAACCCATTTGTTCACTTTTTCTTGAGTCTGCAGTGCTAGAATGCCAAATCTGGCTTCGCAGCGCTCACAGAAGAGAAATCAAACTTCTGAGTTTTACTTCCTCAACCCAAATTTTTAAGAATTCTAAGCACCAAATAATCCAATAACACTTACAACTACTAAATTAATAGAAATATTACACTTTTATAGAGATAACTACTTGTATTTCAGACGACACATAGTATACTTTGAGCTTATGGTGGCTTAGTGATAGGAATATATATACTCTTGCATTATAATTTGTGTAATCAAAGAGTAAGCTAGACAATTGGAGTTGATGGAGTATAAAGGGTTGCATTGACCATTGAAATTATAATATTAAACTACATTTGAAGTTCTTCAAAGCGAGCATTATATTTCTCAAAGATGGAGAACATATTATTGTTAGAGAGCTCTCCAATAAGGTGCTCAAAATATAATATGCCATTCTATATCAAATTGGGATTACTTTCAATAGTAATATCTCCTTTTTTTTTCGAGACAAAATTACATATGAAGTTTGAAAATATGAATGGTTGAAACTCATAACCTCTTTAGATAAGAGATGAGATTTCAACATCAGAGTATATAGAAGAGAAGTTGATAAGAACTACATTATGAGTACTCTACTAGAAATTTCCCAAATGAACTCAATAAAGATTTTTTTTATTTGTTTTTATGAAGAGAATTTCAATCTTTATTTGAATTAGTACTCAAGATGTGAAGGTATTAGTCTCCCTTGATAAAATCTTGAAAGGATAATCTTCCCCTAGGCTAACCAAGGTGACTTGTTTGAACATCAGTGTTGGTCCAACAATAAATGCCACAAATGATATATTTTATTAATAGTCTGACTGCATCACACACAAATCCCAATCACAATAGACTATTAATAATCAAATTAACAATTAATAATTTTCAAAAAATATATTTCCTCTTGATTTGGGTCATCAAAAAAAAAAAAATTCTACTATTTCTCTATTGTTCAATTAATCTCACTAAGAGGATTGTTTTGATTGAAATAGCTCATGAACCCCATGTCATTTGGAGCTCATTTGATCCTTATTTAATTAATTTTTAGCGAAAATAAGCATCAAATTAGTACTTTTGAGTTGTCTCACATTGAGATCTATGCATAACAAAAAGATCTTTAATGATCACAACAATCTTAACCAAACTCTAATATGTGCTCAACCTAAATGTTTCCTATGACTACTGAAGGATTACATAAATAGAAAAATGTGGCTTCACTCTTTTAATCTTCATTTGAGACAGCTTTTTTACTACTTTCTAAAGCAGTTTTTTAGTACAAAATATCTTTGAACTAGAAAGCTGCTTTAGAGAGCAGTAAGAAAGTTCTCCCAAACGAAGCCTTAACATCACCATTAATTATTTCTGCCCAATTTCTATTACAATGGAAGCTAATAAAAGCACTTCAGCCTAAATCCATCCGCTGGGAAATGGAAAATCGGCAGACATAAAAGACAATCAATACAAATAACGCATCAGACATGAAACAAAGATATAAAGTCATTCATTAACCACCAAATTGAACGATGACAAGCACAGATCAACCCTTCAATAAGAATTGAACAAGACAAGATTGCCAAGTAGTCCTTTTGTACAATCCCAAATGATTTTTTTTTCTCTTTGGTTTCTCTTGGTCCAGGAACAAACAAAGCATCAGCATAACAAATAACGCATCAGGCATGCACTTATCATATAAAAGCCCTGAAAGATTAAAACACTTTGGCCATAGACGCATCATTGAAACTATCTCCTCTTTGGCCGAGTCAAGCTATTGAACTTTCTCCTTTATATTTGTTGCTTGCCATGGTTTGTTCAAAGAGCAAGAAAGAGAATTAATATGCCAATTTCTATCAAGAAGTTTCGAAGTAGGTGGAAAAGCTTAGATGTTTGTGTTCGTAATGGATAAGTAAGTAATATATCTATGAAATTATTGATGGAAACTTATATTGTTTTATGACTTAGTAGCAAAAGGTTATCGTTTTCAAGCACTTTTTTTTTTGTTATTGAAATGGATATTGAAAGGGATGCATTACGCCCCTTACATTGAGAAGAAAAGTCAATGTGCAATCTTAGATAAAGTTAGTAAGTGATGATTAGATGACAATTGAGTTAACCGATTAAAAATATGAGCTAGTCTATTTTTCAAAGAACCACAAATAGATTTATTGGAAAGGAAAAGAATAAGTATATGAAGGCAATGGATGGAGTCGAAACATCAAGAATAGAATAATTTTAGGACAAAGTGCTCTAGCTTGCTAGGGCTTCATTTGGGATAGTTTTTGGTCGTCGTTTTCTTGCTGGCTTCAAAAAATTTTTTTAACAAAAAAGCTATTGCAAGAAAACTGTCCCTAACGAAGCCTAAATCTTCAATGAGCCATAAAAGAAAGCACATCAAAAATCCATGCCATCTTTAAGGTATCGAGTCACTCTAAAATCACACTTAGAACTGCATAAAAATTTTCTCTTACACTTCTTTTTAACAATTGAAAATCCATTATCAGGTAAAGAATCACAATTGTTATTGGATTGAAAAAAGGGGAAAAACATTTGATAAAAAGATGACATTAGGAATAAGATGAACAATAGAAGATTTCATGTAGTAAATTTTGAGAGGTAGATAGTTAGAAAAACATCAGCATAGTTAGTTGTTAAGTGTAAATTTTGTAGTGTTTTACTATTTTAAATATGAGTAATAATATTATTTTTAGTTGTTATGCAGAAATGTCTCAAGAACAAAAAGAATTTGTAAGTATTGAGCTAGCACTGCAGCGCTTCAAGCTTAAGCACTGCAATGTTATCATTCACACGACCCGGTGCCATGATCCAATATTGTAGTGCCGGTGCATCTCAAATTTCTATGGAAGTCAGTGTTAGGATTTAAAGGAGATGGAAAAAATAATTTCATCGCCTCCTAAAGACATGCCAAATTATAGAGAAAAGAATTAGAAGCGTACCTGAATCCATTGAAATGCATAATGAAGGTCTTCGATCTTCCACATTTGAAGCGGCGTTCTCCAAGAGAGCGAGAAACCCCTTCTTTTCACTTAAGATGGGACATGAGGCAAATAAGAATTTCACCACTTAAACTGGGGATCATGACCCTTTTATACCTCAAGTGTGTTTATTTTTATTTCATCCCATCATTAAAATAAAAATAAATACTTAGTCTCTACAAAAATAATTATTTTCATACAAATTTAATAGAGATGCCACATAAGCCAAAAATAATTCAATTCTTAAATAGATCACGTATTTAATTGGTTCAATTTTAGATAACGTCTAATGTATAATACTTTACTTATAAATATATGGGCCCACATACAGAAATTTCCCAACAATCTCCCAACTGGGGATATATATATATATATATATATATATATATATATATATATATATATATATATATATATATACATATAATTATACATTATAAAATAACTGTAAGAGCTCAATATTTGCTATCTTTATGAAATAACATCTCTAGATAATCTGGTCCATCAATCATATTAATATAGAATTAAAGCGATCTTTATTACATTCTTTATAACAAGATCCATCAATAGTCACTATATTAATATAATTAACGATATAGATTAAGTATGGATGTGTAGCATGAAAATTTTATGTAATGTGATCTCAAATCATGACTATTTTTAACTGGTCCAATATTCAATACTTTATGCTAAATTGCAACTTAAAATTAAACAACTTTATTTCAGAGTCTTCAATCACTAAAACAGTAATACTTTAGTTTGATCAAAAAATAAGTTCATAATAATTAAACAGTACAAACAAACTCCCACTAAGCTAGCATACCATCAAAATAGATTACACCCATACGAGCCACATACTCAAGAAATACTTTAGGTGATAATCCTTTTGTAAGAGGGTCTACAATATAAAGTTTGTACTAATATATTCAATAGAAATTTGAGAACTCGGAACCCTTTCTTTCACAATAAGAAACTTAATGTCAATATGCTTGGATTTTGACGAGCTCCTGTTGTTCTTAGAATATAACTCAGCTGCTTTATTATCACAATTTATCTTTAATGGTCTCTCAATGCCATCAATAATATGTAGCCCTGTGATAAAATTTCACAATCATATTCCTTAATTTAAAGTCTCATAACAAGCTAAAAATTCATCTTCAACTATTGAAGAAGCTATAAGTGATTAATTGACACTTTTCTAAAAAATAGCTCCTCCTGCTAACATGAAAATATAGCCTAAAGTGGATCTCCTGCTATTGAGGCATGCAGCAAAATCAGAGTCAGAATATTTCACAATCTCTAAATGATCAGATCTCTGATATGTGAGCATGAAATCTCTTATCCTTTTAGATACCTCACAACCCATTTCACTGCTTTTCAATAATCCATTCCTGGGTTACTTAAATATCTACCAATCATTCCAATAATGTACGCAATATCCGGACATGTACAAACCTGAGGATGCATAAGACTCTCTACTGCCAATGCATAAGGGATCTTATTCATCTCTTGCTTATCAACTTCATTTCTAGGACATTAAAGCATACTAAATTTATCCCCTTTTTGCAATGGGTGTATCCCCTGGTGCATAATCTTTCATGCCAAATCTACTAAGCATTTTATCAATATAAGCTGTTTGTAATAACCCAAGTATACCACGGGAGCAATCTTGATAAATTTATATACCCAACATAAAAGATGCATTTCCAAGATCTTTCATTTCAAATTTATTTGAAAGAAATCTCTTAGTCTCATACAATAAGCCTATATCACTACTTGTCAGTAGAATATCATCGACATATAATACCAGGAGAATAAACTTACTCCCACTAACTATATGATAAATGCATTGATCAATAGTATTTTCTTTAAAACTAAATGAAGAAATCTCTTGATCAAATTTCTTATACCACTGACAGGAAGCTTGCTTTAAACCATAAATGGATTTCTTTAATTTGCACACTAGATATTTTGAATCAAAAGATTGAAAATTTTCTAGTTGCATCATATATATAGTTTCCTCAATATCTCCATTAAGGAATGCAGTCTTTACATCTATCTGGTGTAGCTTTAAATCATAATGAGCTATAAGTACCATAATGATTCTAAAAGAGTCTTTCGAAGAAATTGGAGAAAAAGTCTCTTTATAATCAATGCCTTTCTTTTGAGTGAAACTGTTAGCAACAAGACATGCCTTATATATTTCAATATTACCTTTTGCATCCCTTTTGGTTTTAAAAATCCATTTACAACCAATGGGTTTTTCTCCTTCGGGCAATTCAGAAAGATCCCAAATATCATTGTCTTTCATTGATTTTATATCATCTTTCATGGCTTTTATCAAATTTTGGGAATTAGAATATTGTTTGACCTAACTAAATGAGATTGGGTCATCTTTCAATCCCATATCAAACTCATGCTCTTGGAGATATACAATATAATTATATGAAATTACTATTCTCCTTTTCCTTGGATCTCCATAATGGCACTTCAATTTGAGGTTGTTGTCATTTAGGAAGTAATTCAAGATTATTTAGATTATCTAGATTTACAATCTGAATAATATCAGACATAATTACCTGATTATTTTCTATTGTAATATTAGGAATAGTAACATATTCCTCCTCAAAATTAAAATCTTTGAGTTTATCACCCCCACTATATTCAACATCGTCAATAAATTTAGCATTGCCCATCTCAAAAAAGGATTTATTTGAGGAATCATAAAATTTAAAGCCTCTTGACCTTTCAGAGTATCCAATAAAATAGCAGCTAACAGTTCTTGAGTCTAATTTTCTTTTATTAGGCTTATATGGCCGACCCTCAGCTGGACATCCCTAAATATTAAAATGCCTAATCCTAGGCTTCTTTCCTATCAACATCTCATATGGGGTTTTAGATACTGCTTTGCTTGAAACTCTGTTAAGAATATAAATTGTAGTCTTTAAGGCTTCTCCCTACTAATTTTGGTAAAGAGAAATGACTAATTATACTTCCAACCATTTCTTTTAAGGTTCTATTTCATCTCTTAGCTACATTATTTTGACTTGGAGTCCCTGGCATAATGTATTGAGGAATAATACCACATTCTACTAAATATCATGCAAAAGGGTCTAGACATTGTTCACCTGATCCATCATATCTACCATAGTATAATTTGGTACTAAGGCCAAATTAACTTTAGAATAAACAAGATTCAGAAGTTTACCCTTTTTAATGAGCATGGTAGTATATTTTTGATAATCCTTCTTAACATGATCAGTTTTCTTGCAGAAGAAGTAATTAATAACTGAATCTTGCTTCTATTGCACTTTATGTTGTGAAGTCCCTTTATCTGTAGCTCCTTTAGCTTTATAATTCATTTTTCTTTTGGTAGCAAAATCATGAGAAGAAAAATCTAAGTGAGCACTTTCTATCTTTTCTTATTTTAATCTTTCTTCCTCTTACACATATTGAGCAATGAGCTCATTAAGAGTCCATTTTTCCTTTTAAGTATTGTAACTTATCTTAAAGGGACTAAATTATGCAGGAAGAGAGATCAAGACTAGATGCACAAGAATGTCATCAGATAATTCTAACTTTAATGCTCTTAGTCTTATATCAAGATTAGACATTTCCATAATATACTCCCTTATGTTCTCTTTGCCTTTAAACTGTATTGAAATAAGTTTACTAAGAATAGTACTTATTTCAACCTTTTCAGAACCTACAAAATGGTCTGCTATTTGACTTAGAAACTTCTTAGCATTTTCCTCCTCAAGCATTACACCCCTTATAGTATCTGGAATAGAATGCTTCATGATCATAAGACTCATATAGTTTGAACGCCCCCACTTTACAAAATTTTCCCTTTGTTCAATACTGTTTTCCACAGTAAGGGCAGGAGGGCGTTCAGTCCAAATTGCATAGTCTAGATCCATACACCCAAGAATAATAGTAATGTGCTCTTTCCATTTCTCAAAATTAGAGCATTAAGCTTTGGAATGTTATTTAAATTGGTAGATAATAAAGAAATATTTACTAAAAAGAATAAAAATTAATTGATAATTAGTAACAGTAAAAAGTGAGGCCTTTATAAGATACCTAACACAACATCATAATTTAGTCTTTGGACAAAAATTATAATTTATAAATGGTACTCTTAAAATTATAGTTAATAAATATTGATAATAAATTCTGCGAATAATAAGCTTTTCTTTGGACCGACTTCTTATATGCATGAGTAATTCAAAAAATTATCACATATTTATTACTACATCTTTAAAGTTTGGCCAAAAAAATAATCTTTAATGATATTATAAATACATGACTCCTCATGCCATTAAGAATATAAATATATTTAATTCAAAAGTTATAAGTCATTAATTAATTTAATGACATTATAAATATAAGACTCTTCATGTTATTAAGAATATAAATATATTTAATTTAGAAGTTATAAGTTATTAATTAATTTAATGACATTATAAATACATGACTCCTCATGTCATTAAGAATATAAATATATTTAATTAAAAAGTTATAAGTCATTAATTAATTTAATGACATTATAAATACATGACTCCTCATATCATTAAGAATATAAATATATTTGATTCAAAAGTTATAAGTCATTAATTAATTTAATAACATTATAAATATATAACTTCTCATGTTATTAAGAATATAAATATATTTAATTCTTATATGTAATCGAGAAATTAAAAAATAATAGCAAAATAACCATTCATTATACTATAAATTCATCAGCAATGACAACTTTTTGTATTCTCATATGAAAAAAACTAAATCCTTAAGAATGATGAACTCAATTGATGACAAAAGTAGTGAAGAATCAGTACTACTACGATAATGTTGAACTTCACAATTTAATTGTCATCTCTCAATTTTTCAAGATAAATTAAAATAGATTTTAAAAAATTACTTGCAAATATTTTACATTAAGAAATCAGAATTTTTCCAAATGAAAAATCATTATCAAACAAATATTTTCTTTGATAAAAAAACTCAAATAAATCAATAATATGTTTAGAGAAAATCATTTCTCATTGATTCAATATGAAAACTAGGCTCTGATACCACTTGTTAGGATTTAAAGGAGACAAAAAATAATTTCATCACCTCCGAAAGATATGTCAAATCATAGAGAAAAGAATTGGAAGTATACCTGAATCCATTGAAATGCAAAATCAAGGTCTTCGATCGTCCACATTTAAAGCAACATTCTCTAAGAGAGTGAGAGACCCCTTCTTTTCACTCAAGATAGGAAATGAGGGAAATGAGAACTTCACCTCTTAAACTGGGGACCATGATCCTTTTATACCTCAAGTGTATTTATTTTTATTTTAGCTCATCATTAAAATAAAAATAAATACTTGGTCTCTACACAAATAATAATTTCATACAAATTTAATAGAGATGCCACATAAGCCAAAAATAATTTAATTCTTAAATAGATCACAAATTTAATTGGCTCAATTTTAGATAGCATCTAATGTATAATACTTTACTTATAAATATATGGGCCCACATATAGAAATTTCCCAACACTTAGTGCCCTAGAAAAATCAAGGTTAGTGCCGCAGCGCCTGTGACGCCACAACACTAAATGACAACATTACAGCGCTGTTCAATATATCGTTCAAGCACTGGAGTGCCAAATTATATCATGGTGCAATGCTGAGGAGCACATTCAAGTGCCATAGCGCTCAATGTTTTTAGCGTTGTGGTGGAGAGGTTGCTAAAATGAGGAGCTGCACTGACTCAGCAAATAGACTGTTAAGTATAAATTATGTAATGGTTATTATGTTTAAATTATGTGAAATGTATTATTTTAGTGATGTTTATACAGAAAAAATTTATGAGAAGACAAAACTCTACAAGTGTTGAACAACGCTACAACGACATCATCAGAAGCACCACAGTGTAAGCTTTTACAGCACCCCAACCAAAACTTTCAGACATTACAACATCAGGTTTTCAGTTTTCCAGCACCATGGTGACACTAAGGTTAGCATCAGAACACACCTTAGTGCTGTTGCACCCAAATTCAGTATTGCAGCACTGGAGCCTTAAGAAAATGAGCACCAGAGCACCAAGCCATGTAACACTTGAGTGCCAAAACTCACATTCAAGTGTCGCAGTGCTCAAGTTATGCAGTATCACGGTGGAGGAGTTGCCAATGCGAGGAGCCACACCGACTCAGTCAAAAGATGCACCATTTCAATCATTAACTGTGCCAGGTCAATCAGCGCCAATGCGAAGCCAATGTTATAACTTTGAGGTGCTAGTTAATTTTTTACACTGTGGTGCCACCTTATTGAGCATCGCGGCACATAAACCCATCCATGTACTTATTATAAATAGTTTTTCAGTTCTGTTATTTAAAGAGTTCTATCACATAAGAAAAATTCTATAGTTTTAAGTGTATTTATTTAGTGGCCTCTTAGAGTAAAGTCTAAGAGAGGCTAGGGAAGGAAAATATAATTTTAATATGGAGATTATATCATGTTTGTGTAAGAAACTCTATTTTTGGAGGAAGGAGTGTGAAAAATATCATTTGATCCTTTTGAGTGAGAATTTTCTAATTACTTCTCTTGTATCCCTTCATTTAATGAATAAAATAACAATGAGTTTGCTTGTTGAATTTTTCATGCATGGCTAATTATTTAGTTTTGGGCTGAGATGTAAAAAGTATACAAATACTAATATTGACTCTTGTGCCTTAAATGATACATTGATATTTTTAATATCTTTCGTTCTGCATTTAATGCATATAATTATCATGTATGTAATCAATATCTTGTGTGATGCATAACTTCAATGGAGGAATATTAGAATAATTAGAAGTGTTGAAATGAAATGTTGGCATGCCTAGATATAAGATGTTTAATATTCCAAGTTCTATGGAAATAAAAAGACTGTAGGAAGGCCATAAAAGTTTCTTTTCACCCCTACAAACTTGATATAGATCTAGGATGCATATGGTCTAATCCATATCTAAAAATTAGGAGTCTCATTAGGAAAACTATATTATTTACAATCATTATTCAAACACTTTATTTCCATAAATATCAAAATTTTCTTGTAAGTTTTTCATTCATTGATAAAAACTAAAAAACATCATTTTTTTTACTTTTAGTAGGATAAATTATGCATTTAGATTAAATAGTAGTAGTTTAATTAAAATTAAGCAGACTGCTTTCTCATGGGATCGACACTCTACACAATCCCTTTATTACTTGATTCGGCACGTATACTTGCATATTTTAGTGGGCATTCATTAATTTATATCGAAGAAGACTTAAGCATATTTCAACTTAGGAAGTCACATCCTAATCAACTGAATTAAGTTTTTGGCATCTTTGTCGGGGAAGTAACATATGTATTGTAGTTTTAACTATATTGTTGAAACAAGTATATATTTTGACCTACATGTAGTTGTATCTTTATCTTCACTTTATTTGATAAAATTTTTAAAAAGCCAAATAAAAAATATTATTGACATTTTAGTGTATTTTTTTTTAGTGGATTCATCATTGTTGCATGCTTGGTAGATTTAGTAAGTAGCTATTATTATTTGATTCTTAGATATAAAAGGACCCTTACAAAAACTTTAAAAACAAATTGAAATGTCTAACCGAACACAAAATTAGGACCATTTTAGACCTCTTAGAGAGTATGCTAATCATGTAGTAAAGGGAATATATCAGAGTATCAATAGACCTACTATATAAGATAATAACTTTGAGCTGAAACTTACCATAATTCAAATGGTTTAAAATTCCTAGTTTGAGAAAACTTCTATTGAAGAGCCTAACCTACACTTAGCTAGTTTCTTAGAAATCTATGCAACATTTAAGTATAATGGTGTTAATGATGATGCTATTAAACTTTAATTATTCTCATTTTCTCTAAGGAACAAAGTTAAGATGTGGTGAATTTTTTTCCCCTAGGCTCAATAACTACTTAGAACGAAATGGCTCAAAAATTTCTAGCGAAGTATTTCCCACCTTCAAAAAATATAAAGCTTAGAAATAATATTACATCTTTCACCCAGTATAAGGGAGAATCAATTTATGAAAGTTAGGAGAGATTTAAAGAAATTCTTAAGAAATGATCTCACTGCTTTACCTGATTTGTTGGTTATTCAAATTTTTTAAAATGTATTTCTAGTATCCTTTAGATCAATCACAAATGATGCAGCTGGAGAATCTTTAATATATAAACCATTTAAAGAAGCATATGAACTAATAGAGGAAATAACTATAAATAATATTCAATGGCTTGCTGATAGGGTGAACCCTAAGATAGTAGCTAAATTTTATAAATCAGATGCTTTGTCAAGTCTTACTGCTCAAGTAGTTATAATTTCTAAAATGTTTTATACTATGGGAGTTAGAACTAAACCACATAGGTATAATAATTACCCTAATCTTATAGTTGATCATAGCCGTATGAGCACCACAGCGCCACACATTCAAGCTCTACAGCGTTACACCTCAAGTTTTGATGAAAATAATTATTTTGGAAATAGGAAGACACCATTGGTATGGGTAGTTATGCAATTGGGGATTCCACTATAGGATCAATCTTTAGCCCTTAGAAAAATAGAAAACTGGATAAGGCATCTTGCTAGGTTGATCAACAATCCAAAATTGGAAGAGCAATGCAATAATATACAACTTAGGATTGGGAAAGATTTAGGAGACCCGTATAAGGACAAAGATCAATCTCAAAAAGATAGTGGTGTAGAAGAACCTTTAGAGGCTGAACCCCTTAATAATCTAAACCCATTAAAGAAATTGAGAGACTAATTAGGAAGGTTGTAGAGAGACTGCCACCACCCTATCCTCAAAGGCTGATTAAATAAAATTTGGATAAGTAATTCCCTTGGTTATTAAAAGTGTTTAAAAAGTTAACCATCAACATACCCTTCTATGAAGCTCTAGCGCAAATGCCTATGTATGCTAAATTTATAAAGGATATTCTAAACAAGAAAAGGAATTTAGGAGAATTCGAAACTGTAGCCTTAACTGAAAGTGTAGTGCTATCATTTAAAAGAAACATCCTAAAAAATTGAAAGATCCTAGCAAGTTAACCATACCAATAAAAATATGAGATAAATTATGTGGTAAAGTTTTATGTGATTTAGGATCTAGCACCAATTTTATGTCCTTATCCACTTTTAGAAGATTGGACATATGAGATGTTCAGCCTACCTCTATTACCCTTCAGCTTGCTAATAGATCTTTCACATATCCTAAGGGGATAATAAACGATGTCCTGATTAAGGTTGATAAGTTTATTTTTCCTATTTATTTTATTATACCTTACATGGAGGAAGATAGGAAGATACCTCTTATTTTAGGAAGATGTTTCTTGGCCACTAGGAAGGCTATGTTGATGTTCATTAAGAAGAATTGACTATGAGGGTTCAAGATCAATAAGTGAACATTGATGTTCTTAAATCTATAAAGTTTTCTCATGAAAATAATAGAGACTATTTTTAAAGTTAAGCTGGAAAACACTATAGTGGAGAGATTTAAAGAAGATTTATTAAGGAGGAATTCATTGGAAGAAGATGTTGGGGAAGATTGTGAGGACTTAGGAGAATCTGTTCAATCTATTAAAAATATACTGGAATGTTTAGGTAGATATTTGAGAATTTTTCTTCCTAGTGAACCAAGAAATTAATGATTGTCTTATGAATTGACATATTCTAAAAGTACTTTTTCTATTTATCTTATACCTTACAAAGTTTGAGTTTGATTATCCTATGATTTTAAATGATGAGCTATGTTTATGATACTAGATACCCTAGTTTTGGGTGCCTAAAAGGTATCTAAGAATTCTCTTAACTACAATCATCTGGGATTCCTTGGGATCAGTTTGGAATCTATCATAAAGACATACACTAAATATTATATCGGGTCTTCAAATAATCAAATATAGAAGTGATCTTATAATCCCCCTATACTTCTTCTGATCTACTGATTTTTTATTTGGATCCTTATTGAATTGAATGGTAGACCTCATGGGTGTATTTATTTTCTTAGCACCTTCTATCTCATACTTCATTAAAATCTCCTCGATGTGTTTACTTTGACTAAGAAAGGTTCTATCATCTCTTTGTTTCACACTAAATCCAAGAAAATATGTAAACTCTCTCATCATACTCATCTCAAACTCTCTACTCATGGTTTCAAAAAAATCATTGCATACTCTTTCATTTACTGATCCATATAGTATGTCATCGACTTAGATCTGAATAATGAGTAGATCATCTCTTTCTTTCTTTATAAATAGGCTGGTATCTACACTTCCCTTAATAAAGGATCTATTTAGGAGAAATGTACTAAGCCTCTCATACCAAGTTCTAGGTGCTTGCTTTAGTCCATATAATAACTTTTTTCAATTTATAGACATCGTTGGAAAATGTTGTATTTTTAAATCAAGGGGGTTATTTTACATAAACATCCTCTTTGAAAACCCCATTCAGAAAAGCACTTTTAATATCCATTTGATATAATTTGAAGCCTCTAAAATATGCAAAGGCTAATAAAACTCTAATGGATTCTAATCTAGCTACAGGGGCAAAGGTCTCCTCAAAATTAATGCCATCTATTTGATTGTACCTTTAAACTACTAATTTAGCTTTATTTCTAATCATAACTTTAGAATCATTCATCTTATTTTTGAACACCCACTTAGTTCCTACAATACTCTAGTCTTTAGGTCTACTACCCAACTCCCATACATTATTTCTAATAAATTAATTAAACTCTTCTTGCATAGCAAGGATCCAGAATTCATCAGATAGGGCTTGATCTACACTAATGGGTTCTACAATAAAGATAAGTACAAAATGACTAACCTCCTTCTTAAGTCCATGCCCAGTACTAACTCAAATATATGGATCTCATAAGATAAGTTCTCTATGATGACTAGATGAATATCTCCATTCTCTACATAATAAATCATGAGGTTCTTCTCTATTTCCTAGGTCAATGGACTCTATTCCTTAGGTAACCTCTACTTCTTCTTCTTCTTCAAACCTAGGCTCCCCAGATCTATTAGATTCATCAAACACAATATGAGTAGACTTCTCTATAACTAAGGTTCTCTTATTGAAGATCTTATATGCTTTACTTATAGAGGAATAACCTAAGAAGACTCCTTTATTATACTTGGGATCAAATTTACCTAAAGGATATTTTTCATTAATAAGAATAAAACACTTACACTCAATGTCATGAAGTTGAGATCTTTTTTAGCTTCAAATGATTATCATGAAGTTGGGTTTGTTGGTCCAAGGTTTACTTGGTGCAATAACAAAGTTGGAGGTGGTCGTATCCTTGAGAGGCTAGATAGGTGTTTTCTTAATGCTTTGGCTCTTAACTCTTCTCATCAATTGGTTGTTCGTCATTTAGCTCATATTTCCTCTGAACATAGCCCCATTTTACTGAATTTTTTGAAGTTTAATTCTGCGGCCAAGAAGATAATTCGTTTTGAGGATGTTTGGGTTTCCAATCCGGCATCTTCTTTATTGGTTAATAGGGTTTGGAATAAGAATTATCAAGGGAACTTTGCTCAAGTTCTTAATACCAAGTTCAAGAAAGTGCTTAAAACATTATTCTATTGGAGCAAGATGAAGCATAAAGATCTTAAGCTCTCTAAAGACCGTCTGTTAGAGGAGATCTGGGATTTCCAAATGAAGGAATCCAGTTCTGGCCTATTGACGGAGGATGATTGCTGGATGTTGAAATGCAAAGTTAATGAACTTAACTCTACTATGGCTCGGCTGAATGACTGGTGGAAGCAACGAGCCAAAGTGAAGTGGCTAGTTGATGGTGATAGTAACACCAAGTTTTTCCATTCATATGCCAGTGCTCGTAGAAACTCCAATTGCATTCTTAAAATCAAAGATGAATTTGGCAATATATTGGAAGAACAAAAACAAGTTGAGGAGGTTCTTCTTTGGTTTTTCAACCATAAATGGAAACATAGAGATTGTGAGTCTTTTGGCTGGCCTAAATCTCACTTCCTTTTGAGTGAGGCTAAAAGGAATATGCTGGAGGAGGAGTTCTCTGAGGCAGAAATTGTATGGGTCATTGAGCATACTGAATCCAACATTGCTCCTGGTTTGGACGGAATTTCTTATTCTTTTATCAAGGGATATTGGAACATTATCAAAAATGATTTCTTAAATGCTTTGAATAACTTCTTGTATAAAGGTGAGCTGGATAAGAGCTGGAAAGACACTTTAATTATTCTTATTCCTAAAGTGAGCAACCCTTTGGTTCCTTTTAATTATCGTCCAATCAGTCTTTGCAACACGGTTTATAAGGTGGCAGCAAGAGTGTTATTAAATAGGTTGATTATGGTAATCCCTAAGTTAGTTTCAATGGAGCAAGCGGCGTTCATTAAGGGAAGATCTCTCTCATATCATGTTCTGGTTGCTCAGGAAATCTTCCACAAATTCAGGTATTCTAAAAATTCCAAAGGTCTTGTTTCTTTTAAAGTTGACATGGAACAAGCGTATGATTCGATGAGTTGGCAAACTCTTAGGAAAGTTTTTGAGTACTTTTTCTTTTCTCCTAATTTCTCTAAACTTGTTTTGGAGTGCGTGGAAGATCCTCGATTTACTTTATGTATTAATGGCAATTTATCTGCTTGGATCAATGCTAAAAGTGGCTCCATCAAGGTTGTCCACTTTCTCCTTTATTATACATTCTTTGTTCTCAACTCCTTACCAATGCTCTTAACCAAACTGATATTGGTATCAAAATTAGTTCGGGTAGCCTAATGATTTATCACCTTCTTTATGCGGATGATGTGATGATCTTCTCGGTAGCTACTAGGAAGGCTGCAAGGAAGATAAAGGGAGTGCTTGCTGAGTTTTGCAGGTGGACAGGCCAGTGCATTAACATAAATAAATCTGCCATGTTGTTTGGTAAATTTGTTAATAGAAGGTGTAAGAATTTGATTGCTCGCATTATGGGCTTCAAAGTTGTTAAAGAATTTGAATATCTTGGTATTAAGATTGCTTTTAGAAGGTTAGTTGCTGCTGACTTCCAGGTTATTGTGGAGAAATCTTTTAGAAGGCTCAATGTATGGGGAACCAAGCTTATTTTATTGGCTGGAAAATTAACTCTTGTCAAATCTGTTTTGCAATCTTGTCCTTTATTCCAAAGTACTCTTTCTCTGATTCCCACTCGTGTCTTAAAAGAAATTGACAAGCTTTGTAGGGGTTTCCTTTGGAATAAATCTAATGGTAGAATGGGTATCCATTATGTTAAATGGAGTGAGTTATGCAAACCTCTTAAGAACAGTGGTCGAGGTCTATGTTCTTCTTCAAATAGATCTGGTGCTCTCAGAACGAAATTGGCTTGGCGTTACTTACGGGATGAAGATAGCTTGGTTCATAAGGAACTACTTCCAAAATACGGGAGGAGGATTGATGTCAACAGGAAGAAGGCTTCTTGCTCTGCAGCTTGGAAACTTATATGTTATAGTGGTAAACATCTAAAATCTGTGGTAAGGTGGTGTATTACAAACAGATCTTCCATTGATGTTTATAGGGACATTTGGATCTTGGACAAATGCATTAATAAGTGGCCTACCTTTTTTGTACCTGAAGAGGATGAAGTCATTTTATTGGACAATTTTATTTCAAATGGTGGTTGGAATGTGGATGAACTACTCAGGTTTTTTGGAAATGATTTGGTTCAGCTCATTCTGCAAATCAATATTAACCAGGCAGCTCTTGAAAATTCATTTGAGTTATTATACCAGAATTCTGGTAGGACCATTACTTCGTTAGTTTATGAGGGATTGCAAATCCATCAGCCTGATCCGAGATTTTGTACGTGGTTAAAGGAGGCCAAGTTGATGCCTCGGGTTGAGATCTTCTTGTGGAGGCTTCTTAGGAATGAGATTCCATCTTTTCAGTTCCTTGCTGATAGAAGGCTGCAATATAATAGTCTTTGTCCTAGAGGCTATGCTGAGGTTGAAAGTATAGAGCACATTGTAGTGAGGTGTGCTAAAATAAGAGAAGTTTTCTTGCTCTTAAATAAGTGGGGTTTTGGTATAGCCTTGTTTGATAATATTGTAAATTGTTGCACTTAGATAGAGCATTTGGTTCAACATAACCGTTTTATTCTTAATTTATTTTGCTATGTGGTCTTCTTATCATGGAAGGCAAGGAACAGGTTTATTCATGATAAAGTGGAAGAAAGAGCCTCTTTTATTGCTGCTAATGCTATGAGCTACTCCTGCTCTTCTAAGTTGTTTGATTATTGCAAATCGGCCCGTAGGGATGCTACTCAGTTGTCAAGACTGTCTAATTCCTGGTATCCCCCTCCACCTGATTGGTTAAAAATCAATGTTGATGCTTCACTTGAGTCCTCTTACAGAGCTGGAGTGGGAGGTGTCTTTCATGACTCTTATGGTAGATTTTTGTTGGCTTTTGGTAATTCCTGTATTCATTGGGATATTTCACAACTGGAAATGCTGGCTTTCTGAGCTCTAAAGGATGTGATCAAAGGTTGGATGTTTAAATTCAAAGGTGTTATTGTGGAGAGTGATAACTCCAATGTCATTATGGCTCTTCAGCTTGCGTTAACAAAAGGATTAAAGGGAAATGAGGATTTGGACTTCTTCAATAATTTTAATTTTGTTCTTTTCAAATGTATAGATAGAAGTTGTAATAAGTTAGCCGACAAGTGTGCTAACTTTGCTCTTATTTCTAATTTTATTTGGGATGATTTTAGCTCCAATAAGATTCCTCCTTCCTTTGTTAGTTTGTTAAAGGAGGAATCATCTTTGTAGTTCGTTGTTTTCCTTTTGATTAATGAAGCTCTGCTTTTCTATCAAAAAAAAAATGACATGAAGATGTAAAAGATTGGGTGTCCTACCCTTAAGTAGCTCATAGGATGTCTTATTGAGTTTAGATTTAACATTAACCCTATTTAGAACATAACAAGCAGTATTCACTACTTTTGCTCAAAAATACCTATAGAGAATATTTAGCTAAGATAACCTAATAGCTTCTACTAAGGTTCTATTTTTGCTTTCAACTTTCCTGTTCTACTAAGGGGTCCTAGAGGAAAAATAATCATGTTGTATTCCTAGCTTATTATAATAAGATTCAAACTTATCATTCTCAAATTCTCCACCATGATCACTATGAATAGTAGATATCTCACATCTTATAACTTTCTCTGAATCTAATGGGACAATGTTCTAAATTCCTCAAATAATTCACTTTTATGTGATATGAATCTATCATAAGTAAATCTAGAGTAATCATCAATAATGGCATACCCAAAGGTCTTCCCACCTAAACTGGTTATACTAATTGGCGCAAATAAGTCCATATACAGGATTTCTATTGGCCTATTGGTGGTCATGTCCTTAATGGGATAAAATGAAGATTTGATTTATTTTCCTAATTGTTAGGCATCACAAAGGTAGTCCTTAGAAAAATCTAACTTTAGTATACCTTTAACTAGGTCTTTTTGAGTAATATTCCTAAGGGTTTTCATGCTTACATGATATAATCACCTATGCCATAGCTATGATTCATCAATAATAGTTTTTAACACAAAGAATTCAAATAATCAATGCAATTCAAATCAAGAATGTAAACATTATTAATTTTCTTACCTTCTAAAATGATTTTTCTATTTAAGCTTATTAGACATCTAGTAGATAAAAATTTAATATCAAAATCTTTATCACATAGTTCACTAATACTAATAAAGTTATGCTTCAATCCATCTACTAACAAAATATTTTAAATAATAAAGTTCATTGAGTTTCCAATCATACCTATATCCACCACTTTCCTGGTGGTATTATCTCCTAGTTTAACCTTGCCTCCTACCCAGGCCTCCAATGTGATGAATTGTTTTAAATATTCAGTCATGTGTCGTGAGCATCCGTTGTCCAGGTATCACATACTCTCACTAGGCCTTTTGTAAGAGCACCCCTACAATATCAATCAAGGGTTAGATTTGGGAACCCAAGAGAATTTGGGTTCCACATTATGCTTACTTGATTGAATGACATGCATGCTATGATATGATGCACTTGATTTAGGCCTCCACACAAGATGTGTTATATGATGTATAGTGCAAGTGTGGGCTATGTGTTCTACCATGCCACAAGAATATCACCTAACAGAAGGAAATGGATTCACTAACTAATGTGAGAGGTAGTGCCTTCTATTAGGGGTATGAGATGCATGCTATATTTTGGGGTTATACTATTGTGCTAGTGTAGGTAGTGGTCTATCTTTTTGAAGTGCATCAATTTTTGTTTCAAAACTCATTTGCACTTTTAAAGCTTTGAACTTCACGTTTCAATGCATGCTCACTATAGTCTAATTCAGTTGCATGTTTTTCTAATTATTTGTATGATTCTTCTAAATCAGCATGCTTAGATTTCCAGAATTCATGTGATTTAGTTAATTCAACATCCTCCTTATTTAATGCATCAAACTCGTCGAGTAAAGAAGCATGCTCTTTATCTAATGAAGAATGTTCAGTTCTCAAACTATCATGCACTTTTTGTAGTTCAAAAAATTTCATGTTCAAACTAGCATGGTGTTTCTTTATTTTCCTATATGATTCATGCATTTTTTTTAGAGATAGAAAATAAATCATCATAGGTGAGTTCACATATCTCATCTTGATCAGAGTTATCAAGACTATCATTTACCATAAGGCACAAATTAATTACCTCCTCCTCTACTTCATGCTCTAATGAATCTGAGGTGGAGTCTGCCAAAAAGCCTTCTACTTCTTTTGCTTCCCCTTTCAAAAGTTTTACTTTTCTTCACCCTTCTCCTTGGTAGGGTGTGCTTTTAAGTTGGGGCATTCAGTTTTCAAGTGACCTAATTTCCTGCATTCAAAATAGATAGTTTTAGAGGAAACCTTAGTAGTTTTACCTAGTTTACCTTTATTCCAGTGTTGAAAACGTCTTTGCTTTATCTTCGGAAAGCTCTTGAATTGCTATGTCATCAGTGCTATGCCATCATTTTCTTCACAGGTAGTCATAGGTGTATAGTATGGTTCATTCAGTATGATATATTTTTTTTAATTCAATTTTAATTACTCTCAAGAATTCTCGACCCTTAATTAAGTAAATCATACAAAAATTTATCTAGTATGGTACATGTCATACAAAAACCATCAATTAAATTTTTAAATTTTCTATTTAAGGGAACAATTGATAATGGTTATTTGGTTTGATTAGAATTGTTCATACATTCTGATTGATATTATATAATATGACTAGTTTTGTAATTATTATTTTTTAAACTTCTATTAATTAATACTACTTAACTATTTATATTTACAAGAAATGACATGCACATCAAGTTGTTTTAATTAATTGATAATTTTTATCATTAAACTCTTGTGTTTGTGTGCTTGTGCTTATTTATTTCATAAATCATATACTTGTAACATACAATAAGACTCAATAAAAAGAAAATTAGAAGTTGTTTGCTTATTTGCAATCCTCATTTCCTTGATGGCTTTCTTTCTTATGTTCAAGTTTAGTTCACTAATGTGACTGCCATCCAATTATTACATGTTGTTTCATTTGGCTTCCAACACACTATTTTACTATCATAAATTCATTAGGTCAAAAATATCATAACCCATAATATTTGTAATCATCAAAACATCAAAAACCATTAAGGGCTTATAGGGTTCAACATGTATCTCTGCATTGAGATCCATCTTTGATTAGATAAAATTTTTGGCGATGTATTAAGGGTTGAGAAAGGGGCGCAAGGGATCGGGGTACTAATAAATGTATTGAGATTTAGTGTCAAATAATTATAATTCATTGTGATCACAACATTCGGTTGCAAAAAAGTTGCCAATTAGATAAATTAGGAGAGTCTAGTGTTAATTACAATGCCATTGCAAATTTTTTGATATTACAATATACTCCAATTGTTAATCACAAATTAGTTCACAAATAATATTAATAAAATAGTATAATGCATACATATAATACTAATATAAATTAAATCTTTGCAAAATATCCATACACCCACTTGCTCCATATTGAAAGCTAATTTGGCCTCATCTTCTTAGATTTGCTTACTTGGCTAGTTCTTAATTTGATTAGCATGTCTCTATTATCATTTATCTAATTTTTCTAACCTAAATTTTAAAATAATACATAGCTTTAACCCTTTTATGATGGAGCTATATTAATTTTGAAAGTTTCAAGAATTTCAACAATTTCGGTATTCAATTCATTAATTTGCTATTTTAAGGTTTCATTTGGGACAGCTTTTGACCACTATTTTTTCGCTATTTTTAGAAAACAATTATACTAAAAAGCTGCTTATGACAGCAGCAAGAAAACTGTCCCAAACGAAGCTTAAATTATTATGAAAATCGTTCAACTTTTTCATAAAATTTAATATAATAAAGTTGATTAAATGATGCATTTTTGTTTATCTTTAATACAATAAATCAAATAATGGATGAGGAAACTATCAAATTTTATTGAATTACAGAGTCTTTCAATCAAATAAATATTATCAACATAAATATCACATTAACTTAAAAATAGGCCCAAAGTTTTATATTAGACGGGAAATCAAATTTTATATAACATTGTAGAATATTTAGTCGAATAATACAAATGAAATATATATAAAATTGCGAAATAGTCTTTTATTACTAAATGCGTAAAGTTATAAAATAAATGCTCACTCAATGCACAGTTGCTAAGAGATGACATGTTATATACGATTGTGTCACTTTCTTTCTCTCCTCTATGATTTCTTTGCATCTCATGGATAAATTTATGCAACGTGGAATCTCTCGATCAATAGGATGGAGCCACATCTAAAGTTTCTCTTACATTCTGGAGAATGGGACCATCACTTATAAGGGATAAGGGGAAAAAAAGTAGATAAATGATTATAAATTAAGGAAAAGAGAGGGACCATTTATTGCTTAGATGTAATTTAAGGTTTTGTTTGGGATAACTTTCTTACTATTTTTTAAAGCAATTTTTTAGTATAAAAATTTTTAGTTCAACAAATTTTTATAATAGAAAGCTGTTTTAGAAAACAGTAAGAAAACCGTCCCAAAATGAAGCCTAAATATTCATATCTGCCAACGTTTTATTACTTTAAGCCGTACTATGATAGCATGGGTGAAAAATAAAAACATCATGGTTGATTAGGCAAGCTCATCTCAAGATAAACAGTTATGGTTTAGGTTCAAATTTGTTCACTGAGGAGCAAAAAAAGGTGTAATTAGGTATTTATCCTCATCAACTCTCAAAACTTTAGGGTTAACATATTGAGCTTTTGTGCTTAGGGGGAATTTTTGTCGAGGGCTCAAACACTTTGTTTTTAAGTCCAAAGCCTTCATTTTAGATTATAAAAATTAGTCCATATATATTATCCCAAGGATCTAGTTCTGCAAGAGAGAGAGAGAGAGAGAGAGAGAGAGAGAGAGAGAGAGAGAGAGAGAGAGAGAGAGAGCATATCAAATAGTAAATCAAATAAACAGACTAGACCAATTACATAAGGAAGAGCAAAGGACAAAGCTATCAAAAGTACAAGAATATAGGCCTATGACGAGGAAAATTATTAGGTCCGGACACCTGACGGGAGAGATCCGTCCGGATCTCTCTCTATCTACAGTAAAAGCGCAGTCAAAGTGCAGGTACTGTAGCACCTGCGCTTTTACTGTAGATAGAGAGAAAACCGGACGGATCTCTCCGTCCGATGTCCGGACCTAATAATTCGCCCTATGACCAAGCCTAGATTTAGATTTATTTTAATATGATTTTTTATTTGTTTGCATTCTTATTTTCTACCTTGGAACCACAATTTGGACAACCTATTGACTTATGTTCCATGAAAATTGAGTTGTATTCAAAGCATGTTGGAACCACTACGAGTATTTAATGGTTGGCACTATATTTTTCTTCCAAATTTCCATCACTTCATTTTGAATGTCAGTAGTCCATGTTTCATTTTGTTAAATATAAATAGTAGAAAAAATGTAATAAAATTTTCATTATTGAAAGTTATTTTTCTATAAGGAATTAATCTTTATTTTCTCGTTGCTTGGTGGCCTTAAGAGTTGGCCTTTTCTTTGTTGAAATAAGTTTAAGGTTAGTAAATCTTTTTTATGATAAAATTATTTCATATTAATAATTTCTATTTCTTATGAGCTCCAATATGGTGTAAACCTATATTTAAACTTATTTCTCAATTAAAAAATATGCTAAAGACTTTAATCTGTCACAAAATAAAACATTAAATGACTTGCTTTAAATTTTGTGCTGATTGTCTTTGGTAAAATTAATAGTTTATCTATCAAAACTCAAAATAATTTGCAATCCTATGGATTCAAGGCTTATATATTTAGCCATATTTTTTGTGCATCTAAAATTACATGTATAATCTTGTGTAGAAAACACTCGCTGCATTTGAAACAAAAAATATTTTATCAAAAATATGTAAACTATTTATGAATAACTTGAACTATAAGAGATCTTTGTATATTTGATCATCTGGAAGGTCATTTAGCATGAAATTCATTTTATTTTTATAGTTATATATTAATTTTCAACATCTCTCATAAATATCCTTTTACCTCTTATATATCTTTCTTTATATATTTTTTAAATTATATCATGGCAACTATATTTTTTTTTATGATTTGATTAAAATTATTTACTTGAATATTTAGTACCTTTGACCAAGATATTCATGAAAATAACAGTACTATAAAAGAACTACTAGAAGAGAAAAGAAGTCAAAAGTAATAATTGAAAGCCCAAATTGTGTTGCTACGTTGCTGGCATGGTGGCTACCTCTTTTCGCAGCAGTTTTGACTGTTGTTATTTGCACCGGTTTTAGCGTTTCGCCGAATCCACCCCGCTTGTCCTTAAACCGCTGCGGAATGATGTTGTCGCGCATAACAATTATAGCGGGAATGCATTAGCTTTAAAATTGCTGTGAAGAAATTAGTGGCGATTATAACCACCGGAATAACTAAAAAATAGTATTGTGATAGCTGCATTTTTTGGTAGTGATTCTTTTAATTTTTAATAATTGTGTGTGAGAATTTGTTAAAAGAAAAAATAAATAATCTTTTGCCGTCACAGCAGATTATTTATCATGCAATAAAATTAGTAAAATGATTTTAAATCACTCTAAAAGTTGATTTTATAATTTAACATAGTAATTATCATTGTCCTTTAAATTATTTTTTCTTCTGTTAATATCCATGGTATAAAATAATTTTTTATTATTTTTTTAGTAGTTTAAGAAATAGATGAGACACAGTAAAGAAAAAAAAAAGAAACATATAAAAATTATTGAAGCACAAATATTCAACAAATTTAATGAAATTGGCGGTATATAAATGAGATACATATTGGGATCAACAAAAGAATGATTCAAATATCTCATTAAATTATTACTCTACAAAATAATTAAAATAATATTTTTGATAATATTCAAAAATACATATCATAAAGAGGCGCATAGAAAAATCTCAAACAATTGGCCTGAAATTCGACACCTGTGCTCACTCTTTGCCCATCAAAGTATATTGATCAGCAGATAAACAATCTCTTTGTGAACCATATACGTGGAAGATTATATGTGGAAAAGCCATTAAAGTAAATTATTATTTTTCCGAAAGGTCCTCTTCACCTTTTTCGCCTTTTCTTTTTAAAATTAGAATGATGTGATGTACAGATGATGCTGAGTGTATACCGACCAATCCAAAGAAAAACATGGTGTGGCCCCTGTTGAGCACAAATTTAACTGTTATTATATGCATTAATGAATATTTTTGGCCGGTTATTTCCTTCTTCTACTCAGCTTCCACTGCCGAGCTTCTTGTGATGGTATTGAAACCATCTCGTCTAGTAGAACACCTCACATCTCTTTCAAGACGTTAGGTTAAATTTGTTTTTGCTGTTATATCTTTCATTTTTTTATGGCTGGGTTTTGTTTAAATAGGAGGGGTAGGGATCCATCTAACTCAATAGAGGGAGAAGAGTATTAAATTCCGACGAAATCGGTAGCATCTCATGTGCTGTTCGGCCGGAGCTAACATTTATGTCTATTCTTCCGACTCTTAGATTTTGATTCCAATTAGTGTACTTTTAAGCTTTCCTGTGATTTCAGTCCCCCTCTGTGGGAAATTTGAAATCTTTTGAGCTTTTTTGGCTGAAGTGCAATTGTGCATGAGCTTTTTTCCAAGAAAGAAGGTTGTTTTCTAGAAATTTGAGTGGATACTGAGGGAGCAGTTGCTGCCTTTTTGCTTGGAGGAGCTAGTGAATTGTTAGGTAAAATGGAGCAACTTTTTCTTGTTTTTACTTGTTTATGCTTTTGTTTCTTGCAAAGTTTCTCTTGTTGAGTTTCGAGCTTTGCCCTTAGTCTACTTGACCTCCCACTTTAATTTTTCTTTTATTTCTTTAAAATAGGTTGAAACTTCCAAAATTTTACTTTGGAACCATGTCTTCTACTCTGCAAGCTCGGACTGGACGCCATCTGCAGCGTTATGAGAATCATTTCCGGCTGGTTGCTGGGTATGTATAGTTCCATGGCCCTTTTTCCATTCTTAGAGCCCCTTTAACCGCTTGATTTTTACTTTAGATAGTTCTGGTGTTCCTTGTATGAAATTTCTATCCGAGTAAAATGATGAATTGAGTTGTCCTTAGAAGGGTAAGGTGAAAAGATGAGTATTATATACCTATGTAGCCTTGGGGATATGATGCAATATTGTCCATTTGGATCAGTACTTAGATTATGCGACAGTGCTAAATCCTTTGGGATCATATATAAACATGTCAACTTATTATGGAACATAAATTATCTTCTAGTAGATTCCTTCGTTTTATTAATTTTAGACAAAAGTTCTACAATGAAATGAGATAAGTAATGTGAATTTTGTATGGAAATTAACAACGCAAGTTTTATGATTTTTCTTGTTTATTTGCAATTGATTCAGGTGCATACCCTACAGAATCAACCAACATGTTGACAACCCGACAGGTGATTTGCTGAGTAAGTTGGAGGTTCTTATGATCAGTTCACCAAATCAACATGATCTTGTCTTCCCAAAGGTAACTAGCTCCCTGACTCTCCGATTCGTATGTTTTTGGGTTATAGACTTGAATCTTTATGTCTGAATACTCGATATGAAGGGTGGATGGGAGAATGATGAGGCCATGGATGAAGCAGCAAGCCGTGAAGCTTTGGAAGAAGCAGGAGTTCGAGGAATCATTCATGTAAGTTCAACCTATTCTTATGGCTCTTTAAATCAGAAGCAAGCAGAAGCCTTCGTCTAGAAAAGTTATTTAAAAAAAAAAGCAAAGAAATCCATTGATTTGTATGTAAAATTCGCTTGAAATTCTTAAATATTTCAAGTTATGTGGATCAGTGTCATGTTTGACTTGTATAACAAGCAAAAATGATTGTATGAGCTGAAGGGGGGAAAAAAGAATCGTTAATCCTACTTTTCAGATTAAAAAAATTGTTAAATTTTAGAATCGATTGTTTTGTTGCATATCTTAAAGGGGGATTGCCATATGTTCTACAGTTCAATAAGATTGAGGGGCATGCAAGCCAATATAAATTAGGAATAGAACAAAATAACCAAAATCAAGCTAACAATTACAGCGGAAAACTGATGAGGTTGATGATTCCGTAGAGTTGTTCTTCTCTCCAATAATTCCCCAAACTCGTATTTTACACTCTAATAATCGCTTTACTTAGCCATAGAAGTTGCTACTATTGAAACGAGAGTTTGTAGGTGGTATTGTCTAGCAATAATTGCAATTTTAAACATATCCCAGCTGCACAATCTGGTGCATAATTTATCTTTATATCAACATCAGTGTGTTTCCTTGTCGATCAATAATATTATGCATGTTATCATTCATTTTGGTGCACGTATCTATCATGGCGTTAGTGGATTTCAATCATCTACCATAACCTGATCCAGCAAATTGCTGCCTGTGGTTCCTTTGGTCAAAAGTGACTTGTTTTATCTTGATCTTGCTTTTAAAAGCCATCAGTGTTATCAAACTCTTGCTTACAAAAATATGCTTTATTTTCCTCAACAAGGCTTGATTTTCATATAAAACTTGTTGCTTCCTAAATCTTCTCATTTTATTTGTGATGTTAAAGTTTCCATGGGCTGATAGTCTTAGTTTCAGCGCTTCGAGATCTGCATTAATTTCTTTGAACTAGAATACAAGTTGCGAAAGTTAGAGAAAAACTTAAAAATTGGGGAATTTAATTAAATCTTATCAAATCTTTGCTGCAGGATTCTCTATTGGGTGTTTGGGAATTCAGAAGCAAGAGTAAACAGAACCTCTGCGGCCAAGAGGGTGCTTGCAGAGGTTACATGTTTGCACTTGAAGTTAATGAGGAGCTCGAGTTTTGGCCAGAGCAATCTACCCATGATAGGAAATGGGTATGTGCCTTATCCTTACTATAATGCTAATTTAATTGATGATTATCAATTTAAATTTTTTTCAAAATATATATAAATATTTTTTCCTTCATTCAAACAGCTAAATGTATGGGAGGCATGGAAGCTCTGCCGATATGATTGGATGAGGGAAGCTCTGAACTCTCTCTCAATACTTATAACTGGAAAGCCGGTGAGATTGGTTGCTGTGCCAGAGATATCCGAGTCCACATCACTTTTCTGCCTTGTGAAAACTTCTGGGACTGAATGCGTTGATAGTGCTATCAATGCATTTTGTTGATAAATTTTCATGCTGCATTTTACCTTTTCTTTCCTTTTCTTCTCAGCGAAGAAAGTAGAGTTGTATAGTTATTATTGTTTAAGGACAAGCCATAGTTGTACACCTACACTTCATAGCCGAGAAACTGTTATCATGCTTAATGAAAGGGCTTTGACTAACCAGATGCCTTTCGGTGAAACTTTTTTGAATTTCAGTTTAGTCATGAAAAAGAATTGGAGTTCGATCTGGTGTCGCTATTTGTTTTTTCTTAATATTGATGCCTGGGATTCCATTATGTTGTGCCGTGGGTTATGCTACTGAACAAAATATAGTTATTAAACATGTTTCTCATGGTTGTAAACGGCTAAAGCCGTAAAACTGCATATGCAGCGCAGGATTTTTTACGGCTAATTATCCTGCAGTTTCTTTACTTTGGAACCATGCATTGCGTAGATTTATGTTTTTAAGAACAAGCCATGTGTGTTTTTGATGTTTTGGTTAGCTCCCAGCGGGTGTTGATGAATTATTCTGTGTGGACACCGGACTGTGAGAATCATCCGGTTTGTCTCTGTGAACTGTGTTTTTACTGTTCACAAAGACAAAACCGGACGGTTCTTTCCATCCGGTATCCGCACAGAATATTCTCTCAATTTTTGCCGGACCTTTGTGACCTCAGTCTTTTTAGACCATCAATACTTCGGTCTTGCCTTTGGTGTTAGACTTAGATTTGCTTTCAGAACTCATTTGGTACTTAGAGGCTTTTTACTTGGCTCCTCTTAGAGGCCTTGGTCCAATCGACTACGATCCCGATCAAATTAGATCTTTACCCACCTTTATCCAGACTTGGACTTAGTTCTACCTAATTGGATTGATTGGAAAGTGACCTAAATCAGTCCTTAGACTCTTAGAGGTTAAAATTGGCCTAGACCCACTTTAGGTGATATAGAGTCCCTTTTTAAGGTCTTGACAATAATGACGATTCAAAGAAAATGGCTATGCTTAAACGGCTTAATAGCTTTTGGTAAGGAATTCTATGAAAGATAAGCATAACCCAATCAAAATACATTTAATCATGAAAATAGTCAACCCAATATAGTGATAGGATATTCGTCAATAGCAATAAATTACATCATCCAAAGAAATCTTATAGACCCAATGGCCAAATAAGTGATAGAAAATTTCAAGACAAAAATACTACTCGGCAAACAAATGAGCAAAAAGTTAATTGATATATAATTATCTCAAGGTATGATAGGATCATTGATGTGCCTTGCTAGTTATCCAAATAGTGTATTTATGAGTAATTTGGCATCCCTTTTTATTTCGTTTTTATTTTTATTATAAAACAATATGTTTGATTTGTGTTTTATTGTTTTTTTTATTTTTTTATTTTTGAAAATAAAGAAAGTTATTTTGGAAACACTCAAAATAATTTTGAGGTGTTTTTATTTTCTTAAAATGAAAACTACCTCGGACATCATCCAGTACTGCTGACATGCAAACACTGCCCACGATCTCCACCTTATATAACTGTGGGCTTCAAAAATTCGTGACCCTGCATTCCCTACTTTCAGAGGAGTTTTAACAGATTAGTTTTAGGGGTAAATTTTCAAAAGACAGATTGGGTTTGAAATAAGACACAACCTAGAGATTTTGACCTCATTTTGCGAGGATTTTATCTGGTTTCCTATAGGCGCAAGCCCCTATAGTTAATTACCCCTCTCGATAACAAGAGAGAACTTTTGATTAAGGCTAGTCATAAGATAGGCACTGAGTACCCATATAATAGCAACAACTTTAGGTTTAGACTTTGATATTGAAATTTAGAGTTTATGCGTTAAAATTTATCACCGTATTCTTAAAACTTGTGATGGGGGGAATGAAGACGAGCCTGATCAAGATCCCATGGTTCCGTCATCCCGGGCTATCATGATCCTTGGTCTACTTAGTCAAAGGAGGTAGTCGACTCAACCTAACAGAAGACATCTTATCGGCTGCCTTGGGTTGCTTCGTCCAAGAATATCTTGTAGACCTGAGGTGGTGTTTATCTTAGGGGATAGATCTAAATCCACCTTAGCTAATAAAGAGCTTATGCCTACTAAGTATACCCTATGATTCATTACTCAAGGGTTTGACACTATTAGGGAACATACGAGCTTTGACCATGATTATAATATAATGGTGCCATTTTGCAAAAAAAATCACCCGATCAAAGGGCATGTGCCACGTCCCTGCCGGAAAAAGACTATTTGATGATGAATCTTAGTGATACACCCGACATGACATTCACTATTTTAATTTCAAATATATCGCTTCTGACAATTGGTTGCGGGTGGTGGATGTATTTTAGTTTTAAGTTTTTAGATGATAGATTTCATTTTAGGGATTTAGATTTTATTGGATTTAAGATTTGACCCCTCCGGTTGATATTTACATTCAACACGTCCATTATCAAGGTTTACATGATTGCCATTTGAAAAATATATGTATTTTGTAGCAATTTAGGAGGCATCTTATAATTCAAATCATGTCAACTCCAATCCTTTCAAGGAGTAGGAAGAAACTTGAATATTTGACCCGCGCAGCATTCTCGGACTGTTGTATTTAGGAATCAAATGTAATTATCAGAGCACATGTGAGATTTATTTTCAAGTGTATTTTCAGTATTATCATAAGGATATAGCCTTATGTCTGCTTATACAAGTAGGTTGTGGATCTAGTGGCTTGTAGGGAAAGTTTATTCAATAGTTACTAGGAAATCATGTTCTGGCTTGTGAGTTACACCATTTGATACAAATCTCTTATTGTTGTTTACGGGATAGTTGTGCGCACTACCAATCCCCTGCTCCTGCTCACAAATAAACTGTAGCATGCATTAGAAGTTCCCCGCTACTATCCCTTGAAAGGTTGGTTTGTTTTGTAATAGCTTCTTGTCCATGCCCGTAGGATAATCATTATGGGCACTACGAATTCTTTGCCCATTTATAGGTGAATTGTACTGTGCTGCTGACAAGGTTGTTAATATTTCCCATATAATAGCACAACAAATTACATTCATTACAAATCATTTGTTGTTGCCCGTAAGCGAGTGTGCCCTAGATAATTTCACAATTTCTTTGAGTATAAGATCTTAATGAATTATGATAATCATTAATTCTTCAAATTATCAAATTGTGATTTCTCTTTATTGTTAAACACATTTATATACTGTGTTTGAAGCATCATAATCAATTATATATTGCTCACTAAGATTTTCTATAATTCTTATGATCTCTTAACATGCATGGATGGCTAGATCCATTTGAATAATTACAAGATTTGGAGGGCCTTGTTCAATTCTACAAAGACCCTTAGAGATGCTAAGTCTTGATACATGTCCATCTATAGAAAGAAGATCTAAGCCGATCTTCACATAACAAAGGATTTCCCAAAGAACTTTCATAAGGGAACCTAGAGAAGTTCATTGTTGTAGGGCATCAAACGACAATTAAATGTCAAATGTTTTGTTGTATATGCTTCCTGAACTTGGAATATGAAAGATATATTTAACCCTGCCAATATGAAGGCTATTCAACCCAAAACGACTCATTCTTTATTCTATTAATCATGCTCATGGCAATATTAGGTAGCTTATTATTCCATCCATCTTAGTAGGTATTCAAAATAGATAAGGTTATAGATTTTTGTGGTGATTATTTGCAATAAAGGAGATAAATTGTTATAGCTTTGTAGGAATAGGTAGGACAATCCATACAAGTCATTAAAAGGATATAAATTTCCCATTATAAGATTACAACTTTTCACATTCAGATGAAAAGCAGGCCACATAGTTGATGCATAATTAACATATCAAGTAACCCTCAAATCTAAACCATTCATACTAAACTATTGTTAATATTTATTCCAAGTGGCATGTGTTTTTTACCAACAACCAATATTACTGGGTCAATAATTTTCACATCAACTTAATTTTTGGCTAGATGAACTTCATATTGATTCCTAAAATGAGGTAAGAAGACTCTCTAAATAATCCCATCTTTGGTAACTCTAAATTCTATTTGAATGTGGATACTGCATCCATGTGATGGTGAAAAGTATAAGTGGGTTATAGTGTATAAACTTGAATGACTTCGGTATTATTGCCACAAACCAATCATATGGATAGCTCAGATGGGTAATCCAACCATTTATAATCCTAATTAGATATCCTAGGCTTGAGGCATTTACGTCTAGAAGACATCTTTCAAATGTCCCATAATTTAATAGCCTGATCTTCACCATTCAATATTCACATGTAATCACTAGAATAGTTAAATCACGAAATAATTATGAGTCTCCATAAATTAATTCCTGATAAATTCATATGAGACAAATTTAATACTAACTGCCTTCCAATTTGTTGTGTATTCATTGATATTTAGTAATATTACTTATGCCTTCCAATATAAGAGATTCATAATATGATTGCACAGTGAACTTATTGGTTTCAAAATTGGTTGGCTCAGAGTAGTACTCAGCCTATGATCCATCCAACCATTTATGGAGATGTATTTTAAGCCTTTTTTATAAGCAAATTTATGCCCTTTAAGGTTGAATACCAAATTGAGTCAGCTCTTAATTAATGGAAGGTTATGTATGTCCTGTACTTTAATATTTTTTTATTAATTTAAAGTGAAAATTAATTCTGTGAGGGTTCCTTTTTAATTTTGATTTTGTCAACCTCCTGGTCTCCCCTTCCCATGAAGGGAGGTTAGGGGAAGGCACTCGCCCTTTCAAACCCGTCCATCCAAATAGGATTCAACGGTCGAGGGCTTCAGGATGTTGTTTGGTCTTAGAATATGTCTTCAAGTCTCCGATTGATGACTTGTGAGCACATGTTTCATATATATATATATATATATATATATATATATATATATATATATATATATATATATATATAATAGAGAGAGAGAGAGGAAGCGAGAGTCAGGCTGGCAGCGAGCTAGGTGAGATTGGCTTTGGGCTTGGAGATGGCTGGCATTGGAATGACAACAACTTTGGCTTATTCCTCTGCATATGAGAAAGAGAGGGGGTTGGGATTAGGGCACAGGATTGGCATCACGTGTGGAAGTCGAAGGTGTAGTCAGCAGGCTTCAATGAGTTTAGTAGTGCAGCTGCAGGCTTTGATTGAAAGGAATATATCACAACAGAGGTTCACAAGATGGAGATTGAGAGAGGAGCGGGCAATGCCTTTGTCCGTGCATTAGGTATGTCAAACCCCATTGGTCTTTCATTTCTTATTGCGTATCAAAGTTGAATAAGATAGGGCATTTGTTTGCTTTGTGTAGGGGAGAACATGGGGAGCTATTGTGAGATCTTGGGGGAAGTGGAGTCAGCAGTTGGGTCCAATCGTGGGTTACAGGTCAATAAATGCCCCCAAATAAAATTTATATGCCTCCTATAGTAGATCATGTTTGTTACAAACAAGTTGACCCTGTGGATCTCCAAAATTTAGATATCACGTTGAGGGTCTTTAGATATCTCTAAAAGTTGTGCTAATTCACCTTATCGTTTATCAATTTCTTCTTATTATTTGGATGTGCTGATTCACCTTATCTGACCTGTTAGGAACCTGATTTATCTTGCTTGACTTGTTAGGATTTGAATATATACCTTTTCCTCTAGCATTCAACCTTAACGGGTGTAATGAAGGAGGTTACCTGATTTATCTTCTCGATTTGTCAGGTATAAAATAGACCTTCTGCCCTAACATTATGCTTTCACGGGCTTGGTGAAGGATCCATACTGGTGACCTAAACCCTTTCGATTTATATTAGGTCATTGGAAAATAGCCATCAGTCTAGAGCTTTATGCATGATGAACTTTAATGATGACAATATTCCCTTACTTTAGCCTATAACTTTATAAGAACTACGGGATGACTTCTTCAATCCTAAGCTTTGTGCTTTATTGAAGATGTTGAAGAAGAAAGCTTCTTCGATCCTAGCTTTGTACTTGACAAAGTTATTGAAGGAACCATGTCTCTAACTTGATAGAAGTTTCAATTATGGCTTAGTGCCTTTGAATTGATCGAGAATCTTCTTCTGGATTTTGCCTCAAATTATTTATCAGTTGAGAGAATCTTCTGGATCTGAATTACTTTGATTTATTAAATTTGATAATCATAGAACTTGATAGTATTTGTTATCGGGCTAACAAAATAGTTGCTTTCTTACCACGGCCTCTTATCATAACTTATTGAGTAGGTAAAGCTATCAACGACTCGGTCGCATATAAGCTTGTTGAGGCTGATGTTATACCTGTTTGAACACTTAACTTATACTATAACAGCTCATGATTTTTAAACTTGATTTGTTGAGGTTGTTAGATCAAAATGACTTCTTATTATGAACTTCAAGATTTTGACAAATTTAAAGATGAATCTTCAATATTTATAATGATTATATATTTACCTAAAGGCATTAGCTTCTTCCCTGCAATTATGTAGAGATAGCATCATGAGTGATTTTAAATATTTATTTAGAAATCAATTTTAACCCAAATAAATATTTAAAATGCCCCTCTGTCTTAAATAGAAATTTCAATTGTTATTAGATTTTGGGCATTTTTTTAAACTTAAAAATGCCCCTTATCTTGTAGGAGAATTTCTATGACATCTTAGAAATGTATCCTTTTTTTGTAAGGGAATGATCTTTAGCTTACTTTTCTAAGAATGGTACTTCTTCAGTTATCTCCCATTAATCAAGGGCATAAGTCATTGACCTTCCATATTATTGAGTTGATAGGCTCCTCCCGAGTACACCTTCTTGATGACAAAAGGGCCTTCCCAATTTGGTTCAAATTTACCACCAATTCTTCGGTGTGAGATAATTGGTCTTCTCAACACCAGGACCAATTCTCCTTTTTAAAATGCTCAATGGCATACCATACGATCAAAATATTTTATCATTCTTGCTCGATAAATTTTTAAATTTTATTGAGCTCGGAGTCTAACATTATCTAGTGTATCAAGCTCTTTCATTTGTAAGCGAGCATTTTGTTCTTTATTGAGGTCCTACTAAATAGCTACTCGAAGTGATGGCAACTCAATTTCAAGTGGCAATACAGCTTCAGTTCCAAACACTAATGCATAAGAAGTTACTTTTGTTGGTGTCTTGTATATAGTATATTATACCCATAATGTTTTTGTCATTTTAGTATGTCATTCTCTTTTACTCTTAGTGAGAATTTTCTTGAACAACTTTTCCAACTTTTTCATTTTATTGAAGTCTTCTGCTAATCCATTTGCTCTTGGATTACAAATCGATGACTATAGCCAATCGATTTTATGTCGCTCAATAAATTTATAAATCTTAGTACTTTTAAAAGCTGGATTGTTGTCTGAGATTATGTAGTGTGGTACATCAAATATATAAATAATATTATAAGTAAAGAAATTGATCACATGATTAATAATGACTTCTTTAAATGGATTATTTTAGCCTATTTAAAAAATAATGTATTGCTGCTAGTATAAAATGATGTCCAGTTGATGATGGCATATCGATTGGCCCTATTACATCTATCCCCAAGCATTCAAATAACCAATATGCTACTGTGGGGTGTAACAGATTTGGCAGTTGATGTATAATATCACCATAAATTTGATATTCATGATATTTATCAGTAGGATTGGTACAATCATTTATGATTGATGGTCAATAATAGCTCATTCTTTTTATTTTAAGTGCCATTTTAGGACCCGATTGATGTGCACCATATAGTCCTTTATGAGCATCAAAAATAACTTTATTAGATTTATCTTTCCCTAAATATTGTAGCCACATTTGATCAAATGATCTTCTATATCACACTTTATTAAAAAATATATATCATAATACTCTTTTCTTGATCTGTGTAGCTAATAATTTATCTATAGGGAGTTTTCTTTCTTTGAAGTAGTTGATGAAAGGTTGCCTCTAATCATCTAGCTCTTCAATATCTAGGGATTCTAGTCAAGATTCTGAGGCTCTCTAAGATTTTCTTCTTATAATCATTTGGGGTTCATTCGGTTGATTTTTAAGAATAATTTATTGGAAAGATTGAGGAACAATTGAAGTTGCATCCTGTTAGCTTAAATTTGGTGACCCCTTTGCCTGTGAGGAGCATAGAATTACTAGCTTTATTACTTGGCGAGTGCGGAGACTGATTAACACTGACTCATCCTTCATGCTTGTCATTTCATTAGCAAACTTTACTAAGTCATCTTTACTTTTATGAGCTCAAGAGATTGGATTAATGTAATATTTATAAGTTGCTTCATAAGCTCGAAAACTCATTTATGATAGTAAACTAACTTGACTTTATTAATTTTATAAATACCCAGTACTTGATTTATATCTAGTTGAGAATCGCCAAAAATTTTGAGGTTTTGAATTTCTATTGAAATAGTAATTTTGAGACCCGCTATCAACACTAGTCTTATCATTGAGAACTTCAACAGATCAACCTTTGATATTAAAGTAATTTTATGAGAAAGCATACAATGGCAGAATTTTTCGACAACAAAAATTAACTCCATAGAGTGCTTCTCAGTGGGATAGTATTGTATCTCTGCTCCATTCAACCTTTAACTAATATAATATAGGGCATTCTCCTTGTCTTCTTCATTGTGATGACCTAGTAATACTCCAAGGGACTCTTCCAATGCTATGGTGTATAAGATAAGAGGCTTCCCTATAATTGGTGCTGTAAGAATAGGTCAGCTTAACAGGTATCTCTTAATACTATCAAAAGCTTCTTGTCATTCTATATCCTATATAAAGTAAGTATCCTTCTTCATCAGTTTTAAAAATGGCTGGCATATACCCGACATATTCAATATGAATCATCGAATGAAAGCCAACTGCCCTTGCAATAAGCGAAGCTGTCAAAGGTTCTTTGGTGGCAGCATTTCCATAATCGCCTTGATTTTGTTACGGTCGATTTCATTGCCTCGATGACAAACAACATACCCTAGGAACTTTTCTGAGGAGACCCCAAAAGATCACTTGAGCGGATTCATTTTGAGACTAAATTTTTTAATCCTTTCAAATACAATTCTCAAGTCTTCGAGGTGATCTTTTCGATCTATACTTTTGATAATAAGATCATCCATATAGCATTCAATTGTCTGGTGGATAAGCTCATCAAATATATATATCATAGCCCTTTGGTATGTAGCTCCAACATTCTTCAAGACAAAGGACATTACTGTATAGCGGAATATGTCAATAGAAGTCCTGACAGATGTATGTTTTCATCTTTAGGTGCCATTTTGATTTGATTATATCATGACAATTCATCCATAAATGAGAATATATCATAATTGGACATATTGTCAACTAGTAATTCTGATATTGGAAGTGAAACGTCGCCTTTTGGACACACCTTATTAAGATCTCGAAAGTTGATGTAAATGCAAATTTGTTCATTCTTCTTTTTTATTGGGATAATATTGGCTATTCAATCAGGTACTACTCTTCAATATCTAGCCTTATTCTCCTTGGAGCTTACTTAACAGGTATTATACTTAGTTTGATGTCTAATTTGTGAATAATTATATCCGGAGAGCTTGACATTTCATCATATGTCTAAGCAAAGCAGTCCTTTAATTTATTGAGTAATATTTTCATCTTTTTAACTTTATTCTTCAAAAGAAGAGCACTAATAAAGGTCAGGCGAGGGTCCTTATCAGTTCCCTAGTTTATTTCCTTCAACTCATCCATGGTAGCAACCTGTCCATAATTCTTTTGGTGCAGGTTTAGCTTCCATATCTTATTATTCATTCTTATCTATTTTTTTAGTAGTCAAATATTTATCAATTATCGCATAACATATATTTTTTTGAGTATGTACTACCACAATAAATCCAAGGCCTTTTGTATCACGACTTCCAATCTTTGATAATTATGTTCACTATATTCATTGAAAGAAATGTGCTCATCGCTAAGTAACCATATTATGAACTCCAACTTTTTATATCATTTGCTGAATTCTTTTTGGATAATATTTACATATTTTTGTAGGAATTATCTCTACATCTTTAGTGAAATTACCAAGCTAATCAATATTATCTTTTTGATATTCTCCAAATTTATAAAATAAGCTTTTTGGTCTGCTACTTGTACATAGAGGAGGTACATAAAATGTCTTAAGTTCTTCAACATTATGAACCTCATGTGGTATGATTTCCCTAAAATGTCATGGAGGGATTAATGTAACTACAAAGTATTTTTTGAAATTGACACATTGCTTTTTTTTTTTTTGAAATGATACACTACCCCCTATCAATATGATTAAGCTTGTATTTATTAGAGATATCATCATCCTCCTCTATGTAACTTCCTAAATAAAGTACAACTTTGTTTGGTTTAGGCAAGGTATTATGTTTTCTAGGGAGATTTGGTGTCATATTCTTCCTTCTTACTTGCTATTTCATAATTTCTTTAGATTGTTTTGTAATCCTTGAGCTTGATGCTTCAGCTTCAGAAGATTTTATCGGCTTCACTTCATCTGAAATAAAGTAGTTTGCATCATCATAGATTTTTACTTCATGGACTTCAAAATGTTATATATCTCCTGAAATTCAGAACTCTTTTCCATTCTTTAGATATTTCATGCATTAGTGCATAGTTGATGGAATGAGACAATTCTCATAGAGCCATGGTCTACCCAAGAGTGCCTTGAATGAAGTGTCTTCATCGATAATATGGAATTTGACTTATGTATATAGTTCTCCAAATTTAAGGGGAAGAATAAATAACCCTATAATATTTTTATCCTTTCTCGTTAAAGCTGTGCACAATAAGTTTATCTGGCCCAAGATGTTGAATATCTAAGGATAATGATCTTAGTGTGAGCAAACTCAGAGGTTTATCAATGACTTGGGATCAATCAAAATTTGCTTTATCATGATGCCATCACTTTATGCCAAGACCTATATAGGATGATTATGTTTCGTAGTCTCCAACATGCGATCTTATTTAGAGAATGTAATAACAGGTTCATTCTAGCATGAAGAAATTTGGTCAAACATCTTTCTGCAAAATATGCTTCATATCTCTCTAGATTTTTGAGAGCCTATATCAAGATTTCTCGAAGATCTTTTGACGTTAGAAGAGCTTCATATACATTGATCTATGTTGGGATTTTTCTTAAATGGAAAAAGATATTATACTTTATCCTTATATTTGTATTATATTTCTTCTTATGATCTTTAGGGATGATTTTGTCATTGATGCATGTATCTTTTCCCTTATATTTACTTGATAACCTCTTTTTTAATGGCGGTAGCAACACTTTACCACTTCTTAATTATACTTGAGCCCTTCATTCAACTAAGCTTCATCTAATTAAGTGTTTTCTTTATGATCAAGCTTCTTTGCTTGAGAAGATTTTGTTATATTTTTAAAGTCTTCATTCAGCTTTGCACGCTCTATTTGTGAAGCTATTTATTGATTTGACTCATCACCACTTAGAAAACATAACTCTTCTTCTGAGTTATTATCTGTATACAACACCATCATACATGACTCAAATGTTGTTTCATCAACACATCCATTTTTCATTTATTTAGTATTTTTAAATTTATCTTTTTTGTTCATTATTATGTGACCCTTAATAGGATTTCTTTGATGTACACTTGATGCCACCAATATGACTCAACATGTTTCTACATGGAGTGATTCTTCATCGTGTTGTTCATCCTCTTCCACTTTTGATTGGTCTATTTGAAGCTCAAACATAAAGTCTTCTTGTGTTATAGGCCGCCTTAATAGTTGATGATAATCCTCAACATTATTGATGATCTTTTGAAGTACAGACCCCTTCTTTTTTAGCTTAATATGCTTCTTTGAGTTATTGGACTTCTTGGAGGATGCCTTATAGAAAATTTCATATTAGAATGGTTCCAAGTTAATGACCTAGAAGTGGATACATCTGAATTTGGATTTTCTTTCAATTCAAGCACTGGCTCCATCTATTAGGCCATTATTATTCCAACCATCTCAGTAGGAATTCAAAATAGATGAGGTTATAGATTTTTGCTATGATTATCTACAACAAAGGAGATAAACTATTATAGCTTTGTGGGAATGGGTAGGACAATCCATACAAATCATTAAAAGGACTGAAATTTCCCATTACAAGATCACAACTTTTCACATTCAGATGAAAAGTAGGCCATATAGTTGATGCATAATTAACATATAAAGTAACCATCAAATCCAAACCATTCATACTAAACTATTATTAATATTTATTCCAAGTGGCATGTGTTCTTTACTAACAACCAATATTATTGGGTCAATAATTTTCACATCAACATAATTTTTGGCTAGATGAACTTCATATTGATTTCTAAAATGAGGTAGGCAGACTCTCTAAATGATCCCATTTTTGGTAACTCTAAATTTTATTTGAACGTGGATATTATATCCATGTGATGGTGAAAAGTATAAGTGGGTTATAGTGTATAAAGTTGAATGACTTTGGTATTATTGCCACTGTCCAGTTATATGGATAGCTCAGATGGGTAATCCAACCATTTTTAATCCTAATTATATATCTTATGGTTGGGGTGTTTAGGTCCAGAAGACATCTTTCTAATGTCCCATAATTTAATAGCCTTATCTTCACCATTCAATATTTAGATGTTGTCATTAGAATAGTTAAATCAAGAAATAATTAAGAGTCTGCTTAAATTAATTCTTAATAAACTCATATGAGACAAATTAAATACTAGTTTCCTTCCAATTTGTTGTGTATCCATTAATATTTAGTAATATTTGGTAATAATACTAATCCCTTCCATTATAAGAGATTCATAATAGGGTTGCACAACAACCTTATTGGTTTCAAAATTGAATGGCTCAGAGTAGTACTCGTCATCCAGCTATTTATGGAGATATATTTTAAGCCTATTTTTATAAGCAAATTTATACCCATTAAGATTGAATAATAAATCGAGTTAGCTTTTAATTATCAAAAGGTTATGTAGGTCCTGCACTTTGATATTTTTTTATTAATTGAAAGTAAAAAATTAATTCTATGAGGGTTCCTTATTATTCGGCAACCTCTAGTATCCCCTCCCCATGAAGGGAGGTTAGGGGAGGGCACTCACCCTTTCAAACTAGCCCAGCCATATAAGATCAAATGGCTGAGGGCTTTGGGATGTCGTCTGATCATGGAATATGTCTTCAAGTCTCCGATTGATGTTTTGCAAGCACCTATTTCTTAATAATAAATAATAATAAACTTTTATATATATAACAATGAGAGGGAGAGAGCCAAACTGGCATGGAGGAAAGAGGTAAGAAGCAGGAGTTGGGTCGGCGGTAAACTAGTTTAGGTCTGCTTTGAGCTTGGAAAAGTTAGGCGCTAGAAAGACAGTAGCTTCACCTTAGTCCTCCGTGTATGAGATAGAGAGGGTATCAGGGCTAGGGTACGAGATTGGCATCACTTGTGGCAGTTGGAAGCTTCTACGAGTTCGACAGTGTAGCTACAGGCAACGATTAAAAGGAATAGGGCACAACATAGGATCACAAGAAAGAGATCGAGGGAGAAGCGGGCTGCTGGCTTCTGTCCATGCTTTATGTATGTAGAATCCCTACGGTCTTTCATTTCTTTGTGTGTATGAGAGCCAAAAGAGAGAAGGTGTTTTTTGTGCACAAGGGAGAACTTGGGGAGTGGTTGTGAGATCATGGGGGAAGTGGGGTTGGCAATTGGGTCCGATCGTGGGTTACAGGTCAACAATAACATGCAATAAAAAGTAGCACTTATTCAGGATATCAAATAGTTTTTTATTTCATAATAAAACAAAACATAAAACATACAAAATAAAGAAAAAATAAATTAAAATTTTTCCCAAATCACCCCTTGTTGTCTGTCTATGTGCTAGGGTTTAATAAGATCTAAAGAATTACGCTTGATTGTCGTAAAGTGTATTTTATATATCTTATAGTTACACTTGCCCTATGTATTTGTTATCCTAAGAAAAACACATCATTTAGGTGTTTGATATGTAGATTTATGTATGTTTCAGAATCTTATCAATCATACACTATGATACCACATCTAACATTACAATTAGCCTGATTTTCATTTTAACATCTATATAGTTAGTGGGAATGAATTGATAAATACTCGTGGTAATTTTTCATGTATTTAGGTGTAGTTTTGAGGCTATAAATAAACATCCATCTCATTCACATAACTCACACTCTTTCCACCTAAGTTCCATAGTTTCTTTAAAGGAGTTTTGTGTGAGATTTCTCATAATGAAGTAAAATATCAGTAGGTAAGGGAACTTTTGATCTTGGCCTTGAAAATTAGTTCAAAACTTTTGAGGATGAATAAGAATATGATTTCCAAAGAACATCATTAATCATCAATTCAAAAAATGGTACTATAAGAACAACCATCCTATGCAATATGTGATAAATTTTAAACCTTCTTTGTTTCTGATTGGCTTTGCATATTTATTCCCTTTGGTTTTTGTGATATTTATGAATCTTTACATTGATGTAAATCATACTAGCTTCCCATCTTAAGTGTGTAATACTCAAACCAAAATCTTTATTGATGATTTATATTAATACATCTAAAGGTTTTCGTTTGAGTAGAACAAAAATTGAATACATGGAGTGTAATTTTAGTGTTAATAAATCTAGTGTAGAGATTGTGACTCCGGGCAATCAAGTCATTAATAAGAGTACATGTTGTAGATATCTCGGCTCTATCGTTCAAAATGATGGTCAAATAGATGGGGATATTATTAGTATAATTCATGTTGGATAGTTGAAGTGGAGTGCATCGGGCTTATTGCGTGACAAAAAGTACCCCTTAAATTAAGGAAAAACTATGTAAGATGGTGGTGAGACTTACAATGCTTTATGGCATAGAATGTTGGCATAAAATTAAGTGTTCCAAAGATGAGGTTGCTTAGGTGGATGAGTGGCTTCACTCTTAGATATAGAATGTGAAGTCCTTAGATACGTGAAGAGGTTGGTGTAATTCTAATAGCAGATAAGATTATAGAGAGTTGCCTCAGATGGTTTGGACACAAAACATTGGCATTTTGATGTCCCGACACTACAATAAAAAAAGTACTTTTGTAGTGCTTTACAAGGACTTTTGAGGTAGTTTTAACCGCCACAAAAAAGCTTGTAGCAATTCCAAAGCTATTGCATGACCTCTTTGGTTAGTATTCACTGCAAGGGGTTTTCATAGAGGTTTTGCAACCAACAAGATTGATATTCAAGCATTTCTTTTAGCGACAGTTTAAACCACAGCTAAATGTACAAAATTGTGGTTGTTAAAACTCTCGCTATAGCTCTAGAATTGTGGCAGTTTATACTGCTACTAAATGTATATATTTTAAAAAAAATTATTATGATTAAGTTTAAATTTAGGTTTATTTGATACATATAAATATTAATATACTTTTATTGTATTGAACTAATGTTCTTAATGCAGTTATAAATCTATAGTTAAACAAATCCATATACATTGAACATGAAATTATTCACATAATTTCACTTAAACATTTTCAAATAAATATTCCAACTTTTACGTTGTAAGAAATAATAGAATGAAAGCAGTAGAAACACCAGAAAATTTAGGCCATTATAATTTAATGAAATGAACACACCTAAACTTCTCCAATGATAAAATAAGACAAATATTTCCATTAATTTACAACCATTCTATATTTTTGAGTTTTTAAAAATTAACAAAAAAAAAACATCTTAATAAAAACCATTGGCATATTATAGTAGCACTAAAAAAGATATGAATATTGTGCTATGAAAAATTAAAAAGTACAAATTTTCCATACCAATAATGGTCGCAAGGGTTGCCTCAGACCTAACACCCAAGCCATCATCAATGCCTTTACCATTATTCAGTTCACTGTGCATCAATGATTTATCATCCCATCTTAAAAGAGAAATAAAATAACAAACCAAACAACCCCTAAAATGAATATTGTGATCTTAGATGGCATCAAGATGGATATCACCATCTAGAGAGAGAGAGAGGATTAGAACTTCATAAAGCCATCTAAGTAACAATTGTCCATCCCAATAATAGTAGTATGGGTTGCCTAAGAATCAACACCTCATGCCATCCTTAATACCTTTTCCAATATTCAGTATATTATCCATCTATGATTCATCGTCACTTCTCTTCAAAAGAAACAAAATAGCAAACCAAATAACCCATAAAGAGCATATTATGTTCTCAATAAAAATCAGAGAGAGATCCCAACATCTTCTTTCACGTCACAAAATCTAAATTGAAAGAATTATCAATTTATCTTTCAATCATTTACCAAAGCTTTTATAAATCATCAATATAAATCTATATAGCCATATATCTAGTGAAAGTATCTAAAATCATATATATTAAAATATTTCACTATATTCATTCTTTCAAAATCATATATAATAATCAGGAGACTAATAAAATCAATAATCTATCCATAGCTTATGACTATAAAAGAATAAAAGAAAATATAAAATAAAATTAAAAGAAAAACGTAAGGATCTTTGACAACCTTACTCCACCTGGTCCTGATCTCTTCTTTGAGCTAAAATTATTAAAATCTACATAATGAGCTAAAAACCCAGTAGTAACTCAAATTCATTAAAGCTTCCACTACAAGACTTGAAGAATCAATATACATGCCCAGTTCAATCAATATAACCAATAGCATTCAATCTCATTAATGATTAGTTAACATTCTTAAGGCTCAAAATTATCAATAATAACATAGTTGATATTGGAATTAATAAATTAGTAAGGGAATCATATTGAAATCATTCATAAATCAGTAAAAGATTCATAACATATAAGTGTAAATATCATTAATCTTATCTACCTCATTTATTATCAATCATATACATCATATGCAATCAATATATGTATCTGTACACATCATAATCTTTCTATCAAAGCTATCTATGTACATTATAGTTATATTTATCAATATTATTAATGTATATCAATATATACATGCTTCAGTATATGATTCAGTAAGGTAGGACATCCAGCTTTAATGTGGTGTTTTCATCTTTCCATCCATTCATTCATGTCATTATATTATATCATTATCATTATCATTTTTATTACAACATTGTTATAATTTTATCTTACACGCTCCTTTTAATAAATCATTAAGAGTCATCACTCTTTGCCCGTCAACGTAAACGATCATCAGTTACAGGCTACAACCAAAATAACACCATAAACCTTCTTTAAAGGAAAGCCCGTCAGCCTACCCTCTTGCGTAGGGTATTATATTTTAAGAGCCAACCCCCATATTAATTTATAATATTGACAGCCAACTTTCCTTACTTTCATGAAATATATTATAATGTATGAAATGCAAATAAAATACCCAGTTCTATTAAATTCAATATATATATATATATATATATATATATATATATATAAACCTATATCTTCAGAAAATCATAACTTTCTTTTTTTTCAATAAAACTCAATAATATTTTAATCAAAATATTTATAAAATCCATATCTAACATATACGAAAAGTTACATGGTGAAAGTGTGATAAATTAGGAAAAATATATATTTTTTAGCAATTTAGGAGAGAATAAATCCATCAAACTCAGAATCTTTGAAAACTAAAATAAGATTTGGGTTACTTATGATGATTAAAAGAAATCTTCAAACAGAATCGACGGACGAAATTGACCTAAATGTCTTCGCTCTCCTCCCTCTCTCTTTCTTCCACTTCCTCTCCTGTTTTTCCTTCTTGAGCAAGTCACGGCGGTGTTGGGGAGGGCTGGCTTAATGCTTAGGATCTTAGGATTTAATATATATAAAAATGTTATTAGTAGCCTAGCGTCGTAGTATTACATGCTAAATCCAGAATTTCTATAGAAGAAGACTCAAACACAATAATAATGATTTCGAAAAACTCTGTACTTTCAAGCATAGCACCGAAGAGCTCTAGTTTAAGCAAAAATTCATATTTTCATATTTTTCATTTGTAAAATACTTTTCATGTCTTCGGGTTGTTACATCTTCTATGAGTGAGAGTGTAAGAGAGAGAAATAAAGACAGAGCCTTAGGATGTATTTGAAGTGTTAAAGCTAAATATACAAATATATGAGAATTATATGGTATGCATATAATCCCCCAAGTAAAAATGGTCCATCCCAATAATAGTTACATGGGTTGCATGAGAATCAACATCCCAAGCCATCCTCAACGCCTTTACAATTATTTGGTAATTAGGCATGCTATGGTAAGATGGGTCTCAAATCCTTCGATAAAGAGGGGAGCATAAAAATTCTAATTCCCTAATTTATGACATTAAAACATATCAAATTGAATCTTGGATGCCTTACCTAATTACTGCAATAGGTAAAGACCTTGAGAAAGCAAATAATAGGTAAATAAAATTTTATTTTGTTAAGCCCAAACTGAAGACATACACACAAATACATTTCAATCCAAACTAGCGACAATGAAGGATCAACTAAAAATTGATTTGTGCCAATAAGATCATCAATTTTGATTCAAACCTATTTATTAAGCAGAAACTAAAACAATTTTCGAACAACTTTGAACTTGAATCAATGAAGTATCGAGCAATAACTTCTCCTTTCATATTTAACTAGTCTAAGCAATAAAACTTAATAACATATGAAATTATATCAATCAAGTTCATAACATTCAATAGTAAATAAAATACTACTTATATATGGCCAATTATATGTTCTAGCATTATTAACAATAAGCTCCCTTGCTACAACTTAAATATATAACACATGTGAAATCTATTACGAAACATAGAAGATTACTTGCAAGATTCCTCCATTGACTCAAGAAAAATCATGGATGAGTCCTTATCAACATATTGTTGTTTCATAGTCACCAAATTTTCTTCATTTAAGTGTAGGCTTTACTTAAACAAACTCAAATCTACCAAAATAGTAAATGTTAAAAAGAATAATGTATTTGTTTCGTTTGCACTTGTTATTTTGTATGGATAGAGGGCGATAGTGAAATTCCCTGTTCTTTTTGTCTATGTTGAGGGATGATAGTGAATCCATAGCCGATACTAAATTGTATGCTTTTGTAACCTTTTGCTTTCTCTTTTATTAATGTAGTATGTAACTTTTCAATAAAAATAATAACTTATTCTACTTTTTTTTTGAAACAAATATAAATCTACCCATGTTAATAAATAGGTGCACAAAAACACCTAAAGACAATTAAAAAGGTCAAGAAGCATTACAAAAAAAATCAAAAAATTAAATCATAGAAGTTAGAGACTTCGATCTAGGGCATGGTCGGTAAGTAAAATGTGTTAAGGTGCTTACGGCTGAAGTAGTGGTTGTTTTCTTCTTGGATCTTAGTAGAGAAGAGGAGGTTGATTGAGCAGACCCACAATTGCACTTAAAGTTTGAACAACAACGATGTGGGGATATAGTTTGCCCTTTGAAGCTAAGGGGCACGGTGATAGTAACGTGGGGACTAAGGTCATCCATTGAAGCTACAATGGTAGCAACGATAATGATGTGTGGATGATTACGGGTTCTACAAGCTTGATTGAACAAAAAGGGGAAATTTGTGATGCCATGCCATGATCGTGGCAACTAGGGTATGAGAATACAACAAGGATATGGATGGAGAGAAAAGGAAAAAACTGGGGAGGCTTGAGTGACGCATGAGAGATTTGGGCTCCTTAAAGATGTTTTTATAGCTTTTATAGTAGCGGTTTAAAACACCACCATTACTTTCGGTTTAAATCACTGCAACTAACTACATTTTAAACCACCACAACTAACAGCGGGTAAAATTGCTTGAAAAAAGTCTCCTACAATAATAGTTTTAAAATTGTTGCTATCAAGTGTTACAAAAATAACACATTTTTGGTAGCGCGGTTGGGAGAGTAGATATATTAGATTTAGTTTATGTTAAGAAAAGTGGCGGTAAACCTAAAAGGACTTTGTTAAAAACATTAGAAATAACCTTTTCTTTTTAGATTTAAATGAGAATTTGACTCTTAATAGCACACAATGGAGATAAAGAATTCATGTAGTCGACCTAAAATAGTGGGATAAAAGCTTGATGTTGTTGTTGTTGTACATGTTCTTAATACAAATATTCATTCACATGTTGTTGTTTATCTCTCTCTTTTTTTTTTACTTGATGAATGTAAGCGCTACTTTTAGACATTCATGATTACATTATCTTTAATGATAGTCACTTTTATTTTAAAAAATGCTCTTGTAATCCAATATGTAAGTCATTACAATGTCATTATGATGCCTAAGAATAGAATGGATATCATCCCAGACTTTCATTAGTTAATTATTACTACAAGAGTAGACATGAATCTTGCTTATGGGTATATTATTTACATGTATCCTTGAACTAAAATGAAGTCTTTATAATATTAAACAACTAAATTGCAATCCTACTTTCTTATATCATTCATAATGAATACTAGTTAGTGAGAAAAGAAGAGTGGTAAAAAGTGGATACTAATGAAAAGAAGTAGGAGCAATATCACTATCACCTTTCATGCACAACCTACTTATTATCTACATGAGACTTCGGTAGAGCATTTTAATATGCTGAACTTGTTTGCTTGAGGCCATTAGAATATTTATATTTTGTATATTTTAGGAATTTTAGTAAAACCAGATGGATCCTAAGATTGAATTCCCAATAATATAATAGATGATGTTGTATATTTAAAGAAACTACATGGATTTAAGAATTTAATGCATATAAATCATATAAAACTCAAGAAAGTTATGATAGGTTGAGCATATTTTTATTGAATGATATATTATATAAAAGAATCATCAATACAATTTTATTTATTGCAAGATCTACTTTGCTCTATTAATTGTGTGATTATATATAGATGATATTTTATTTGGAGCTATTAGTGATTCTATTTGTGAATTCACTCCAATCATGAGCAAGGAATTTCAAATGAGTATAATTGGATTATTAATTTAGTTCTTAACTTTTGCATAAATTAAGAGAAGAATAATACATTTTAGGTCAAACAAAGAAAAATAAAAGAATGAGTTAAAACAAATTTAACACTCAATGATTAAAGAGTTAGAAATCTCCAAGAGTAAAAAAACATATCATAAATAATATAAGTAAAAAATTAGTCAATAAAAATTATAGGATCTTTATTGTACCTTACTATGAGTCATCCAATACAACACTCAAGAATGAAAAATATATAAACTTGACATCAATATATTAGAGATCATGCGTCCAAATGAGATGTATCAATCTTATTTGCTAACATTGAAAATTAGCTTGTGGATAAATTGATGAAATCATGTGGTTATGATAGATTTTGTAGATTAAAAATTCAATTATGTGATTAAAGGATCAAGTGGTGAGGGCTCATCCTTACCTCAACACAACAATTTATTTATAAATGTTGAGTAGGAACAAACATATGATTTTTATACAAGACTATTAATCAAAAAGCTAAAAAATATATTATAATAGCTCATAAACTATGTGATTAAAGGATCTATTTTTTTGTTGACACTCTTCAGTTTTTCACTTTCCTTGCACATCCATTCCAATCTGATTTTTTTTGTCTTGTTTTGTAGAAATCTTCATAATGACAAATAATACTACTCTTACAACTTATGTGTGCACAATATGAGTCAAAATCCATAATGGTAATCCATATAACTACTTACATATTTTTAATATGAAATTGCATCTATAAGTGTTTTTATTTTATCCTTCATCTGACTCAATAAATCTAAAAAGAACTTGAGATATTCAACCTTTTCACCTATTTTTTTAATGCTTCATGGCCCTGAGTAGAATGCTTGTGTTATCCCATACATGCATCATCATAATGTTATTCTAAAGGTTGGAGATATGATGAACATAAATCCTTCTTTCATTATTTTTTCAATGTCATGTATGTTAACTTAAATTTAATGTTACATACATGGTTATTTACTATATTAAAACTATTCTATCTATAGTCCCAAACTTAAGTGGCAACAATATCTTACCTCAAAGTTGATAATTGTTTTAATATCTTTGAGTTAAAATTTAATCTTTACTATTTGAACTAATCAAATCATATTCTTAATATTTTCATATCATTCATTCCATGTATTTCTTAAAGAGAAATTGAGAGAGATAAATGTGGATAGTAGTGATGAAGAAGAAGAAGAAGCTATAACACCACATTTTTCCAAAGCACAGCCTACTTATCATGTTCACATATCACTTATATGGAGAATTTTTCTATCACATATTTTAATTTAGATACACATATTATCCACGAGGATGAGATGGGGAAGCAACAATAAGAATAATAATAAGAAAGTCATGCTTGGCTATAGGGATAGTATAGTAGCATATGCTGGGGTTTTGTTGTAATAAATAGATCCCATTAACAATAAATATGCTGGGGTTTAGTATAGATCCCAGCAACAATAAATATGCTGGGGTTTTGTTTTATAAATGTAGAATTAAGGGTTACATGGATAATCAATGGTTGAAATTGGGGTATTATCGAAGTGATGGGATGGTAGAATACCTATGTTGGTTTATACCACTAAGGCTACAAGAAGGTTTTGGCAATTTTTTAAAGTAAAGATGGGTTGTCCTTAGGGTCCTTGAGTGGTATAGAAGTATGGAGGAGTGCATTATGAAAAGGAATGCGGTGAAGATGGAATTATGAAGACATGTGCATGCAAGCAATAGAGTTACAACCATGGATTAGACAGGTGAACTTTAAACTAAGTCCAACATTTATTTTGGATTTTCTTGTATCTAGAAAGGGAAATAAAAGGAGTGAATGGATAAGTAGAGAGAAGATAAAATATAATAAAATAAAATAAAAAAGCTCTTCATGGTCTGCCATCCAGCCTTCCATGATCGTGGAAGTCACCAAATTTCTATGGTGCTCTTTTACCATCAAGTGAAAAAAAATGAAGTCGAAAACATGGATATTCTTTTTAACACAAAAAAAGTTTTATTTTCATTAATTTCATTGACCATTAACAATAATTTCACAACTTTTTAAATTCCTCATAATAATGAAAATTTTAAATTCATTTATAGGGAATATTATTGGTTGATGGTTTTTTTCAAGTGGGGTGATTTTAACCTTCTCTCATAGAATATGCTTTGTTAGATGGGGAAGGGAGTAGCACTTCTATTAAAATTTAAATTAGAAAACTTTGGTTGTTTGATAAACGAAGAATTTTATGGTTGAATTTTTTGGCATGGCTCCTTTATTTTTAGCAACTTATATTTAATGATAAAATGAAATTTAAATTACAATCTAAATGGATGCATCTCCAGCCACTCCACGGCTACAATAGCCACCATAAGTACCATAACTTACACTTTTGAAATTAAAATTTTTTATTTTTATTTTTTATTTTAATTCTAAAATTCAAACTCAAAATAAAAATAAGTTAACATAACTCGTATAATTATCATAACTACTCTAAATATTGCAACCATGACATTAATATGAATTATAATATGCTAAAACTACAACCATAACATCAATAATAATTATCATTTCATGTGATATAGGTTCTATGCTTTTCCTTCTTGATGTGGAGAAGGCCATTCATAAAAAGCTTGCTTGAAAACTTTATATTTTAATCTCCACTAAATCTTAACAACTTTAATAATGCTACTTCTATATAGTTTTATTGATTGTACAAATAAAAAGACGCACAAAGAATAATATGTAGGTATTAGATGGATATGAGAGGTATAAGGAGATGAGATTGCTTTGAAGTAAGGTACTAAAGGCAATATTTAGGACTCATTGAGGTACTCATCAAAGAAGTTTAGCAAGATCATAAGAATTATGAAATGTCATGAACTATGAAAAATCAAAAAAATTAATAACTTCACCATGGGATTATTTTAGAAAAGAAGATTCACCAAAACATAAAAAAACAAGTAACTTAGTATGTTTTTTCTTTAATACCAAATTGAAGTAGCATCAGATGAGTTTTTGTTGTAATAAATATATCCCTTTTTATTAATATGGAATTAAGGGTTATGTTGGTAATCTAATTATGAAATTAATGGGGTACTGCATAAGAGTTGAAATCAAGGCATAATTATGTTGGATGTGACAAAAAACGTTACAAAAAAGCAAAAACTTTCTATTACATATCACTGTAATTTATCTCTATTACTTGATGCTTCTTTTTTAGTCTAGTCAGGTCAAGTCAATTAAGAAATTAGCAAATATTTGATCCTTGATGGCTATCTTAGTTCATAAATTATTTGAAACTCCTTTAACTAAATAATCCACTTCAAAAAATTCATGAGTGGCTAGGAAAGCATGTCAATTAGGGAGTGCTTGAGCCTTGATGGGTGTCTTAGTTCATAAATAATTTGGAACACCCTTAACTCAATATCCCACATAAAAAATATGCATGAGTGGCTTGGCAAGCAACATTTTGAGAGAGTGGTCCATGATGACATAAATTTGGTGTTCCTAGAAATATAGTTAAAGTTAGTGAGACATAACCAATAGCACCCATGCCAACTTTTAAGATTGCAATTGATCTCAATGAGCTGGTCAATAAGTCATTGCCTCTTTTATCATCCACAATATGTTGCAAATCTAGTTTTGATGATGACAAACATGTTTCCAGTGTGTTTTGCTTGGCTAACCCGTTTCAGGCACAAAAGATCACAAGCAAATCAAGCTAACTCAAGATCGGGTCCAAGTGTGTCAAATGTATGATTTTCCTTTTATTGAGTCAATTGTAATGTAACTGATCCCCTAGCTAAGTAACCTTGCACACACACACTCAGGGGGAGAGCTTGAGTGAATCAGAGTTTCTGTTCATTTTTTGTTCAGATTGTCCTGAACAATTTTCACATCGTCCTGGACGATCAAGCCAAAACAGAAACCCTAATTAGGGCGACTAAGTTAAGAGGGTCTGATTAAGCAGATCGTCCTGGACGATCTCTGGATCGTACGGGATGATATACCCAAATCAAAAATTCTCAACTTCCAGATCAAGTTAGGCAAGTTCTTATTTTTAGTTACTTGGTCTGATCGTCCCAGACGATACGTGTATCGTCCCAGACGATTCAGTACAATCATGTCTAATTTAATCTGGTAATTAAGGAAAGCAATTTATTTTTGGTTGATACGATCATATTGTCTTGAACGATCGCAGGATCGTCCCGGACAATCTTGATCGTCTAGTGTATTTAAGCTGTACGTCCAGAACTATGTACAGGATGATTTAGGGCCTTTTTGAACTAATCGTACAGGACGATGTCTCTATCGTCCTGGATGATCAATTCATTTTTTGGTCGTCCAGCACAAGTTTCTCTGGACGACCCGAGCTGTCTTCTGGACGATTTTCCTTGATTTGCACTAATCATCCAGGACGATCGCAGGATCGTACAGGACGATATGAACAATTTTTTCTACTGATCGTCTAGAAGAGCCTGATCGTCCAGGCTAAAACAGCTGAATTTGAACTGATCGTACAGGACGATCTACCGATCATCCTTGACGATCTTGGCCGACCAGTTGAGATTTAGGGCAAATTTTAAGCCCTCCTATAAAAGAACTTTTTCTAAAATCAAGAAAAATCTTTTGCTATCTTCCTTCCCTGAGATACCCTAGAGAGAGAGAGAGAGTTGGGAGAGAGAGAGAAGATCTTGTGAGGGGGAGTTAGTGAGGGATTCACTAAGGTTGCTCCAAGCACGGATCAGAGTCGTCTTCCCCGCTCGTCGTCTTTCGTCTAGTCGGTGATCGTCGTGGGAGGATCGTTCACAAGAAGATCCGGGGTTCTCTGCCCACTTCAGGTGGAAGCAAAAGGAGTTCGAAGGTTCTCTGCCTGCTTCTGGAGGAAGCAAAAGGAGGTCAGGTTCTCTGCCTCACCGTGTGGTGAAAAGGAGGTGTTTGTACAGGCTTCTCCGCCTTGCTGTGGGAGCAAAAGGAGAGACACTTTTTGTTTAGTGACCCGGAGGGGAGGCTCCGGGGAGTGGACGTAGGTCAAGTTGACCGAACTACTATAAAATCTGGTTTGCTTTTCTGATTTAGTTTTGCACTTTACTTTTCCAATATAAACTGCTTGGGTGAATATCTGTGATTTATCTTTTCGTTCTTGTTTACTTGTTTTCGCTGCTAAGTATCGAAAAGATTTTCATTGTTATCGTGAAATTTTTAAATAACCAATTCACCCCCCCTCTTGGTTAGCCTCGGGACTAGTTTACTAGGGCTTAACATCCCTATCGAACTTTCACAATAAATGCATTTCCACTATTCATTTCACCTTGTAGGGATTCACCTTCATTATTTATAGGTTTAAGAGAAACCCCAAGAAATTTTTTGATCCTGCATCAAAAGTACACTTTAGAGTGTTTAGGAGTGTATTATCCTTTTTCATCATATTGAATGTATCATTAAGGACATAAATTAGTTGCTCTTAGGTTTTGCTCTTCACATGGAGGTTGTCAACTTGGCTTCCACATTACTTCCCTTCTGACATTTGAATACTTAGTCCATTATTTATTAGTATGTGGCTCTCATAGTCTTTAAATGAAATGGCAACACCTTATATTAAGAAAGGCATTCCCTAATTATAAGGACCATTTTTTAATAGTTGGTTAGGTGAATCTAGATTTAATGGTGGGAAGAGAATGCGTTGCGAGAGCTCATTACTGAAAAGTTGATTGCATAGTCAACCAATGCATTATTATAGGAAGGAATTACCACATTTTAGGTAGGTTGAGTTCATGACTTAATCAAGGCATTACTCCTACCTCATGAACATGGCCTTCATAAGAATTTTGGACTTCTTGCATTACACTAAGATTTATTATCTTCTTAATTTTTTTTTCAACTAGCATATCATCATTTTTTAAGTTTAGTTGGCGTCAAGCTATATTGATATCTACTCCTAGCATTTTAGCAGCCATCCATGAAAGCACTTCAATTCCCTCCCATAGTGCTTAAAAATGTTATCCCTAATGCTTGAGGATGAAGGAAGTGCTGATTCTTAGAGTTTTCTATAGAGAGTGGTCCACTACCTCATTGTTCTCCAATCTTGATCCCCACTCTACCTTTAGCTATAGTACTTCCTCTTTCATGCATCCAACAAACTATAAGTAGGATGTCATTTGTAACTTCTAGTCTCCCCTTAACGTGATCTTCATTCATCTAACAGAGACTTCAACTAACACATGATAGTTGAAAACCACTGCCTTAAAATTATTTAAGAATGATTAACCAAAGATTACATTATAGGTGGCCAGGGCATCATCCACTATGAGAAAGTTGACCATTATAGTGTAATATTTATCTCCTTCATGCCAAATGATAAGTAGAGAAATAATGATTTCTTTCTACCTTAATTTCTTAGAAAATCTAAAAGAAGGTCGAAGTTGGGATGCGATGAGAAGTAGCAATAATCATTTTCTCAAAAGCTACCTTAAAATGATATTCATCAAACTTTTAATGTCAATAATGATGCCTCCCACATGATAATTGGAGATAAAGGTAGTAATAACAACAACATTATTGAGAGGATTAACACCTGTCGATCTATCCCCTTTTATAGAAGTGATGGGGGTAACTTCATCTATTGGGGACGTAAATATGATTATCGAGTTAATCTTTCCTTACCTTAATTACTTGAGGCTTGCATGGTGTGATGTTTCCATCCCATCTTCTCCAATTATAGTCAACACTACTTAAACTATGTGTATTGCTCTAACTATGACAAGCTCATTTCTTTATCCCTCTATGGGTGCTTTCTCTAGTCTCTTCATAGGGAAATGAACTCCTTTAGTCTACTTTCTTTAATCATGTCTTCCATATGAATTATAGATACTTGTACTCCTCAATTTCATGCTCATGGTCTTTATGAAATGCATAATACATGGAGGTGTCCCTCACATGGGATCATGCCCTCGTGGGTGCAAGATGCTTAAAATTCACATCATTTTGTGTGGATTCCATCACTTAACTAGTGGTACTTGCACCTGGGTAATCATTTGGCTTTAGTGAGTTAGAGGAAACTTCTCCTTAAGATATTTTCCAATAGGGATTTGGGCCATTTCTCTTCTCATAGCTGGCATGCCTTTAATCCCTTGCAACTTGGTAGGAAGTTAGATGATGTTGGGTTAACTTTATTAGAAGTATCTTATCCTCTCAATTTTATGAATCCACAGGTGGCTTATATCATAGTGAGACTTACAAGTGGTCTCACTTTATTAGTGCATCTCTCAAGTGATTGTTGGAAAAGAACTCAACTATGTTGTTTAACTCCGCAAATAGTCCCATTAACATATAATGCTATTAAAACTAAATATGTACTCAAATGGTACCTTTCATAGTACTTGTTTAAGTATCTCTTGAGTGACTACTAGCTTAAAGTCCTTCACAACCAGCATTTCTTTCTATAATCTTATTATAAAATTCATGTGGAACTCACCTATGTATTGCCTCTTCTTCAGGAGTGCTTTCAATTCTTTAGGGGACTTTGTGCATTGGTAAACTATATGATGATGGTCCTCTTAAACGTAGAAAAATAGGTGACGATGCCTAGGGGCGGATCCCCCTTTAGCTCAGGGGGGGGGGGGGGTACTTTATCCCTGTCCATCTATTTTTTAGTCTTTATTACATGAGTTTTTAGGCAATTGCCCCCCTAAAAGTTTTAAAATACTATGGTTTTTAGGCAATTTCCCCCAACAAATAGTAAAGAAAATTTATCATTATATGTATTAATTTGAATTCTAAAAATATTCTTACATCAATAGGTCGAACCCCACTAGGGGGGCACTGCCCCCTTGGACCCCCGACATATATATCTGTGAAGTGTACGACGATCAAGGCTATGAACAAATAGGGGTCGAACCAAATTCAAGGTAACTCCAACTTACATTTTATAGAAATTGAATGATTAATCAATTACATTATTTTTATTTTTTTTTCAAACAAATCATCTATACTTCAATTTAAATTTTGTTTAAGAATAATTGTCATTACATAAAATATTGATGATACTTTTAAAATGTATTATGTACTCAAGTACAAAGAATCATTAGTCACTAAAATGACACACACACACACACACACACACACACACACACACACACACACACACACACACACATATATATATATATATATATATATAATTCTCTACACTTTTTAGCCACCAAATTATAAGGCATTTTTTCTTTTTGGCGGCTAATATCAAGTTTCCCTATTATTTAGAGGCCTCAGTTACTTTTGGTAGCTAAAAGATATCTTTAGCGACCATTTTTTTTTGTCTCTATTTTTTTGTCGCAATTGACCCATTTTCTTGTAGTGAAGGGTCGAGCTAAATTTGAATCAACAGTTACTTATAAGTTTGATCCCCCCCCCCCGCACACACACACACAAAAGAAAAAAAAATTTAAGGTATTATGTACTCAAGTACAAAGAATCATTAGTCACTAAAATGACACACACACACACACACACACACACACACACACACACACACACATATATATATATATATATATATATATATATATATATATATATATAATTCTCTACACTTTTTAGCCACCAAATTATAAGACATTTTTTTCTTTTTGGTGGCTAATATCAAGTTTCCCTATTATTTAGAGGCCTCAGTTACTTTTGTTAGTTAAAAGATATCTTTAGCGACCATTTTCTTTTTGTCTCTATTTTTTTGTCGCAATTGACCCATTTTCTTGTAGTGAAGGGTCGAGCTAAATTCAAACCAACAGTTACTTATAAGTTTGATCCCCCCCCCCGCACACACACACACACACACACACACAAAAGAAAAAAAAATTAAGGCTGGTTCCGCACCTGATGATGCATAGTAGGAGGAACAAGAACCATTGAAATGGAATTTCCTTGAGAATGGTGAACAATAGGTGACACTTCAATACGTTGTTAATGTTGAGTAGTGAAATTTCCAACTAAAAAGAAGAATACATTATAAGTTGGATAATTCCTTCCTTTGTATGACTCCAAATAATTCTTCTAGAATTTTCTTGGTTTCTTACCTTTTATAATATCTCTGGAGAATGTGTTTGTAGTTACAGTTCCCTCCCTCTCATTTGTCGTGTAGGGGAGTTTATTCTTCTTCACTATTAGGGTAATAAGCTTCATCTAGAGTAGAGGATGAGGCACGTAGCCTTGCACTCAATCTCCTCCTTAGAATAAAAAAATTCAAAAATCCTTCCACCAACTCCACCCTTGAGCAACACTAAGGACACACTGATCCTAGGCACCCTAGATCATTCATGTAATCATCTCATCTATCTCCATAAGCTATTAGTGGGTCATAAATTCTTGGTTTTTCATATTTTTGGTTTCTCTTTATTTTTTTCATTCTACTTCTCATAATTCTTGTGTTTTTGTTTGTGGCATTAATCTATGCTCATTGCACCTGAAAAGATGTTGGATCCAAATTTTATTGTATGTGGCATTAGTCCTTACTTGCAAGACTAGCTAGGTTATCATTAAGTAAGAAGGGAAAAGACACGCAAGTAAAAAAGTTGAGTTTTAAGGCTCTTTAACTCTTTATGAGCAATTAGACTGACTTAAGTCCTAAAAAATGCCTCTCAAGCCTAAATATAGGCTTAACTATGCTACATGAGAGAGTAGAATCAAAATTAGTAAATAACCAACGATGAGTACTATTACAAAAACATAGATGACACTCTTGATGTTACAAATTAATAACAACCTCTAATGTGGCCTTAGAGTGACTTTGACAAGTGCCACCCACATATTTTGGCAAAATACTCATATACTTTGGGCAAGTTCCTTTGGGTAAGTCACTTACCAGGTAGAGACAATCACCATCTCTAGATGGGTGTGAACACAGCAATCATGATGACTTGAAAAATGGCTTTCTTAGCTAGGGTGAGTACTCATTAGGTGATTGCACTCTTTGCTTGCCCCTGAAATAAGTATGCCTGAGCAAAGTGCCCCGATTGAAAAAGTTCTTTTGAGGCAAGATCCTCAAAGTTGAGTGTGCCCAGATTGGAGCAAGTGTGCTTTAGGTTAATATTTGGGTTGTACTTCGTAGATCATTATCTCTTATATCAACTTCCATATAATTTTATTTCTTTGACATGAAGATGATAATGGAGATTCTTCCCAATTGAAATTCCTTCACGTAGTAACAAAACCTTCCTAGCATGATCAAATCAAGGGAGCAACAAGGAAAGAAGCAAGCACGTCACTTTCGTAGAAAGCTTTCAGTCGGATAATGGTACTCCATCTCAGAAACAGACAATGCCATCGCCATTGCCTACTGATAAGTAGGACAAAGGTTCTTGGTAAATAAGACAAGCTGCATGCGAATAAAAAAAAACCTCCTGGTACAACATTAATTGTGACAGGCTCAGCCGAAGTTCAGATATTAAACTACCTAAAACTTTGGAGACAAATTTGACGAACATTATTAATTGCTACCATCCACATGTGTTTCCATGCAGATGTGAACCAGTGATTTGGTCATATTGGAAGCACATGGGCGGGGAATATATAGGGGCTGTTCGAGGCCTTCCAACATTATTATCAAAAATAATAATCCAGAAATCAGAATAAATATAATATTTTCTCCCACTTAACGTAAGAGAGAGAGCTTGCATGTTGTTCAATGTAATACAGTTCTACAACAACTGTGAGGGAAACTTCCTCCTTATCAGCAAAGCTATTATTATACATATATAAGAGAACTTTAGTTTCGTTGGTAACATCATGGGCGGTGCCAACTTCTTCTAATGCTGTTCATTCAGAAAAAATTAGTCAACAATTCATAATTCTATACTACTAATAAAAAATCATAACAATTTAATATTCACGTGTAAAAGGACCATATATGAAACTCCATAAATAACTGCGAAATTTTGACAATCTAATATATATCAAAGTTGGAAGTTTAATTTAGGCTTCATTTGGGGCAGCTTTCTTACTATTTAATTTTTCAAACTGCAATTATAATTTCTATCTGACCATTAGCTTTTCGAAAAAAAAATTTTATACTAGGAAGCTGCTTTCTAGAATAGCTTCAAAAAATTATCTTTTCTACAATAGTTTTATAAAATAGTAAAAAAGTAGTCACAAACGAAATCTGGGACAGCTTTCTTACTACTTTGTTTTTAAGATCTCAACTATGATTTTTATTTGACTATTATTTTTTCACTATTTTTCTAAAAAAAATTTGTACTGGGAAGCTGCTTTCTACTACGGCTTTCAAAAAGGCGGCTTTCTCTACAACAACTTTACAACTATATTAAAAAAAATTGTAATCATCCCAAATAGACTCTTAGTTTATATAAGATCATAAAATTTGTATTAACAAGTAAATGATTTGAGTTTAATTTAGTTGCAATCATGAATTCAACTTTAAATACTAAAAGATATATAGTAAAAATTAAAATGGATGAGATGTTATTCATGAAACGGGATATTAATCTTTATTTTCTTAAAATGAAGGAACAACTAAAAAAATTAAAAAAAATAAAAAAACAAAATAAATAAAATAAATAGATTAATAAATAATAATAAAAAAAGAAAAATTTAAAAAAAAAAACTGAAGAATTTGAGCTGTTTTTTTTAAGGACATTATTTAGAGTTCAAGTACTCATGATGAGATTATAAATACCCCTAATATATAATTTTAAATTATTAAATAATATAATGATAATATAAATATGCGTTATTTTATAAAATATAGAACATATATAATAAATATTTTATTTAATTTTAAATTTGAATACTTATATTTAAGTGAATAACATCTTTTTTAACAATTTTTATATTTTTCTAATTTATTTAATATTTTTTATAATTTTCTAAATTGTCATAGTTTTATAATTTATTTAGTAAATTCAGGCTTTAAGTTATTTATATCAAAATTTATTTTTAGGCTTTGCTTTTTAGACTGCAATCACAGTTTCTATTTGATTATTAACTTATTTGCTGCTTTAAAAAAAAATTGTATCAGAAATGCTACTCTATAATAGATTTAAAAATTACTTTCTCTACAACAACTTTATAAAATAGTAATTAAAATGTCCCAAATAAAGAATTACTCCTATGTGTTAAAATAAATGAGACGAATTGATCAAAACATAAATTAAACAGTTCAATTAAATTGCAATTTATTTATGGGCTCGTCGGCCGACCTTTTTAAAATAAGTACTAGGAGGATCAATTGATTGAACCAAGTCGAATTGATGTGTCTAATCCAATTTTCTAAATCAAGCAAATTAGTCAACAATGAGAACCCCCTCCTTTAAAATGACATAAAAGGTGAATTATTATCATGAAGAACAAATATTATATGAATGACATCTAATCTCATTGACAACATAATTTTAAAATGGAAATAATGTGCTATTTCGCCGCCCAATTTAATTTAATAGTAAGGAGTTTCCATTTCCACTATAGAGATTAGAAATTTGAGGCTTTACTTATCCATGTGCATTTGCATTCTTAATTAAATTTATTTAAATCTGAAGAAAAAATATTGCACTCTTTTGAAAAAAATAAATAGAATTTTATATATCACATCATCTATAAATTTTATTTATTAATCTATAAAAAATGATTTAAAGAAATATTTAGGTAATGTTCTTTAGGAAATATAGCTTTACTCAAAGATAAAGAAAAGCTGAGGGTTCTAGAAGACCCTATATATTCAAATAATTTTTTCAAGGATGAAAGCTTATAGTCAAATAATATTTTTTTTTTTGAAAGGGGTATCTACCCACTGCCATCCTCTTAGGAGGCGCTTGGCGGCGTAACCAATCCCTCGGCAAGCCTACCAGCAACCAACCCCACAGATCAAATAATACATTTAAAGCAGCTAGTGGTATATCAGTTAATGCAAACGATAGGAAGATTTGAAAGAGAGAGGAAACGTAGCTCTCCTTGATCTATTTGTTAGGAGATTGACTATCAATTAAGAGATTTTGATTTTGAGTATGACAAATATAATATGTGTGTGATTTACTTTAATTGATTTAAATATTTTAAAAAATAAATAATAAAAGCTGAATGATCTATCCATCATGAAACAGTACTTAATTCCATTTTTTGTTGGGGAAAATCCTAATTGCATAAGAAAATAATGCACAAATTGTTGTGCTTTTTGTGAATCTGAAATACGATGTCAGAGGTTGCAGTTTATTCAGATAAATTCCAGCTTTTACAAGTATATTGGTGATGTAAGAAGTCGGTGAAGAAGATGAAAGTGACGGTAGTAGGTTTTTTTTTTCATGGTGACAGATGAAGTAGCATAGAATAGTAATAGGCATTTTTTTTTTGTTTTTTTTTTTAGTAAATAGGCAAAATTAAGGTTTTATTTGAGACTTTTTTTGTGCTGCTTTATTTTTTAAATCTAAATTATATTTTTTATTTGGCTATTATCTTCATTATTTTCAAGAAATTTTTATGCAAGAAAATTATTTTTCATAGCAACTATTTAAAAATTTATTTCCCCCATAACACTTTTATAATCACCTCTATAAAAAGTTACGGCAGCCCTAAACAGATCCTAAAAATATTGGATTGGTCCTCCCACCTTAGAAGTGTAAATGACAGATTTGAAGATAATACAGCAGGCAGGTCATGAAACTAGGGGTGTCAATAATATACACGACACGAAAATAAGACTCAAACTTGGCCCGATATTTTCGGGTTCGGATCAGCCCGGTTTCAAAACGGATTGGGTTCGGGTTCTATTTTTTGACCCGTTTGAAATTTCGGGTTGGGTTCGGGTCAACCCGGAAACCCGATTGTGACTCGGTTAGACCTGATTTGCGCAAAAGATTGGTTGTATGGTGACAAGGGTGCAATTTCATAGAACTTTTACTTTACTCAATATCTTGCAGTTTTAGATGACTCTGAACTTAAATACATATTTTTATTTGTTGCACTTTTAGATAACCCTGAACTTGAAGCAGTGATTGAAGATATCCTTGCTTTAACAGTAAATCAACTTCAGGGATCGAGAAGCTGGTGATAGTTCTGTTATTAGATAATTGAGCATTTAAAATTACTAACATTTAGTCATTTAGTCATTTACTACAATTATGTAGTTGTTAAGTGTTATGTTATGAACAATTTCTTTCTCTGGTGAGCAGTAATTGCTATGTCATATGACCTTCTTGTTATTCATTATCTATGGTTGCTCAATTATGTGCAGATCCGCTGCTGCCTGCTTATGTGAGTTCTATTTTGTAGTTTTGTTTCGAAACTGCTGCTGCTTAATGTGATTCATTATCTATGGCTGATGTTATTTGTTATTTCTTATTTGCTGAAACCCAAATACTGAGCAATCAGTAATGTATGGTTTCCTACTTTACTGTTTGGTTTTTTATTTGCTGTTTGGTTTGTTATTTGCTGTTAAGGGAACACTTGCTATCAAGGGAAATACATTTCAACATTTGGTTTCCTGTTTGGTTTGTTATTTGCTGTTATTGGTTGTTAAGTGTTATGTTATTTGCGATGATGATAAACCTTCTAAAATGAAAGTGGGAATTGTATCAGTGTAAATGCTATTACAACCAGGAGGCATTTGTATTCTCTTAGAATGAGCAGATACTATCTATATCTAATTGAATGAACAGATACTAAGTTAATATAAACTGCCACCTTGGATGGTAATATTCTAATATTTATTAAACTTACACCTCATTAGGTGATTAAAGATTTGGAGGGTTTTATCTGAACAATGTATTTAATAATTTAAGTTTTATACAATTACACCTATTTAACTAGTTTTGTTGCAGTTAAACTATGTCGTGCTTGAAAACAGATTCTCAAGGAGAATTTGAGCAATTACAAATTAGCAATTGGTTTGTAAATAATTTTTAAATGATTGTAAATAATTTGTAAGTGACTTGTAAGTTGTAAACGAGTTAATGTGCTAATTACTAATTAGCAATTGGTTTGTAAATGAGCAATTGATAATTTGGTATGTAATATTGCAAGTAATTTGTAAATGATTTTTTAATTTATTCATAATTTAAACATGCTGTTAGTGCTGTAAACTACTTATATTTTAGATTTGTAAGTTTTTTCACTGTTTGTTGCATTAAAAATTGGATACTAATGAATTTCGGGTCAAACGGGTTGTGTTGGGTTGACCTGGACCCGAAGTGGGTTGGGCTTGGGTCCGGTTAAATGACCTGTCTCTAAAAATGGGTCGGGTTCGAGTTAACTTGGATAGTGCCGGGTCTGGTTCAGGTTAACCCGGACAGTGCCGAGTCAACTTCAAGTTGGACTCGAACCTGACCCAAAACCCGCTTTTGACAGGCTTACATGAAACCATTAAAGTTGAAGGGATTAGTCTTCCATTGGTAACGGTGACTGTATGATTTGAAAAAGTGATGAGATGATGTATGAAAATCATGAAGGATATTGAATATGGTTGGATTGGTTCTCCCTTTGAGGTGGATATGATATGATCTAAAAGTGACAATATAATGGCAAATAATTTATAGAGGACACTGAAGATGATTAAATCAATCAGCCTCCTATAGAGGTATAGTGGCAAAATTTGAAGGAGATGATGAGGCAGTTTTAGAAGGTCATAAAAGCCATTAAAAATGGCTCAATTAGTCATCCCTAAACATGACAAAAAAGTTGAAACTATACGACACATCTAGGATGGCGGATTAATTGGTGTGTCTTTAAAAAAATTGTACTTATACATAAGCTTTAAAAACATTAATTTCTCTTTTTTTATAAAATAATGAAAATAAAACTACTTTTTAGGAATGATTTTATTCAAATTTCTTTTCTTTTAAATGAAATTCCAAAATGATAGAACAAAGATAATAATTTTTTTTAATATGATCAAATGAAGATAAACTTTCATATCTATTTTTATTTTTATTTTCCTTTTTAAATATGGATTCTAATAATGATATCACTACTCAATATATATATAGATAAAATCTTAAAAATAAATAAAAATAATAAAAATAAGATTGATCAGTTTATAGTGATTCATCAAACTTAGCTTGTGGTTGCTTCCCAAGACATCTCCTTGAGATTTTCACTAATACTCTCTCCTTCTACTTCTAGAAAACCAAAAAGGTCTCTGTACTTCATAAGGTAATTAAGAAAATCCTTGTTCTACTCTTACCCTCAAAAAGATTTCAAACCCTTACTTCCTCGACTTGATTCACAAGATACAAAAAACTTCACCAAGATCTTCAAAACATTTACAATAAGACTTTTCATAGCTCTCCATCAAGAGCTTTAACTATAACCCAGATGAACAGAGGATACGATTATAGAAACTACATGAATACCATACTCAAATTTCCAAAACCCTATGAATGAATTTCTTGCGTGCTTCTTAAATCTCTCATCTCTCAATGCTCTTCAAAGTAATTTGTTGGCCTCATTTTCCACTGAGATCATTCAAACCCTAAATCCCTAGACACAACATTTTTCCTTAGATCTGAGGACTAGTCTAGATGCCCTAGACCTAGCCATTGAACCCCAAGTTCCTTGAACAAAAGTCAAATACTCCTGAACTAGTTTGAAACCTTGATCTACATTATCTACTGGATTGCACTCTGCATTACACTGGCATTTTGACCTAAGACCTTGCATGAATAATCACTATAGGAGCTCTAGTCTCTAAACCCATCAACCCTGGCATCCCAAGCGACAGGTTGACTCATTTGAACTAATTGATCTAGCCCAAGCTAGCGCAATTAACCAAACCCATGCATTGAAGTATTGCAACTCTTATCTCTCCATTAAATTTTACCAAATTAATTTAAACAAAGATCCTCATGATTTTCTCATTTTTGGTCCACCTGTACTTGTCAAATGTTTATCTGGTCAACCTAACCTTAAACTAGTCAAACTAGTCTACTTGCATCAGACCATTGCATATAGTCAATTAAACTCCTCCTATTGCTCAAGCTCAATCTAATTGACATCTTAAACATACTTAAGGCATGGGTGAGTCCATCCATTGTGACTTGACTTGGTCAGCTCACTAAAATTAGTCAAACCCATGCATACATGGTTTCCTTCATGTAAACATCAAATCTTATAAACCCAACCCCTTTAAACTTAATCCAAATAATCTATAAAGGTTCCCTAGAGTCCACCCTAGGTGCCTTGACCCCTGTTGACCAATAGAATCCATGGAATAGATAAGATTATTTAAAAAGGTCAAACCTCATTTTTCTCTAGTCCATTTAGTTGCTTTAATCCATTTAAAAACACTCTAGAACTTTCCTAGAACTAACCATACCCAAGCCCAAGCCCTAGTGGTCCCCCCAAGATGAAACAACCCTATTATTTTCTACTTTTTCAAGCCACTACTTTGCTTCCTAACCATTTGGGACATATGGTAATCTTCTAAATATTATCTCTATTTAATCCCAGCCATTGGATTGATCACCATGGGTTGAGTTAGGGCAAAATGTCCAAAGAAATATAGACTTTTACACTTGCTATCCAATGTTACTCTAGTTGAGTTTTTATTTCATTTTTTCCTCCCAATAGCTCCTCAACATTTTCCCAACCAGAACAAGCTAAATGGAGCTTGCTGGTGGTAAGATATTGGAGCAATCGAGCCAACCTTTATCCCAAGCTCTAGTATTCTCTCCCTGTTGCTCCTCCAACCTTAATTTCTTATGGAAACTTGTTGACCAGGAGATAAGGAGAAGAACTAACTCAAATTGAAGATCTATGATCTTTCATACACAAGTAAATTATAAACCCTAGCTCTTAATCTAGGTTTTGAATTAACTCTCTATACATATTGTATGAAGCCTCTAAACTTCATGAAATAGTGTATGTAGTCCTTGGGGAGATCTGTACATGGTTTGGTGCACTGAGAAACACTCTATAACAAGTTTGAGAGAGTTTTTGATATTAGGGTTTCTAGCTTCTACTTGTAGAAGATGAAATCTAGACCGTCTAGCCTGCATGTACTCACTTGGACAATCCAGATCTCATTGTATCAATCATTCTATTTAATACATTCTAAATAGTAGAACGAGCTAATTAATCTCAACTATGTATCTCATTCTCAAGCAAGTTTGATGCACTCACAATCTTAATTTGAATTATCCAATATTTATATGATATTTTGACTCAAATATTTGGAAATTCATAGGGGACAATCTATAAATCATTAGGTCTTGTGATTTGTGTGGCTTTTTTACATTCATGCAAGGGTTAGAATCCACTTGATTGCTAATTTAAATGACCACTAGAGAAATCCAGGAAAAATAACTTAGGGTTGCAACTTGCCAACTTAGAAAAGTTCTTGGAAATTTATTTCATATCTAATAGGGATAAAATTTAAACCTAGCACACTTAGTGACATCATAAACCCTATGAATTATTTTGATATTAATTAGGGTTTATTAAGTGGCTTAAATAATAAATCCTAAAATCAACCTCTATTTTGGGGCTAAAATTAAAAGAAAAAAACAAAACAAAACAAAAATCCATAATAAATTGAATACAATCATAAAAATATAAACTAAATTACATTGCAACCTAAATCAAACTATAATCAAGGAAACCTAAAAGCCCTATCAAATATTAATTAAAATAATATTAATTAAAGATTAACACTTAATTAATTCTTAATTAAATAAAATCATATAAAATCAAACTTTGAACCAATTGGCCTCAAAATTTCCATGGTTGGTCTTTATGTTAACCCTAACCTATAATATCAATCACTTGATCATTTGAGATCAATTGATCAAACAATCACACATGCTAATATTAGTATATAAGGAGGACAATTTAATAAACCAAATAAATTCAATAAAATTAAATAAAAATTAATCATACTTTAAATAAATTAAATAAATAAAATCAAAATCAACAAAGATTAAATAAAACTAAATTAAAAATTTAAATTGAATTAAATAAATCAGTTTTAATAAATAAAAAAATAATTTAAGATTAACCCAAAATTCAAATAAATTCTAAAAATTCATATTTAAATAAAAAAAAAATAAGCAAAACTAAATCATTTGAATTAATTCAACTTAAATAATTAATCGAATTAAATTCAATCTAATTAATTTAAATAATTTAAATTAAATTTAAAAGATAAATTCATGAATAAATATTTAATTAAAACTCAAGGCCACTATGCGTATGCTTGATTTTTTTTTTTTTTGAATCTCTTTAAATTGCATTAAGAACAGAAAGAAAATAATTACAAAAGACTGTATGATCGTCACCCTATCATATTCCTCCTCAATCAAGGATAACAAACATGATGGGAGATTATTATCTATTAATGAGTCCCAAAAAAAACACCTAAAACAGCAAGGCGAGCATAAAAATCAGCTACCTTATTACAAGACCTTGGAACATAATGAAAAATAACCTTATTGAAATTTTCCAAAAGCAAAAATCAAAGTTCATCCCTCCTGTACATTTCCACTTAAGTAAATCCAAAGAAACTTGTGGAATCTTCATAATATTAACATTATCCCCCTCAATGATGATTCCTTGTTTCTCAAACATCCACTCTTGAAGCATATATTTAAGAGATGTAACTGCAAGCAATTCTACCATAGAGTTATCCCACTGCAAAGGTTTCTTTCCATAAACTAGGAGAAATATAACTTTATGATCAATGAAGATTCTAGCAATTCCAGCACTACTTGAACAAAGAAGAGATGCATCGACATTTAGCTTAATCCATTCTTGAGGTGGGAGATGCCAAAAGTTGTTATTCAGCGTATAAAGCTAGTTAATCACCTAGTTCTGAAGAATATGATACAAGTGAGGTTGTATAGATGAGGATAACACCCGAGTAGCAATAATTGATGCAAATGGCACTATTCATCTATGTTTAAAATCATTTCTAGCTTTCCAAGAATGATAGATCATGGATATATGCTTGAGAAGGCTACTGGGATGATGTCAGCCGGCGTATGGAGGAACATGTTGATTCTCGTACTTTTTTTTCTGTGGCAGTTATGAGCAGAAAAGTGAACTGAGGCCACCTGTCTTAGTAAGTTGGCGAAGGAAGATTAGAACTACCTAGTATTATTACATCTTCAGTCCTTCGCACTCGACAAAATTCCATCCAGCAAACTACTGCTTCTTTGCTTACGCACTCCGGCTTTGAGGTTTGAATAGAGCGCTCCGTTTGGAAGTAGAGGCGCTAGCTTACTTTCTTAGGAACTGCATGAGCAATGTCTAGTCGCGTGATAGTAAGGTAGATAAGGTTTGTTTCAATCCGAGAAAATGTGGGATCGCATGTGAAGAATACTGAACTATGAGCTTTCAGGAGTGTAATGGTGTAACGACTGCCCCGCTGTCTCCGACATGGACCCAGTGAAATTGAATTCTCCGTGAAGATGCGGAGTACCAACGGCTAGACGGTAAGACCCCGTGCACCTTGACTATAGCTTCACAGTGACAATATGATCAATCTTGAATTACATATTGATCCTCTTTCCATTGTATCCACACAATGTTTATAATTTTCAAATCTGGTATGTAACAGCCACATAGTTTAAATTTGGCAATTATCTGTCTCAATTCAATGCAATGAATTGTAATATGATCAATATCTTCTATTGCTAGGCATCCTCTAGGACAAGAATCATCATCTTGAATTCTTCCATATCTAAGCCAAGAATTAGTAGGCATAGCATTTTTACTAATTCTCCACCACATTAATTTGCAGAGATTTAATGATAGACCGCAGTTACATATGCTTAATTCCTAAGTGAGGGCACAAATGCATTAAACTGATAGGCCTAAAATGTGTTGGTTGGATGCTTCAAAATAATTTGGATCTTTCAATTAACATATTTTTTAAAATAATAATCAATAAATCATTAAATAAAACTCAAAGGACTCTATACAATCATTTTATCTTATATGGGGGAATGAATGCATTACAATTATAATCCCAAATATTTGATGATTATTAATTACATACTTCACTTGGAGTTGTTAATTATCATGAAACTTTAGAACTTAAAATTAAACAATTTCAACTTTAAAATTAAAATAATAATAATAAGATATCTTTTTGAAAAAAGAATAAAATATCAAAACTTAAATTCAAACTAAAACATATGTTTGTCCTTTAATAAACAAATAAATTCAAATGTAAACAACTTAAACATAAAGCTTTTTAAGGTATATCAAAGCCACACAACTTATACACACATTAGATGGTTTGGTAGGATAACCAACACTGGCCTAGGTTAGGCCGATTATTTTTTTTATTTGGTTTGATATGGATGCCTTTGCTTGGAGGTTATCTTTTATATATTTCTTTATTTTTTGGACTCTATATGTCATACAAGATTATTTTCCCATTGGTGTATTTTAATTTTATTAGGTTGCATACACCTACATTGCACTTTGTTATATTTGCATCATTTAATTTTCTTATTGAAAAGAGTTCATGTAGAATTTATGTAGGAATTAATGTAAATGTAAAAAGTCAAATATAAATGTAAAAGTCTAGATTCCATACCTAGAACAAGTTGTAAAATTAAAGAGTTATGAAAGTCAATAAAGATGTTTACTTATATATACTTGTAGGACACCAAAAGACTGTTGCGATCCAGGATCCCTAGTCTGTGATTTTGATGATGACAAACAAATTTATTTGAATTCCTACTTTTCTCGCTAAATATTTTAGATATTATTTCTATCTGTGAGCACTAACATTGCAGGTAAGACATACACTGCTCAAGGCTACTAAAAGCTTAAGAATGGGTAGAATAGAAATATCAAGTAAATAAAGTCTGTAATCTTATCTTTCTTTATTTTTTATTTCTTAAGTCTAACCACATAAGAGTGTATACAATTGAGTGACTATGCACACACACATAAGGGGAGTGATATAAATTATAACGGTTAAAACTTTTTCTATACTAATCATACTGTATGATTTATAATCGTATTATACGATCAGTATAAAAAGAATGGACTAAATAGCTAATTAAAAAAATTAGTTTCTATGAACTAATTGTACTGTATGATTCATTACGATCTAAAACCCTAATCACCTGATTAATTTAAGTAAGATTTTAAAATTTAATTTTTGAACTAATCGTACTGTACGAATATTTGAAATCTTACTAAAATTAACTCCCATAATTAGTCAACCAAATCATGGTTTAATTAATAATAACCGATCGTACTATATGATATCGATCATACCAAATGATTAGTAGAGATGAAATTTAGTTATACCAAATATTGTACCAAATAAAACCATGATTTTTAGACAAATCATACTGTACGATATTCATATCATATTGGATGACTTACTTGAAATTAACTAACCATACTATATGATGAGAGCAATATGAGATGATTAGCAGAGATGATTTTCAGTCATCCTAGGAATTATATCGTATGAATAGAGGAAATCAAACAGATCATACTGGATGATCTATGGATCCTACTGTATGATGTGCTCATAAAATTTAAATAATTCGTTTGAACGACTGTTTACATCATACTAGACGGCACTAGCTTTGAACTGATTGTACGATACGAAACTGATCGTATGGTACAAACGCCAATCATACTGTACGAATAATGATGACTTACTTAATTTTTTAAGGTTTCTTGAAGCCTAATACTTAAGCATATTTTAAAAGATTCTCTTGGTAATGTGGAGAAGATTTTGTGACTTTTGAAGGTACTCTGAGAGAGAAGCTTTCGAGAAATCCAAGGTTTTAGAGGTAGGAGAAGGTGAGGTTGAGCGTGAGGGAGAAGAAGTGTGAGGTGATCATACGGTTTCTCCGGGCTAGCTACACCCTTGCTCCTCCTGTGGCCTTGGTGAATCTTTGAAAGCTCTCTAGGGAGAGAGGCTTCTAAGTCAAGTCCTTGAGGTACTCTTCCTTCCCCAGGAGGGAGAAAAAGGAGTTGAGATTTTATATCTTCTCCAGGAGGGAGAAAAAGGAACTGAGGTACTCTGCCTTCTTTAGGAGGGTGAAAAATAAGTCAAGGTCCACTACCATCACTGGGAGGGTGACATAGCATCCAGCACTCTGCTGTATCAAGTTTGGTGAAAGTGAGTCTCTAAGGGCTTCTCTACCTTATTATGGGAGCAAAATGAGAGTCACTTTATTTTAGTGTAAATTCTCAAAGCGGAGGACTTCGAGGAGTGGACGTAGGTCAAGGTTGATCGAACCACTATAAAAATCTCTGGTGTATTTTTTTCCTTTTCATACTTTTATATCTCCTGCATTTTATTTTCGTTAAAACTACTCGGTAAATCTGTGATTATTACTTAGTTTTATGAATTAAGATATCATCATAGTTTAATCAATATTTTTGATAAGTTCGTTCGCTTTCGCAAGTAATAAAATTTGGTATTTTCAATTTCTAAAAATGTTTCAAAAATATTGTCATTATTATTTTTAAGTTAAGAAAACTTTTAAATTACCAATTCCCCCCCCCCCCTTCTTGGTGAGCCTCTGGCTAGTTCCTTAATGTGTAACAACCTTCACGAACTTTAAGTAGTATCAGAGCGGGTTTTAAAATTAAGGTTTTAGAAAACTTTTGAAAAATGATCACTGACTTATTTTGGTAATCGTAATACTACAGAGAGTTATTCGATAACCCGTCCACCACTGTTTGAAAATATTTCTTTTTATTTCTGGAATATACACATGTCTACTTTTTTATAATCCATTTACTATAAAATTTGGCATATGATTTAAACTAGCTATTCACTTCCATCAGTTAATGGTATCAAAACTGATATTCCTTTTGCTAAATGGAGTTATAAGGATAGGAAGTTCACACAGTTAAATACTAAATATTTGAATATTTCTTTTATGTTTTAAAATTTGAAGATTATATGCGAGTTTCTACATCTCTACGGGAAAAGAGATTTGGGATAGATTATGTATCATCTATGAGGGGACTAGTGAAGTAAAATAGTCTAGACTAAATATTCTACTGCATGACTATGAACTCTTTCATATGAAACCTAGCGAGACTGTATCTGAAATGTATACTAGGTTCACCTAGATAGTATCCTTACATGAACTAGGTAGAGAACTATCAAACTTAGAGAAAGTTAATAAGATTCTACGCTGCTTTCCTATTTCTTAAGATGCTAAGATAATTGCAATCACTGAATCTAAAGACTTGAATATTTTTTCCATTGACAATTTGCTGGGATCACTCATTAACTACGAGTAAGGAGTGAGTCAAAGGTAAAGTGATGTAGGAGAGAAGAAGAAGGATAGAACTGTAGCACTCAAAGCTAATAATTCAGACAGTGATAATTCTATAATGGAGGAGGATGATGACATCGCCTTAATGACATAACAATTCAAGAGTTTTCTTAAAAGAAAATAGAGACGTCATTAGCACAATTGGAGCAAAGGTAAAAGCAACAAAAATGTTAAAGCTTCTTCTGACACCATTTGCTTTGAGTGCAGGAAATCAGGTCACCTCCGAGCTGACTGCCCCAACCTAAAGACTCACCCTATCAAGGAGAAGGATGAAGAGATGACAAATATTAAGAGGGGCAAGCAAAAGACATAAAAAGGCTTTTGGGCAAACTCCGCCTCAGAATCATCAGAAGTAGAAGTAAAGGAGGAGGTAACAAACCTGTGTCTTATGGCTAACAATAATCTTGATCAATTAGATCAAGATGAGGTATGTCAACTTTCTTATGATGAATTACTCATAATTTTTGAAAATATTCATGATTCGTATAGGAAGCTGAAAAAATGCATGCTAGTCTTAATATTGAATTATCTATTTTGCAAAAAGAGTATGCTAGTCTAGATAGTGATCACATGACCTTGCTTGATGAGTATGATATTTTAAATAAGAAGCACATTGACGTAACTAATGCACATGAACCCTTGAAAACATCACATATTAAACTAGAAAACTCATTTAAGGAATTAGAAAAACTTACATGTCAGCTAAATAGTAGTGAGCATGCATTATAACTAGAAGTGGCAAGCTATGAAAATACTAATGAATTTTTTAGAGCAAAAGTCACTGCACAGGAGAACAATAAACCATCACCAACTTTAGCTCATTGGTATAACCCCTCAACACATCATTCATCACCTAAACCGAGGAGAATGCACCATGACCCACATAGGTTAGTAAATCTATTTCTTGGTGTTTGGAGTTATTCTTACGGCATGTTAGGTCACATAGCCCGCACTTGTATAATCCACCATAGGACACATCTAGTGTGGAGGCCTAAATTTCATTCATCACAGAATAGCATGCATTCATCTCATTCAATTAAGAGGTAGAACCTAAACTCACTTGGGTTCCCAAATCTAACCTCTGAATGACTATGTATGGGAACTATCACAAAAGCCCTAGTGAGAGCATGTGGTACCTGAATAGTGGATGCTTGAAACACATGACTGGTGATATAAAGCAGTTCATCAGACTGAAGGCCAGGTCAAGAGGCAAGTCGATATTAGGGGGTAATACCACTAGGAAAGTGGTGGAGTCAAGTATAATTAGCAACCCTAAAAACTTTATAATTGAGAATATTTTATTAGTTGATGGTTTAAAGCATCCTTTTTTGAGTATTAATTAACTATATGATAAAGAATTTGATATAAAAATTCTTTCTAATAAATGCATGATTACTTTGAACGAATAACTTGTGTTAAAAGAAAAATGGATGAATAACATTTACATGTTAGACTTGAATTGCTTTGAATATTTAAATTCCCTATGCTTAAAAACTATAATTGATGAATCTTAGCTATGACATAGGAGACTATGTCATACTAGTATGAAGACTCTTAGGAACATCACCAAAAAAAACCTAGTTAGAGGAATACCTATGCTAGACTTTACTAAGGACCCCCTATGTGTTGCCTGCCAATTATAAAAATAAGTTAGGTCTTCATTTCGTTCAATAAAAGTCATTAATACCTTTAGGCCACTAGAAATTCTTCACATAGACCTATTTGGACCTGTTAGTAAAACCAACCTAGGTGGGAAGACATATAGATTTATAATAGTGGACGACTACTCTAAATTTACTTGGGTTAGATTCCTAACACATAAGAGTGAGTCATTTAAGAAATTTAGAACATTCTCCACTTAGATTCAAAAGAAATTAGGATATAAAAGCTCAATAATTCTTAGTAATCATGGTGAAGAGTATGAAAATGATTAGTTTGAATCCTTCTATCAAGAGATAGGAATAGAATATAATTTCTCTACCCCTAGAACCCCCAGTAGAATAGAGTAGTTGAAAGGAAAAACAAAACCTTGGTGGAAGCTGCTAGGGCAATGCTAGCTGAGTATTCACTTCTTAGGTATTTTTGGGTAGAAGTAGTAAATATTGGTTGTTATATTTTAAATAGGGTGAATATTAAATCTAAGCTTAATAAGACACCCTATAAACTTCTTAAGTGTAGGACACCCAATCTTTCTCACTTGTATATTTTTAGCTGTATATGCTTCATCTTAATCAATAAAAAAATATCCTTAGAAAAATTTGATCCCAAGTCTGATGAAGGTGTCTTCTTAGGTTACTTATCTGTAGGTAAGGCCTATAAAATCTTTAATTAGAGGACTTGGTAGTAAAGAGTCAACTCATGTGGTATTTGATGAATTAGATAAGACATCAAAATCAAAACCTAAAAAAAAAGAAGTGGAGGTCATTTAAGGGGTAAAAACCATTGCTATAGGAGATAGATTAGAACCTTAAGAAAAAAATTGCCTAGAGATTGGTGATATTCTTCTAGTCATCCTAAAGAACTTATTTTAGGAGACCCATTGTTGACCTCATTTTTATATGAGGTTAATAGGACCAATCTTGACCTTTACCCATTGATCTGATGGTTGATAGGCATCCAATTATCAATCATCCAGAGCTTTAATTCAACTCAATTCAAAATCCAGACCTTAATCTAGACTTCAATCTAGATTTCAAACCAGACTTTTCAATCAATCTACATTCTAATCCAGACTTCAAACAAGATTCTTTAATTAAACCAGACTTCAAATTCAAATCTCAAATCAATTTAAACTTCAGATCAATTTAGACTTTAATTCAAATCTCAATTTAAACTTCAATCTTAACTTCAATACAGGCTTCAATCCAAGTTTTAAACCCTTAATTCAATCACACCTCAATTTGACCTTCAATCAAGCTTCAATTCAATCCTTAATCAAGATTTAACTCAATCTTCAATTAAGTGTCAGTCAATCTTCAATCAAACTTAAAAGTTCATGAGGGCAATTAAACCCTAAAGAACTAGTCCCGAGGCTAACTGAGAGGGGGGGGGGGGGTTAATTGGTTATTTAAAAATTTCTTTACCAAAATGAGAAATTAAAACAACTTGATGTAGAAACAGAACTAATTTTACAATTACCAAATCAAAGATTTCAACACGGATCAAATCATAAAAAAAATGTGAAAATTAAAATGCAAAAAAATAAATAGAAAGAACACACTAAAATTTATAGCGGTTCGATCAACCTGACCTACGTCCACTCCTTGGAGACTCCCTCTCTAAGTATTGCACTAAACAGATGTAACTCTCCTTTTGCTTCCACAGCATGACAGAGAAGCCCTTATAAAATCTTTCCACCAACCCGGTGAGACAGAGAATTTTGAATCCTTTTACACTCTCTTAGAGTAGGCAAAAAACCTAAGAATCCTTTTTCACCCACCTGATAAAGGTAGATAACCTGGCAATCCTTTTACTCCCTCTTAGAGTAGGTAGAGAACCTTGGAAATCCTTTTTCACCCACTTGGTGAAGGTAGAGAACCTAGATCTGATGTTGATAAAGATCTCCTCTAGAGCCACCAAGGAATGCAACTTAAAGAAGATGATGAACACCTTGCTTGAAGCAACTTTTGTGAATTCCTCATGACTCCCCCTCACAAGGATCTCTCTCTCTCTCTCTCTTAAGATCTCCCTCTTCCTTCTCAAGGCTCTCTCTTAGATCTCCACCATAGTAAAAGATTAACTTAAGGGTTAATATATTTGCTTAAATAGGGGGCTTTAAAAAAATCCTAAGTTTTAAGAAATTCGTCTTCTATTCTTATGGTATGATACATGTATCATATAGTACGATCAGTGTAATTTAGAATCATTCAACGAGTTTGTCCAGATGAAATATATAATTTTTTTAAACAAATCATACAGTACGATAAAAATATTATATGGTACAGTCTTCATATTTTTTTTGTTCGTTCAGGATGATACTTAGGATGACCGACTTCGTACTCTATTAGTCGTATAATACGATTGAAATCGTACAGTATGATCAATTCAAAATTCATGTCTTTTATATGGTATGATCTCTTGGACGACCAATTTTATACACTGCCAATCATATGGTATGATATAAATCATACGGTGCAATCAGTTGTAATAATTATCCCTGATTTAATTTCTTGATATCGTGGGATTAATTAGAAAATAATTTCAATTAAGGCATACAGTACAAACTTAACCATATGATACGATTATAATATTTAGACCCCTGGTAGCTAGGGTTTTGATAGAGTTGTATAGATCATACAGTACAAATTAAAACACTACAGTATGATACACGTATCGTACAGTACGAAGATAAATCATATAGTACGATTAACTTAAAAAGAAAAACTCTCTCAAAAATATTTTTTCTCTCTCCCCTTGTGTGTCTATAAAGTTACTCAGCAAAGATATCCACCCAATTACAAGAAATAACTCAAGAATGGGAAAATATAGAATAAAATGAAAACTGACTTTAACCCTGGTCTATCCAGTCTTGAACTGATCCAAATTGCAAATGAATGGTGGATTATAATCTTGAAATGTTAGTACACACAACACAAAACAAAATATCATAGAAATGGGAGGAGGTAGTAACAGGAACAATAATATTTGTTATCATAAAAATCACAGTACTTGAATCAGATTTGTAATAATCTCTCTCTTTTTTATGATGGCAAATATTATTGTTTAGGATTTTCAAAATAATTGTAACATGATACTAAAAATAAACAAATCCAATAAAACAAAAATGAAAGAATCAAAAAAAGGAAAAATAAAACAAATGAAATAATAAAATAAATAAAAATATAAGACAACGAAAATAGAAAGCATAACATGCATAAACAACGACACACCAAGAAGTAAAAAGAACAAAAATAGAAATTATCAATTTCAAGCATGAATATTCATTACACCTAATTTGATTCTTAACGTGCTAAAGATTTCAAAAGCCAGTGGTTTTGTGAAAATTCAGTGAGTTAATTTTTTGTGGCTACATGATGTAGCTCTATATCTCCTTTGGTAACATGGTCCCTAATGAAATGGTGCCTTATGGCTATATGCTTAGTCCTGGAGTGTTATATTTGATTTTTTAAAATGTAGATGGCACTAGTGTTATCACATAGGACTAAAATCATGCCTATAGATAGTCTTAAATCTAGAATTTATTGCTTTAACAAAAGGACCTGGGCCACACAACTTCCTAAGGTCATGTACTCAGCTTCAGTAGTAGACAGGGCAATTGAGTTCTGCTTTCTACTGGACAAGGAGACTAAGGAATTTCTTATGAACTAACATATTTTACAAGTGCTTTTTCTATCAACTTGGCATGCTACAAAATCTGAATCAAAATATCTTATGATTTTAAAGGAGGTGCTGTGCCTAGCATACCATATTCTTAAGTCTTGGGTCCCTAAGAGATTTCTAAGAATTCTCTTAATAGTAGTTAAGTCGGACTCTTTTGGATTAGCCTAAAATCTAGCACAGAGACAAACACTAAAAATGATACCAGGTCTGCTAGCAATCAAGTAAAGAAGTGATCCAATTATTCCTCTGTATTTCTTTTGATCAACATATTTTTCATTTGAATCCTTATCTAACTGAACAGTGGAACTCATGGGAGTGTTAATTGGCTTGGCTTTATTCATTTCATATTTCTTAAGGATGTCCTTAATGTATTTTATTTGACTAAAGAAAGTTCTATCATTCTTTTGCCTTATACTAAATCCAAGAAAGTAGGTCAGTTCTCCCATCATACTCATCTCAAATTCTTTACTCATTATTTTGAAAACTCATCATAAAGGCTTTTATTAGAGGATCTAAACAAAATATCATCAACATAATTTGGATAATTAGTAATTCATCTCCTACTTTTTTTAGAAATAGGGCGGTGTCTACGCTCTCCTTAACAAAGGTTCTTTCTAGTAGGAATGTGCTTAACATTTCATACCATGCCCTATATGCTTATTTTAGTCCATGTAAGACCTTTTTTAATTTGAACACATGATTAGAAAATTATGAATTTTTAAAACCTGGGGATTGTTTAATATACATATCTTCTTTTATTACCCCATTTAGAAAGGCACTCTTAACATCCATTTTGTACAGTTTGAATTCCTTAAAATAAGTAAGCTAGTAGCACTCTAATGACTTCTAATCTAGCTACAGGGGAAAAGTCTTTTCAAAGTCAATCCCTTTAATTTGGTTATACCTCTTAGCCACTAATCTTGCTTTTTTCCTCGCCACTACCCTAGAATAATTCATTTTATTTTTGAAGACCTATTTAGTTCCAACAACACTCTGGTCCTTAGGTCTTTCAACTAGCTCCCAAATATTATTCCTTTCAAATTGATTTAACTCTTCTTATATGGCTAGAATCCAGATTCAATCATTGAAATGAAGGCAGAGTGGTTTACTTCTTTTCTAAGTCAATACCTAATTCTAACACCTTCAGATGGTCTCCTAAGATTAGTTCTTTAGGATGACTTGAAGAATATCTCCATCCTCTAGGTAATGAAATTTTAAGTTCTGCCTTTTCCTTTGAATTTACAGATTCTAATCCTTGGGTGACTTCTACCACCTCTTCCTCTTCTACCCTAGACCCTTCAGAGTTATCAGATTCATCAAATACAATATGAGTGGTCTCCTCAACTACTAGTATTTTTTTATTAAAAACTCTATAGGATTTCCCAACACTTGAGTAACCTAAAAAACATCCTTCATCAAATTTTGGGTCAAATTTCCCTAGTTGAGACTTCCCATTATTTAGAATGAACACTTTACATCCAAAGACATAAAGGTGAGAGAGGTTGGGTGTTCTACCCTTTAGGATTTCATAGGGTCTCTTGTTCATTTGGGATTTAACATTCACCCTATTCAAAACATCATAGGTTGTATTCACTGCTTCTGCCCAAAAGTATTTAGGAAGTGAGTATTCAGTTAACATGGCTCTAGCGACTTCTACTAGGGTCATGTTATTTCTTTTAGCTACCCCATTTTGCTGAGGGGTCCTAGGAGCTAAAAAATTATGATTGATCCCTTGCACCTTATAGAAAGATTCAAAATTTTCATTTTTAATTTCTTCACTGTGGTCACTATGAATGGTTATAATTTTACAACCTAGCTTCCTCTGAATCCAAGTGGAAAAAGATTTAAACTCATCGAATGATTTACTTTTTTGTGATAGGAATCTAACCCGTGAACCTCGAATAATCATCAACAATCACATATTCGAAGACTTTCCCTTCTAGGCTTGTATTGCTGATAGGTCTAGAGAGATCCATGTGAAGGGCTTCTAAGAGTTTTCTAGTGGTAATGTCTTTAATTGAGGGGAAAGAGGATTTGACTTGCTTTCTTAACTTATAAGCATCACACAGATAGTACTTAGTGAACTCTAGTTTGGGGATACCTCTAACTAAGTCTTTTTGGGTGATCTTTCTAAGACTTTTTATACTTGCATGACATAATCTTCTATGCCATAACCAATATTCATCAGTAATTATTTTTAAGCAAAATGAAGCAGCAGATTCAATATTATTTAAATCAAGCATATAGATATTGTTTATCCTTTTTTTCTTCAAAATAGTGTTATTATTTATGCTTATAATACAGATGGTTGACAAAAATTTTATGTTGAAGCCTTTAGCACAGAGCTGGCTGATGCTGAGCAGATTGTGTTTCAAGCCATCTGCTAGTAAAAATATTTTTAATGATGAAATTTTTTGAATTGCCAATTATACCTGAGCCCACCACTCTCTTGGAGGTATTTTCTCCAAGTGTTACCTTGCCTTTTGCCCTAGCCTCTAGCGAAATAAATTATTTTGCATCTCCAATCATTTGCCTTGAACATTCGTGATCCAAATACCACATGCTCTTATAAGGATTTTTGTGAGAGTACCCCTCTTCTTGATTAGTGCTATCAAGATGATCATCAGCCATTAAGCATAGGTTTGTTACCTCCTCTTATACTTTAGTTTCAGAGGAGTCTCATGTTGAGTCTATCCAAAAAGCCTTTGGGTTCTTTGCTTGCCCTTCATGAACTTAGATTTTTCTTCACCCTTCTCCTTATTTGAGTGAGCTTTAAGAGTTGGGCAATCAAACTTCAGATGCACTGGCTTCCTGCATTCAAAATAAATAACATTAGAAGAAACTTTTGTATTTTAATTATTCTTACCTTTTTTTCCATTTTTGATGATGCTTTTGCTTTTTCCTTAAGAAGCTCTTGAATTGCCTTATTATTAAAGCAATGCCATCATTTTTAGAACCAAAAGAATCAGTGTCAGAATCATTAGCCTTTAAGTCTATAGTTTTCTCCTTTTTTTCTCACCTACATCAAGCTGCCTTTGGTTTACTCCTTGCTTGTAAGCAATGAGTGATCCAAATAAGTTATCAATTTAATAAATATTCAGGTCCTTAAATTCAATAATGATAGTTATTTTTTGCATCAAAGGAAGAAGATAAACATCTCAGAATCTTATTAACTTTTTTATAATTTATGAGTTCTCTTTCTAAGGTATGCAGGGATGTTATAATTTATGTAAACCTAGTATATATTTCAGAAATAGATTCACTAGGTTTTATGTAAAATGGTTCATAATCATAGAGTAAAATGTTCAGCCTAGATTATTTAACTTTATTTGTACCTTCATATGTTATGCAAAGTTTGACCCAAATTTTCTTACCAATAGAATAAGTGGAAACATGAATATAATCTTTAGATTTTAAGGCATAAAAAAATAGTTCAAATACTTAGCATTTAGTTATGCTTGATCTCTATCATCAATAGTTTATTCAGTAAAAGGTATTTCCATTTAACACCATTTACTAATCTGAGGTGTGCAGAATAACCATCCTAAATTAGGATCTACATGCGATAATCAATTGATTGTAAAAAGGTGGACATGCGAGTTTTCCAAAAATAAAAAAGAATATTATAAAATAGAGGTGGTCGAGTAGTTGAATATCCTTCCGCAGTGTTATGATTACCAAAGTTAACCATGGATCTTAATTCAAAAGTTTTCTAAAACTTGATCTTATGAATCCATCTTAGATACCACTTGAAAGTTCATGAGGGTTATTAAACCCTAAAGAATTAGTTCCGAGGCTAACCAAGAGGGAGGGGGGGTGAATTGGTTATTTAAAAATTTCTTTATTAAAAGGAGAAATTAAAATAACTTGATGTGGAAGCATAACTAATTTTATAATTACCAAATCAGAGATTTCAACACAGATCAAATTACAAAAAAATGTGAAAATTAAAATATAGAAAAATAAATATAAAGAACACACCAAAATTTATCATGGTTTGATCAACCTGATCTATGTCCACTCCTTGGAGACTCCCTCTTGAAGTATTCCACTAAATATAAGCGTCTCTCCTTTTGCTCCCACAATAAGGCGGAGAAGCCCTTATAAAATTTTTCCACCGACCTAGTGAGGCAGAGAACCTTGAATCGTTTTACTCCCTCTTGAAGTAGGCAGAGAAGTTGGAAATCTTTTTTCACCCACTTGGTGAAGGTAGAGAACCTAGGAATCCTTTTACGCCTTCCTAGAGTAGGCAGAGAACCTTGGAAATCCTTTTTCACGCACTTGGTGAAGGTAGAGAACCTAAATCTAACGCTTATGAAGATCTCCCTAAGAGCCACCAAGGAACTAGAGAAGCAACTTGAAGAAGATAATGAACACCTTGCTTGGAGCAATCTTTGTGAATCTCTCATAACTCCCCCTGATAAGGATCTCTCTCTCTCTCTCTCATGCTCTCACTCTTCAGTGAGTTCATCCAGACGAACTGTACTTTTTTTTAAAACAAATTATGTAGTATGATAAAAATATCGTATGATATGTTCTTCATAAATTTTTTATTCATTTGAGATGATACTTGGGATGATCGACTTCATACTGTGTCAGTCATACAGTACGATTGAAATTATACAGTGTGATCAGTTTAAAATTCATGTCTTTCATATGGTATGATCTCTAAGATGACTAATTTTATACACTGTCAATAATACAGTACGATATAAATCATACGGTATGATCGATTATAATAATTATCCCTGATTTAATTTCTTGATATCATGGGGTTAATTAGTAAATATATTTATTTAAGGTATATAGTATGAACTAAATTGTATGGTACGATCAGCATATTTAGACCCCTGGCAGCTAGGGTTTTGACAAAGTTATACAGATTATATAGTACAAATAAAAACCATATAGTACAATACATGTATTATATAGTACGAAGATAAATCGTATAGTACAATTTACTTAAAAAGAAAAACTCTCTCAAAAACCCTTTTTTTCTCTCCCCCTATGTGTGTAAGGTTACTCAGTAAAGATATCCACCCAATTACAAGAAATAACTCAAGAAAGGGAAAAATATAGAATAAAATGAAAACTGACTTTAACCCTGGTCTATTTAGTGTTGAGTTGTTCCGAATTGCAAAGGAACGGTGGGCTGTAATCTTAAAATATTAGTACACACAAACCAAAACAAAATATCACAGAAATGGGAGGTGGCAGTAACAAGAATAATAATGTTTGTTATCATCAAAATCACAATACTTGAATCAGATTTACAATAAAACCTCAATCAAATCTTAATATAATTAATCACCCAGGCTTCAATCAACTCAACCTTCAATCAAATTCCAAACATTTAACCTTTAACTTACAATCAAGTTAGATCAATCAAAATTCCAGTTGATCTTCAATCATTCAATAACTTGTCAAACTTCAATCACTCACTCAATCAATCAAGCTTCTATTCAATTTCAATTGTATTTAATCAATTAAACCCTCAATTAGTTAACATCCATTATTCAGCTAGATATCCAGTCTCTAGTCAATTAATCACACCTTCAATAAAATCCTAAATGACCTCTGATTGGTCAAATTAGGTCATATTGAATCCATTTCTTTCACACACTCAAATCAAACTTATTAGCCCATTAAGATCACCTCAATGTATGACTCAAACACCCTTCAACATGTTATGGGTTAACTCATGTTTGATTTGACTTAGTTAAGTCATTAAAGGTGGTCAAATGTTCTTATCCATGAACCCCTTTATTCAAATACAACTCTTTCATATAAGTCCTTCGCAAACCATTTTATCAACCTCTAAGCATTTCCCATTGCACCATCCTATTGTGCTTGGGTAGATTTGACTATTCAAAATAGTCAAAACCATCATAAACATTCATATGGTTAGCAATCCACTCAAACATCCATACAATGGATTTGCATACTTACAAATCATTTCAGATATTCTCCTGGCCCACCTAGACTCCAGCTCAGCAACTGTTGGCCCCTTTGACTGGTCAAAGGGTCAACAAACACTTAATATGCTTGTTCAGTCAAACCTCCCTAACCTGACTTGTCCAGCCCAAACCAAGCCTGTCTTTCCCATAGAATCAGTTTTAGAAACTTCTCTGGAGCCAACCTGACCCAGCCCAGTCTTTTCCATGGCTCCAAATGGCTCAACAAACCTAGGTGGTCCTCCCCACATGAAGACAACCTCTCGATCGTTCCAGCCAGTATAGTCCATACCCTTGCCTCCTAACCACTTGAGATAATTTTCCTCCATCCAAGGCACTACCTTGGAGCATCCTAGCCATCTGTTTTGGCTTCAACAACTTGAATAGACCAATGGGATAGAATCTTTCATTCGGATCTAACTCCCCTTCCAGCTATTCTTCAGAGAAGCTTGAGTTTCATTTTGCTTCCTCAGGCCTCCTCTATTTTCCAAGGATTTCTTTGATGTTTGGAGCTTCTAGTCATTGGAGAACTGACGCTAGGACCATCTCAGTTGTTAGAACTTTTTGTAGAAGCTTCCTCTAAGTTTGAAACCTTCTGAAGAATTATACGTGAATAATCCTCAAGCTCAACAAGACTTGAACCATACGAATCCATTGATTGTATTGAGGTATATCTTAAACCCTAGGCATTTATCTAGGTTCTAAAATAACTTTCTATTGATTGCATCAAAAGCTTTGAAAATATTTCAACATCATTCTTCCAATCCTAAATTACCTCCGTCTAAGGTTTTAAATCATTTGAATAGTTAAATCTAGTATATAAGATCAAACATAACCTTAGGGTTTTTGGTGAGCTCGCAGAAAAGACAATGCCATGACCATTGGATCCATTTTATTTGGATCAACGGTCATGATGTTATCGGATTGATTGCTCAATCCTAACTCTTAACACAAGATGGATTGATTTCTATCGTACGAGATCTCACCCGTTGATTTTTAACAGCGTGGATCAAACAGCTCTAACCTATGCCGTGCTGTTTAAGTGAGCCACACCAATTAGTGCCGCTATCCATGTGGGCAAATCCTGTCCTACCGCGTGGAAAGCGCCTACACAGTCAACGCCGCCGACTGACTGTGTTTTGAAACTCTTTAAATTAAATCCAAAAATGAGTTAGAATTTAAAAAAAAATATAGAAATTTCATTTCTCAATCATTTTTGAAGTTCTTGGGCTCTATGGATGCATAATAAAGAGATTTTAAAAAAAATAAAATTAAGTTAATTTGATTAATATTTTGATATTTATTTAAATAATATAAAAAACCTTATTTTAATTTTAGATATAAATATATGTATTATTTTAATCTAATTTTTAATAGAGGTACTCTAGGATATGTCTCTGACATCACCTGAATTTATCAAGGCTTTTTGATGCATATCTTTAATATATTCGAATTTACGAAAGACTTGATCATGATTTGACCAAGATCTTTGAAAATTCATATATAATTCAATTTATTTTGTTCTAATCGTACAGTATAATATATTCATATATAATTCAATTTAACCCTAATAAGTGCATGTTAGGGTTCTATGGAATCAGTGTTAGGGTTCTATGGAATCAGTGAAAGGATCTCTTTCACTTAAAAATAGATTCAAGGCATGATTGTATTTATTTTAAGAGCAAATAGCCTTTGATTGTATATATGTTTTTTTATGTATTACTCTCAAAATAAAAATGATCATGGTCTTAAATAGGGTGGAAGATCATTTAGAGATGTCTCTTACATTTCTCAATGATCCTAATCCAATTTGATGTACATCTCTCCAATGTTTGAATTTTTCAAAATTATAAGTTAACTCATAACTTATGAATTTGGTAATTCATTATATTTCCTTCCTTAGAACATTAGGACACTTTACTTTGCTCATGATTATTATGTTTTGATGTGATCGTAATTAGTGTATAAGGGTTAGAAGAACTTAATTTTTATCCCATAACCTAGTGACACTTAAGGACAATAATTAAGGACCCATGTCTAGAAAACTTAGAATAATTCTAAAAAATAAGATACACCTCCAATTGACATGAAATTCAAATCATTTAAATTTACTGACACCTACAGCCTACAAAAAAAATGTTCACTAATTTTAAAAATCATTAAGGTATTTAATTAATTAATCCTTCAATTAAGCATTAAAAACTTTCAAAAATTCTAATAAATCAAATTTAAATCTAAAAATTAGATATAATACCTCAAATTGACCAAAATTCAATCCTTAACTCAAGAAAATTTAAATCCTTTTGATTTGACACCAAATTTAAGTTTAATTTAATTTTAAAGAAAAATTAATATTTAATTAATTAAAAATAATTAAAATTTTCAAAAAATTTCTAAACAGTTGGAAATCTCTTCTTAGGTCATTCCTAACCTTTAGAGGTAGGTGATTTTAAGGAATTTGGAGTTCATTTGGATTTAAATCATTAAAAGCTCCTTAATAAAATTAATTATATAATTCAAATAATTACCTAAACTTCTAAAAATCATAACTAATTTTAGAGAATTTCAAATTTATCAAATTCAAAGGCATTAGACTCCATTTGGGGTCTAATATTTATTAAAAATATCAAACATTCAAAAATTAGTCAAAGTCAAAAGTCAACCTTTTGGTCAAACTTAAGTCAAAATCAAGTCAAAACTTCAAACCTACATAACTAAATATAGAAAAAAATCCAATTCTAGCAAACTTAGAGTTTAATTACTCATCTTAAGGTTTATTATTTAATAAAGATGCTAACTTTTTAGAAATCAACCTTAATCTAAAAGTCAAAATTTGACCCCTTAATTAAATGATTAAAATAATCTAAAAATTCCAAAAATTTAATAATCACTAAAAAAATCCAAAAATCATTAATTTGATTAATAAAATTAATCAATCAACCATTTAATTTACAATAACCACTCCAAAGATGAAGTTTTTAGGATGGACTACCTCGGGCTACAGGGCTAAGTGTCCTAAGGAGGTTTGGTCCTCGAGCCTGTGAAATAATGCCATGAATGTATTCAATGGAGTGTAAAATCTTAAAATCAATTAATTATTAATGATTCAACCAAGCTTATAATTCTTAATTCATTACATTAATCAGGTTTTTAGGCTGGACTACCTCGGGCTGCGGGGCTACGTGTCCTAAGGAGGCCTAGTTCTTTGAGCCTATGAAATAATGCCACAAATTAGTTAACTACAAACTCAATTAATTTAAACCTCCAAAACTAACAAGCAATTAATTTTAGTTAAGAATTTTCAACTCTTAAGTCCTAATCAAGTCAATTCACTTCAATATATCGATTATTATTGGGTAACTTGGGCCTACGAGGCTATTAGCTTAGCCCCAAGGAAGGTGAAATAAACTTCACGGCCCTAGTGAGCAACAAAAGTGGTAGTCATTTAACATTTAAAAATACACTCTAAAAATCAATCCAAAATCTTTAATACTTAAACTTTAATTAAATTCTATCCTTAAGCCTTTCAACCAACTAAAACATCGAAATAACTCTAATAAATCAATCGTATATAGGACATATCCAAACCACATAACCTACCTCACACATTTTAGATGATTTTCTAGGACAACCAACTCCACTCTTAGGTTAGGCCGATATTTTACTTTCCTGTTTCTATGTGTCGGGTTCTTTGAGCTTTCACTGCATGCTGGTTGATATAACTACTTGATGTGATTATTTATTTAACTTTAATGCAATCTGTATATTGATGTGATGGGTGTTAGATTACCCTTAGGCTAGGGATGATTTATTTGCTATTTCAATCTTATGCAGGTGGCCATGCTCATACAGGGCAATCAAATATAAAGGCGGCAAAAAATAAATCAAGCTTTAAAATTAATAATATTTTGTGTAGGTGCTAAGCATGCTTAAGTCCCCCTTTAAAAATTAAAAGAGTATGGCCAAGCGTGGCTATGAATTTGAGCTTTTAATTTCAATAAATATTAATTGCTTAGGATGTTGAATTAATTATCGATTATTTAGGATAACTATGTAGGTTGTTCGAGTCTATATTTTTCTTTTTTATATTCAAATGTAATTTAATATAATTTGAGTTATAATTAAGTTGTATTATTTAAAGTATTTTGAGATTGGATGTTAAGCATCCTATTTGGAATCCAAAGAGGAAGGAATATTCCTTAGGGGAGAGTCCCTCTTCATTTGGAGATCTAAATTAGGCTGATCTTAAAATATCCAAAGAGAAAAGATAACACCACTTTTGAGGGAGGGTTTCTTTTCATTTGGATATCTAGACCTGAAGATCCAAAGAGCCCGTAGAAGGACAAAGAAGTGAAGAATGAGAAGACCCATTCTCAACGTAACTTGAGTCTTAGGAGTAGAAATCCAAGTTATTATCAGTGGTTCCTAACCACTTTATTTTTCCTGTAGACTCTAGGTTAGAATATTAAGTGGCACTTGCCACATGGACTTTAAATTTAGTTTAATTTAATTTGATTGTCCAGTAAAAAATGCTTGCTTTTCTTAGGTTTCTTTTATTGCATGCCATATTTGATTTTGCCTAGAACTCGATCAGAGGCTTGTGAGGGTACAATTAAAAATTCTTCTACTTAAACAAACTAAAATTTTTAAATAACATAAAAATTCTAACACTTTAAGAAGTAAGCTCGGGTCCACCGGAAGTCTCTCATGTATACATATTAAACTTCTCTCTCATTATTAGGCACCTCCCTACCTGCAGGTTCTAGCAGGCCACCTGACCTATTAGGATACAACCCTGTCAAGGGGATATTATTTAATCTCTAGGATAAAATTTATTTTCTAAGCCTGATTTTAAAACTGCTTCATATATGATTTTAAGTATTTATCAAGTCAACTAGCATACATTGCATTAGAATAGATTTAAATGAGTCTAAAATTTAATTATTTTTTTTATTTCTAGTTTCATATCACCCAACAAAAGTCAACAGGCCAATTAGGATCTGCTCTAGATGTCAGCCCCATTTCCTTAAACTTAGCTTAATTAAATATCCTTACCCACTCTTACATAAAAGATCAGACTCATAGCTTTAAAGAAACCCTAGGTGGTTAGCTGGCTCCCTAATCCAAGCTGGGGTAAATTTAGATCGTGCATTGTATTAGCTAGGTCCGAATTACTGGTTTTTATTACCCAATTTAGATTTAGGTTCTATGGCAGGCTCAGGCTATAAGACCTCAACCTTTGAGAATTGAATCCCAACTTTCTAATAAAATTGACAATTCAAACTTAAATCTCTTTTAATTTAATTCAAGCCCAATATTTAGTATAGGATGTGGTACTTCTGAAGTGATTCAAAATCTCAAGACACCTCTTATCATTCCTCTCTTGACCTCTAGAAATAAGTGTTCCACTTTGATCTAATCCTGTTTGAATTTCAATCCTTGCTCCTTTGATATCGAACTTTGAATTCTAAATGAAATTTCTACCACTATTTTAATCAAGAGTATTCGTAAAAAATTTTGGTTTCCTATGATGTAATTAACTATGAGGGCTTATGCTCGTAGGAGATTTAGAAACCCATATCAAATTTTTAAAATAAATTTTTAAAAAATTTAATTAATTATCTTTGGGAAAAATTAAATTTGACGATTATTATCATTATTTTTAAATGATTAATAATAAGTGATATCTTCTTTCTTCGAAAAGATATGTCATTTTATTATTATGATTTTAATTATGAAATTAATGATCTCTTATCCAGATTATTATAGTCAGACACTTGATCAAACATCATTTTGATCTTCCAGGATCATATGCTATCCTTTTTTGAGTTGACTATAATAATCAAGATAAATTTGAAATTTTATAATCAGAACCCATTAGGAAATGATATGTTTACCTCCTGAGGTGATATATCGTTCATAATGATGTATTCAATTTTAAAATTAAAATTTAAGAAATTTAATTCTCCCAAATAAAATTAACCTTTTCAAACTACCCTTTTTGAATCAAACACTATATGAAGGTGTCTAAACTAGGCATGAACTTAAGAAAGAACTTAGCCAATCAGCTTTTATGTCTATGATAGAACCCACCAACATAGATCAAGCCTTAACTGATGATTTATAGATCCTAGCAATACAAGAAGAGCTAAACCAGTTTGTTATAAATGATTTATGGGAGCTAGTCAAGAGACTTAAGGACCATAATATGGTTGGAACAAAGTGGATTTTCAAAAATAAGATGAATGACTTTGGAATAATAGTGAGGAATAAAGTAAGATTAGTAGCTAAGGGATATAACTAGATTCTAGGAATAGATTTTAAGGAAACTTTTGCCCCTGTAGTAGACTGGAAGCCATTAGGGTGCTATTAGCCTTTGCTTGCTTTAAGGGCTTTAAACTATATCGAATGGATGTTAAGAGTGCCTTCCTAAATGGGGTGATATAAGAGGATGTTCATGTTGAGCAATCCTCAGGTTTTAAAAATTCACAATTCTCAAATCATGTATTCAAACTAAAGAAGGCCTTATATGGATTAAAGCAAGCACTTAGAGCTTAGTATGAAAGGCTGAGCACCTTCTTTTTAGATAGAGGATTTGTTAAGGGTGGTGTAGATACCACCCTCTTCCTAAAGAAAGAAGGAGAAGAATTACTCATTATTCAAATTCATGTTGATGACATCTTATTTGGATCCTCAAATAAAAACCTATGTGATGAATTATCAAAAATAATAAGTAGAGAATTTGAGATGAGTATTATGGGAGAGCTTAGCTACTTTCTTGGATCTAGTGTAAATGAGATGGATGATGGAACCTTCCTTAGCCAATATAAATACATCAAGGATATTCTTAAAAAGTATGAAATAGATAACGCTAAGGCCATGAACACTCCCATGAGCTCTACTGTTCAATTAGATAAGAACCCAAATAGAAAATCAATAGATCAGAAAAAGTATAGGAGAATAATTGGATTACTTCATTACATCATTACTAGTAGACCATATATTATGTTTAGCATTTGCCTTTGTATTAGATTTGAGGCTGATCCAAAAGAATCCCACATGACTGTTGTTAAGAGAATTCTCAGATATCTGTTAGGCACTCCAAACCTTAAAATCTGGTATCCTAGATAGAGCACTTTCTTTGAAATAATAGGACATTTGAATTTTGATTTTGTAGGATGTAGGGTAGATAGAAAAAGTACTTCTAAAACCTACCAATTCATAGGATAATCTTTAGTTTCTTGGTCCAGTAGAAAATAAAACTCAGTAGCCCTTTTCATAGTTGAGGCAGAATATATAACAGTAGGGAGCTATGTTACTCAAGTCTTATGGCTAAAGCAATAACTCTTAGATCTTGGACTACAAGTATGAACCATTCCAATTATGTGTGATAATACTAGTGCTATTTTTATATCTAAAAATCCAATTCAACACTCTCGTACAAAGCATATAGACATTAGGCATCACTTTATAAGAGATCATGTAGCTAAGGGAGATATAGAATTGCATCATATACCTATAAGAGATCAATTGGCAGACCTCTTCACAAAACCCCTAGCCTATGACACTTTTAGTGCCTTGAGGACAAAAAAAGGTGATATAGATATTCATGCTTAATTTAAGATAAATCAAAATGTTTCATTTGAAATTAATCATTAACATGTGTTAAATTGTATGTGCTTGTTTCTTATGCATGTATGTGTGTTATTATTTTTAGTTTGTGTTTAAAAAATAAAAATAAAAAAGGAAAAAATTTAAATATATATATATTTTGTTTTTGGTTTAAGATGTTTCCTAATCATAGCACACACACCTCACTGACTTTAAAAAATCTTTCAAAGTTTATTCATATCACACTGTATTATCCATGTTCAAACTGTACGATATGCACAGATACACAGATCATAACCCTTAGTTTAATCAATGGTCCAAATTAGATCCATGATATGTACATCGTACTGTATGAACCTATATCGTACTGTAAAATCTATGTGTAACTAACCATTGAGGACTTCAATTCATTTGGTACAAAATTATTACCAATCGTACTGTACGATACCTCTCCTTATACTATATGATATACATGTCAAATTAGATTGGGACAAATTCAATTCAGCAGGTATAAAAATAATTATATTTTATACTGTACAAACACCCATTCATACTATATGATACTTTTCATCAAACATCATACCGATGACTCCTCGGGATGAATGCATTTCCTTAAGATCGTTCAATAATATACCTGATCATACTGTACGATTTAATCACTTTTCTGACAAGTCATCCAGACGAATTAACTTCCCTGATTGTACTATATGATCAGACTAAATCTATAAATTGGAAGGCTTTGAACGGTTTGATGCACTCAACTCACTACTTCCTTAAACTCTTACCTTCTAAACCTTCTTGTTTAATGGCCAGCGGAAGCAAACATGGTAGAATGACTTTTGGAAGCTCCTCCTCCTCTCATCATTTTGACGATCATTTTCTCTCCATAAGGGATGAAGATGCATATCACAAGTATAAAGAGGTGAAAATCACCCCTTCTCAAATGTTAAATCAACCAGCCCTTAACTTTGAGGTGATGAACCTCTTTACCTCCACTAGTTTTTAATTTCTCCTCACACTAGATTTTTCCTACAAATCTAAACTTCTTTATGAATTCTTAGCGAACCATAGGCTAAATTTAGAAACCTCTATCATGAATTCTTTTGTTTGCCATCAAAATATAGAAATCACCAAGGATGATTTAGTAGAACATATCGATCTTTCCACTGAAGGACCTCACCCTCAATCCCTTATCTCAAATGATTTTGACTGGACTTCTATCAACTTAATCCTTAGTAATGTGCCCATAAACCCACATCTACTACAAGTCCATACTTTAAATCAAAATGCTTGGGTCACTACAGTAAAATAATGAAATACCGGTGGAATTTCTGGCGGAAATATTTACGCCGGAATCAACGACGGAATTTCCGGCGGATGGACCCGCCGGTAATTTTACGGCATCTTTTCTGGCGAAAATACCGTCGGTAAGTTTCCGGTGGTGAAACTGCCGGCATTTCGCTGGTGTTTTCAATATACTAACGCATATTCCGCCGGTAATATCCGGCGGCTATTCCGGCGGATTTACCGCCGGTTAATTAAAACTCGACGAAGTATTACCGGCGGATTATCCGCCGGTAATACTTCCGACGTATTTTTCACCAGAAAATATGCCGGTAATCTCAATATATCGACCCCGTGCCCTCGACTTCAGCTCATTCTGTTTAGGTCTCCGCTACCGACCATGCGCGTCAGCCCTCGATCTCTGTCGACGACGTCCCTCCCTCCCTCGATCGAGCTCGTTCAACGATGACCTTGCCCTCGAATTCCATCGATGACCTCCCTCCCTCGCTCGCTCGCTCGCTCGAGATCCTCCATCGACGACGCACGCCCGTGGCTGTGTAGGTAACTTTCTCCCTTTTGCACGCTCTGTTTCCTCTGGCCAGTTCGCTCTAATTTGATGAGTTTTATTCTTGGACGCAGTTCGACTTCGCTCCCTTGACGTTGGCCGCGCCGGGAGCTCGGTTGCTGTTTAGGTAACTTTCTCCTTTTTGCATTTCTTTTTTTTGTTGGGAAACTGAATCAGAGTAGACATTATTAATCTATTTAACTGATGTGGACATATATTTTTATGTGTTTTTTGGACAAATTTATCTATTTGTTGTTTGAACATGTTTAGTTATTTTTTTATGACACTTTTCTTATATATGTTTATTTGTACATGTTTAAGTATTCCTTATCTGGTTGATGCTCTTCTGGTTTGTGTAATTATTGATTTTGTGGAATATATATAGTGTTGTAATTTTTTATATGCAGGTATAAATATGGAAATCACTTTTCAAAGTGAGGAAGGTTTTTTTTTCTGCTACAGGTTTTCGGTGGATTATCCGCCGGTAACTTTGACGGAAATACGATATGATGAAATTTTCGGTGGCATATGCGACAGAACTTCCGACGGATATTGCGACGGTACTTTTCGACGATAAGACTAGACATCGCTTTTATTACGGTGGAATATCCGCCGGAACTTCCGGCGGACAATTTCCGCTGGTATTTCTGGCGGTTATTACGCCGGAACACTGCCACAGAAAAGGCATCAGTTTGTCAAATATATCTGCCGGTTATCCACCGGAACATCCGCCGGAAATGTTTTCGGGGGAAAAAATGAGACGGAATGTTTTTTCTGACGCGCGTTTTACCGTCGGATCAATTTTCGTCGGTAATCCGCCGGAAACCGATTATTTTCGTCGCATTTTTTACTTTACTATCAAATTTTGTCTACCGATAATAGCTATTTTTCCTATAGTGGGTCATCTAATATGTCCTTAAAACCTTAATTATACCCAAAGATGGGGATCGGGTTAACAAAACCCCACTTTTATCTATAGTCTTACCTTATCATATTGAATACCCAATTTAATGAAGCTCAAATGATTCTTGATTATTTCCAAAACATGACTCATATTTGACATCCCAATACCCGAAGAAAATAAAATGTTGCCCTAAGATACATCATAGGATATATCCTAGACAAAAATACTAAATCAATTTTCTTACTCAACCCGATAATGTTCCTATTTTTTATATGAATGCCTCCTTTCATATCCTTTTCCATCAGGGGCATGAGCATGCCGAGCCAGAATTTAATGAAGACAGGAAGCTTCTTCTGTATACCCTCACGATGATATAATTCAATGGCTCAACTGATTAGGAACCCAGCTTATTTATCACATCCAACAACAATAACAACAATATGAGGACTATATGAGATGGTTTGGAGAAAGGTTTTTCTCGATTGATAATCAATTTACCTCCATCCATTAATACTTTCAACCACCACTACCTGATCAGGATCTGCCTTACCTTTAGTGTGTTGTTTGCTATGTTTTTATAGTTTTTATTTCTTGAAATGTTTCCTTTCTTTGTTGTTCCTCCTCTCCTTTTAGTTATGTCAAAGGGGGAGAAATTATATGTTTTATTATGTTTCAGCTTAATAAAATTTTGCATTTATGTTACTTTATCTTCTATTTTATTCATTAGTCTTTCATTTAAGAAAAAAACAAAAAAATGATAAAAATAAAAAGTTGCAACCCTCAAATTTTAAAATAGTGAGGGGGAGCTTAGGAGAAAAGAATTTTTATTTTATCTACCAACCAATATTATTTGACATCATCAAACAGAGGGAGATTGTTACAATCCAGGATCCCTAGTTTATGATTTTGATGATGACAAATAAATTTATTTGAATTGTTACTTTTCTCACTAAATATTTTAGATATTTCTTCTGTCTATAAGCACTAATATTACAAGTAAGACATACACTGCTCAAGGCTACTGAAAGCTCAAGAATGGGTAGAATAGGAATGTCAAGTAAATACAGTATGTAATCTTATCTTTCTTTATTTTTTATTTCTTGAGCCTGGACTCATAAGAGTTTATGCAATAGGATGACTATGCACACACACACAAGGGGAGTGATATAAATTTTAAAGATTAAAATTTTCTTTCTACTAATCATACTATACGATCAACATAGAAAGAATGGGCTAAATGGATAATTAAAAAAATTAGTTTCTATGAACTAATCATACTGTATGATCTTGATCATTCTATATAATTCGTTACGATCTGAAAATCCTAGCTGCCAGATTAATTTTAAGATTTTAAAATTTGATATTTGAACTAATTATACTGTATGATTCTAATTATACTGTATGAACATTTAATATCTTGCTAAAATTAACCCCCATAATTATTCAATCAAATCATGATTTAATTAATGATAGCCAATCACACTGTATGATATTTATCATACCAAATGATTAGCTGAGATGAAATTTGGTCATCCCAAAGATCATACCAAAAGAGATCATGATTTTTGGACTAATTGTGCTAGACGACTTAATTGAATCAACTAACTATACTATACAATGAGAGTAGTACAAGATGATTAGCAAAGATGATTTTCAATCATACCATATGAATATAAGAAATCAAATAAATCGTATTGGATGATCTTTGGATCACATTGTATAATGTATTCATAAAATTTGAACGGTTCATTTGAACAACTATTTACATCATACTAGACGGCAGTAATTTTGAATTGATCGTATGGCATGAATGCCAATCATACTATATGAACAGTGATGACTTACTTGATTTTTTAAGGTTTCTTGAAGCCCAATACTTGGGCATGTTTTAAAAGATTCTCTTGGTAATGTGGAGAGGATTTTGTGACTCTAAAGGTACTCTGAGAGAGAAGCTTTTGAGAAATTTAGGGTTTGAGAGAAAGGAGATGGTAAGGTTGAGCGTGAGGGAGAAGGAGTGTGAGGGGATCACACGGTTGCTTTGGGCTAGCTATACCCTTGCTCCTCTTGTGGCCTTGGAGAATCTTTGGAAGCTCTCTAGGGAGAAAGGCTTCTAGGTCAAGTCCTTGAGGTACTCTACCTTCTCTGGGAGGAAGAAAAAGTAGCTAAGGTTCTCTACCTTCTATAGGAGGGAGAAAAAGGAGCTGAGGTACTCTACCTTCTCCAGGAGGGAGAAAAATGAGTCAAGGTTCATTGCCATTGCCAAGAGGGTGACATAGCATCTAGAACTCCGTCGCATCAGGTTTGGTGAAAGTGAATCTGTAAGGACTTCTCCGCCTTGCTATACAAGCAAAAGGAGAGTCACTTTATTTTAGTGCAAATTCATGGAGCGGAGGACTCTAGGGAGTGGACGTAGGTCAAGGTTCATCGAACCACTTTAAAAATCCCTAGTGTATTTTTTCCTTATAACACTTTTATATTTCTTGCATTTTAATTTCATTATAATTGCTTAAGAAATCAATGATTATTGCTTAGTTTTATAAATCAAGATATCATCATAGTTTAATCAATATTTTTTATAAACTTATTTGCTTTTGCGAGTAATTAAAATTTGCTATTTTTTATTTCTGAAAACATTTTAAAAATATTATCATTGTTAGTTTTAAGTTAAGAAAACTTTTAAATTACAAATTCACCTCCCCCCCCCCCCCTCTTGGTGAGTCTCGGGCTAGTTCCTTAAGGTCTAACAACTTTCATGAACTTTCAAAGACAATGATCCCTCTTCCTTTAAAGACATTCTCTTTTAGATTTCTATAGAAAACTTGGAGCCAAAAGACTAGAAGATCTAAATAAGCAAGCATATTGATAGATTTGCATCAATTATAGGTGTAGATAATCAAGCTTATTGTGGTGGAGCCTGGCCACCATTCTTTTTTGCAGACCATAGTTTGTATTCAAATTTTGAGATAAATAAAATTATTATTATTTGTATGTATTGTTTCATACATTATACATTATATTCATATGGGTGGTAGATTGCAATCCAAGGTAGATGATTTTTATAGGTTTCTTTCGGTGTATATATTCTAGTTATATTAGATCTAGGATAATATATTAGTGGTATTGTATATACAAAAACCATTATCCTAATATGCATACTTATAGATATTTTACTTTCTACAATGTACACTAGCCCAGCACCAAAGCCAACAACAAGCAAGTGATAACCCATTACATTTGGGGCCAAGTTTGTTATTCTTATTGGTATAGGGCCGTTGTGCTACCAATTTTTCTTAAAAAATTAGTCATATAGATTAGAGTGAAAGTATAGTCTAGAGTGCATTAAGTGTATATTAGAGAAGCTTTAGCTTAAGTGAAGTAGAAATTTTAAATTGATTAGGCTGGCATTTGCATTTTTGTAAAGTCTATATTAAAAATCTAAATCTAGATCCTTGGTTCTAAGTAGATGATGAGCTACCTATCTTGTATATTTTAGACTCATCATGAATTTTAAATTTTGTGCTTGAAGGGGTTAGTTGGTTGTCCACTCCAAGAAGACATAAGTTCATATTGCATAAACACCCTCAATATCTCCTCTCTATTAGGGTTATCTGATCAAAATAAAGTGTAAACTCAAATTAAAGTTAAATTTTGATATATATTATAAAGCCAAATAATAAACTAGGTTAGAATTCTTTTGGCAAATAAGAATCTTAAACACTCTTTACCTCACTTTTAATTAATTTTCTATATAAATCTTTAGACTTTGTTCCTTTCCAATTTGGTAGTCTGAAAACTTAAATCCTTGATTCAAACATTGTTAACCTAAAAAAGCTAGTCTCCACTTTAATAAAAGTTTTCTTAAGAATTATCTTGAGATGTAATTGACTTTAAAGGCTTGCCTCTATAATGATCATAGAACCCAATTTAATGTAAACCCTATTTTAGTTCACTGGACTAGCAAAAAAATATTTGGACTTAGATAAAACTTATCCACTGTTATTATCATTTTCTAAATGATAGATGAATGTTTCTTTTATCTTTTTAGAAGAATTTAACATTTCTTATACTAAGTTTGATTATGAAAATAAATATTATTTCTATTTTGGAATCGACAGTAAAGCATTAATCTATCTTTTGAGGTGATATAAAGTTAGCTATGTAGATTTGATTAAATAAATATACATCAAATCAATGGCACATTAATTTTGTCCAAAAGATTTTTTTGGTGACTCCAATGGGGACTGATATACTTTCCATCTTTAGTTAAGACTAGATTTTCAAATCGGTAGTAGACTTGTTCTTTTGGACTAATTCAAACTATCTTTCACTCTATTAGCTCCTTTCACACATTTCACTCTTGAGTGGAAGTGATCAATATTTTAAACATCAACCAACTATTAAAGTAATTTCACTACCCTTGTCCAAATGTTGCATCATAGTTGGATTGGGTCCTGATCAATCATTTTAAATTTTTAATTCAAATCAAAATTCAAATTCAATTAAAGTATTTCAATCTAAAATCTAAAATTTAGTTTTAATCAATTCTCTTAATATAATTTTTTTTGGACTATGTCAAGATTCAAGACATTTCAATCTTCAATTCAAACTCTGGAATTATTCAATTTAAACATATTTTGGGGATTTTGTAAATCTACTTCAATATTTTATTTGAACCTATATATCTTCTTTAAAGCCAGTAAGTTCAAAATTTGATACAAAATTTTGCAATAGCTTTAGAAAGAATTCCTGGCAAATTGATCTTCAACATTATTATCAATTAGGCCCAATCTGCTGAGGGCTCGAAGATCCAGTTCAATTCCAAATTTGGTAGCATCTAGTTCAACTTCACTACAGTACAACCTAAAGTGGTGAGGTTTGATAAAACTCTAGCAAATAAATAAATAGTAGAGTTCATTATTTAGGGTGGGTCTACAGTTGCTCTCATAGTTATTAAAATTTTTGTGTTTTGTCACCTCATCTTCCCTAAGTTTATAATTAAGCAAAATGGAAAATTTATTGTCCATCCTGAACTCCAAAACTTTAGCATGTTCAATATTGGTTCATCCTCTAAAGTAAAATGGATGAACAAATCTCAAAGATGTAATAAGAACCACAATTAGAGGTGGAGGGTTGAGAATGCCAAGCTAATAAAAGAAGAAATCCTGATCAGTGAAAGTACGAGATGCGCTAAGAGGGGGGGTGAATTGGTATTTTAAAAATTATTCCTAAACAGGAGTTTTAAATTTTTTGGATTTTTAAAATAACAACACAACGAGTAGAATACGGAAGCTAATGATACGATCACAACAATGATATTGATAAAATAATTACAGATCTCACAATACAAAAAAAAACACAACCAGATTTTTCACCACATAGATATAGCAGTAAGCAAGTATGTGAAAAATAAAATGCGGGAAAAAAATGAAAAAGCACACAAGAAATTTTTATAGTGGTTCGGTCACTTGACCTACATCCACTCCCCGGAGTCCTCTACTCCGAGAATTGCACTAATAAAAGTTGACTCTCCTTTTGCTCCCACAGTAAGGCAGAGAAGCCTTTACAAGACTCCCTTTCACCTCCCCCGGTGTGGCGGAATACCAGACGCTATGTTACCCTCCCGGTGACAGTAACGGACCTTCTCCTTTTTCCTCTTCCTCGAGAAGGCAGAGTACCCAGATGATGTTGATCTTGAAGCCTCTCTTCCCTAGAGAACTTTCCCAAGACTCCCCAAAGCCACAAAAGGAGCAAAGCATGCAGCTAGCATGGAGCCACCGTGTGATCCCCTCACACTCCTTCTCCCTCACGCTCAAGCTCACCTTCACCTTCCTCTCACAAGCCCTGGATCTCTCCAAAGAAACCTTCTCTCTCAAGAGTTCCTTCCTCTCTCAATGCTTCTCACAGTAGTAAGACAGACCAATAAGCTCTCCAATATAAAAAAAACAAAGTCTTTTTAAATCAGGCTTCAGAAAACCCTAAAAATTTCAACTTTTTCATCTCTGTTCGTACAGTACAATATAACATCGTACAGTACGATCAGTTCAAAGACAGCTTCATCCAGTACGAGCACAGACAAACAGTTCATGAATTTTATGAATATTATACTGTATGATACGGAGATCGTACAGGATGATCATGTTACTATCAACTGTTCGTATAGGACGATCTATGGGACGATCTCTGGGACGAGCAAGTTCATCTCTGACCATCGTCCAGAACTGTACCATTCATACAGTATGATTAGTTCATTTTTAAGACATCGTCCGGTATGATATGAATATCATCCGAGATGAATAGAACAAAAAATCTTGGTTTCGTCTGGTATGATCAATGGGATGAATAAAGTCATCTCTAACAATCGTACAGTGCGATAAGCATCATATAGTATGATCCAATGTAATTAAGAAACCAAAATTTTATTTCCTGATTACGGGAGATAATTTTGGTAAGTTTTTAAATAATTGTACAGTACGATATATATCGTATATTACGAATAGTTCAGAATATCAAAATTAGAAACTTACCAAACTTATTCTGGCGGCTAGGGTTTTTGAATTGAACATCATCGTATAGTACGATTAACATCGTACAATATGATTAGTTCACAAAACTAATCATTAATGACTCATCGTACAGTACGATCAATTTTTTTTTAAAATAATTTTGACATAAAAAAATCTCCCTCTGTGTGTGTGCATGGTTGCTCCTATTACATACATGCTTTTGTGGCAGACTCAAGAAAATAAAAAATAAAGAAAATAAAATACAAGTTTTTGAATATCCTTTTCTACCCAGTTTGAGTCTCCAGTAATCTTGAGCGATGTGTATCTGACCTAAAATGTTAGTGCTCACAGACAAAGATAAATATTTATAATCTTTAAGGAAGTCCATATAAATTCAGTAAGTATTATTTGTCACCATCAAAATTAAGTGCTCGGGATCCTGGATTTCAACAATTAGTACTACAAATAAAGTAGCAGTAAATAAAGTTCCTATAAATTTTTAGTTGTTGGGTGGAAGCCACTTCCATCCATTATCTATTAATAATAGAGAGGAGACAATCAATAAGATAGCCAATTTTCTACCCCCTGCTAGATATAAAACACTTGTTACGTCTTGCTTGTCCAAGAGGAAGAGAAAATTCATATCTTTACTGGATGGATAGATCCATGACTGTGCAACTAGTTATAAGCAGTCAAAGATAAAAATTTTTAAAAAGTGTAAAGGATATTACTACCAAGGTAGAATCAAAGCTATTCAAAGAAACAACAGCCCCACCACCTATTAAAAGAAAAGTATAATTTAGAAAAGTTAACCTAATTAAGATAATAATTATTGCAAGACATTGTAAAGACCTAAAGAAGTTCTATTAGTTAATGATTGGGCAACATTAATAAGAATTCAAACCCAATAAGCACCAATAAAATCTCAAGGATATAGAGCCGTACCCCATTGACTGTATGCCCCACTATTTCCACCACCCTCATGTTATTCTATAAATAATTCAGTTAAAGTCTCACGCCACTCTTTGGTTCATTAATCACCAACAGCTGGCAGACACCACTTAAAGGGTAGATAATCATCTTCTTGTCCCATTAGATAGGGGATGAAACCCATAAATTTGCTAACCTTATTATCTAACAGAAAGAAGGTTTGGTGGCCCATATCATTACAACTTCAGCTACACTTATTGCCCATAAAAATAGTCTAACAGAGGAAAGAAGAATGAAAGGTAAAACTCTAGTAGAATCATCAACTATTAGAGAATACACTCTAGTTGATCCTTATTGGGTTTCTTGAATATCTATAAAAGAAATGATGAATCATCTAAAGGAGAGTATCAAACAGATAGATACCTAACACAGCATCTATTAAATCAAATGAGACAAAAAATAAACAGATCTCTAGGATTGAAATGAGAATAGAAGGGATGATGGTTGTTATGGCCGCTATGAAAAATAAAGAGTCTCCCTCATCAAATATACAAATAGAGTCACATTTGGATGAATCCATATATATAAACACAAAAAATAAAGAAGTCAATAAAGAGGAAGCAAAGAATAAACTAGCAAAATTAGAAAAAAATTACTTATGTCTGTTCAGATAAAGTTAATGGTAGAATAATAAGTTAAAGAAGCATTACCACAGTCTTCAGGTACCTCATTTATTCTAAGGTGTAGAGTAAGCCCAAAGGAATAAGACTTGGTCCCTCATCTGAAAGAATTTGTGCCTCCTTCATTTATAAACTTTGATGGCTCAGGTAATCCCAAATAATATCTAGCACATTTTAGAGCTAGTTATTGTAATGCTGGGGAAAGTGATGCACTATTAATCTAATAGTTTGTTAGTAGTTTGTTGGGCATTGCATTTGATATGTGTGCTAAACTACCCAGTGAGTTGGTCCATACCTTCAATGAATTAAAAAGTCTATGCATAAAAAGATTTATGGGAGGAAAACACCTCATCACAATCGAGGATCTAGTTTTAGAGAAATAAAAATTGGGTGGGAATTTTATAGATTACATCCTATGTTGGAGAAATCTTAACATGAGATGTGTGCCATAGTTGTAATAGTAGCACAATATAGAAATTCTCTTGAAAAAAAAATTAAATTCTTGTAGCTTCTCTATTGAAATGCTTAATAATCAAAACTTTCAAGTGTTACAAACCTGGATTTAAGGATTACAATTTTGATGATAACAAACATTTCTGTGTTCTATTTTGATTGACTAATATTTTAGGTACAAAAGATCAAATGCAATTCAAGCCAACTCAAGATTGGGTCTGCCTGTGTTTAAATTATAATTTTTTCCCTTTCTTGAGTCAAATGTAATGTAATTGATCCCCTAACTAAGTAACCTTACACACACACACACTCAGGGGGAGAGTTTTAGTGAGTTAGAGTTTTTATTTCTAATTTTATTCATATCATCCTAGACGATATTCATATCATCCTGGATGATATTCATATCATCCTAGACGATCCAGTGAAGACAAAAACCCTAATTAGGTCGACCATATTAAGTCGGTTTGATTAAGCAGATTATCCTAGATGATATACCCATCATATAGGACGATAGGCTCAAATCAGAAATTCTCAGCCGCCAGATTAAGTTAGGCAAGTTTTTTTTTTAGAGATTTGGTCTGATCGTCCTGGATGATACGTGTATCATCTTGGACGATCCTTTACAATCATGCCTAAATTAGTCTGGTGATTAAGGAAAGTAATTAATTTTTGATTGATACGATCATATCATCTTGGATGATCTCAAGATCATCCCTGATGATACATGCAAAATCCTGACCGTCTAGAGCACTTCACCTGGACGACCTGAGAAATGTGCTGGATGATATTCCCGATCTTAAACTAATCATACGAGACGATTTCGATATAGTCCCGGACAATCAAGTCATTTTAAGATCATCCAAAATGTTTTGGTTGTATGACTCGAGCTGTGTGCAGGATGATATTCTCATTTTTGAACTAATCGTAAAGGATAATACATATCATCCTAGATGATCAAGCCATTTTGAGATCATCCAGCATAGGTTGCCCTGGATGACCCGAGCTATCTTCTAGATAAAATTATTGATTTACACTAATCATCTCGGATGATTGCAGAATCATATGGGACAATCAAAACAAATTTTATCTACTAATCGTCCAGAGAAACAAGATCGTCTAGGCTGATTCATGTGATTTTGTACTTATCATATAAGACGATCGACTGATCATCTTGGACGATCTTTGACAGCCAGTTGAGATTTAGGGCAATTTTTGAGCTCTCTTATTTATGATCTTTTTCTTTCAAAAAAGAAAAATCTTTTGCCACTTTCCTTTCCAGAGAAAACCTTGAGAGAGAGAGACCTTGGGAGAGTGAGAGGATCTTGTGAGGGAGAGTTTGTGAGGGATTCACAAAGGTTGCTCCAAGCAAGGACCTGAGTCGTCTTCTCCAGTCATCGTCTCTTGTCTTGTTGGTGTCTCTGTGGGAGGATCATCCACAAAAGGATCTAGGTTCTCTGCCTATTTCAGGAGGAAGCGAAAAGAGTCCAGGTTCTCTGCCTGCTTCAGGAGGAAGCAAAAGGAGTCTAGGTTCTCTGCCTCACCAGGTTGGTGAAAAGGAGTTTTGTGCAGGCTTCTCTATCTTGTTGTGGGAGCAGAAGGAGAGTCACTTAGTGTAAGTACAATACTCGGAGGGGAGGCTCCGGGGAGTGGACGTAGGTCAAGTTGACCGAACCACTATAAATTCTGGTGTATTTTTTCTGATTATTTTTTGCAATTATTTTTCTATTGATGATTATGTGATTGTGATTATTATTTCGTTATCGTGAACATCTGCATATCATCGTGAAACTATAATTATATTAAAACATTTAAAAAGATTTTTTTAAATCATTTTTTCTCATGATTTTTTTTAAATAATCATTTCACCCCCCCCCCCCCCCCCCCTCTTGGTTAGCCTTGAGACTAGTTCATAAGGGCTCAACATCCCTCATAAACTTTCAAGTGGTATCAGAGCTAAATTCAAAAATTAAGTATAAAAACTTTTAAATTTTGATCCATGGCTAACTTTGATAATTGTAATATTGCTGAAGATTATTTAATTACACGACCACCTTTGTTTAATAAAATACCTTTTGATTTTTGGAAAACTTGCATATCCACCTTTTTACAATCAATTAATTATCGCATGTGGATGGTTGTTAAAGATAGTTATGAAGCACCGTTTAGACTTGTTAATGACATTAAAACTGAACTTCTATTTACTGTATGGACATTTGATGATCGTGATCTAGTACAACTGAATGTAAAATGCTTGAACTATTTTTTTTTTATCACTAAAATCTAAAGATTACATGTATATTTCTATTTGCACTACTGGTAAAGAAATCTGGGATAGACTATCCATTACATATGAAGGTATATCTGAGGTTAAGCAATCTTGATTGAACATCTTGCTTCACGACTATTAACTTTTTCATATGAAACCTACTGAATCCATTTCTGAAATATATACTAGGTTCACTCAAATTTTCAACTTCCTACATGCCTTAGGAAGAGAGCTTACTAATTATGAGAAAGTTAACAAAATATTGAGATGTTTGCCTTCTTTTTATGATGCCAAGATAACTGTAATTATTGAATCCAAAGATTTAAACACTTATTCTATTGATAACTTACTTGGGTTACTCATTGCTTACGAGTAAGGAGTGAACAAACGACAAATTGATGCAAGTGAGAAGAAGAAGGAGAAAACTGTGGCGCTAAAGGCCAACGATACTAACACTGATTCTTCTGGGTCTAATGGCGATGATTTTGCCTTAATCACTAGGTAATTCAAAAGCTTTCTAAGAAAGAAATACAAGAACTTTCAAAAGTGGAACAAAGGTAAGAGTACCAAAAATTTTAAAGGTTTATCTGATTCTATTTATTTTGAATGTAGGAAGCCTGGATATATAAAGGCTGATTGCCTTACACTTAAGGCTCACCCAAGCAAGGAGAATGGTAAGGAGAAACCTAAGTTCAGAAAGGATAAGAAAAAGATTCAAAAGGCTTTCTAGGCGGGTTCAGCATCTGACTCCTCTAAAACTGAAGCTGAAGAGGAGACTACTAACCTGTGTATGATGGCAGATGATCATCCTGGTCAGTATGACCAAGAAGAGGTATGTAAACTCACCTATGATCAATTATTTGAAGTTTCTAAGAAAATTTATACATCATATAGGAAACTTAAGAAAACCCATGCCAACCTGAAATTGGATTTCTTAAATTTGCAAAAAGAGCATGATATTTTGGTTAAAGATCATTCTATGCTTAATAGTAATCACATGTCCTTACTTGATGAATTTGATGAATTAAACAAAAAGCATTCTGAACTAATTATTGAGCATGATTCATTAAAAATATCGCATGTTGATTTAGAAAGAGCTTTTAAAGAATTAGAAACTCATGCATTTGATTTAGATAGTGGTGAGAACTATTTAAAATTTGAAATTATAAGTCTTAAGAAGGAAAATGAATTTCTAAGTGTAAAAATTAGTGCTTTTGAGAAAAATGAAACACCTCCTACATTTACACAATTTTATGCACCTCCACCATTTGAAGAATCTAATTCAAAATTATCAAAGCATGTTTCATTCAAACCTAGAAAGAGGCACGATCACCCACATAGATTAGTTAACCCTTTTTCTGGGGTTAGATGTTTTTCTTTTAGCATGTTAGGACACATCTCCCACACCTGCACTGTTCATCGTAGTACATATTAGGTGTGGAGGCCCAAAGTGCATGCTTCACAGTACATCACACATGCATTGCATTCTTCTTTTCATAAGAAGGAACCCAAACTTATTTGTGTTCCTAAATTTGACATTTGATGATTTTGTAGGGTTACTCTTACACAAGACCTCGTGAGAGCATGTGGTACCTAGACAGCTGATGCTCAAGACATATGACTGGAATGCAAATCAATTCATTTTGTTGGAGGCCAGGGCTGGAGGCAAGGTCTCTCTTGCATCATAAGCTTAAATAATAAAAATGTTTTGCAGGGCATAAGGATCAACAATATCTACATACTTAATTTAAATAGTATTGAGTGTGCTGCTTTATTTTGCTTAAAAACTGCTGCTGATGAGTATTGGTTATGGCACAAGTGATTATGTCATGCCAGTATGAAAAACCTTTGAAGAGTCACCCAAAACGACTTAGTTAGAGGAGTCCCCAAGCTTAAGTTCACTAAGGATCACCTGTTTGATGCTTGTCAATTAGGGAAGCAAGTCCAATCCTCTTTCCACTCCATCAAGGATATCAGCACCTCTAGACCTTTAGAAGTCCTTCACATGGATCTCTTTAGACCCATTAGCACTACCAGCATCAGGGGGAAAGTCTATGGATTTATGATTGCTGATGATTACTCGAGGTTCACTTGGATTAAATTTCTGTCACCTAAATCTGAGTCATTTAATGAATTTAAATCTTTCTCCACTTGGATTCAGAGGAAGTTAGGCTGCGAGATCTTGACTATTCATAGTGATCATTGTGGAGAGTTTAAAAATATGAGATTTGGAATATTCTATGAGGAGCAAGGGATTAGCCATAACTTTTCAGCTCCTAGGACCCCTCAGCAGAATGAGATAGCTGAAAGGAAGAACAGGACCTTAGTGGAAGCCGCTAGAGTCATACTTACTGAGTATTCACTTTCAAAATACTTTTAGGCTGAAGAAGTGAACACTGCCTGCTATGTGCTGAATAGGATGAATGTTAGATCCAATATAAATAAGACATCTTATGAGATCATTAAGGATAGAACTCCAAACTTGTCTCACCTTTATATCTTTGGCTGTAAGGTTTTTATTATAAATAATGGGAAATCATCCTTAGGAAAATTTGACCCCAAATCTGATGAAGGTGTGTTCTTAGCCTATTCTAGTGTAGGGAAATCCTTTGGGGTGTTTAATAAGAGGATTTTGGTAGTAGAGGAGACAACTCATGTGGTGTTTGATGAATCTGATCCTAAGAAGATTAGAGTTGAGGAAGAAGAAGATGTAGGAGAGATTACCCAAGGAGTTAAAAATGCAAATCTAGAGGAAAGGGTAGAACCTCAAAACACTTTGCCTAGAGATTGGAGATATGCTTCTAGTCATCCTAAAGAACTGATCTTAGGAGACCCTTCTGAAGGTGCTAGAACTAGGCATGGACTTAGGAAGGAAGTAAGCCATTCTGCCTTTATCTTAATGACCGAACCCACCAACATCAATCAAGCCCGTTTTGATGAATTTTGGATCCTAGCTATGCAAGAGGAATTGAATCAATTTATAAGGAACGATGTTTGGGAGTTAGTAGAAAGACCTCGGAATCAAAGTATAGTGGGAACCAAGTGGGTCTTTAAGAATAAGATGAATGATTCTGGTGTGGTGGTTAGGAATAAGGCAAGATTTGTGGCTAAGGGGTACAATAATATTAAAGGGATTAATTTAGAGGATACATTTTCCCCTGTAGCTAGATTAGAAGCTATTAGGGTGCTACTAGCCTTTACCTATTATAAGGGATTTAAGCTATTTCAAATGGATGTCAAGAGTTCCTTTTTAAATAGGGTAGTAAAAGAGGATGTCTTTGTAGAGAAACCCTAAAGTTTTGAGAGTTCCCAATATTCAAATCATCTTTACAAATTAAAAAAGGCCTTATATGGATTGAAATAGGCACCTAGAGCTTGGTATGAGAGGCTTATCACATTCCTACTTGTTACAAATCTGGATTCAAGAAGTATAGTTTTGATGATGACAAACATGTTTGTGTTCTATTTTGCTTGGCTAATCATTTCAGGTACAAAAGATTAAATGCAATTCCAGCCAACTCAAGATCAGGTCCAAGTGTGCTTAGATATAATTTTTTTTTCTTTCTTGAGTTAAATGTAATATAATTTATCCCCTAGCTAAGTAACATTGCACACACACACTCAGGGGGAGAGTATTAGTGAATTAGAGTTTCAGTTTTCAATTTTTGATCATATCATCCTAGACGATATTCATATTGTCCTGGACAATCCAATGAAAATAGAAAGCCTAATTAGGATGACCATATTAAGTCTGTTTAATTAAGCTGATTATCCTGGATGATAGTAATATCATATGGGACGATATGCTCAAATTGGAAAAACTTAGCTGCCAGACTGAGTTAGACAAGTTTTATTTTTAGAGATTTGATCTGATCATCCCGGATGATACGTTTATCATCCTGGATGATTCATCATAATTATGCCTAAATTAGTCTGGTATTTAAGGAAAGCAATTAATATTTGATTGATACGATCATATCATCTTGGACGATCGTAATATCGTACAGGATATCGTACAGGACGATCATGACCGTCCAGTGCCTTTCACCTATGTGTCTAGAGCGATGCTCAGGATCATTTTGGGTGTGTTTGAACTAATCGTACAGGATGATAGAGATATCATCCTAGATGATTAAGTCATTTTGAGATCATCCAGCATGTTTAACCTATAAGCCCAGAGCGTTGCTAAGGACAATTTTGGGTTTTTTTGAACTAATCATACAGGACGATAGAGAAAATGTCCCAGACGATCAAGTCATTTTGAGATCATCTAGCACAAGTTCCCCTGGAAATCCAAAGCTGTCTCCTGGATGAAATTCCTGAATTACAATAATCATCCCGGACGATCACAAAATTATACGGGATGATTAAAATAAATTTTTTCTACTAATCATCCAGAATAACCAGATTGTCTAGGCTGATACATGTGATTTTAAACTGATCATACAGGACAATCGACTAATCATCCTGGACGATCTTGGCTGACCAGTTGAGATTTAGGGCAAATTTTGAGCCTTCCTATAAAAGATCTTTTTCTTCCAATAAGAGAAATCTTTTGCCACTGTCCTTTCCAGAGAAATCCTTGAGAGAGAGAAAGAGAGAGAGAGAGAGAGCTTGGGAGAGAGAGAGAGGATCTTATGAGGGGGGAGCTTATGAGGGATTCACAAAGATTGCTCCAAGCAAGGATCAGAGTCATCTTCTCCATTCGTCATCTCTTATCTTGTAAGTATTTTTTGTGGGAGGATCGTTTGCAAGAAGATCGAGGTTCTCTGCCTGCTTCGGGAGGAAGCGAAAGGAGTCCGAGTTCTCTGCCTGCTTTAGGAGGAAGCGAAAGGAGTTTAGGTTCTCTGCCTCACCGGGTTGGTGAAAAGGAGGTTTCCTACAGGCTTCTCCGCCTTGCTATGGGAGCAGAAGGAGAGTCACTTTTGTGTTAGTGCAATACCCAGAGGGGAGGCTCCAGGGAGTGGATGTAGATCAAGTTGACCGAACCATTATAAAATCTGGTGTGCTCTTTCTGATTATTTTCTGCACTTTCTTTTTCTGTTATTATCTGCTTGGGTGAAATCTGTGATTGATCATTTCATTACCTTGTTTACCTATTTCTGCTGCAAATTATCAAAAGATCTTTCATGTTGCTTACAAATTTTTAAAATAACCAATTCACCCCCCCTCTTAGTTAGCCTCAGGACTAGTTCATCAGAGCTTAACATCTCTATCGAACTTTCAAGTGGTATCAGAGCGGGATTCAAAAATTAAGTTTAAAAACTTTTGAATTTGATCCATGGCTAACTTTGGTAATCGTAATACTATTGAAGGTTATTCAATTACACGACTGCCATTGTTTGATAACATACCTTTTGATTTTTGGAAAACTCGCATGTCCACTTTTCTTCAATCTATAGATTATCACATGTAGATGCTTGTTAAGGATGGCTACGAAGCACCGTTTAGAATGATTAATAATATTAAAACTGAATTGCCTTTCAATGAATAGACATTTGATGATCGGGACTTAGCCCAACTGAATGCCAAATATTTGAACTATTTTTTATGTGCCTTAAAATCTGAGGATTACATGCATGTCTCTACGTGTATAACTGGTAAAGAAATTTGGATATATTATGCATCACTTATGAAGGTACATCTGAAGTTAAACAGTCTAGGTTAAACATCTTACTTCAAGACTATGAACTTTTTTGCATGAAACCTACTAAATTAATTTCTGAATGTATACAAAGTTTACTCAAATTGTCAGTTCTTTGCTGGCTTTAGGAAGAGTACTTACAAACTATGAAAAAATGAATAAGATTCTGAGATGTTTGTCTCCTTCTTTTGATGCCAAAATAACTGCAATTACTGAATCGAAAGATTTGAATAATTATTCTGTTAATAACTTACTTGGGTCACTCATTGCTTACGAGCAAGGGGTGAACCAAAGACAGCTTAATGCAGGTGAGAAGAAGAAGGAGAAAACTATGGCACTGAAGGCCAACGATACTGACACGAATTCTTTCGGGTCTGATAGCGATGATGTTGCCTTAAGCACTAAGCAATTCAAAAGCTTTCTAAGGAAGAAATATAAGAACTTTCAGAAGTGGAACAAGGGTAAGTCCATTAAAATTCTAAAGATCCATCTGATAATGTTTCCTTTGAATGCAAGAAGCCTGGATATATTAAGGCCAATTGTCCTACACTTAAGACTCACCCAAGCAAGGAGAAGGGTGAGGAGAAACCCAAGTTTAGGAAGGACAAGAAGCGGATTCAAAAAGAGTTCTGGGTAGATTCTGCATTTGACTCCTCTGAGACTGAAGCTGAGGAGGAGACTACAAATCTGTGTCTGATGGCTGATGATCATCCTAATCAGTCTGATCAAGAAGAGGTATATGAACTTACTTATGATCAATTGCTAGAAGTTTCTAAGAAAATTCATTCATCTTATAGGAAACTTAAGAAATTGCATGCTAGCCTGAAATTAGATTTCCTAACTTTACAAAAAGAGCATGATGTTGTGGTTAAAGATCATTCTACACTTGATAGCAATTACATGTCTTTACTTGATGAATTTGATGAATTGAACAAAAAACATTCTAACTTAATTGTTGAGTATGATTCATTAAAAACATTACATGTTGATTTAAAAGTTGCATTTAAAGAACTAGAAACTCATGCATCTGATTTAGATAGTAGTGAACACCATCGAAAATTTGAAATTGCAAGTTTGAAGAAAGAAAATAAATTTTTGAGTGTAAAAATATGTTCTTTTGAGAAAAATGAAACTCCACGTACTTTTGCGTAATTTTATGCACCTCCACCTTTTAAAAAATTTATTTCAAAATCATCAAAGCATGTTTCATTCAAACCTTGGAATAGGCACTATCATTCACGTAGATTAGTTAACCTTTTTCCTGGTATTAGATATTTCTTTTGTGGCATGTTAGGACACATATCTCACACATACACTGTTCACCATAGTACACATTGGGTGTAGAGGCCCAAATTACCTATTTTACAGCACAGCACACATGCATTGCATTCTTCTTTTGATAAGAAGGAACCCAAACCTGTTTGGGTTCCTAAATCTGACGTTTGATGATTTTGTAGGGTTGCTCTCACACAAGACCTCAAGAGAGCATGTGGTACCTGGACAACAGATGTTCAAGACATATGACTGGAGATGCAAATCAATTCATTTTATTGGAGGCCAGGGCAAGAGGTAAGGTTAAACTTGGAGATAACACCACCAGGAGGGTGGTAGGAACAGGTATAATTGGTGATTCAAAGAATTTTAGTATTGATAATGTTTTGCTTGTAGATGGACTGAAACATAACTTGCTGAGCATCAGTTAACTCTGTGACAAAGGATGCAACATCAAATTTCTGCCCACTTGCTACATTATAAGCTTAAATGACAAAATTATTTTTTAGGGATAAATGATTAATAATGTCTATATGCTGGATGTAAGTTAGTTTAAAGCTGATGATTCAATCTACTTAAAAACTGCTGCTGATGAGACTTGGTTGTGGCACAGGAGATTATGTCATGCCAGTATGAAAACCCTTAGGAAAGTTACCCAAAAGGACTTAGTTAGAGGTGTCCCCAAGCTTAAGTTCACTAAGGACCACCTGTGTGATGCCTGTCAGTTAGGAAAGCAAGTCCAGTCCTCCTTTCACTCCATTAAGGACATCAACACCTCTAGACATTTAGAAGTCCTTCACATGGATCTCTTTGGACCCATTAGCACTACCAGCTTAGGGGGGAAAGTCTATGGATTTATGATTGTTGATGATTACTCGAGGTTCACTTGGATTAAATTTCTGTCATATAAATCTGAGTCATTTGATGAATTTAAATCCTTCTCCACTTGGATTCAGAGGAAGTTAGGTTATGAGATCTTGACTATTCATAGTGATCATGGTGGAGAGTTTAAAAATATGAGATTTGGAATATTCTATAAGGAGTAAGGGATTAGCCATAACTTTTTAGCTCCTAGGACCCCTCAACAGAACGGGGTAGCTGAAAGGAAGAACAACACCTTAGTGGAAGCCGCTAGAGCCATGCTTGTTGAGTATTCACTTCCAAAATACTTTTGGGCTTAAGCGATGAACACTGCTTATTATGTGCTAAATAGGGTGACTGTTAGATCCAATCTGAATAAGGCACCTTATGAGATCATTAAGGGTAGAACTCCAAACATTTCCCACTTTCATGTCTTTGGCTGTAAGGTTTTTATTTTGAATAATGGGAAATCATCCTTAGGAAAATTTGACCCCAAATCTGATGGAGTGTTCTTAGGCTATTCTAATATGGGGAAATCCTTTCGGGTGTTCAATAAGAGGACTTTGGTGGTGGAGGAGACAACTCATGTGGTGTTTGATGAATCTGATCCTAAGGAGACTAGAGTTGAGGAAGAAGAAGATGTAGGAGAGATTACCCAAGGAGTTGAAAATATAAATCTGGAGGAAAGGGTAGAGCCTCAAAATATTTTGCCTAGAGATTGGAGATATTCTTCGAGTCATCCTAAAGAACTGATCTTAGGAGACCCTTCTGAAGGTGTTAGAACTAGGCATGGACTTAGGAAGGAAGTAAACCATTCTGCCTTTATCTCAATGGCTGAACCCACTAACATCAATCAAGCCATTTCTAATGAGATTTGGATTTTAGCTATGCAAGAGGAATTGAATCAATTTATAAGGAACGATGTTTGAGAGTTAGTAGAAAGACCTAGGAATCAAAATATAGTGGGAACCAAGTGGGTCTTTAAGAGTAAGATGAATGATTCTGGTGTGGTGGTTAGGAATAAGGCAAGATTGGTGGCTAAGGGATACAATCAGATTGAAAGGATTGATTTTGAGGAGACCTTTGCCCCTATAGCTAGATTGGAAGCCATTAGAGTGCTACTAGCGTTTGCCTATTATAAAGGATTTAAGTTATTTCAAATGGATATCAAGAGTGCCTTTTTAAATAAGGTAATAAAAGAGGATATCTACATAGAGCAACTCCTAGGTTTTGAGAGTTCCCAATATCCAAATCATGTTAACAAATTAAAAAAGGCCTTATATGGACTAAAATAGGCACCCAGAGCTTGGTATGAGAGGCTTAGTACATTTCTATTAGAAAGAGAGTTTATTAAGGGGAGCGTAGACACCACCATTTTTCTGAGGAGAGTAGGGGATGATTTACTCATTGTCCAGATCTATATTGATGATATAATTTTTGAATCTTCTGATAAAAATTTATGTGATAATTTTTCTAAAACAATAAGTAAGGAGTTTGAGATCAGTATGATGGGAGAATTGTCCTACTTTTTTGGGGTTTAGTATAAGGCAAATGGATGATAAAATCTTTTTCAATCAATCTAAATACACTAAGGTTATTTTGAAGAAATATAAAATGGATAAAGCCAAGCCAATCAACACTCCCGTGATCTCCTCTGTTTAGTTAGACAAGGATTCAAATGAAAAATCTATTGATCAGAAGAAGTATAGAGGAATAATTGGATCACTACTTTTCCTGACTGCTAGCCGACTTAATATTATGTTTTGTGTTTATCTTTGAGCTAGGTTTCAAGCTGATCCTAAAAAGTCTCACCTAACTACTGTTAAGAGAATTCTTAAATATCTTTTAGGGACCCTAAACCTAGGAATCTGGTACCCTAGGCACAGCACTTCTTTTAAAATTATTGGATATTCTGATTCTGACTTTGTAGGGTGTAGGGTGGATAGAAAGAGCACTTCTGAAACTTGTCAATTCATAGGACAGTCTTTAGTCTCCTAGTCTAGTAGAAATTAGAACTCAGTTGTACTTTCCACTGCTGAAGCTGAGTACATTGCCTTAGGAAATTGTGTGGCCCAAGTTCTTTGGTTGAAGCAACAACTTTTAGATTTAGGATTACCTGTTGGCACAATTTCTGTTCTGTATGATAATACTAGTGCCATCTACATTTCTAAGAATCTAATCTAATATTCTAGAATCAAACACATTGATATAAGGCATCACTTCATTAGGGACCATGTTACAAAAGGGGACATTGAGCTACATCATGTAGCAACTAAAAATCAGCTGGCTGACATATTTACTAAACCACTGGCCTTTGACTCATTAAGTATTTTGAGGACCAGATTGAGTGTGATTGACATAAATGCATAATTCTGATGACTACAGATTTCTAATTTGTTTGTTTTTATTTTGTTTCTCTTAGTTAGTTATTTGATTTGATTATCTGTTTCCTGTTGGTTTTTATTTTTTCTGCTGATTTTCATTTTAGTCTTGTTGTTTGTTTGATTCGAGTATTTATTTTGATGCGATTTCCTACTTATTTTTTATTTAATATTTTATTCCTTTCAAAATCAAATCACTGCTCACTACTGCTAATAAACTGGATTTCTGACTGAGAGTTTTGGCTTATTTTTATTTGGAAGCTGGTAAGCAGTGATTGACTCCTCTGAATATATTAAAGGGAAGAAATGTTGATAATTGTTTCTCTTCCTCTATCTCCCTTTAATGGTGTATTATTTCTTTTGGATAAAAATCTTTTTCAAAATTAAAATGTTGGTTTTTGAAATAGAGATCTATTTTATCTTCCTACAGTAATCTACCTTATATAAATAGTGTTTTCAATGCTTTGAATCAGTGTTATGTTTTTCTTAATCAAGTGACTGCACTTATCATACGATGTATGGTTTTTGTTTTGTGAAGTACTCTTCTTTATTGTGGAGAGTGAGCTTTGTCGTCTCTTATGTCTGAATGGTAATTTCACAGCTGAGACTCTTTAACGATTATGAAAGGAAGCAAGCTTACAAAAGATGTGCAAAGAACGCCAAAATGAAAAGAGAGATAAAATGAGCCCAAAGCTGAAAAGATGCGCAATGTCGCCAAATTGGAAAGATACATAAAGTGTATCAAAAATTAAAAGATGTGTAAAGCACGAAATAAATTGAAAAAGAGGCACAAAATGAGCCCACAAAGAAATAAGCTTTCTTCCCTTTCAGATCTTTAAATGTCTTGGAGAAATCCATGCGCCACTTAATATTTTCAAAAGCTTGAGATGAAAAATCATGATTTCTGGTTTCTTACTTTGTAATACTATTATATCAAATATTTTTCTAGAATGAGGTTTGAAAGGATCTCTTTTTGAATCTAATTTCTTTTCTTCTGAATTAGACTTTTGTCTGAAAGGAATTTGAACCTATAAGGAGTCTGAGGTAGGAGTTACGAAAGTCGATCTTCCAACTTTTTTGGATTTCAGTGGTGTCGATTTTCTTCTTAGTAGCTTTTGAATTAAAAATCAAGGGAAAATTCTACTTTACTAAAGCTGATCGATTAAAAAAAAAACTCGTTGTTTTTTAGTTTTGCCTTCTTGTTTCTATTTTTATTCAATTTGATTTTATTTTTTCTTTTTGTTTTGTGTATTTTTGGGATGCCTCATCTTTTCTCCCCATTCTTCATCTTTTTCATTTTTCTTCATATCGTCCTGGACGATCTCAACATCATATTGGACAATCCCTTTCGTACTGAACAATCCCTACATCATCCTGGACGAACCATTCAAACCATTCCTACCATAATCAAATGGCTGAGATGCACCAATTATTGGTGATCATCCTGGACGATCCGTCAATCATCCTGGACGATATGATCCAGTTTTTCTAATCCTGATCAAGCGATTGAGAATGCACCAATTAGTGGTCATCGTCCTGGACAATACACCTCATCGTCCTGGATGATCCATGTGGCAGCAATTGGACGATTTAAATTCGGCCCCCTCTGAGTCATTTACTGCTTATCATCCGGGACGATCCACCTAATCGTCCTGGATGATACTTTTCGTCAACGGTCGTCCAACTGAACTCCTTGGGATGATCGCCTATCTCTAATCATCATGGATGATCTCTGATCGTGCTGGATAATCCGACCACCTTTTTGACCAATCGTCCTAGCCGTCATAATTACTCATATCGTCCTGGACGATCCTGCGATCGTATGGGATGATCTGGTCGACTTTTACTTAAATAGCCATTTTCTTCATATTTCTTCATCCCTCTTCCTTCAATCCTTCATCTCTTGGTATTCTAATGGCTGGTGGAAAGAGATCTAGGCATCACGATACAAGTTCTTCCCGGGGCAATGTCGATCACTGCTTTCTAAATGCAGTCGATTAGGCTGCCTTCCAATGCTACCTTGAAGTTGGAATCACATAATCCAATATAGTCAACCCCCGCACTCTTACCTACCCTGTCTTGGATCAATTTGCGCATACCTCTTTTACCTTTATTCTCACCCTGGCCTTCCCCTTTAGCACAGAACTTCTTAGGGTCTTTTTTATAAATCTTCACATAGCCTCTGATTACTCTGCACTGCACTCTTTTGTCGATCAGAGACTTGTTGAATTGATCACCCAAGATTTCCACAGTATCCTCCACCTTTCCATCACTGGCGATAAACTCCACACCCTAGTTTCTGATTCTGATTTTAATTGGAGTGTCGCCAATCGCTTCCTTAGAAATACCAATGCCCACTACCATGAAAATGCATATTCTTCCCTACTTAAGGATGCCCATACCATTCAACATGTCCTTCATTCCACCATCATCCCAAAAGCTGGGGACCGCATCCACATCACACCTTTACTTACCCTGACCACCTGCTACATCCTGGCCCACCGGGAATTCAATGCTACTGATCTCCTTTTCTGCTATATCGAGCATCTCACTAGCATTAGGGATTCGGGCCATAGACGACGCCCAAATCTAGCTCTCGGACAGATTATTGCATATGCTCTCGAGACCAAATACGATCTGTAATATCCAGTTCCTGCTAATATCCCTCCTTCCTACTACACAAATAATTGCTTCCATGTCCTCCACAGTACCCGACTACATCCGGAGCCCGCCCTGGATGTTGAGGAGGAAGTGGAAGAAGATGTTCCTGTTCCTGCTGCACCTGATGCGCCTATTCCCCTTCGTATTGCATCCCCTTTTGATCATCTGGTGCAGCGGTTCGACCAGTGGGAGGCCCGGTTTGATTCTTATGTGACTGCCCAGGAGCAGCAGCACAATGAGGATATACAGTGCTTTAATGACTATGCTACTCAGCAGCAACATCAGCATGACCAGGACATGGCCTGGATTGGAGAACATTTTGCCGCCATCCACAGTTACTTTCAGCCACCACCTCCTCCTCCTTCTGATCTGGATCCACCTCCTTTTTAGCTTTTTGGTTTGTGATGTTTTCTATTTATATTATTGTGTCTGTTCTTCCTCCCTTTTGGTGATATCAAAAGAGGGAGTTGGTGTTTTCAGTGACTAGTAGTTTCTTTTAATATTTTTGTGTTATAATTATTTCCCTTATTATATTTTATAATTTAGTGAAATTTAAAATGAAACATTTTCTTTCATACGTGCATTGATTACTCCTGTCTGTTTTATTTGAAACTACTGCATCAATGTTTGCCATCATCAAAAAGGGGGAGATTATTACAAATCTGGATTCAAGAAGTATAGTTTTGATGATGACAAACATGTTTATGTTCTGTTTTGCTTAGCTAATCATTTCAGGTACAAAAAATCAAATGCAATTCAAGCCAACTCAAGATTGGGTCCAAGTGTGCTTAAATGTAATTTTTTTTCCTTTCTTGAGTCAAATGTAATGTAATTGATCCCCTAGCTAAGTAACCTTGCACACACACACTCATGGGGAGAGTTTTAGTGAATTAAAGTTTCTATTTTCAATTTTTGATCATATCATCCTGGACAATATTCATCTCATCCTGGATAATCCAATAAAAATAGAAAGCCTAATTAGTACAACCATGTTAAGTTGGTTTAATTAAGCTGATCATCCTAGACGATAGCAATATCGTTCGGGACAATATGCTCATATTGAAAAAACTCAGCCGCCAGACTAAGTTAGGCAAGTTTGAATTTTTAGAGATAATTTCTATGAGGATGCCCTAGTATTCTCCGAGAAATGTTCTAAGAATGATGCAAAAATAAGGAACTATCGGTACTACTAAATGATAAACTCGCCTCTTTCTACAAATATTATATCAAAAAATCCTCATGCATTATGAAGAAGGCATATTCTTGCAAGAAGAGGTCTCAAATTCATTATACAAAAGTACCCCAAAAAGGAGATTTGTTGTGCAATCACATGTAGGGAAGTTGAATCTGATGACAATAGGGAGGCAGAGCTCTACAAAATTAATCTTTCAGATGATCAGCCCATAGAAGCTAAACCTGCACTAGAAGAGCTTAAAGATGGTGAACAGCCTACTACGATGGATGAGCTAAAAGAAGTTAACCTAGGGACTGAAAAAGACCCTCGTTCAACCTTTAACATCACTCTCCTCCTCAAAGATCAAGTTGGAGAAATGAAAGAACCCCTCTATGAATTAAGGGATTTCTTTGCTTGGACATATGCTGAAATATCCAACTTATCCCCTAGTATAGTTGTTCACAGATTAGCTATTAAATTAGAAATAGTTCCCATCAAACAAAATCCAAGGAGATTGAGGTTGGGATTAAAGAATATGTGATTGCAAAGATGAAGAAGCTCATAGATGTAGGTTTCATTCGTAAAGAGAAATATGCGGATTGGATTGCTAACTTTGTCCCAGTCAAGAAGAAGAACTGTTAGATCCATGTCTGCATCGACTTTAGGGACCTCAAAAAGGCATATCTAAAGATTACTTTCTTCTCCCAGTATTAGAGCTCTTAACTGAAAACATGTCTAACTAAGATATATTCTCCTTTATGGATGAATCCTCTGGATACAATCAGATTAGGAAGGCATCTGAAGATGAGAATCATACATCATTTAGGACACCCATTGGCATATTCTACTACACAGTCATTCCCTTCATCCTGAAGAATGCTGGTGTTATCTATTCATAAGTGATGATGCACATTTTTGATAAGTTAATTCATCAGAAGGTTGAATGCTATGTGGATGATCTTGTCATTAAGAGCATGGACTAAAATGATAATCTGGGTGACTTGAGAATGGTGTTTGAGAGGATCAAAAAGTTTAAACTGAAGATGAATCCCCTCAGATGCGCTCTTGATGTTTCATTCGAGAACGTTTTGGGGTACAATATTCACCATCATGGAATTAAAATCGACCCTAACAAAATCAATGAAATTATAGAGATTCCACTGCTAAGAAACCTTCGACAACTTTGCTCGTTATAAGGGAAACTAGCTTTCAGTCAGCGATTCATATTGAATTGGTCAAGTAGGTACCAATTATTTTTGAAGCTAATAAAAAAAGATACTTGCTTCATATGGGACAGAGAATGCTAAGAAACTTTTGACAATATCAAAAGATATTTGTTAAACTTGCCCATTCTTGTAGTGCCAATTATGGGGAAGCCTCTTATCCTATATACAATAATACTAGAAGAGTTCTTCGAATAGTACTAGCTCAACACATTGAAAAAGACAAGGAGAATGCACTCTACTACATCATTCAAAGGTTGATTAGAGAAAAGACACATTATTCTCCAATTGAGAAGCACTATTTGGCATTAATTTTTATAGTCCAGAAACTCTACCACTACATGCTATCTCATAAAGTTACATTGATATCAAAGATCAATACACTGAAGTTCTTAATGATAAGACCAGCTTTGACATGTTATTTAGCTAGGTGGGCAGTGATACTTTTGTAATTTGATATCACATATATATACCAAAAATCATAGTGAAGGGATAAGTCTTGGTAGATTTTTCGCTGAGTATCCCATTGCTGTAGATTCACTGCTCAATGATGATCTACCTAATGAACAGATCATGCACATCCAAGAGGAGAAACCATGAGTTTGAGAGATATACCTTGACAAAGAATCATTTATTAAACCTACCCAACCTCCAAATCTAGTAAAAGCTTGGCTGGCATCAGTCTCATTTTCATAATGCCCAAGGGAGATATAATGAGATATTCATTCATTCTATCTGAACCCCAAACTAGTAACAAGATTGAATATGAAGCTCTAATAATGGGCCTCGAGATCACTATTTCAATTAGGATTCAGAACCTTCAAGTTTTTTGCGACTCTCAGCTTATGATAAATCAAGTGTTGGGCGTCTACAAAATTAGCAAGCTTGAGTTGGCTTACTATCACCGGTAGATCTTCGAGCTTATGAACCAAATTTATACAGTTAAATTAGCTCAAATCCGATGAGCCCAAAATAATAAGGCTGATTATTTGGCTCAATTAGACTAGGAGATGGAAAGTATGAATGATGATTCTATGTTAATTGAAGTCCACACTAATTGGGTTTTAAAATTCTCATAGGAAGAGGGATTACTAAATCCAAGTGAGTAGTACACAACTCTGATTGATCCTCAACCTCCCCAATAAATTATCATTATAAACCCACTAGGTAAATATCAAGAAGTCAAAAGGAGGCGTAAAGCTAGCATCGCCTTACAATCATTATGGTATTGCTTAGATGTCAAAGATTAAGATGATTAGAGGCAACTATTCATCGAATATTTCAAAGAAAGAAAACTCCTAACAAATAAATCATTAGTTGTGTAGATCATGAAAAGAGCATTTTGATACACGTTCATCAACAACACGCTGTATCAAAGAACTTTTGACCAAATGTGGCTAATGTGTTTAGGGACCAAAAAAGTTGATGGCTGTTCATAAAAGAATTTGTAGTGCACACTAACTAGGTCCTAAAATAATGATCAAGATCAAAAGAATAGGTTATTACTGGCCAACATTGGTGAAGGATTGCATTGATCATGCTAAAAGGTTTCATAAGTGTCAAATCCATAGTGATGTTATACATCAACATCCAAATCTGTTGCACCTTATAGTGGCATCCTCTCCATTCAAGTGTTGGGACACTGATGTAATCAAGATGATAGATCCACCATCATCAACTAGACATTGTTTTATTCTAGCATAAAATGACTACTTTTCTAAGTGGGCAAAAGTGTTTCTATTCAAAGAAGTCACACCCAAATATGTGATTAATTCTTTACCCATAACATTGTCTACAAATTTGGTGCACCCCACTATATAATCTCAGATAATGGTACATCATTCAAAGTATCAAAATTTACAAGTTCATCGATCAACATAAAATCTAATGGTCTTACTTATCTATTTACAACCCAAGGGAAAATGGATTGGTAGAGGCCTTCAACAAAATACTGGTAAAGTTGCTCAAAAAGATTCTTACCAAGAATAAAAAAGATTAGCACACTAAGATGTTAGAGGTGCTATGGGCAAACCGTACAACTTATAAGATGCCAACCAAAGCCACTCCTTATATATTGGTGTTTGGGGTTGAAGCAGTATTGCCACTAGAAATTAAGCTACCATCACTTCGGGTAGCCATCCAACATGATCACACTCAAGAGCAAAATGCTCACCTGAGAATGGAAGAGCTCAACACACTTGATGAAATTAGACTGTAGGCTCAGCAAAATCTAGAGATGTATTAAGCAAGGATGACCAAATCCTTTGATCAAATAGTGCATCACTGAGCATTTTAAGAAGGAGCATTGGTCTTGGTGCTGAGAAGGCTAATCATACCACATCAAAATATTGGTGGAAAATTCATATCTAATTGAGAACATCCTTTCATTATCGATAAGGTGTACCAAGAAACCTTACCAACTCATCGATGCCAATGGTCAGAGACCCATACTACCAATCGATGGTTAGTATTTGAAGAAATACTATGCATAAAGTTTACTTAAAGAAATTTTGTATTTAATGTAGTATATACTTAACCTATACTTTTTGATATTTATACCATATATTTTGAAATTCTCTTGTAGTACAAGAAAGCATTTCAAACAGCCCATAAAAATCCCCCTGCAAGATAGGGAGCATTTTTTTAGTTTTATATTTAAAACTCTTCCAAATTTTCCCACAAAATAGGGGTGTTTTAAATATTTATTTAGGTCAACATCACTCTACGTGTCAAGATCTTCAAATAAATATTTAAAATTATGAAACACAAAATTTATCTGACCCTGCCTTGCAAGAAAGAGTGTATTTGATATTTATACCATATATTTTGAAATTCTCTTGTAGTACAAGAAAGCATTTCAAACAGCCCATAAAAATCCCCCTGCAAGATAGGGAGCATTTTTTTAGTTTTATATTTAAAACTCTTCCAAATTTTCCCACAAAATAGGGGTGTTTTATTTATTTAGGTCAACATCACTCTACGTGTCAAGATCTTCAAATAAATATTTAAAATTATGAAACACAAAATTTATCTGACCCTGCCTTGCAAGAAAGAGTGTATTTTAAATTTTTATTTGGATTGACATTATGATTCGCACCAGAATCCCAAAAAAATATTTAAAATTATCAAACGTATCATTTAAGTCAACATCTATCTTCATGTCAGGATCCCTAAATAAATATTAAGAATTGTCAAATACAAACATCTCGTCAAATAAAGGAATATGGAAATTTTCTTTATGATACATATATATACAAGTGATTCTTCAAAACTCAAGACATCGCATTCTTCAACATACCAAAACTTTGAAGGTCAAAAAAGAAGGTTTTCCTAGTTACACACTCCAACAGGTTGAGCTAAATTGGCACAAGTTCTTCTGCAGTCGAAAGTTAAAGTTCGAATGGGTGTATGAGGACAGATTCAATAAGCCCAAATATGGCTAAATTGCAGGCATCTCCAACTACTCAATAAGTCATAAGAAAGGCTATAATAGAGGAACCCCTATTTCATCAACTCGTTTGTAAGGACTTTTAGAAGCATGAAGGCCTATTTGACTCAACGAGTTCAAATAGCCGTAGTCCAGAAAATTCTCCTAATTTACCGAAAGAGTCAAGGTTTTAATGGGAAGGATGAGTTTCAATCAAGATAGTTATCGAATGCGCGAAAGCTATGAGGTCTTGAACCATGAAGAATAACTTCAAATTTGCAAACTTCAATAAATTTAGCTTGCAGAGAACATTTCTTCATAGCTCAAGTCTAAAGCTTGAATGGGCATATGAGGTTAGACTCAATAAGCCAATCTGTGGCGAGTCATTGATAGCTCTATATACTCAATAAGCCATAAGAAAGGCTATGGTAGGGGAATCCCCATTCAGTAGTTAGATGATGAGAGATGTTAAATCCTAGCTCACTCAATCTAATGTGTTCAAGTAACTCAGATTAAAGTCTTCTTGACTAGTTAAGGTTCAAGGTATTACCTATATTTGGTAGTACAAATTAAACCCAAAGCCTCTAAATCCTTCAACAAATCTGTAAAGCACAAAGCAATGATCGAATGAATTCTTCTTCAACAATTTTATCAAAACATAAAAGTAAAGGACCGACTAAAGTTCATATAAAGCTGAAGGATGAACTAAGAGGATTTTGTCATCAATAAGTTCGCTAAGCACAAAGCTATGGACTGATGACCTCTCACCATCGACCTAATGTAAACCTAAAGGTTAAGGTCACCAGCATATATACCTCCATCAAGCCAACCAAAACAAGAATCAGAGGGCAAAAGCTTCACATATCTCTTGATAAGTTAATAGGGATAAATAAGGTAATCCTTCACCAATGTTCGTAGCACAAAGCATATGGCCTAAGGAACCAAATCTCATAACTTAAGCTAAAGCTATGAAATGAGTACAACTGCTAGCTCTAATAAGTGTCTGAAGGCATGAGCACAACAAACACAAAAGTTGCAAGAGCAGAAAGAAAAAAAAAGCTCGTAAAAATCTAAGAAGAAAATAATGCTTCATTTTATTAATTCAAAATTCATATACAAATTTAAATTACATCTTTTTACAAGCTCACATCAGCCAAAAAAAGTGGAAAAGGTATATTATCCTTCACAAAGGAATGAAGCCTATCCTATAAATTTATGCCTGAAGATGAAGTCCATAGCCATACTTTGTTCCTTCTAAAGATTGGGTACTCTGCATCTCTGGGACTTGCATAATGCAACAGAAGAATCAAGGACCTATGAAGAGCAATAAGGGTACCGATAAAATCATAAAGAAAGGAAAATTATAAAAGCTATAAAAAGGGTGTGTACCTTAACCAAGGTCTCTTGTAGTAACTAACTAACTGGTTACCGCTCCTCCTAGAACATGCATAAAGAAATAAGTGTACTGGTAAGGCAACAAAAAAAAACTACATAAGCTACAAAAATGGGGTGCATACCTGTAGTAGCTAACTGGATAGTAACCTACTCCTCCTAAAATATGCATAAAGTAATAGGCGTACTGATATAGCTAAAGAAGGAAAGAAAACCATTCAAGCTAACAAACAAAGCATACATGAGCTAAGATCTCTTGTAGTGGCTAGCTAATTGACATCCTGCTCATCGTGTAACATACACAAGGCATGAAACATCAATGGTACAAACACAAAGTGAGAACTAGTAGAAGAAAAGGACATACCTGAGCTGAAGGCACCTGTAGAACCTGAGGTGATGAAGTCCTGCTAGCTGTTGAATCTACAAAGCTTGAGAAAATTTTGAATGACACATGTAATTATATAACAAAAATGTTATATTTATATATGATTTTAATAATGATAAAAATCAGGTATATGTGAAAATGTTAGAAATTAAGGTGACATTGATAGGAAAAGAAGAACAAAAGGTGGCGATGCCATCTATCCTATGGGTTCATACTTGACTGACACTAACATGTAAATTTTTCTATGGATACATCTAAAAAATCTATAAAGATAGAGAACTAACGTGATACTAAGACACATACTCCCAGAAATTTGCAAAATGAAACCCACAATGTGACATCCAAAATAAATATTTGGAGATCCACAAGGTTAACCAGGTTCCAACAAATGTGGTTTGCTCAGGATGCATACCACATTTGGTGGGGGCATTTGTTCACCTCCACGTAATCTTGAAATACAGCCGAAATACTGCATAAATCCCATAAAAATACCTACTGTTTGATGCAGCTTGTGTCTCTTCCCGTAAGCCCCTCTACTGGCTTGATTCATCCTATACGATGAAATGAGAAATGAAACCTCACTTCATTTATTTCTTCTTCCTCAGATGCATAAAAAGCTCCCACAAGCTTCCTATATTGATCCCCTGCTTCGAACTCTACAACCAGCCAAACAACTCTAAATTCTAAACTCTTCCTATAAGCAAAACCTAAGCCACCCAACCTACCTCATTGTCCTAACTCGTCTGCATGTTCCAACTTTCAATCCTATTCTGACCTTCGGCCCATCCTAGCTCTCTCTCTATTCTCTATGTGCCAGACACCATACCCATTGCCATCACTATGTCGACTCGCTGCAGCACCTTCGATCCCGTCGATCCTAATCAAGCCAAGCTTTGACCTCCAATCCACATGACTTTGACATCTAATCAACCCCGATTTTTCCTCTCTTTACTTAATTGAACCTCACAGTTGCGACTTCCAATCGGGCCAAAACACTTCATTTTCCACCTACATCCGATCCCAACCGACCTCACAGCTAAACTCCACAGTCGTAAGACATAATCAATCCAACTCTCATATCTACCAAATGCCTTTGATCCCATTCGAAACAGCTACCTATTCAATAAGAAAATCTCGATCTTCCAAACTCATGCATGCCAGCCCGACTTCACGTTACCAATATTCACCTCAAGATCGATCTTTCCCTCTACCACAACCTTCTTGCTACACAACAACCCTATTCCTAGTACTCTAATTATTATTATTAATATTATCAATACTATTATTATTATAGAAAAAAGAGAAAGAGAAGGACAAATTAAAAAAAATAGAGAAATTGTGTGTTTGATCCCTCATCAATTTCCTCACCATCGCCTCCATCGACCACCTCATTCATAAGGTATAAATGTTCTCTAAAACTCAAAACCTTAAATCATATTTTTGGCGCTCGCAGCGTGCCGGAAGACCACCTATATATGCTCTCGTAGCATGGTGGAAAGGAACCCAATGTGGTGCTTGTAGTGAGGTAGGTAGGCCCTGTACACATTTTTCTTAATGTGGCGGGGACACTTCTAAGTACCTGTCTATGTGCTATCATGCCTACATGGAAAAATTGTGCATTTTAAATAGATACCTTGAAGCCCCATACACGCTTTTCATAGCATGTTGGGATTAAAGACTATGGCCATGGTGTCTCCTGACACCTACCATGCATGATTTTCTTAGCATACTGGGAAGGCCGAGCTCTCCAAAACTCCTCTAAATGGGTGAGACACCAGGAGACTATTAAATTTTTTGGTAACTAGAGGACATAGAATTGAACAAACTATAGGGGATAGGACTAAATTTATAAGGAACTAGACTTAAGTAAAATGACATGGAACCAGACTTTAAACTCAAAAATACACAACAATATTAAAATACAAATGCTAAGTGAACTTATGATCAACATTCAAATGAACATCAATGTGAAAATAAGAACTTGTGATGAACATAAATGAACTGGAAATACATGTGATGAATATCAATGAACAAACGAGAAACTTATGTTGAACACAATTCCAAGCATGATTTGCTTGCAAGAAATAATCAACAATAAATAGGAAGGATATGTGATCTAGTTTCAAGTAAATGCACAAAATATTCCAATAACCATTGCAAATCATATACGAATGATAGTGATCAATGTGTGACACTTGTATCAATCTTGCAAGAAAATACATCAGGTAAGAAAGGAGCTCCAAAGCACATAATGAACTATTCATGAGTGGTACTAGGGGACATGCTATGATATGATCATGAGGGAAGCATGGAAAGCATGTAACAAACACCACCTGCTTATAAGAAAACATCAATAAGTAACAATTAACCAAATTGAGAGGATGGTGATCAAATCACAAGCAATGATGTGAAATGCTAAGTTGTGAACAATAGTAATTGGCATGAAATACTTATCTCAATCATGATCACAAATAATCAATGGCAACTACCTACTATAATCCCCTATGAACACAAAAAGTGCATGCAAGCGAATGTAACAATTTGCCAATCAATATGCATGAGAAAATTAATGTTGAATGTAGCTTATCTCGCAGTCAACATCAGATTACAAGTGGGCATAGATTTGCCTACAAATAATAAAGCCTCTTGTAAATACATGCAGTGCAACACACGATTAGTGTGAACACCTACTAGCAATGATGGGAGATTCATTTTATACATAGTTATATACACATGGTTGATGATCAACGATAGGCAATGAGTGTTATGACACCCTAACAGTCAGTAATCATTCAATGTGAGGCAAATACATTGGTCCCCTAAAAACATAGAAGGACAACATACAATGAGCATAGTAAGTTATCGATGAACATATGTGGGGAAATAAGTAATGAATACAACTCATTCATCAATCAGTAGCTTGCAAATGAACACCATAATCTACCTACAAGCGATGTTAGTAGAGGTGCTCCAGGAATAATGGATCCCTTGTGAAAATGGATGTACAATATGTCATTTATAAGCAAAGACCAAAGATCATGGCAAATGCAGGACCACAACAAATGTAAGCACCTATGAGTTGCTGTAGGATATTCATTAGTACTTGATAGTCTACCTGCATAAAGCAGAAAATGACCCATAACTCAATGCAACAATTCATCTACAAGAAGAAACAGGGAATTCATAGTAAAAAATTATAGGCCACTGGTAAATTGAAGCGAAAAACTTATAGCGCTAGTCTGTCACACCAGATGAATCAGCCCGCTTGCAGACAATAGGTGGAAGACTCCTGATGTGATGTGAAGCTCACTTGTAAGATGAAGTACACTCTCGTAGGTTGAATACTAAAGAAGATGATAATATGAAGAAGATGAAGTGAACTAAACTCTATTGATGATGCGTGATAAGTGAAGCCCAATGTGCTATTAAATAATGCCACCAGATTCACAACATGTACACAAGCGGATAGAAGGCATTTATAAATTCCCAAAAAAAATATCGTGTATTTCTCTAAATGACAGACATTTGCACAGCTGATCATTTCAAAAATACCACCTCTCATGTATTGAAGTACATAATGATACTGCCATAACATGCATATATTACAACATACAAAATGCATTATGTAAGCACAATATCCAATGTACAAAATATACTATCCAGCAGCATGTTATGCTGACACACAAATTACTCATGCACTACATGCTACCACTAAATCATCATGCTAATATGTTATGTAAGAAAATAGGAAATGCATGTACAGATGTATATCGTGTAAATACACTATACTCTATGTTAGCATGTTAAACCAATATATTGCATATCAATACATCATGCAAGCTTGATTAAGTAGTGTGAAAATGCATATGCCACATAATGCATACATGTAGTTAAATACCCACATGGGTCCCGATGAGTGTGATGTATGCATAAATGTAACGTCTAAGGATGTTGTGTGGGTCATGAAATGAATTTATGTTCGAGCTGATCCTTCAGTGTGGATAGAAAGAAGTCAACAAAGCTAGAGCTATCAAATAAATATACACTCACAACATCGACCGGTATATTTAGTTTATAAATCATATTAGGGCTTCAAGATCATTGATCCTCTGTTAGTGAGTAGACAGAGTCGATAAGACTCAACCAACAAAATGAAAAAGTGTCCATACATACCCCAATAATGGCTGTATTGATAGAAAATCTCAATTGGAAGGACCCCAAATACTTTAAAATGCCTCCCAGATTCCCATAAAAATTTAAAACTAAAAAGTCACTAAAACCTAAATACTTAAAATAGAAATAAAAACACCAAAATACTTGAATCAAAATCCATTTATCCTCCGTAACGGTTTGTCAGGCTGAACTAGTTAAAAAAATTACTTCAACTCATAAAGAACAAATATCTAGTTGAGAATATCACAAGGATTCATTCTCAATCCTTCTCTTGCAAGTAAGGACGTGGCACATGTCCTCTAATTGATGGTTTCGCCACTAAATGGCATTGCAGGTAAATGGTTATGTTTGGGACTCTCTACGGGTAATTTTTCCACCAAATGGCACCATTAAATTATGGTCATAATCAATTCTTGTATGTTCCCCAACAATACCAAATTATTGAGTAATGAATCAATAGGATATGGCCAATAGGGTACAAAGCCCTTTGTTAGTTAAGGTGGATTCAAATTTATCCCTTTATACAAATATTCACCTAAAGTCTATAAAGTACACTTAGACAAAGAAACTTATAACTACTGACAAGGATCCTTTGGTCAGATTGGGTCAACTACCTCCTCTAACTAAGTAGACCAGAAACCATGATGATCTAGGATAATGGAACCATGGGATCTTAATCGGGTCTATCATCACTCCCCGCACCATCTTCGTTAAGTGCAAGGTGGTAAATTTCTTATTTTATATGTTAAATTTTCAAATACCAAATCATGCTACTACTATACATCATATACTACGTATTCATTTGATGACTAGCCCTAATTAAAAGTTTTCTCTCATTATTGGGAGGGGTAATTAACTATAGGGGCTTGTGCCTATAGGAATCCTAAACTCAGATCATAAAGTCCTCATAAAATGAGTGCAAAATTATGGACAATGTCTTATTCAAAACCTAATCTGCCTTCTAAAAATTTTCCTCAAAATTTATGGGTTAAAAATCTCCTCGATGACCCAAAAAAAAAGAAGTGTGGCCATAGAGAGGCTGGGGCGTGAATTTTTGGAATAATAAAACAAATACTAATTTTTAGTTTTTGATTTTGTAGAAAATATAATTGATAATTTTTTTTTATTCTTTTATTTTTCTAATTTTTTTGTTTCTTTTAAAATAAATATTGAATTTAATCAACCAAAATGAGTTCTGTATCACAATGATAATAAAGCATAACCCATATTACAAAAAAATAAATTTACAGGGAAGTTAAAACTATATAAAGTAAATGTGAAAATAAAAAGAATGCAAACCAAAATTTTAAAGTGGTTCAGTCAACTTGACTTATGTCCTCCACTCCCAAAAGTCCTCTTCTTCAAGTATTACACTAATCAATAGTGACTCTCCTACATCCCCACAGCTTAGGAGGAGAAGCCCTTATGGACTCACATCACTTTCACCTCCCCAGTATAACGAAGTAGCCATAATCTCTTTCACCTCCTCATTGCATGGAGTTACTAAAACCCCTTTCACCTCCTCAATCCTATAGAGTAGAAAAAATCCCCTTCACCTCATCGGTGAAGTAGTGAGCTGAAATCCCTTTCACCTACTTAGTGCGGTGGAGTAGAAATCCCTTTCACCTGAGCAGTGGAGTAGAGAGCTAAAATCCATTTCACCTCTTTAGTGTTGTGGATAACTAATGGCCTTTGACACCAAATGATTAATCATAGAACTTTCCTCAAGATAAATATAGACACCTAGAGGAACTCTGGTGCATGTTGGCTAGAGCAACCATGTGAAAATCCCTCTCACACTCTCTTCAAACGCACAAGGATCTTCTCCCTTTAAAACAACCTCACCCTTTCTCTCTCTTTGCTCAATGCTCTCTCTTCAGCAATTATAGAACAAACACACCTCTAACTGCCAAAAGACTCATTAAAAGTCATACTAAGAGTTTAAATAGTGGCCTTGTAAAATCTCTAATTATTCAATTTTGTTAACTCTATTCATACATAATGATTTATGGATCATATTGTAGGATTAGTTCAACATCGTCATAGATTATCCTATATGATTAGAAATCGTCTAGTATGATTCATTTAAATCAAACATCAAATCAAATATGACATACTAAATTTCATCCAGGGTGTTCTCGGCTGGTTCATACAGTACAATACACAATCGGACTATATGATCTATAATTAATATAGATTTGATTTGATTCCTTAATCTTTAAACTTAAATTAGGCAACATTAAACAATTATCATATAGTATGAATAGTTTAATTTTTAAAATATAACTTTTTCTATTTTAAGTAAGTTGGATTCGATGGAGGGATTTCTGAAAATAACTAATCATCTAATATAATGTGCTTCTCATACAGTACGATTAGTTCTAACAAATTTATTTTTCTCATTTAAATTGAATCATTTAACTAATTTTTCTATTTGAATTGATCGTACAGTATGATATGGGTTATATAGTAAGATTAATAGAAAAATTAAAATATTTATTTTTCATTCTCCATTATGTATGTATGTATGCATGATTGTTAAGCTAACTAAACCTTATTAAAGATATTGACTCAAGAAAAAATAAAATGATAAACTTTCAAAATATTTCTAACCTATGCAACACTTTCTTGAGCTCTGATTCCTTAACACTATCTTATATCTGGTGAATCTAAAATATTAGTTATGCACATAAAAATAACTCAAAATTAATCTATAAGATCCTTCATACATAGGTAAATCATAAACCCTAACTCTTAGTCTAGGTTTTAAATTAGGGTTTCCAGCTTCTATATGAAGAAGATGAAATCAAGATTGTTCAGCCCACATGTAATCCCTTATTTGGACCAAATCCCATTATATCAATTATTCTCTTTGAACCCTTCAAAAAACTGGAATGAGCTGATTTATCTCAAATGTTCATCTCTTTCCTCTAGAGTTAATTATCGCTCCTAATAACAAGAGAGAACTTTCGTTTAAGGCTAGTTGTTAATGAATACATTGTACCTATAGATTTGCGATATTTGACATATAGTAGCAGCATGGGTTTGGTATTTGAAGGTTTGATATTTAAAATTAAAAATTTCACCATCTTTCATTTGAAGCATATAATAGGGGAATGGATGATGGAATCGATCAAGATCTCATGGTTCTGTCATCCAAGGCCATCATGGTCCCTGGTCAGAGGAGGTAGTTGACCCAACCTGAAAGAAGGATCCTTGTTGATAGCCATGGGTTGCAACATCCAAGGGTACCTTATAGACATGGTATTGGTATATGCATAATGGGACAAATATAAATCCACCTTAGTTGACAAATAGCTTTGTGCCCTGTCAATAACATCCTATTGATTCATATCTCAAGGATTTGATGCCATTAGGTAGCAAATGGGCTCTGGCTATAATCATAATTTAGTGGTGACATTTGGCGGTGAACCACCATATTCAGAGGGCCCTGATCATAATAATTTACATGCGATGCCATTTGGCAGCAAAATTGTCGATTAGAGGACACGTGCCACATCCTTGCTGGTAAGAGATTATTTGAAAATGAATCCTAGTGAAATTCTCGACCAAACACTAGCTCTTTGTGAGCTGAGGTGTATTTTCAAATTTGTCCACCTCGACGAACTTCTGCAGGGGATGGATGGGTTTTACTTTAAGTATTTAATGGGCTATTTTAATTTTAAATAGTTAGATTTTGTAGTTTTTTAGAAATTTAGTTTTTGTGGGAATTTGGGTGGCATTTTGAAGTATTCGGAATCAATCCCTCGAGTTGAGATTTATATTCAACATGGCCATCCTTACGATATTTATGGGCATTTACATTTTATCGACTGAACCTTATCAACTCTATTAGTTGCTAATAGAGAATCAAGTTCAAGTTAGTTGTATGCATTTATTAATGAATTTCTCTTATTATAAAACCTTAAAGGCTTAATGTGAATGTATAAAATAAATATCCTCATCGATACTGCGATCGTATATTTATTTGATGGTTCGAGCCATATCGACTCCTATATACCCACATAGAAGGATCGGGCTCAAACTTGGGTTCATCATTTAACTCGTGCAGTATCCCTATATGTCATATTTATACCTGTAACATACTCGTCGGGGCCTATGCGAGTCTATAATTTTTTAAGCATACAAGTTAATATGTGTGCATACGCACTTATGTGTTCGTGTATACATATGGTAGTGCACGTGCGGGAGCATTTTAATAATACTTAATGGGTCTTCTACAGTGGCTCATAGAGGCTTGCATTTGTCGTAGTTCACTTACATTTGTCCATAGATGACATGTTAAATACACGACAAATCTTTAATAGTAGCCCGTAGGCGCTTCCATCAGCTATATATCTTTCTGCTTGTAATATGTCAGCATATTTACTTAATAATCACTTATCCTTAACTGCGAGGGTGAATTGACATATTTGTTGACCATTGAACAGTGGTTGATCACAGTAGTGTTGTAACACCTATAACCAACTGCTGACTAACACTTGTAGGTGTGTCATTATGTATATAACAAACCTTCCATTATTGTTGATGTGTATTTACATTCGCTACGATCTTCCATCCTTGTTCATAAAGGATATCTCACATCTTTGTGTCCCTAGAGGATCTATCACATTAGAAATGCCTTCATTGTCATTGCTTATAGACAAGGTTATCGCATGAATGAAGCATTCAACTTGGGAGTTTGTACACATCTTATGTCCGCTTGTATATATATTGCATATTTGGTGGCACAGTGTCACTCTTCAATGGCTTGTGATATTTTACTATTGATTCCCTGCTTTTTCTTAAAGGCAAATTATAGCATGTGTTGTAGTTTGTGACATACTCTTCATACTTCACCTGAGAATATCCCCTCTGAATTCATTGCTTATAGTGTTGGGAACATTTGTCTGATATTGAATAGTGGTTGATCATGGGGATGATGTGTTATTCACAGCTGGTTGATTACCCCTGCATATATATATAATTGTAGATATGATGCATCTTCTATCATTGTCAGTGGACACCTTCATCTGCCACACTCTTCTATTTCTTGCTCATAGAGGATTCATCACACTAGCAATGCACTCACTATCATTTCTTTTAAATATAACTATTGCATAAATGGAGAATATCCTATAGTAACTCGTATGCATCTATTATAATCCTTTTGGCATCTTGTTCACATATGTCATGTTGAGTGTATGGCGAATCTTCTGCAATGATTTCTAGATGCTTACACTCCTTGTATGTCAATTGTCATCATCCACGATGTCATTTTATCCTCTACAATAATTATTGATTATCAGTTGTAGATGGGTTCTGTGGCAAGTTGCAAGCCTTTTTGTTGTCCTTTGAAGGTGACTTGTGGCTGACATAGTGAACCCACCTACCAACAATTGCATTCTAGTCAACGCGATGACTCTTAGATATCTTATTGAAATTTTTTTTTTTTTGAATGCAACCATATTGTTTTACTTTCTAATTGATCTTTACTTGTAGATAGATTACATTCTTTGTCATTATCATGTCTCTTATTGTTGCTTGCAAGCAAATCATCATATTATGTATAACCCTTGTTGATTATTAGTTGAAGATGGGTCGCATGGCATATTACAAGTCTTTCACCTTCACATCAATTATCATGTTCTCCATAACCTTCATTGCTAATTATTTTCAAGCAAGTGGAGTGCAAAAATTTACTTGTCACCGATCATTTGATTGCTACATGTAGATGAGACATGTTGAATGTTACAAGTCTTCCACTTTCATATGAAGATGACTTAAATCTTGAATGATGAAATTATTTGATGACATTTGCACTTTAGTTGAAGTGACAATTCCTTAATGTTCATTGAAAGTTTTATATTGTTAATTATAGGCATGTTATTGCATTATCCATTCGATCCTTACTTGCATGATTAGTGTTGCTATCTTGTCAAATTACAAGTTTTATTTTTAGACATTAATTTGTGTTCCATGCTATTCAATTAGGTCCAAGCGTATGTTCAATTCAATGTCATTTGTTCAATGTCCATTTGAGTCCAAATAAGTTCCCTGTTGTCCAAATCAAGTCCCTTATTTCTGTTCAAGTTTTATGCATTTATAGACATAATTTCGGTAGCCTCCCGATGCCTCCCCTTTTTAGGAGAAATAACGGGAATCTTCGCCTGTTTTCCACATCAAGAAAGATGTGTACGATCGGTGTCGGGTGACACCACGACCGTAGTCATTACCCCCAGCATGCCAAGAAAGGCATGTATGGGTCTTCGAAGATACCTATTTAAAAATGTAGTCGGCTTTCCCCCGCCACACAATGTGAGCACTTAATGGTACTTATAAGTGTCCCTACAAAACTAAGAAAAGCGTGTACAGGGCTCACCTGCTTCGTCGTAAGCGTCACGATGAACTTCCTCCCACTATGCTAAGAAATGCGCATATGGGTGATTTCTCTTTACTTTGCAAGCATAAAAAATGAGACTTTTGAGGATTACCTGCCTTATCACGAGCATCACAGCAAGCTTACTTCTAACGCGTTAAGAAAAGAGGATATAGGTGGTTGCAAGTCATGCCGCAAGCACCAAAAATGGGATCTCAAAGTTTTAGGGATTGAGGGGTTATACCTTTGTGATGACGATGACGGTGATGAAAACTGCACACAAATGCGCAAAAAGAATTACACAAAACCCCTCTCTTTTTAATGGCACATTTCATATATCTCACTTTTATTATTTTAAATTATATTTATATATATATATATATATATATATATATATATATATATATATATATATATATATATATATATATATATATATTGAAAATTCCCTCTCCTCTTTTTTGAATTCTTTTCATCTTTCTCTCGTTTCCTTTTATTTTCTTCTCTTTCCCCTCCTCTTTCTCCTTCTATTTTCTTGAACTGTGCCTTTGCATTTTGTTTTACCCTTATTTTCTTCTTTTCACTTCTTTTTTTTTTTATGCATTTATCTGTACATCATATATATATAAATTTACATAAATATGCTTTGAGTATAGTTATAATGCATACGTGTGTGTGTGTCTATATGTTGAAAATTCCCTCCCCTCTTTTTTGAAATTTTTTTTTTCATCTCTCTCTTTTCTTTTTATTTCTTCTCTTTCCCCCTCCTCTTTCTCCTTTTTTCTTGAACTATGCCTAAGCATTTTGTTTTACTCTTTTTTACTTCTTTTCACTTCTTACTCTTTTTTTGAAGCATTTATGTGCACATTATATACACATGTATATGGTATTTACATAAATACACTTTGAGTACATTTATAATGCATACGTCTGTGTGTGTGTGTGTGTGTGTGTGTGTATATATATATATATATATATATATATATATATATATATATATATATATATATATATATATATATATATATATAAAGATAAAGATAAAAAAAGATGATTATTACTAATAACTGACATAATTACTAACAACACTAACCTTATTAACTAACAGTAAAGGTTCATGCTATCAAACAAAAAAAAAACACTTCCATTTCTCTTTTTTTTGGATAATAAAGACAAAACAAAAGTAATAATCCTAATGAATGGAAATAAATGAAAACGTGGAAGACTAAAATAAAATAAAAAACTCACATGCAATGAATTGATTTGTTGTGGAGTTCTGTAAGAGGACAGGTGATTTTGGCTTTTTGTGGCAAGAGGGAAGAGTGAAGGAAGATTTAAAGAAAAAGATAAGAGAAAGTTTGGCCTGTTTCCCGTGGTTGCTATTGGAGGAAGAAAAAAAGGCAATTATAACTGCGAAATTTTTATTGGGCAAATTCATATTGCATTATGGGTATCGATGATGTTACGAACACAACGGCGAAGTTCATTTTGCCATCGAACTATATTTGGGCAATGTTGCGAGCCAGTTTACTTTGTTTGTGCATCAACACATTGGGTATTGAATAAATTGGTAGTTAACCTTGAGTATTGATGATGTTCCAAATAAAACAGCGAAGTTTGTTCTATAATCGAACGTTGTTCGGGCAACATCACATGCCATTTTTTTCTAATTTGCACATCATTCCATCGAGATGCATGCGATCCCCTCGTATAGCTATAATTTATCAAAATGATTGTCATTTTTAGATATTGAGGATGTTCCGAACACAACAGTGAAGTCTATTTACAATCGGACATCATTTGGGTGGTATAGCGAGCTTGTTTCCTTGGTTTGCATGCCATCACCTCGGAATTCTTACTACTTCACTGGGCAATCCCAATTAAGTAAATAAAATATTGTTTTTGGGTGTTGATGATATTCCAAATGCAACAGCAAAGTTCTTTCTATGATAGGAAGTCATTTAAGCGACGTCACACGTCAATTTCCTTGATTTGCATGTCATCACCTCGGGATTCGTTCCACTTTGCAAGACAATCCTAATTAAACAAACAAAATAATTTTTTTTGAGTGTCAAGGATGTTTTGGACACAACGACAAAGTTTGTTTTGAGATCTAACGTCGTTTGGGCTACATCATGTGTTAATTTTTGGTGTTGATCATTCCTTTGGACCAATCTCATTTGATTTGATTGTGAAAGGTCCCCACTTAGGCAAACTCGATGTCTTGATTATAACGGCATAGTCCATTTGATAATCGGAGCTTGTTTGAACCTTCAAGTGGTGCATCGTGTCAATATGTGTGTTATTTAATTCTCGAGTTTTGCTCCCTTTGTATGCGGTTTAATGTATAAGGGTCAACAAATACATCCCAACATATGTGGTGCGCATCTAGAGCGTATCACATTTATTTTAACTTGGTTAACAACTTTTTGTAGCTTTTTTTTGAATATTTTGTATTATTATATTTATTTTTGATGCATTTTTCTCCTTTCCTTATGCAGGAATTGTTCCACTGGAGCACCCAGATGAATTTCCTCCAGAGGAGCCTAGTGAGGCCACCATTTGGGATGCTATTAACAGGGAGGATCCCAGAGGTAATGTTGGTATTCGAGATAGGTTGAAGCAACATGAGGACATGTTGCGAGGGAGTGATGTCTTTTACGGCTTCTTTACTTGCTTCCCCTACTTCTAGAGTGTTCTATGGATTCAATTGAGTTTAACAATCTTGATAAGTGGATTACTAGTCTCAGATTGTAGTATGGGGAGTACCACTCGCTAGAGAGTTCTATGACACAGGTCAGCTGGGGTACTTATGACATTTTGGAGCCTACAAAAGATATAACTAAGCTGATGGGGAAGTCGATACTGCTTAGTCACTTTCAGTTGCAGTCAATATCCTTAGAGTGGCCATAAGACTCCACAGTCAGACAAATTTAGAGCCCGATCAGCAGCTATATTCATTGGCCCTGTTACATCCTTTAGGTGCACAGAGGTACCCTTTAGGAGGTAGGGATTTATGAGACTTTATAAGTTTCACTCTTTGACTATAGGTTCCTTCCTTCCTCTTGGGCCCGAGGCTCGGTGGAGTTTTAGGATTCATGTAGTAGTACCTGTTGGATTGGGGTAGAGGAACATACTATTACTCTATCATATCTATAAATAGTTTTTGGTCTACCAATCTTTGGCCGCTATTTTGTGGAGTATGTTCCTTCGGACAAGCAGTTGTTCCATCGGGTCCCTTTAGTAGATGGCAATAGGAAAGGCAGGTTGATGGTATCGGATGTCTACCCCACACCTCTCTAGTATTATTGTCAGACATACAGAGCATCAGATCTGTCAAGGCGTACCAGAGCTTCTATGCCTGTAGAGATTTGGCTTCATAGATTTCTTTAGGAGAGGTACTTATCCACTACCCGACCCATTTGGCTTTAGCTTGCAGCATGGTACTCCATTGGCAGAGGAGACTACCGAGCCTTCTTCTTCAACCAGTTATGCTTCTCCAACATTAGTAGGGACCGACAATGGCTTACTATTGGAGGGGTTTCTAGCTCTCTAGCTCAGTACTTTTATTCTTCCGCTTCTAGTAGGATATCTGAGATGTAGTATTCTTTTAGTAGCCAGTCAGTTATCTGAGGGATAGAGGCTTATTTTAGCCCCAACTATGCTTGCTAGAGTGTATAAAGTTTTACAGACCCTTTCTGAGGCGAGTTCCCTGGAGGTAAAATATTCAGTTCTTCCATGGCATTACTTACATGCATTGGTCCACTTACATATTCAGGGTGCTTTCTCCTGCCTAAAGACTCCTGCTTACTTTTTATAGAGACTGTACCCGATAGTTCTTCAGCTATCTCAGTCATCTTCCACTTTAGAGTCAGAGAGGGTCTAACTTTTCTTATTGCTCCGCACTTGGCAGTGAAAAGGTTTTCTCTAGTCCATCAGCTGGATGCTATTATTTTACCACCATACTTAAGGAGGTTAGTTATTGTTAAGGAGCATGACTGATGAGGGAGGTCTACTTTAATATGTAGTAGGCCTACTTTATCAATGGTCGAGTACTACATCAACATGCGTCTAGGCTGGATGTGTCGTTATTTGGGTGGCTTTGCTATGTTAGATGGCTATCAGACTAATAGAGTGGCAAGGTAGTTTCGGTTCTCTTAGGCCATGGCTTATGATAGATGACCACTCAACCCTGGAGTTGAAGATGTACAGCGTATGGATGCCATCCTACATGAGACTCATTTTTACACAGGAGCTTTAAAGTGGCTGCACTTACTAAGACTTGGAACAAGCTCCAGCTTTCTTTTGGCTCTATTGTCCACTTACACAAGCACTAGTTTACATATGTCTGGCCTGGGTACGGCTATCTTTTGGTCCCACCTTGGAGCATGGTGCAAGGAGGTACAAGCACTAGGTACAGGAGCTTGGAGTATCAAGGGGATAGAGATATCGTTGGGACATTTTAGAGACTATGGGCAACAAAGGTACTTCTCTACCCTCTCCCCTTTCTTTCTTATCAGTACTTAATTTAATAAATATTTGGTCATTTGATACATATCTTTCATTCACTGCTGATGCAGGATATATACTGAGGCCCTTACTGTTACTAGAGCCATAATTCTCTATTTGGCTAGAGCTCCGGATGTGGAACCAACATTACATTACACATAGTTATCCCCGTTCCTGTAGATGTGTTGGTACTCAGTGCACCATGTCTTCCAGGAGGTCTGAAGATGCTCAGACTTCTCTTAGGGATCTTAGGGAGAGTTTACAGGAATCGAGGATGTCAGACTTTATAGGCTATAGCATGTTGGGTCCTTCGCTAATTTTTCCTTTCCAGTGGACCCCTATCGATCTTTTTGGCTAGGAGAGTCCTCTAGAGTAGGCACAATTTCACCGACAGAGGTTTTAGAGGTGTCGTCATATACACCTATAATATTGGACTTGGTTCTTGCGGCTCCTCCTTTCGTCCCTGAGAGTTACCCAGCCGACACTATGAGTCCTCCCATAGGTATGCCTTTACTATATGTTGATTTATTTCAATGTATTATCATAATATTCATCATTATATTTATTACCAGTAACTCTTTATGCAATTCCAGAGGGAGATGACTACACTTTGGAGATCCACAGTTATGTTCCCTCAGCTCTGGATCCTAGGAACACTGGTGTACGGAGTCATGGTATAGAGATTTGGTAGGTCTTGAAATCCCAAATTGACCCAAGATCCCTATAGTCTTAGGACAGGTTTGCTTCCTCTGCCAACCAAACTCTCAGCCTACTTGCTAGCTTCACAATAAACAGTGCTCAGTTACTCGGTTGGGAGATATTATGTCGTGAAGCAGAGTTCTATGTCATATAACTGAGGTCCCTCTCCTTTCTACAAACTAAAGCCACACTTCCAGAGCTATAAGAAAGGTTTATGACAAGCGATGGTTGAGGACGCCCATGACCAATTTGACAGCAGTGCAGAGGCTTTAAGGAGGCACTGCTAGAACTCCTCCAATAAGAGCAGGGAGATAGATGGACTATCAGCTCATGTGAAGGATTTCTGGAGGGACATCAAGGAGATGATGTCCATGAGGTTTGAACTATAAGAGGGGTATGACCGTCCCGACCACCTCATGAGCGAGGAGCAGCGCTATTAAACTTTACACCAGGTAATGGTAGTAGCTGACTTTTCACTGGCACAGGTTATCGAGGAGCTCCAGACTACATAAATAGAGTTCTAGACTTTGACAAAGATTGTTGGACAGTTAGAAGACCTACAGGCTCACCTTCTATAACATGTTTTTACCCTTTTTCTCTTTCCTTGTGAGTTGTACTATGTAGTGTCTTAAGTTATGGTTATACTTATACCTCATAATGATGATTATATATATACATGGAGGATTTTTTCTCTTTCTACCTTTATTTTCTATGTTTCTTCTGTTGTACTCTGACTTGTGCTTTGAGCTTTATTTTGAGCTATAATAAGAGATTTTAAATATTTATTTAAGGATCTCAGTATACAGAGTGATGTCGACTAAAATAAATATTTAAAATGCCCCCTATCTCTGAGGATAGTTTTGAGCATTTTTGCTTTAGCCACTAGTTAGAGTAAGTGATCGTAGCTTTTAGCTCATATTTTAAGGGTTTTGGTTTATTCTGTCTTGTGCTTTATGCGGTGGGCTAGATGAAAGATTTATAGGCTTTGGATTTAGTTGATAGTACCAAAAATAATTAGTATCTTGATTCTTAACCAGTTGAGGAGACTTCGATCTGAGTCACTTGAGTTCATCAGATTATGTGAGCTAAGATTTGATAGCTCTTTATCCTTTGGCTACTGAAATAGGGTTCCTCTACTATGTCCTTTCTGAAGGCTTATTGAGTAGATGGAGCTACAAATGATTTGGCCATATTTGGTCTTGTCGGATCCAACCTCTTACACATATTCAGGCTTTAGACTTGAGCTATAGGAAACGTGCTCCCCAATGTTAAATCTACTGAAGTTAGTAGATTTGAAGTCATCCTTTGTGGCTAAAGATTTGGAGTCTATGGGCATTTGGTAGTTGTCTGAACTCATCCTCTTGTCGATTAGGATAATTTAGTATACTATGGTTACTTGAACTTCTCAAGTCAACTTAGCCTTCATGCCTCTTATAATCCCTACTGATGGAATGGTGGGGGTTCCCCTACTACTGCCTTTCTTATAGCTTGTTTAGTAGACAGAGTTGCCAACGATCTGACCTTATTTAGGCTTGTTGGATCCAACCTTTTTATACCCATGTAAATCTTAAGCTTCAGGCTATTGAAAGACTTCAAGCTACTTTGGTTCAACTTGTTGGAGCATGTAGTTATAAAAAATCACTTTCTTGACCTTTGAGATCTTGTTACATGAGGGAAAGTGGTGTCCTAAACTTGATCAAAAAATCACCTACATATGCGTTAATAACTGAAATTATTGTATCCTTATTTGACGGAATATTAAGCTTGGTGGTTTTGAATATTTTTTTGGGAATCTCAGTGTAGCATGATGTCAACACAAATAAATATTTAAAAATATTCCTTGTCTCATATGAAGATTTTAATAAGATAAATTTGGCATTTTGAGATTTTAAAACTTTATTTGGGGATCTCGGTGTATAGCACAATATCGACCCAAATAAATATTTAAAATATTCCCCGGCTTGTGGAGAGATTTAAGATATGTATTGTGTTTTTGGCTTTTAAATAATTATTTAAAGATTTTGACATGTGGCATGATGTTGACTCGAATAAATATTATAAAAGCCCCAAGTCTCATGGAGGATCTTAAAATGCATTTTTACAATATGAGAGAATTTCAAAATACACTGATACATGTACTAATAAATATGCATTTAACGCTTTGCTCATTACATGATAAATTGAACATAAAGTTTTTTTTGCATGATCTTCATGCTTGGTATTTCTTTAGGTATCACCCATTGATTGGTGGCATAAGCCCCTAACCATTCAGATTAATTAATTGATAAGCTCCTCCTTTGAAAACTTTATCGACGATGAAGGGGCCTTCTTAATTGGATACGAATTTACCACCAATTTTTTGGTGTGGGATGATTGGCCTTTTTAGCACCGGGACCAATTCCCCTTCTCAAAATGCTTGAATATGCACCATCCGATCAAATGATTTCACCATTCTTACTCAGTAGATTTTTAGATTTTATTGAGCCTATAATTTAATATCCTTGAGCGAGTCAAGTTCCTCTATTCTCATGTGAGCATTTTGTTCCTGAGTGAGGTTGTGCTGAATTGCTACTCAAAGCGACGACAATTTGATCTCCAACAGCAGCACTACTTCGACTGCAAATACCAGCGTGTATGGAGTGGCTTTAGTTAGCATCTTATAAGTAGTACGATATGCTCATAGTGCCACTACCATTTTAGTGTGTAACTCTCTTTTATTCTTGGTGAGGATCTTCTTCAATAGCTTCACCAGTGTCTTGTTAAAGGCCTCCTCCACTCAATTCACCCTTGGGTTATATATAGATGAATATCGCTAATTGATCTTGAGTCAATCAACAAACTTATACATATTAGCACTCTTAAAAGTCATACTTTTGTCTGAGATTATGCGATGTGGAACACTAAATCTATAGAAAATAATGTGCATGAAGAAGCTAATCACGTGCTTGGACGTGACTTCTTTAAAAGGAGCCACTTCTACCCATTTTAAAAAGTAGTTCGTGGTTACCAGAATGAAGTAGTGTTTGGCCGATGACGGTGGATCTATCAGTCTGATTATATCTGTACCCTAGCATTCAAATGGTAAGAATCCTACTATTGGGTATAGTGGATTTGGCGGTTGATATATAACATCACTATAAATCCGGCACTCGTGGCACCTTTTAGTGTGGTCAATATAATCTCTCACTATTATTGGCCAATAGTAGCCCATCATTTTAATTTTAGCAGCCATCTTGGAACCTGACTAATATGCACCACAGAGTCCTTCATGGACTTCTGCTACCACTCTATCATCTTCCTTGGTCCCTAGGCATCTTAGCCACATTTGATTAAAAGCTCATCGATACAGCGTGTCATTGGAAAATATGTATCGAAATGCTCTCTTCCAAATTTATGTGGCAAGAGATTTGTCTATCGGAAGTTTATTTTCTTTGAAGTAGTTGATGAATAGTTGTCTCTAATCATCTTCTACTTTAATATCTAAGCAATGCAACCATGACTCCGAGCACCTATTGGATTTATGTCTTTTGGCCACAAGGTGTTCTTTTAGCTGATTATCAGTAATGATTTATTGGGAAGGTTAAGGATCAACCAGAGTTTTATCCTATTGTTGAATATGGCATTTCCTCTGCCTTTAAAAATTCTAATAGTGCCGACTCTAGGACCCAATGAATGTGGACTCAAATTAGTATAGGCCACTCATCGTCAGTATTCGACACCTCTTTGGCTAATTCAGCCAGGCAATCTACTTTGTTATTCTGACCTCGAGGTAGTTGAGCTATTCTAAGATTTGATACTTATTTCAAAACTTGAGGGCACGCCGATGGTAATGGACCAACTCAAGCTTGTATCTTATAGATGTATAGAACTTGATTTATCACAAGCTGAGAGTCCCCAAAGATTTAGAGATTTTGGATTTTGACATCAATCGTAATCTCTAATTCTACTATTAGAACTTCGTATTTGACTTCATTATTGATCTGAGGTTCAGTCACACTAAACAAAAATCTCATTATACCCCCTCCGGGCGCCACAAAAAATGAGATAAATGCTGGCTTACGTTTTTGCCAGATTTGGAGGCTGGGTAGGTTTAATCAATGATGTTCTATCGAAATACATCTCCCAGAATTATAACTCCTCTTTCTCAACCTGCATGATTTATTCATAAGGCAAATCAACATTGAGTGGAGAATCTGCATGGATAGGATGTGCAGTGAGAAATCTACCAAAGCTTGTCCCTTTACTATCTTTTATGGCATGTACGTGATATCAAACTGTAGTAATATCACTGCCCACTTAGCTAAATGACTAGGCAATGCTAGTCTTATCATCAAGAACTTCAGTTGATTGATCTTAAATATCAACATAATCTTGTGAGAAAGCATGTAGTGGTAAAGTTTATGGACCATGAAAATCAATGCCAGACAATGCTTCTCAATTGACGAATAAAATATTTCTGTTCTGAGCAGCCTCCGACTAATTTAGTAGATCATATTTTCTTTATCTTCTTCCTTATGTTGGGCTAATAAGGCTCTGAGGGACTGTTCCACTATAGCAGTATACATGATAAGAGACTTCCCTAAAATTAGCACTATAAGAATGGGAGGATTTAATAGGTATCTCTTGATACTATCAAAAGCTTCCTAGCATTTTGCATCCCATTTGAAGTGAAGATCTTTCTTTATCAGCTTCAAAAATGGCCAGCACCTACCCAATAGAATTGATATAAATTACCAAATGAAATCCTGTTACCTTTGTAAGGAGTGAAGTTAATAGAGGTTCTTTGCTGGTGGCATCTCCATGATTACTTTGATCTTGTTGGGGTTGACTTTGATGCCTCGATGTTGGATGACATACCCCAGAAATTTCCTAGATGAGACACCGAAGGCTCATTTGAGAGGGTTCATCTTCAGATCAAATAATCTGATTCTCTCAAATACAATCTCTAAGTCATTTAACTGGTCTTTTTATCCTATACCTTTGAGAACAAGCTCATCTACATAACATTCGACCTTATGATGTATTAGTTCATCAAAGATGCATGTCATCACACACTAGTAGGTAGAACTTGCATTTTATTTACTGAAGGGCATGAATATGTAGCAGAATATGCTAATGGGCATTCCGAAGGATGTATGCATTTCATCTTCAAGCACCATCTTGATTTGATTGTAGCCCAATGATCCATCAATAAATGATAACATAATGTAGTTAAACGTGTTATCGACTAAGAGTTATAACACTGGGAGCGAAAAATTATCTTTTGGGCATGCCTTATTAAAGTCCCTAAAATTGATACATATATGGATCTGACCATTCTTTTTCTTGTCAAGGATAATATTAACTATCCAGTCAGCATATTTTTCTTCTTAGATGAAGCCCACTTCTAAAAGCTTCTTTGTCTCTGCAATCACCTGCTCTTCAATCTCCAATCTCATTCTCCTTGGAGCTTGCTTGAAGGGCATTGCATCCGGTTTAATAGCCAATCTATGAACTCTAGATCAGGGGATAAGCCGAACATCTCAGCATATCTCCAGCCAAAGCAATCCCTGAATTCATACAGGAGTTCTTTTATTTCCTCCACTTAATTTTCTGGCAGAAGAGAACTAATGAATGTTAAGCGAGGGTCCTTCTAAGTCCCCAAGTTGACTTCTTTTAACTCGTCTATAGTAGCCGCTCGTCCACCATCTTCAAACTCTTCTGGTGCAATTTTGGCTTCTATGGGGGCTCATTATAAGTTTTAGCTTCATAGATTTTATCATCGCTGCTGTCATCAAATTTGATTTCCTCTCATGTGATTGCTCGGCAAATCTCCTTTTGGGGGTATTTTTGTATAATGAATCTGAGACCTCTTCTTACAAGAATATCCTTCCTCCATAATGAATGAGAATTTCCTCAATACAAGAGGCTCAGGAAAAAACTAACTTGTCTTTTGTATGTATGAGTGCTAGCTTGTTTTCATAATATTCTTTGAATATTTTGGTATTGTACCTAGGCATTCTCTTATGTATTAATTCCCCAAAATTAAAGAGCCTACGAAATTAGTCGTGATTTGCTTCTTCTTTGAGCTCTAAAAAAGATCCCTAGCCCAATCTCTTTTTTAAGGGGAGGGACATAATGGGTTATAAGATTTTCAATATTATGCACCTTTCATGGATTGATTTTCTTAAAATATTATAGGGGAATGCGTGTGATCACGAATACGCTGTCTGAAATTGACAGACTACTCACTCTTCTTGAGAATACATATTGCACCTTACTCGTATAAGTAGACTCATAATTTTAATTAAAACTCGAGAATTCTGCCTCCTTCTTCCCCTCGACTATATATTGGCATGTCTTTTGGGATTTGGCAGGGACGACATCATCTTTGTTTGTGTCACTCCCTACATGAGGCATAGCTTTTTTCTATCTAGAAGTAGTCATTTTTTGGGAAGAGTTCCTTCTCTCTACCCACATGCTTTTTTTTGCCTTCTTATTTAGGTCGCTTTGCGGTCTCTGGATTTGATGTATGAGCCTCAAGAGAGCTCGATGGCTTTGGCTTCTTTGGGATGAAATACTTGGCATCTTCATAGATTTTTACTTCATGGAATGCAAAAGGATTAATATTTCTAGAGATCCTAAATTTTTTTACATCTCTATGATACTTCGTGCACTAATGTAATATTGACGGGACAATGCCAAATTCATGAAATCATGGGTGACCCTGAAGCACCTTGAATGAGGTATCTGCATCAATCACATGGAATTTAGCTTCTGTATGAGATTCTGCAAATATAAGGGAGAGTATAAATGATCCCAGAGTCTTCTATCCCTTCTCATTAAAGCCATATACCATTAATTTATCTTGCTCGAGGTGCTCTACATCACCTCACAGTCTGGTAATATTCATCCAAATTATCGATGACCCTTTGAGTTGCCATCTTTTTCTCCTTGTGTTCCTTTAGTTTGGTCTTCTTCTTGGAAGATTTTGCCTTTCCAGACTTCAAAGAACTAACTTGGTTAGCATGCTGTTTGGAAGTGGATGTTCACGTCGTAGATCATGCCTTGAGATCTATTACCCGCTTAGTGGGAAACTTCAACTTCACACCCAAAACTCCTTCGATCTATTTCAGCATTTTTACCATTTTCTTAGAGACCACAATCTCCCACTGCTCTTCTTATAATGATTCTTTCCCATATCTTATTTCTTCAGTCGAGGGTATGGAAGAGGACATGACCACCCGAGTTGATTCTTTTCTAAGGTGAGCTAGCACATTATCAGACAATGTGAGTTCCCCTCTTTTATATTTTCTTACAAGTCAATCCTTGATGATGTAGCAATCTTCAATAGGATGAATTAGTACCTAGTGGTACGAGCAATAGTTTGGGCCACCAGTGTGCTTTGACACTTCGGGCCTCTTACACTCTAACAGTTCTAGGCCCGCTTTTAATACTTATAGAAATAACTTAGTGACACTCTCCCTCTTAAATGAATATTCATTATTCATTTTATTATATAGGGATGGGAATGTTCGATCACTATTTCCCATTATCTACCTAGGGCATTCTCCTCTAACCTAAAAAATTTGCGGCTTCTCATTCCCCTCAAGTATGAACTTTGATTGGGGGTTAGGGTTATAGGCATGTTTTGATTTATCTTTGTATTGCATTGGCTATTTATCTTTGCCTATGTTGTAAACCACCTATTTTCCCTTACTTAGCCTAAAAGAGGATGTACAAAAGGTTTCCCCTTTTTTGCATATGAGGTCTTAGTCTTCTTGGGCTTATCAGAGTAGCTCTCTAATCTTGGTAAGTTTAATTTTTTGAACTTGACCACTCTATCCAGCAAGTCTTGAAATATGGTGATTATGGCCATGCATAAGAATAGCTGCATCTTATCAGTGATGTTTCCCATTAGTAACTGCATGGCGCGTTCTTCTTCAAGATGCTACTCATATTTCATGTTTAATTTGTGCCAGAGAGTTATGTATGTGGTTATTGATTCGTTATTTTTTCTCTTATCTAGGGCGAGGTCAGCGAACGTTATCTTTTTAGTCGTGCTGGTGAATCACTTCATGAACATTGATTCTAACTCTACGAATATCTTTACAGAGTCATTTGGCAGTTCAGCATAATAATCAAGCCACTACTAAACTGCTGATGAATTATCAGAACAGTGATGCATCATTGCATCTCGTATTCCCATAAGTGGCTTTGAATTATGCGAAGTTCTATCTAAGGTTATTATTACCATTAAATATATTAAATTTTGGGACAGAGTTTCCTTTTGGGTATTACACTTGGTTATATTTCACATGGTATGGGCAACCTTTGCCCACCCATTTCTCCACTTGATCAACGACAATAATAGCCCTAATCTTCTTAGTGATTATTCCCTCAAGCTTTGTAGCCGTCACAAGTTCAGAGGTACTTGCTATATTCTGCAGAGTGGGTTGATGGGTGATGTTGTGAACTTCATGACTTCCTTCAAGAATGCCACATACTCCTGAAACTTGAGGCATTTGGAGATTTGGAGAATAGGCCAGAGAATCAGGCATAGGACCAACAGTAGCAATTCTCTATATCATCCGCATCATTACCATAATTTGGGTAATCATCTCATCTTTTCATTTAGTTGAGAGATCTCCCTATCCTTGGCCTCATTTGCTGTCTCATTTTCCATCGCATATTGGTAAGCATTACATCTTCAGCATTGAAGGGATTCTCTTCGACCTCTTTTTCTTGTTCTTCTTCTGAAGAGTGACCACCTATGCCAGCGGTGGATCGATGTACTTGTCTAGGTTGTGGCCTCTAATCGCCATCATCTTAATCATCATCATAATCGGCCCCATCATCGAAATTTACCTGTCTTACCATATATATAACTTTCATTGTCATGGTGTCATCTATTTTTTCCTCTTCCTCTTCTTGTATTCGGATATCCAAGTGGTGGCACAATAGGATTTCTAGTTCATTATTTGGTAGGAAGATTTTCTCGACCCACAAACTACAATCAAAGTTGGTTTCTTCCTTTGATGGGGTCTATGAATGATGGGATCCCCTGGAAGTTTCTCTGGGGTGTCGATCGTCATGGCGGGTGTCATCATAGGACTTCTTTTAAACCCACTTCTAATGTTGTTTGTTGGTGGGGGTGGATCTCTGGGAAGCTGCACTGGATGTCAAGCCTAGGTTGATTATTTTTTCTCTTTCCCTTCTCTCTTCTTCATGAGGCTTCGGCTTCCAGATTGTCTTTCCCTTCAATCAGAACATTTCAGCGGTGGATCCCATAATATGTGGTTCAGGTGTCACACCCCGATGCTCATTAGGTGGAACATACTCTCTTGCTTTCCTTTCAGTTGCAATGGATAAGCATTCTCTTTATAGAGTTTTCCTGGCCTCGATTACTAGAGGCCACTAGAACTTCTTCTTTTTAACTCCATTCTTCTTCATGGTCTTTAGGGTCCTGTAAACTCGAGCCGACAGTATTTCAGGCTCCTTCTTCTTCGGAGGGACTGGGGCTTCAGACTATTGATCCTAGAAGGTCTTCTTTACCTCGCTAGAAGAGCTATTTCTTTTGACCCATCCAAGACCCGTGAACCCATTCTGGGTAGGAATAGTCGCTTTTGGCTCCTAAGCCGGTAAGTTCAATGGGTGGATTGAAAATTATTATTGAGCATGGAGTTTTGCATTTTTTCTCCTCTACCATCTTGTAAGCCTTCCTCTAGATGAAGATCCCACAACATCATGCTTTCCAGGTGTAGGTAACCTAGTCAACATAGTAGTGGCATTTGTAGTCACTACGGAAACTCTTCTACCAGTCACAATCCTCTTTGTGGTTGGGGCTTCTGGCTGTAATAATCATTCTAATATAGAAACCATTCTACGAGGATTTTTCGCAGTAGTAGCTCATGACACCAGCAAATGTGCATGATGAGTAGAGGTTTCAACAGAGTGAGACCTCATGGAGGGCCCCTTATATTTCATACCATACACAAGGATGGCGGTAGCCATTGTAGTAACTGCAGGGAACTGTAACCCACCAAATTGAATGGTTGCTCTAGTGCTTCTAGTATTCATAACAATATTAGCTAGCTTGATGTTGTTATCAATACTAGGAGTGTTCCATAGATCCATCTACATAAATGAAAGGTAAGGGTTAGTAATTAGCACATGATATATCACCTTACACTTTCAAAATGCACAAAAAATTGCACATAACAAGATAACAAAGAAAGATAATATATAAGCAAGTAATCAAAATAAATTAAAAACCCTACTTAATGTATATTTTTGATGAATTTATTGAGCGATCATTTTTAGTATATTTAAAATTTTACTTCATTAAATGACTATTTTAGGAAATTTGAAATTTTGAGCCCATATTAATTTAACTGCTATTATAGCATTTAGACAACTTAGTCTAAGATGGAAAGAGAAACCAAACCCCAGTGGAGTTGTCAAAAATTTGTAGGCTCCAAAAATTCACGCCCCAGCCTCCCCTCTTTCAAGGTAGTTTTAATATATTAGGTTCCAGGATAAATTTTGGCAAGGCAGATTAGGTTTATAGATAAGACACTACCTAGAGATTTCGCCCTCATTTTGTGAGGACTTTATGATTTGAGTTCTGGTTTTCTATGGACGTAAGCCCCTATAATTAATTACCCCTCCCAATAATGAGAGAGAACTTTTAATTAAGGCTAATCATCAATGAATATATTATACCCATATATACATGATAATCGGCATATAGTAGCCGCTTTGGTTTGGTATTTGAAAGTTTGATATTTAAAATTAGAAATTTCACTATCTTGCACTTAAAGCATATGGTGGGGGAATGGATGATGGACCCAATCAAGATCCCATGGTTCCATCATCCCGAGCTATCATGGTCCCTGGTCTACTTAGTCAGAGGAGGAAGTCGAGAAGGATCCTTATCGGTAGTCATGCAATGTGTTGTCCAAGGGTACCTTATAGACCAGGGATGTGTATTTGCTTAAAAGGACAAATTTAATCCACCTTAGCTAATATAGAGCTTTCTGTCCTATCAATTATATTCTATTGATTCATATCTCAAGGATTTGATGACATTGGGGAGTATACGGACTTTGGACATAATCGTAATTTAGTGATGTTATTTGGCAGCAAACCACTAGATTCAAAGGGCCTCAATCATAATTGTTTACCTGTGGTGCCATTTGAAGGCAAAATTATTGTGTGCCACATCCTTGCTGGCAAAAGAGTGTTTGAGAATGAATCCTAATGATATTCTTGACCATACACTAACTCTTTATGAGCTGAGGTGTATTTTCAAATTTATTCACCTCGATAAACTGTTGCAGAGCATGGATGGATTTTACTTTAAGCATTTAATGGTTTATTTTAATTTTAAATATTTGGATTTTGATGATTTTTAGAAAATTGGTTTTCATGGGCATTTGGGTAGCATTTTGAAGTATTCAAAATTAACTCCTTTGATTGAGATTTATGTTCAACACAACCATCTTCAAAGTATTTATGGGTAGTTATATTTTATTGATTGAACCCTGTCGGCTCTGTTAGTTATCGATAGAGGATGTGGTTCAAGTTGGTTGTATGTTTTTATTAATGAATTTCTCTTGTTATAGACCTTGAAGGCCTAACATGAGTATAAAATAAAAATCCCGGTCGATACCGCGATCGTAAGTTTGTTTAATGGTTCGAGCCATATTGACTCCTATATACCTGCATAAAAGGATCGGGCTCAAATTTGGGTTCATCATTTAACACGTGTAGCATCCCTAGAAGTCACGTGTGTACCCATACTACGCTCGTCGGAGCCCATGCGAGTCCATGATTTTGTATATATATAAGTTATTATATACACATACATACTTCTGTGTTCATGTATACATATGGTAGTACACGTGCAGGGGCATTTTTAGAATACTTAATGGGTCTTCTACGGTGGCTTGTAGGGGCTCATGTTTGTCGTCATTCTTCTATATTTATCCATAGATTATATGATGAATACACGATGAGTCTTTTACAGTAGACCGTAGGGGCTTGCATCTACTGTATATCTTTCGACTCTGCTTGTAACAGGTCAACATATTTACTTAATAATAACTCATCAATAACTATGAGAGTGAATCGGCATATTTGTTGACCATTGAACAATGGTTGATTGCAGGAGTTTTGTAACACCTATAACCTACTACAGACTAACACTTGTAGGTGTGTCTTTATGCAAATAACAAACCTTCTAGTATTGTTGATGGATATTTGCATTCATTACGATCTTCCATCCTTGTTCATAAAGGATATGTCACATATTTGTGTCCCTATAGGATCTATCACATTGGAAATTCCTTCACTGTTGTTGCTTGTAGATACGGTTATCGCATGAATTAAGCGTTCAACTTGGAAGTTTGTACACACCTTCTATCCGCTTGTATATATGTTACGAATTCGATGGCATGGTGTCACACTTCAACGGCCCATGATCTTTTACTACTAATTCCCTGCTTTTTCTTACAGGAGAATTATAGCGTGTGTTGTAGTTTGTGATATACTCTTCATACTTCACCCATGAATATCCCCTCCACTTTTATTACTCATAGTGTTGGGAACATTTGTTAGACATTAAATAGTGGTTGATCATGGGGGTGATGTGTTATTTGGGACTGGTTGATTACCCCTCCCCTCCTCCCCACCCACCCACCCACACACACACACACACACACACACACACACACACACACACACATATATATATATATATATATATATATATATATTATTGCACATATGATTCATCTTCTATCATTGTCAGTGGGCACCTACATCTGCCACGCTCTTCTATTTCTTGCCTGTAGAGGATTCATCACACTAGCAATGCACTCACTATCATTTCTTTTAAATATGATCATTTCATAAATGGAGAATGTCCTACAGTAGCTCGTAGGAGTTCACATGCACCTGTTGTAATCCTTTTGGCATCTTGCTTACATATGTCATGTTGAGAGTATAGTGAATCTTCTATAATGATTTGTAGATGCTTACCTCCGTTATATGTATTATCGTCATCTACAAGGAGGTCATCCTATCCTCTAAAATCATTATTGATTATCAGTCGTATATGGGTTATATGGCATGTTGCAAGCCTTTTGTAATCCTTTGAAGGTGACTTGTGGCCCACATAGTGAACCTACCTAAAAATGCGGCATATTACAAGTCTTTCGCATTCACATCAATTATCATGTTCTCCATAACCTTCATTACTCATTGCTGCAAGCAAGTGGCACGCAAAATTTTACTTGTCATCGGTCATTTGATTGCTGCATGTAGATGAGCCATATTGAATGTTACAAGTCTTCCGCTTTCATATGAAGATGACTTAAAACTTGTATGATGAATTTGGTTGATGACATTTGCACTCCAATTAAAGTGATAATTCCTTAATGTTCATTTAAGGTTTTGTATTGTTAATTATAAGCATGTCATTGCATTATCCACTCGATCCTTGCTTACATGATTAGTGTTATTATCTTGTTAAATTATAAGTTTTTAGTTTATACATTAAATAGTGTTCCATGCAATTCAATTAGGTTCAAGCTCATGTTCAGTTCAATGTCATTTTTTCAAAGTCCATTTGAGTCCAAAATAGGTTCCCTGCTGTCCAAATCAAGCCCTTATTTTATGTTCAAGTTTTGTGTGTTTTTAAACATAATTTCGGTAGCCTCCCAGCGTCTCCCCTGTTTAGGGGAAACTACAGGAGTCTTAGCATGCCCGACATGTCAAGAAAGATGTGTACGGTCGGTGTAAGGTGACACCGCGGTCGTAGTCTTTACCACCACCACACCAAGAAAGGTGTATATTGGTCTTCAAAGATACCTGTTTGAAAATGCAGTCAGCTTTCCCCCACCATGCTATGTGAGTGCTTAAGGGTACTTATAAGTGTCTTCACCACACTAAGAAAAGCGTGTACAGGTGGTTTCTTATCACGCAAACTTTCTCCCACCATGCTAAGAAAAGCGTGTATCGGTGGTTGCTCGTCACACTACAAGCATAAAAAATGGGACTTTCGAGGATTCCTACCTTGTCGCAAGTATTGTGGTGATCTTCCTACCTCCGTGCTAAGAAAAACGCATATAGGTGGTTGCTCCTCACACCGCAAGCACCAAAAATGGGAACTCAAAGTTTTAGGGATTGAGTGGTTATACATTTTTGATGTCGAAGGCAGCGATGAAAATGCACACAAATGCTCAAAAACAATTACACAAAACCCCTCTCTTTTTTTTGGGCACAATTTCATATATCTCCCTTTTTTATTTTAAATTTTGTATGTATGTGTATATATATATATATATATATATATATATATATATATATATTGGAGTATTACACTAAAAGTGACTCTCCTTTAGCACATAGGTAGGTGGAGAAGCCCTTCTCCCTTAACCAGACAGAGAATGACCTTTACAGACTTCAAAGTATCTCACTCATTTTGTCTCCTAGCCTAATGGAGATGATGTCCCTCCTTTAGCTCCTCGTTCTAGCAAAAATATTTCTCCCTTCTTTCACCTCCTCAAAATGGTAGAGATGTCGCTCCCTCCTTTTAGCCCCTCGACTTGGAGAAGATGACAATCCCTCTCTTTCGCCTCTTCAGTCTGGCAAGGATGCCAACCTTCCTTCTGCTCCTCACAATGGAGGAGATATTGTCCCTTCTCTCACCTTCATGGCCCAGTAGAGATGTCGATCCCTAGCCTCCTTGGCTAGTGAGACTTTTGCACCAAAGTCTCTCCTTGTTAGAGCTCCTCTTTAAGAGCTCCACCAAAACACAATTAGAGGACCCAAGGTCAAGGTTAACTAAACCAACCGTGTGAATCCCCTCTCACCACTTGACTCCCTTAAGGCATGCTCCCTCTCTCAACCCCACCTCCTCTCTCTTCCTTATGAAGTGGACTCTCTATGCTCTCACCTAAGAAGAAAATGTCTTTAACTGCTCTAGCTCTCTTACCCTCAAAACATAACAATAGTTAATGAAGTGGACTCTTAAAAACCCTAATATTCAAATTTAAGCTTTCTGATCGTACAGTGCTAGGCATAAATCATACAGTACAATCATTAGTGTTGATTAAATCTAATTTAATTCCTTAATCCTTAGATCTAAATTAGGCAAATTTATTTAATATTCATATCGTACGAAATGTATTATACAGTACGATCAATTTAATTTTTAAATTTTAAATTTTCCTAATTTAAGTAATAAGGATTCGACTGTGGGGTTTCTCAAAATTGCTAATCGTCTTGTACGATGTGGTGGTCATACAGTATGATTAGATATAGCCAAATTTTAATTAATCTTATTTAAATAAATATTTAAATTAATTTTTATTTGAATAGATCATACAGTACAATTAATAGAAAATTTCATATTTTTAATTTTGCTCCCTCTTATGTGTGTGTACACTGTTGCTTAACCAACATATACCTAATACAGAAATTAACTCAAAAAGTAAAAAGTATATACTCTATCAAATATAGACTAACTTATACACTGACGCTACATTATGTTAAGTCTTCATTCTTTAATGTTGCTTAGTTTATGTTGTACCTAAAGTTGTTAGTGACATAAGAAAATGTCTAATGTATAAATTAGAAATAAGAAAATACTCATCCAGCAATATTTATAATCATTAAAACACAAGGTCAGACTCTTGAATTTCAACAATTTGATCTTCATTTTCTAATTTATATGAAATTTTAGTTAAAGAAAAAGAGACACACATAAATTTATTAGCTTAATTATCATAACAAATAATATTTATGATCATGAAACTAGTAATCTCACTAATCTCCTGTGATCCAAAAAAAAGGAAAGCTAAAGATGTTGCAAATAGTGGTGAAATTAGGTTAAGATAATAATTTTTTCTGAAAGAAGGAAGTGGTTTGAATAATCCAAGGGTGTGTAGATGAGTAAAAGCAATTACTATTGTCCCTTTGTTAAAAGAAGGGGCATTAAGTGAGTTGATGTTAATGAGCAACAGAGGCGGTTGTAATAATACTTATCATAAAAATGGAGATTAAACAACCTATGGTAAAAAAGAATTTATATAATAGGAATAGCCCTATTCTTAGAAGGATACATAATGGATGACCATATGTTGATAGGCAATGATGGTAGATGACACAATCACTCTTCCAAAATAACAAGATATTGAATAATCAGAAGTTTCTATTCATTACAATATAGTTAACTTTAATTGAAATAACTTCTACAAAAATTATATTTTTATTTTATTATTTTTCATGATTTTATATCCAATTAGAATTAAATTATTTATTAAAAGAAAGATTATGATTCAAAGACTGTTGACCTAATAGAACAGTTTATGCTCAAATATAAATTATCTGTAGGAAGAGGATGAACAACTACGACCAAACAGTATAATATTTTCATATAAAATTTCTATATAGCCAAAGTCATTTAATCACCAAATGCTCCTTAAAATAATAAAATGGGCTCAAAAAGGTAGTTGACGAGGGTTAAGAAGTCCATGGGTAACTTTAATGTACATATTTGCTTTAGTATCTAGTTTGATAAGTATTTAGATGTATTATATTCATTTGAATATTCTACTACTTTTCTTAGATGTAACATTTTTTTTCAAGTATCAAATTTAAATTTGTATTAAGGTGTATCACATACACCATAATATTTCCCCCACCTATGCATACTACATTTGCCTGAGTATCTAGCCTTGATCTAATTATTACATCTTCTTCTTTAGCATATTACTTCTATTGAAGGGATCTAGCCATTTGGTTAGTCATCCTTGCAAAGTTGTTTCTAAGTAACTGGGATTTAGTTGACTACTCAAAACCTATTAATATTTTAGGTGTTTGAGCTACATTCAAACACTTGAGTGCACTTAGATTTAGGACCACTAAATTTTTGTATAAATATCAAACACAAGCATAGGAAAAAACTAGTATAAATACCAATGCAAATGTAAATACACATACACAATCAAATATTCACTACTATGCTCTTTGACATCTCAAAAACGCAAGTATATAACTAAACAAAAATAATAAACACACAAAATAATATAAGTAGTCACATAATCCGTTGTCTGTGGTGAATGGAAGTAGCTGTGAAGAGGTGAGAACTAATGCTAAAATAAAGCTTAGTTCTCCTCATGCTGGTGATGCATATGCTCCCATAAAATATTTTTTAATTGATGTGTTCATCTACTTTAACTCTAACTGAGAATTTCCTCATTTTCTAGTGAGAGAAACTTCCATGTTCTAGTGAGAGAAACTTCCCTTTATTTTTTGAATTTCCCATTTTTCCCGGTTATGACGGGGGTTGTTCGATGGCGAACCAACCCACATTCTCCACCTATTCCTGGTCGAAGACCTCTGATGGGAGCTCCGTTGATTATTAGAGATCATTCTGTTGATAAGACTGCAAATAGCGTTCAAATTGAAGAGTTCTGTGCTGATAAAGGAAAGGGTATTTTGGCAGATAATCTTAATGTTCCTGCAAGTAAGAAAGATAAATTTTTTCATCGGAATAATGATTTTGAAGCATCTTCCTCCTCTGGGCTAAAATTGAAATTCAACAAATTTTCAAAAACTATGACGGACATGGATCGTGTAGATATTTATCCTCTGTCTTTTGCTCAGGTTGTTTCTTCTTCTAAAAATAGTGGTATTCTTTATTCTTCAAATATGGATAGTGCCCTCCAAGGTGGTAATGCAAAGAATGGAAATGAGTCGGGTTTTCTTAAGACCATTGGAGACGTTAATTCCTGGAAGAAGCCTCCAAATATTAAGATTGTCAATTCAGATGTAAATGTTGAAATGACTGAAGATGGAGTTGCGGTAAAATTGCATTCTAAGAATGAAAATTCAAATATTCATAAGCTTCGTAACTCGATTGTTATTAAAGACTTTGGAAAAATGATTCCTCTTTCTATCATAAGTAATGAATTGAGAAAATAATGGAGCCACCTAGGTTCGTTTCACATTACTAATCTTGAAATGGAATGGATGTTGTGTTCATTTCAGTCTAATGAAGTTAAAGATGCTATACTATGTGGTGGACCATGATATGTTGCCTGTCATATCTTTGGTATGGAAGAATGGACTCTGAAGTTTTCTATCTTGACAATGGATAATCTTTTATCTTTGATGTGGATCCGTCTGCCACAACTTCCTTTATTCTGTTGGGATGAGGTTAATATTGCAAGAATTGCATCAATGGTTGGAATACCATTGTATTTGGATGGAAATATGTTCAATTGGGGAAGAAGGGAATTTACTAGAGTCTTTGTTCGAATAAATCTTGCCAAACAACTTCCTCAAGGTGTTTGGGTGGAAGGTAGTTCAGGACAATTCTTCCAAAAAGTTCAATATGAAAAGATATCATCATTATGCTTTAAATGTGGTAAAATTGGACATAATTTACAAGGGTGTATTAATGTTGAAAAGAATAAAAATGTTGGTGATTCGGACATTGGAAAATATGAGGTTAATTCTATTATGGATAATGGTAGGATTGGTAATCAGATTTTTGAAGGTGGATCTAACATACTTGAAGGTAACAAATGTTCTTATTAATTCTGATAATGGTCTTCATGTTGTTACTTCTAAAGACAGTGAAAGTGTGATTTCTACTAATAAGAATAGTCATTCTTCTTCTAATTCTCATCATAAGAAAAATTCAAAAAATAATTTGAATATTTTTGGCCGTATCAAAGGTAATCTTTGAAGAAGAAAACATGATGTCTCGGGTGGAAGTTCTGGGGGCTTTTCCCCATTGACTTCTTAAATGTCTTCTATAGTATTTTGGAATTGTATGGTAGCTAAAAAAAATGAAGTTTCCCATTATTTGAAAAGTTTTGTTGTTGAGAATGATGTGTTCTTTGTTGGGTTGATGGAAACAAAGTTAGATTCCATGGATGCTAAAGAAGTTAAAAGAATAATTGGGTTGGATTGGGATTTTTTCCATGTCAATGCTAGAGGAACTTCGGGTGGTATTCTTGCTTTGTGGAAAAGTAATTGTTCTTCATTCTCTGTTCTTAGCTCTTATAGTCAAGGTATTGTGGGTAATTTTAAAGCTCCAAATAGTATAATTTGGATGGTTACCATAGTTTATGGTAATAAAAACTTGCATGAAAGAAGAAGTTTGTGGAAGATGATAGAGGAGTATACTGTTAAAGATAAAGTGTGCATTATAGGAGCGGATTTCAATTGTATTCTCTCTAAGGCTGATAAGAATGGAGGGAAAAGGTTTTTATTTTCCCAAGGTCCACAACAGATGATGGATTTCTTAATTTAAAATGATTATCATGATATTGGCTCCATTCGTCCAAAATTTACTTGGTGTAACAATGAAGAAGGTCTTGCTCGTATTTGGGAAAGGTTAGATAGGTTTTTCTAAATTCAAAAGCTTTAAGTTACATTCCCTTTGTTATTATTAAGCACTTGCCTAGAGTTGCTTCTGATCATTGTCCACTCATTTTTAATCTCTTCAATTCTAAGATTTTTAATCAAAAATCTATTAGATTCGAGAATGTTTGGTGTTCCTATGAAGTGTCGAGAGGTGTGGTTATGAAAGCCTGGAGGAAAAAGTATTTTAGCAATGCTGTTGATATCCTTCAAAGGAAAGTTAAAAGATCACTAAGAAGCTTGTTCTTTTGGAGCAAGAACAAATTGAGAGAACTTAATATGTTAAAAGTGGACCTTCAAAATAAAATTACTATTTTACAGGAAGAGGAATGCTCGATTGGACTAAATCAGAGTAAGCTGCTTTTGATGAAGCAAAAAGTGCATGAGTTGAATACTACTCTTGCTAGGTTGTCTATGTGGTGGAGGCAATGCTCTAAAACTCAATGGTTAGAAGATGGAGATCAGAATTCCAGTTTCTTTCATGCTTTCGCGTCGGCTAGAAGAAATGGGAACATGATCAATCAAATTTTGGTTGAGAATGGTATCATCAAAACTAATGAGGAGAGGATTCTTGCTGTGTTTGAAGATTATTTTCAAAGGAAATGGAAAAAGAGGAATTGTTCGCTCTATAATTGGCTTGTTTTTCATGAAGATCAACAGCTAAGCAATAATTTGAAGCAGATGTTAATTGTTAATTTTCAAAAACAGGAATTGTTCGATGTTGTTATGAAAATGGATAATAACAAATCTCTAGGGAATGATGGTACTAATGCTTGCTTTTTCAAAAAATTTTGAAGCATTGTTAATACAGAAGTTTGGAATGCAGTTGAGAATTTTTTTTCATCTGGAATCATGCCCGATTATTGGAAAGAAACTTTGGTAGTTTTAATACCTAATGTTCAAAATGCTTCGAAGGTGAGTAAGTTTAGGCCTATAAGTCTATGTCAAATAATTTATAAAATGGTATCAGGTATGATATTGAGTAGACTGAAGAACTGTCTTCCCCGTGTTATCTCGAAACAATAAGGTGAGTTTGTCCCTGGTAGATCTATTTCTGAGAACTGTTTGTTGACTCATGAAGTTGTTAATAAGCTTCGATTTTCTAAAGCTACGCTGGGTTATATGTTACTCAAATTGGATATGTAGAAAGCATATGATAATATGTCATGGGAGACCTTAAACCAGATCTTACCTCTTATGGGATTTCAGGAGAAATTTAGTAAGTTAATTATGCAATGTATTAGCTTTCCTAAATTTTCAATTATTATCAGCAGCATAAATAGTAAGTGGATAAATGTTGAATGTGGATTTAGACAAGGTTGTCCTTTATCTCCTTGTTTATTCATTCTTTGTTGGGAACTTTTAACTAAAGCTTTGAACGATAATAGGGTGATCTTGGGATTTGTATTGCTCCAAATACTGTTAAGATTTCTTATATGTTGTATGCGGATGATGTATTAATTGCTGCTGAAGCTTCACGTCACAATGCTAAGCTTATCATTAAAATTATGAAGGAATATTGTTGGTGGACTGGACAGACGATCAATGTGCATAAATCTATGGTGTTATATGGGAAATATGTTACCAAAAAAAGGAAAAGGAAGTTAAACAAAATGTTTTCTTATCGCCAAGTTTATGAATTCAATTATCTTGGAGTGATTATCAATTTCTGCTGAATAAGGCTATGGACAATACATGGGGATCTAAATCTTTGTCATTGGCTGGAAAGATTTTGTTGGTTAAATCAATGTATTCTTCAATTCCACTATTTAGTATGACTCACTCTTTGGTTTCAAAGAGTATTCTTTATGAGATGGATAATTTTTGTAGAAATTTCTTATGGCATAAAGAACAAGGAAGATTTGGACTGCATTATATTTCATGGAATACATTTTGCACTTCAGTTAATCAAGGTGGTCTTGGCATTCAAGGAGCGGTGGAAAGGCAAGGCCCTTTAAGAGCCCAGTTAGCTTGGTATTTTATTAAGAATAAGAATTCTGCTTTTTCTCAAATCATGACATCTAAATATAGTGGGGATATTTGGAAGGATGAGCTCAGAAGAAATTTGTCTCCTTCTTGGAGTATTTTAAGGGTGGGAGCTAGTTTTGTAAAGCCTATTATCAGGTGGCAAATTGCAAATGGTAGAAATATCAATATTCTAAGTGATATATGGATTCTTGATAGATGCATAGACAAATGGCCAACAATGTGTAACAGCTGTGATCTTCAAAGCAAACAGGTGTCATTTCTGAAAGATTCAAGTGGTAAATGGGATGCTAATGTGCTGGAAAAGAACTTCTAGGGAGAACTTATTCAACGAATCTCAAAAAATTCAAATTTCTCTGAATTCTATTGAAGATGTACCAGAATTATTATATGGCAACTCAAGAAAATCTGTTGCTATGATGGCATTTGAAGCAGTTACATCTTGTAATCCAATTGGGAAGGATATCAAATGGATTAAAAAGCTAAAGTTGTCCTCGAAGATAAAGTTATTTTGGTGGAGGTTGGTTAATGATGCGTTACCAACTAATGTGTGGTTGAATCATCGTAAACTTCAGGAATCTATTCTCTATCCCAAAAATTGTGCTGCTATTGAAGATTCTTCTCACATCTCTATTTATTGTTTGAAGCTAAAAGAAATTTTGGACATCTTGAAGCAATGGTGTGTTTAAATGCCAAGCTTCTGTAATATTGAAGATTGTTTGAATAATTTAAAGATGATGGCATCTTCATTTCCTAGAATTACTTCAATTTACTTAGCTTGGGTTCATCATAACTGGAAATCAAGGAATAATGTTAAGCATGGAATCAAGGTTCCGCCTTCAACAGTAATTGCAGCTTAGATTCTTTCTTACTCTATTTAGCCTCAAATTATTCCAATATGTCAAAGCTGGGATACTAACCGGCATGTTATGCTATCTAAAATTTTTTATCCTCCTCCTACAAATTGGATTAAATTGAATGTAGATGCAGCATTGTTGCAGTCCAATGAGGTGAGTATTGCTGGAGTATTGCGTGATCACAGAGGACATTTATTGCTAGCATATGGTAAGAGGCTAAACCATTGGGACATTTCATTTATGGAATTGTTAGTTGTGTTTGACTTCAATAACGTTATTCAACATTTGATGATGGATAAGGATGGTATTATAATAGAAGGTGATAGCATAAATGTTATCAATCTTCTACAAGATTCGTTGTTGAGAAGCAATAATCAGATGAAGAAGATTCAAAGACTAGATTTCTCCTTCTTAGATGTTTTTCATAATGTAAAGTTTCATTTTGTGTCTAGAGAGAGTAATGGAGTGGTGGACACTTGTCTAAATTTTCCCTCCAAGGAGATTTTTTATGGGATTCTTTTGTTTTTAGTGATCTTCCTTCAAGTATTGTTAACTTGATAAGGAAGGATTGTGATAGGATTTCTATCACATAGGTTGCTTTTTTTTTCTCCTCTCCAGTATTAATGCATTTTGCTTATCTTCAAAAAAAAAAACTAGGCAGTATGTTCTATCAACTCATCCTGGGGATAATCTCGATTAGGACGAATACTAGTGAATTCTACTTCTTCCTTTGCCTCAGCACCATCGCCTACCTGAGCATGCTCCTAAGTGTGCATGTGCCTCCCACTATAGATCATATGAAATGAATGGTCGATAAAGGGAGAGGGTGAGTGGTCAGGTGGTTGAGTATATGTGATATTATACTTAGTTTCTAAGATATATGCAATGATATAAGCAAGTGCTAAGTTTTGCATTTGGTGGGCGTTATGATGCCTAATTGTTGTAAGGTTTTTATATACAATAACAAAAGGTTTACTATATTAAATTATGTTTCTATCATGTAGTAGTATGTAACGATAAAGAGAAGAGGGGGAATATTGATCCTATCACATGCTTTAGGAATAACATTATGTCAAACTATGTGTTTGATAACACAAGTATTAAACACAAGGCTACTAACAAAAGGTTGGTGATGGCTAAGAGATGTGTTCCGGTCATATCCGAGAGTCTAATTTGGAGAATTACATTCATCTATCTTTTACTCACTCAACCATTCAACCAGTGCTTACAAATTTCATAAAAATAGTGAAAAACATAAACAAATTTATGTTCATCAATATTTGCAATTTGATACAAGCCCAAAATAATATATATACAATAGTCATGGTACACAATGAGCTAACTCAACTTAATGAATATGACTACAAAAGAGAAAGACTACTAAACACTAGTACATTAGATCATCCTCAAGCTTCCTTATCCTTACCTGAAAATATATAAAAATCATATAATAAACATAAAATCCCAACAAGTACTAATATCTACAGCTGAAACCAATATACATATCATACCAAATAAACAACATTTATCATCAGTTACATATCATGCATCATGCTATATCGTATCAATGGCATAACATTGTCATATCAGCCTGCCTACTTATCATTCATGTTCCTGATGTCATTCAATCAGTTACAATCATATTATTAATTATTAATCAGCAGTAGTCAATCTTATCTATCATCTATTATCTCTCTCTTATATCACATCATGTCAATTAGCATATGCCAATCTTATTTATTTGTTCAATACATATATCCATATCATATGTCATCAGTGCACACACATCAATGACATGCTTTAACATAGTATCAATACATGTATGCATCAATATATAACTCAGCAAGGCATGACATAGACATCCATCTTTAGTATGGTGTTTTCATCTTTTCACCACCATTGTCACCTAGTTGATCATCAGTCTTTAATTTAATCTAAATTGTCTATAGTTAGTTATCAATCTTTCTCTTACCATCATATTCATTATCTTAAGTTAATTCACAAGTGGTTTTCAATAATCAATGAAGAGTCATCACTCTCTATCTATCAGCGTAATTTGGTCAATCGGTTACAGGCTACAGTCAGGATCAAATGATAAATCTTTTATTTTAAGGAAAGCTCGTCAATCCACCCTCCTGTATAAGATATTATATTTTAAGAGCCAACCTGTATTAATGTAAATGCCATATTTTCTTATATCAATTATATCAATCTCTTTTTAATATATGAAATGCAACATAAAATGCAATAATTTATAAAATACATAAAAATCTGTATACTTGCCAATAGCTTCAAAAAATCATAACTTTCATTTTACCTAGTAATTAAGTAATATTCTAGTCAAAATGCCTTCTAAGGTATGATGCAGTGAAGCAATGTTGTGTTAGGCAAGTGCCATGGTGCTAGATACTAAATAGTATTTTTTTACATATATTTAATCTAAATCTCAGGCATTACCTCATCCCCTCCCTTTACTTTGTTCGCTTGGCTGGGAAGGAAAGAAAGGAGGGGAGAAGGGAGAGAAGAGAGGAGAGAAACAAGAGAGAGAGAAAGTTCTTTAGGGATTCAACATTCGTTATTCATATTATAAAAGTTATTCTGATCATAATAAATAACCATTACTCTGCATCTATTTTTAATGATTTTAGAGTTACTATAGTTTCGAGGTCATTAGCACCGTCACACTCAATTCTAGCACCCCAACGCTGCTCACCCCAGAGCTGCTATGCCAGAAGGCACGGCACCATAGCGCTACATGAGTTCAAAAAATTTTGATTTTTCAAATAAATTCATTTTAAAGCAATTTTTGTTGTTATAATCTACCCACCTTAGAAAAATATCGCCCCTAGTATTTCAAATCAAAAGTGATCACCGATTACACCACTTATATCAATAAATCATAGAAAGATATGCATATGGGACAATCAATACAATGCAATACAAATCAATCAATCCAATAAGCATAAAATATTTAAGTAAAATCATACTAGTGGAACTCTTAGGCATACTAATAGAACTATCAGGCTTCTCTTATTGAGATGGAGCAGTACTACTCACAGCCCCTTCACCAATTTGAACAACTCCTTGTCTATACAAAGGCTATAGATAATGTATCAGCTTATGACCAAAGCTTCCACACTTGAAGCATTTCCCTTTCATTATATAGCACTGGCCTATGTACCTTCTTCCACACTAGATACATTGCGGGTTAATTCAGATGGGTGGTTTCATAATATTTCCAACTCTTTTCTTACTACCCTCACCCAATTTCTTGAATGATGGAGGTTTTCATTTAGAAGATGTTTGTTCTGACTGTTTAGTTAATCTATCAGCCATGATCTGAGCAATTATATCAACGAACTTTAATACACCTTCTGGTGTCACTAAAGCTACTCATTTTTTCTTATTTAATCAAAATTTCTTTTCCTTTTCACTCCATTCACTTTTGTCTAATTAGTTTAACAAAATTTTAGCATACAATTCATATTCAATCATGTATGTAACATATGCATGAATGCAAAATATAGTTTAATTTCTATTCCACTCATAAACTCTGGTTATAATTCAATACAATTTAATTCCTTAACAACTATTGCTCTGATACCACTTTTGCATGTCCCAACATCTAATTTAGAGAATTGCATTTGTCAATCTTTTTACTCAATCAACCATTCAATCATTCAACCAAAGCTTATAACCTTCATAGAAAAAGTGAAAAGCATAAATACATTTATGTTCATCAATATTTGTAATTTGATACAAGCCTAAAGTAATATATATATATATATATATATATATATATATATATATATATATATATATATATATATATATATAATAGTCATTATACACAATGTACTAGCTCAACTCAATGAATATTATTATAAAAGAGAAATATTACTAAACACCAGTACATCAGATCCTCCTCAAGCTTCCTTATCCTTACCTGAAAATATGTAAAAATTATATAATAAGCATAAAAGTCAGTTCATGCATCAATGTATGACTCAGCAAGGTAGGACATTCATCTTTAATTTGGTGTTTTCATCTTTTTCACCCCATATATCGCCCAGTTAATCATCAGTCTTTAATTTAACCTCAATTATGGACTAGTTTATTATTAATCTTATCTTACCATCATTATTCATTATCTTAAGTGAATTCATAGATGGATTTCAATAATCAATAAAGAGTCATCACTCTCTACACATTAGGATAATTTGATCAATCAATAACAGGTTTCAACATGAATTATACCACAAATCTTTTTGTTCAAGAAAAGCCCATCGACCCACCCTTATGTACAAGGCATTATATTTTAAGATCTAGTCTGTATTAATTATAATGTTAACAACCAGCTTTCCATGCTTACATACAAAAGCCATGATTTCTTAAAACTATTGTATTAGTCTCTCTTTAATGTATGAAATGCAACATGAAATGCATGAATCTCTAAAATACAGAAAAATTTATATACATTTCAATAGCTTCAGAAGATCATAACTTCCATTTTACCCAGTAAAATTCAGTAATATTATAGTCAAAATGTCTATAATAATGATATCTATCACATATCAAAAGTTACACAATAAAATCTCCCATAAATAGGATATATTAGCATTCTATCACTTTTATGAGGGAGAAAATATATCAAACTCAAAATTATTGAAAATGCAAAGTAAATGTTACTTACTATGAATAGAATAAGGTTCGTAATAGGGACGATGAATGTTGAAGCCCCGAAGAACTTCCTCTTTCCTCTCCTCTCTCCCTTCTCTCATTATTCTCTTTTCGGGAAGAACTTCCTCTTTCCTCTCCTCTCTCCCTTCTCTCCTTATTCTCTTTTCTTTCCTTCCCGACCAAGTGAACAAAGTGAGAGGAGGGGTGATGGCAGGTATATATATATATATATATATATATAATATTATTTAGTTTCTAGCACCATGGTACACACTTGACATAGCGTTGTTGCACTGCATGAGATTCCAAAGTTACTGTAGCATAGAGATCATCAGTGCCACCATGCTCAATGGAGCTATGCTCAAAGGCACAGCATCGCAACGCTATAGCTTAGAGAATTCTAATTTTTCAAAAAAAAAATTAATTTTAAAGCATTTTTAGGTTAATACAGTTTCTAATGTTAAATATTAATGTAGCCAAGTTATAATGAAGATTTGTAACTAACTTATGGGATTGATGGAGATGGTGGAGTAACCTAAAGAATTGTAAAAAAGATTTAGGGCTATATCAATCCCTAAATAATGCATAGGTTTTGTTTGATATAAAATTATAAAAATCTCACTTAATATATGCAAGTATATGTGCCGAATCAAGTAATATAGTGATAGAGTAGAATTTCGATCCCACGAGGAAGAATGTTTACTTGTAAATATTAGTACTGTCTACTTCAACTACAATAATTATCCTACACAATAAAAATAAATTTGGGTAGAGATTCAATTACTTAATTTAAAATAAAAAATAACTAATTGAAATGCTTTTTTGATAAATTATTTTGGATTGATGGAAAATAAATATAATATGTTTCCTAATTATTCTCTTTTATATAGATGCTATTCAGATCATATATATCACTAACCGCTCAGTCGAGAGTGAGGAGACAAAGGATAGATTAAACTCTTCCAACCTCAATACCACTCTAAACTCCCATAGTATGTCACCCTATAAAAATCTTAGAAGAGTAAATAAAGCATGTACTATTAAAATCCCCTCATGACAATTCATCTCCATAAATTTGAAACATGACAAGCACTATATCTATGCTTGCATCATACCAAACCAACATACTTGGTTGTGTCTGCTTTCTTATTCCTAGGCTCCACATCACACCTGATATTAACTACACATATGGAAACTATATGCATTAAATGAAGACATGATATATTGAAAATATCATAAAATTATTGATGAAAAGAACTCATTAGTACTTCATATTTTATTTACACAATCAATCCAAAACTAGAGAATTTAGCTAAACATGAAGAACAAGTGAAATAATTTCATTTTTATTAATTACACATAAAAAAGATAGTACATAAGAAAAGATATCACCGGATGGGTTCAATGATCTCCTCTACACTCCTCCTTGAAATTACAGAATTACTTTCACAAACACAAGCCAAACACTCTAATGGAATGTATCTAGTACTTCTTTGAATTCCCTTAGTTATCACTCCTAAGAAAAAATCAGAGAAGCACTATAAAGACTAAAATTAAATAAGTGACTGAACTCTCCTACTAATATTACAAATAAATTATTTATAGAAAAATATAGAAAATGGATTCTAGTGTCATAGAGCCCATAAAATGAACTAACGCCGCAGCACTAAAGGGTCTCCTCCACTGTGGTGCTTGCTGAAATGAACCCACTATTTAATGAATCGACTCGTTGCTTCACTGGCAGATCATAACCTAAATAGTTACAATTGTAGCATCACGATGTAATTGACAGTTACGGGCTATGACATTCATGTGGCACTCCCTTGACTTAGCAATGTTAGAATTTAGCGTCGTGGTGCTATACAGACAGAGATTGGGCTTTACAGCACTGTCTCCTTCGAAGCTATGGCATTGGGATAGTTGGCTGGGCTTTGCGGTGCTGACTCTAGCACTGCGGCGCCGTCAAATAGAGATCGGGCGCCCCCATTTCTATATTTGGGCACTCCAGCGATGTCAAAGATGATGCCGCGGTGATATTATGTCTGACGCCGCGGTGTTATACCATACTTGAAAATTTTGCTCATTTTCTATATTTTTCTGTACAAACATAACTAAAATAATATATTTTTACTAACAAATTAACACATGAAACTTAACATTATTTACACTTATCAAATCCTCCTCAGCTTAAACTATTGCTTGTCTACAAGCAAATAAAAATTTATAATTCTGATTAAGTGATTAACCAAAATAAAAAGTGACAATCTAAAATTATTAAAATATAAGATAATACATCACTATCTTGAATAAGGAAAAATGAATCAAAGTTATACTTTTAATTTAGAAAAATACTAATAGTTAAACTTCATCATTCATTCTTGTGTTTATCTAATTTGAAATTATAAGTTATAAATTTAATCTTTAACTTTTGAATGTTAAAATAAATAATGTAGTTTTAATAATTGGATATGGTTGTAGTTAAAATTATATTTTCATTAGTTCACTATCTCTTGCATTAGCTTTTTCTCATCTTATCTTTTATAGTTTTTAAATAAGATTGTATTTTTGAAATTTTAAGCTTTCACTGATACAAATTTTTGAATGTACTAATCTTTTTCTTTTGATATTTTTTATTTCTCTTTTTAAGAACTATTTATAATTCTTTTTCTTTTTTCTTTTGTGGAGTACATAATTAATGATTTTGAATATTAACATATATTTTAGGATTCTCATACAATATTAATACTTTTAATATATGGACTTGATAAGATTATTAATTTCATCTTCAGGTTAGCTATAATTTTAAATTTTAATCTACTCTTATATAATTTTTAATACTAATTATTCATCTTACCATTTTTAAAAGTTAAATTTTCATAAAGGTATAGCTTATAAATTTAAATTAGAATAATAGCTCAAATTATTTGAATGAGTTAAGTCTTATTTTTTCCAACTTATGAAGTATAAATATAGTTCATTTAAATTGGGATCTAGGATTTTATTATTATCCTAATTTTTTATAATTTTTAATTATCATTTTTATAAAGGTTAATTAAATAATCAGAATATAATAGTAATTGGAGGATAATAATAATTTAAGCATGAAGGGAACTTACTAATATGTAAATAAACATATAAACAAATATTACAAACACATACTTTCATACGAGTGATAAAGAGCGCATAAAATATGCATTGAACACAAAACACGACATATCATTATCATAATCATGACTGATACTAACATCACACATACATGGGTTGCCTCCTAGAAGTGCTAAGTTCTAAGTCTTCAGCTAGACTATAAATGAAAATGTAAAATAAAATAAAATAAAATTGTAACAAAACAAACTACAAAAATCTATCTCTTGCTCTCTCCCTTAAGCTTACCCCTCAGAATTAGGGTCTTCCTCATCTTCTTCCTCGTCATCTCTCTCTCCAAGATGCCATATAAAGGGTAGGTACTCAAGTGCAGAATGGAACTCATATTACTCTGGCCTTTCAACAAATGGACTATTTTTGAACATTCCAACAAGAGCCTCATTAAAATTAGATGTATACTGGTAGTATTTCTCTTATTGTTCAATTGCATGAGCCATCCGCATTTTTATTTTAAATTGCCCGTCTCGTGACTTTTCACAAAACTGAGCCTCCATTTTCCCACCAAGTCCGCCACCTGATCACTTAGAGATTTAGGAGTCCTGGAAGTCTTCCTGCTGCTATTGCTCCATGCCCCTTTAGAAGACCTAGGCTTACTAGGATCCATCTCGTCTCTATCAGATTGCTTAAAGCTCAGAATTTTACCCCTACTGAGAGCAGCTATGGGAATAACTATTCTTCATTTTGATCACCCCTCACTCCTGCTACTACAGAAAGATCACAAACTAAAGAGGGAAGGCCTAGACCACCTGAAGTAGATCCTCTCATAATGTATGTAAGGGAAGATACGATCAACTTTCCAATGTTAATAGTATAGCCCTTTTGAATGGCAAAAATTAGGAGGGCTCTATCTTTGGTTACTTCACTAATATTCTTGCTAGGGAGAATACGGGCAGAGATGAAATAGTGCTAGGCCTTGTAGGTTTGAATCATATAGGAGACAAGAAAACTGATGACCCTCTCTTCTCTAGTCTTCCACCTACCTCCACTATTTGGTCCACAAAGTATGTCTAAAATTTTTTTGGAATCAAAAGGTGCATGGCTAAAAGAAAAATATTCATCAAATTCTATATCTTGTACTTTAAGGACTATATTAATAGTGGAAGAGTCAAAAGGTTCCCATCTCCCTCTCACATAACATTTAAAATCAGAAGCCTCCTTTCCATTGGCAAAAAATTCATGCATAATATTGACAATGACCGCAAATGGTTCCTCATAAAAATGAGCCCAACTTCTAGTATAAATGGTTTGAAGGATTGGTTGGGTTAAAGAAACCACGCTCAGGGATCGAAGGCTTAGTGATTACCCAAACTGTATACATAGCCTTGGCTACCTCAGAAATAAATTTAATTATATCATAGGTGGCAGCTCTCTTCTTCCCTAATCTAAAGGTTTTGGGGGCCATTGCTATAGAGAGAAACTTAAGATAAGAGAAGAGAAATGGATGTAATGCAAGGTGAAATGAAATAAAAATGATATGCCAATTTATAAACATCGAAGTGCTATTGCACTGAAGGGCACGGTGCCACAACACTTAATACATGCACTAAATGACAAAAATGGTCAAATTCAAATGATGCAGCAGTTCATACCACGTAGCGTAGCGGCACTAGTTCTGAGAAATCAAAATGACATTTTAGAAATAGGCCACCGCTGTAGCCACATGTCAGCGCAGCAGCAATCGTATTAGTTGACTGTTGCAATGCTATCAATGCTGCAGTGATGAAAATGATGTGGCACCGCAGAATTAGTTCCTGCGCTGTGGTGCTTACCTGAAACCAATAATGTGACTTTTTGTCCGTACGATTCGTTTTAACTAATGACTTAATAGCGCTTAATGACTAAGTTTGGCTGGCGCTTTGGCACTTCGAAGATAAGCGTTGTGGTGTTAGCTTATATAATTATTAAAGCTGTTAAATTTTAATTTATGAAAATTGTACTAAAATAAAGGCAAGTGCTGCACCGTTGAAATGATATAATGCACATATGACTAATGACTTAACTATTAATGCAAAATATAATATAATGTAGATAATAACAACACCAAATGTAATATAAATATATTATTAATAAAGTATGACTATGTTTAATTCTATAATTAATTCAACAATATAGTAAATTTACAAATAAAATAAATTCTTCTTTGAAAACGTCGCCAAAAACTTAATTGGGGTGGTGGAGTAATCTAAAGAATTGTGAAAATGATTTAGGGCTCTATCAATCCCTAAATAATGCATAGGTACGATTTTGTTTGATATAAAAATTATAAAATTCCACTTAATATACGCAAGTATATGTGCCGAATCAAGTAATATAATGATAGAGTAGAGTATTGATCCCACGAGAAAGAATGTTTACTTGTAAATACTTGTACTGTCTACTTCAACTACAATAATTATCCTACTCAATAAAAATAAGTTTTTGTGGAGATCCGATCACTTAATTTAAAAAAAATAATTAATTGAAATACTATTTGGATAAATTATTTTAGATTGATAGAATATAAATACAATATATTTCTTAATGATTCTTTTTTATATTGATGCTATTCAGAGCATATGTATCACCAACTGCTTAGTCAAGAGTGAAGAGACAAAGGATAAATTAATCTCTTCCAACCACAATACCACCCTAAACTCCTATAGTTTGTCACCCTATAAAAATGTTAGAAGAATAAGTAAAGCATGTACTATTAAAACCCCCTCATGACAATTCATCTCTATAAATTTGATACATGATAAGTATTATACCTATGCATGCATCATACCAATCCAATATACATATTTGTACCTATTTCCTATTCCTAGGCTCTACATCACACCTGATATTAACTACACATATGGTCATTATGTGTATTAAATGAAGACATGGTATATTAAAAATATCATAAAATTATTGATGAAGAAAACTCATTAGTACTCCATATTTCATTTATAGTAGCAATCACAAACTTGAGAATTTAGCCAGACATGACAAACAAGTGAAGCAAATTCATTTTCATTAATTGCACAAAAGAAAAAAAGTATGGAAGAAAAGATATTACTAGATGGGTTCAATGATCTCCTCTACACTCCTCCTTGAACTTACAAAATTACTTCCAGAAACACAAGCCAAGCACTCTAATGGAATGTATCTAGAATTTCTCTAAATTCCCTTAATTGTCAATCTAAAGGAAAAATCAGAGAAGCACTATAAAGATTGAAATTAGACAAGTGACTGAACTCTCATACTAACATTACAAATAGACTAATTATAGAAAAACATAGAAAATGGATTCTGGTGCCACGGTGCTCGAGACACTAGCACCACAGGGCCCATAAAATGAACTAACATTGTAGAACTAAAGGGTTTCCTTTGTTGCGGTGCTTGTTGACATAAGCCACAGTTTAATGAATCGATGCGTCGCTTCGCTGGAAGATCATGGCTTGAATAGTTACAATTGTAGCGTCGCGGAGCTGCTAACGGTTGAGTACTGCAACGTCCATGCGGCACTCCCTTGACTTCGCGGCGCTAGAATTTGGCATTGTGTAAATAAAGACTGGGCTTTACAGTACTAAATCCTCTAACACTGCGACGCTGGGATAGTTGGCTAGGCCTTGCGATGCTGACTCCTCCGGCGCTGTCAAACAGAGACTGGGTGCTACCATGTCCATATTTAGACACTCCGGTGGTGTCAATGATGGCGCCGCGGTAGTATTGTGCCTGATGCCGCAGTGCTGTATCATACTTAAAAATTTTATTCATTTCCTATTTTTCTGCTTAAACACAACTAAAACAACACGTTTTCACTGACAAATTAAAACATAAAACATAATATTATTTACACTTATCAGGGGTGTGACACCAATATGAGATATATGGAGATACTCAAGCAAGTTATGATCGATGATGGCTACCTATCGTCTACAGACTAAACATTGCATAACTATTCTATTAGCGTTGAGCCTAAGATTCACAAACAATTCAAAGCTCATCTCATAATGATATAAAAAAGTAAGGAAGATAATAAATTAAAGAGTAGCACCAATGAAGATTTTGTAAATCTAGTAAGATAGATTTTCCTGCAGTCTTGGAGTCGATGATAGATGTCTCCTAATATCTTGTATATACAGCTTGATCTTCATATATTCTAAATATGACGTCCCTTTGCTAATTAGATGACATCCCTACTACACATGAAATTTTGCTCACCATTTATGAATGAAAAGTGAGTGAGAGTGAACTCTATTAAACAAAAATAAATAAATAAACTCACACAAGGATTATATAATTTATGAGAATGTATGAGGGAAATAGAGAAATCCAACCACTATTTATAAATTTTAATATATATTTGATTATATAGTACAATTATGATTATCCAATATGATCAATCAAGCGTTAAATCATCTCAATGACTTTTTTAAACATGTCAATCTTATTAAACGATATGTATCATATGGTACATACTTCTACCTTTTTATCATCCCAATGACTATCCAAAATAACTAGTTTACTAAGTCAAATCATATAGTACAAAGTTAATCATGCAAACATATTTTGCTACTTTTCATTCTAATCGATTATTTTTGTAATAGCATCAATTAAAATCATGCAAAGCTACATATATCATACAATATAATATACATCATATAAAATGAAATTGTTTTTATTAAATTTTTGTTATTTTTAGTTTCAAGTGTTCAAAAACCTCTTAACAAATATGAGCACATTACAAAAATGTAGAGCATAACAATAATCACATGCATAAACAATCACAACACAAATGCAACCAACACACATAGAACAATTCATCACATAGTCTAGAAACCTAAGTCTATTACCCCTAGTCAAGTTCCAAGTGCATTAAGCCTTTCATAACTAAGTTCCTTTCTAAATATATTTGTCAATTGATTTTTTGTATCAATAAACTAAATGCCCACATCACCTTTTAATACATGGTATTTAATAAAGTGATGATTAGTATTAATATATTTTTTTGTTAATGTTAAATTGGATTTTAGTGATACAATTATATATGGTGTCTATCTACAACCCAAAGTCAAGAAGTTTTCAACCACAAGACTTGGACAACATAACTTCTTACAACAATATAGTATTAATATATTTTATTTGTCAATGTTAAATTGGATTTTTAGAGCTACATAATTGTATTTCTACTTGAACAAAAAATTAATGAATATCTAACAAATTGACATGTTCCTAGTGTACTTTTCTCATCAAATTTACATCCTATGAAATTTGAATCTAAATATCGTACTAGGTCAAATGTCACACTATTTCTAGGATATCAAATGCCTAGATAAGATATTGAAAAATTCTTTTTATTGTGGCTAAATGTGAATCTTTAGGGTCCATATAAAAATATGCATATAGACATACACTAAATATAATATCAAGTCACCTGACAGTCAAGTATAATAAGGATCCTACCATCCCTCTATATCATTTTAAATCTATAAATTTTCCACTAGGGTCCTTATCTAACTATGCTATAAGACTCATGGAAGTAATTAAACTTTTACAACCTTCATATTAGACTTCATAATTAATTCCATAACATACTTAGTTTTACTTAGAATCTTTCCCTTACTTTATATTAAATCCCAAAAAGTAGATCAACTGACCCAACATACTCATTTCAAACCCATGGCTCGTGATAGATGAGAATTATTTACATAAATTATTATTTATTGATCTAAATAAAATGTCTTCCATATATATCTATGCTATCAATATATCAGTTCCTTTAATAAATACTGTAGTATCTACAATCCCTTTTATAAATGAATTATCTTATAAAGATGTGCTAAGTTTATCATACTATGCTCTTGGTACCTATTTCAGTCCATACAAAGCCTTTTTCAATTTGTAAATATGGTCGAGAAATATAGTGCTCCCATACCCTTTAAACTGTGTAAATGCTATTAATAATCTTAAACCCTCCAATCTTACAAATAGTGTAAAGGCCTCTTCAAAATCTACACATTCAATTTAATTGTGCCCTTTTATTATCAATTTTGCCTTATTTGTCACTATTGATCCAAAGTCATGTAATTTACTCTTAAATATCCATTTGGTGTCAATCAAACTTGGACCAGATGGTGTAGGTACAAATTTTAATAGACCATTTCAAGCGAATTAATTTATTTCTTTTTGCATGGCTACAATCCAAAGTTCATCAGCTAAGGAATCATCTACACTAATGGATTCAATCATACAAAAAAGGTAGTATAATTTATCTTCTGTCTAAGGCTATGTCTTGTCATAACCCCTACTAAAAGATCTCATATGCCAAGTATTTAAAATGACACGATGCATCAATTTGAAGAGAATATCAACTTTTCATAATTTTCACACCATAAGTAAAATTGTTAACATTAACTTTCACAGATTCAAATACTAGTGCAATACAAAAAAAAAAAAAAGAAAAGATATAAAAAGAAAAGAGAAATAATGCAAACTAATTAATAGTTGTTCAGCCTATTGGCCAACATTCACTCCCCAAGTCCTCTACTTGAGAAATTTACTATCTCCCTCTCCTTCTGCTCCCAGCAAAACGGAGAAGCCTCTCTCCATCACAAGTAATTGAGAAACCCTTACACAACTTTTCTTCTCAAAAAATACACCAATCTCTAGCCACATTGGCTATATTCATAAAATATAAGAACACCTTGAGATCTCAATCTCTATAATCAAAGCACAAGATGCTCTAAACCTAAAAGCTTTAAACTCTCAAATCAGAGGAACAAAAAGATATGATTTGAGAACAACCAGAAAGTGTAGTCAAACACAAATCTCTCCAAAATTTTGAAAGATTGCTAAGAAAAAACTTTTCTCACAAGAATCTTAAATTTCTTGGCAACCTCTCTTTTGATAAAGTCTCTCTAGGATTTTTGTTATATCTTATTTAAATGATGGATTACTAATCAAACCAAAAAATTACTATTTATTAAACACGACGATTAGATCATATGGCCAAGTCCTATGATCGTACAATATGATTAGCACAATCCTCTTCAAACACTAAAATGCATCTCTATTTGTTCATACTATACGATTTATATGGTATAATATGATTAGCTTACTAACTGCGTTTAGGGTGTAGAATCCATTTGTACAATCAGGGATTATATAGAAATACTATCTATTAGTTTGGATTTGTACGATATGATTTATAGAACATGATATTTTCATTAATTCAATTTTAACTATTCTCCTAGATTCTTAACCCTTAATTAGATAAATTGTACAAATAATCATCCAGTAAGACTCATATTATACTGCATGATTAATTGAATTTTTTAAATAACCTATTTAAGAAAAGAACTAATAACAATTATTTGGTTTGATTATAAATGATCTCATAGTCCAACCTGTATCATATAATATGATTATTTTTTTTAATTTTAATATTAAAAAATTCTATTTTTTTTAATTATTATATTAAAAAATTCTGTTTCTTAATATGACATGATTATTCGAAATTTTCAAAAATATCACATAATCATATAGTTTGATGCGTATCATATAGTGCAATTTATCATTACTCAAGTTATTTTTATTAACTAATAATTTCTTAATTTAACTCTCATTTGTGTGCTTAGTTGTTTCATAAATTATATACCTATAACATGCAATAGGACCCAATAATATATATATAATTTTTTACTTATTGAAGACCGTTTCTTTGGTGGCTTTCTTTCCTCAATTTAGGCTGAATGTAATTATGTGATCACCATTCAAGTAGTGTGTCATGAACCATTTTCTTTCAACACTTATTCAACTAACATGTTTAGCTTTACTAGAAGGGCTTGCACACACACAAATTTCTTAGCTCAAAAATATCACAACCAATAATATTTGTAATCATAAAAACATTAATAACATCTACAAGCTCATGGGGTGCAACATTGAGAGATTATTTTATTTAACTTTTTGTATATTAGAATAGAAGAACCTCTCAATTTTACAAAGTGGACATAAGTTTAGGGTTTGAAGGATTGGTTGGGTTGGGTTAAGAAAATGGTTTGAAGGATTGGTTGGGTTCGGTTAAGGAAACCACGCTCAGGGATCAAAGGTTTAGTGATTACCCAATATGTATACCACGCCTTAACTGCATCAAAAAGAAACTTAGTTCTGTAATAGGTGGCAGCTCTCTTCTTCCCTAATCCAAAGGTTTTGGGGGCCATTACTATAGAGAGAAACTTAAGAGTAGAGCAAGAGAAATGAATGGAATACAAGGTGAAATTAAATGAAAATGATATGCTAATTTATAAACATTGAAGTGCTACTGCGCTGAAGGTCCCGACACAATGGCGCTTAATACATGCACTAATTGACAAAAATGGTCAAATTCAGATGCTACAGCGGTTCAAACCACGTGGTGCAGCAGCGCTAGCCTGGTTCTGGAAAATCAAAATAACTTTTCAAAAATGAGCCACCTTTGTGGTGTTATTATGTGCCAGCGCAACAGCGGTCATATCAGTTGACTGCTGTGGTGCTATCAATACTACATTGATGAAAATGATGTGGTATTGCAGCATTAGTTCTAGCATTGCAGCGCTTACCAAAAACCAATAATGTGACTTTTAGTTCATACAATTTATTTTAACAAATGACTTAACAACACTTATTGACTGATTTTGACTAGCATTGTGGCGCTTCAAAGATAAGCATTACAGTGGTGGAGATTCAATCACTTAATTTAAAATAAAAAATAATTAATTAAAAAACAATTTGGATAAATTATTTTGAAATAATGAAATATAAATACAATATATTTTCTAATGATTCTCTTTTATATTGATGCTATTCAGAGCATATGCATCACCAACTGCTCAGTCAAACGTGAAGAGACAAAGGATAGATTAAACTCCTCCAACCTCAATACCACTCTAAACTCACATAGTCTATCACCCTATGAAAATCTTAGAAGAGTAAGTAAAACATATATTATTAAAACCCCCTCATAACAATTTATCTCGATAAATTTGATATATGACAAGCATTATTGTGGCAAAATGTGAATCTTTCGGGTCCATAAAAAAATGAATATAGACATACACTAAATATAATATCAAGTCAACTGATAGTTAAGTATAATAAGGATCCTATCATCCCTTTATATCATTTTAAATCTATAAATTTTCCACTAGGGTCCTTATCTAGCTATGTTGCAAGACTCATGGAAGTAATTAAACTTTTACAACCTTCATATTAAACTTCTTAATTAATTCCTTAACATACTTAATTTTACTTAGAATCTTTCCCATGCTTTATATTAAATCCCAAAAAGCAGATCAACTGACCCAACATACTCATTTCAAACTCATGATTGATGATCGATGAGAATTATTTACATAAATTATTATTTATTGATCTAAATAAAATGTCTTCCATATATATCTATGCCATCAATATATCAATCCCAATTTTTTTAATAAAAACTGCAGTATATATAGTCCCTTTTACAAATGAATTATCTTATAAAGATGTGCTAAGTCTATCATACTATGCTCTTAGTACCTATTTCAGTCTATACAAAGCCTTTTTACAATTTGTAAATATGATCAGGAAATATAGTGCTCTCATACCCTTTAAGCTATGTAAATGCTATTAATAATCTTAAAACCTCCAATCTTACAAATAGTGCAAAGGTCTCTTCAAAATCTACACATTCAATTTAATTGTATCATTTTGCTATAAATTTTGCCTTATTTGTCACTATTGATCCAAAGTCATGTAATTTATTCTTAAATATCCATTTGATGTCAATCACACTTTGACTAGATGGTGTAGGTACAATTTTAATATATCATTTCTAGAAAATTAATTTATTTCTTCTTGCATGGCTACAATCCAAAGTTCATCAGCTAAGGAATCATCTACACTAATAGATTCAACCATACAAAAAAGGTAGTATGATTTATCTTCTATCTAAGGCTATGTCTGGTGATAACCCCTACTAAAGGATCTCCTATGTCAAGTCTTTAGAATGACACGATGCATCAATTTCAAGAGAATATCAACTTTTCATAATTTTCACACCATGAGTAAAATTGTTAACAATAACCTTCCCAAATTCAAATACTAGTGCAATACAAAAAAAGAATAGAAAAAGAAAGAGAACAAAAAGAAAAGAGAAATAATGCAAACCAATTAATAGTTGTTCAGCCTATTGGCCTACATTCACTCCCCAAGTTCTCTACTTGAGAATTTTACTATCTCTCTCTCCTTCTGCTCCCAACAAGACGGAGAAGCCTCTCTCCATCACAAGTAATAGAGAAATCCTTACACAACTTTTCTTCCCAAAAAATACACCAATCTCTAGCCATATTGGCTAGATTCATAAAATATAAGAACACCTTGAGATCACAATCTCTATAACCAAAGCTCAAGAAGCTCTAAACCTGAGAGCTCTAAACTCTCAAATCAGAGGAACGAAAAGATATGATTTGAGAACAACTAGAAAGTGTAGTCAAAAACATAAATCTCTCCAAAAATTTGAAAGATTGAAAGAAAAGGAAGAGAGATTGCTAAGAAAAAAACTTTTCTCACAGAACTTAAATTTCTTGGCAACCTCTCTTTTGCTAAACTCTCTCTAGAATTTTTGTTATATCTTATTTACATGATGGATTAATAATCAAACCAAAAAATTACAATTTATAAAACATGACGGCTAGATCATATGGCCCAGTCCTATGACCATACAATATGATTATCACAATCCTCCTCAAACACTAAAATGCATCTCTATTTGTTCATACCATAGGATTTATATGGTACAATATGACTAACTTACTGCCTTCAGGTTATAAAATCCATTTGTACAATCAAGGATTATATAAAAATATCATTGATTAGTTTGAATTGTACGATATGATTCATACAATATGATATTTTTCTTAATTCAATTTTAACTATTCTCCTCGATTCTCAACCCTTAATTAGATAGATCGTACAGATAATCATCCATTTAGACTCATATCATATTGCATAATTAATTGAATTTTGAAATAACATATTTAAGTAAAGAACTAATGACAATTATTTGGTTTGATTATAAATGATCGCATAGTCCAACCTATATCATATAATATGATTAATTTTTTAATTTTAATATTAAAAAATTATGTTACTTAATACAACTTGATCTTTCAAAAATTTCAAAAATATCAAATAATCATATAATTCGATGCAAATCATATAATACAATTTGTCATTACTCTTAAGTTATTTTTATTAACTAATAATTTCTTAGCTCAAAAATATCACAACTAATAATATTTGTAATCATCAAAATATTAGTAACCTCTACAAGCTCATGCGGTTCAACACTCTAGAGATTATTTTATTTAACTTTTTGTATATTAGAATAGAAGAACCTCTCAATTTTACAAAGTGGACATAAGTTAAGAAGACCAAATCACTTGAATTATGTATTTAGTTTTTCAACTTTAAATTTCTTTCACATGTACTTCAAACTATTTTTAAGATATCTCAAGTCACAATTTATTCGCAGTATCTCTATCTAAATCCCAAAAAGAGAATTTTCTCTTAGTCACTTCTCATCCGAGTATTTGTGAAATTTCTCCTATTAATAGGTTGAGATGGCATGATTTGAAAGCAAGCGTAGATAGGCTGATCCTCCCTTATAGGTAGAGATGGCATGAGCTAAGGACAATGATGAGTGTGACAGTGTGAGAACAAAATAGAGACTTAAAGGGTCACCCTACTATTTGTAACAAGAGGAAATCGGGCACGTTGTAAATAAGAAAGAAAACTTGCCCCGACGAAATATGCACAAAAAAACAACAAATTTGCTGCAAAAGTACGTTGTATTCTCTCGATTTGCTAAGGCCACCTCCGCAAAATGCCCCAATTTACTTTATCACAGAATTTTTATGCTTTTACATATTTAACATATAAATATTTATATATATAACACTCTAATCTCTAAATCATGTTAAAAATATCATTAACATAATTTTAAGTAAAATATATATTTTTAATAAAAATATTTTGATGTTATTTAAATAGTAGATTGCTATATAAATTTAAATATTAGTTATGTAAATATATAAAAATTTTATATTATGCGTTGACAACTTGCACAGATATAAGGACTGCTTCCATTATTAGTGAAGAAGTAAGCTTTTTGCCTAATAGTCTAACAAGGAAAATACGCCAACTTCTTTGTTTACAGTTCTGTAAACAAAATCACTTGTTCTGCTTCAAAAAATGGTGTTGATTGTCAGAAATTTTCCGCACATATTAACTTTGTTGAATAGCTCTTATAGGAAATTGCATCAGCAAGCCACTGCGAATTAGATGAGTCTCTAGAACATGCCAAAGTTGTATATAAATTGCTAGTATTATTATAGCCAAGATGGGATGCACATGCCTAGTTATTAGTACAATATGAAAGCAAGAAAGAAAATAAATTCAGGTTTCATTTGAGACGGTTTTCTTACTGCTTCTTAAAGCATCTTTTTAGTACAAATATTTGTACTAAAAAACTACTTTAAGAAGCAATAAGAAAGCCGTCCCAAATAAAACCTCAATCACTCAATTAAATCTGCTATTCAAATATGTTATTCAGATAGAAATTAAAATTAAAAAAGAGCTACAATGTTTCATAAAATAAAATCTAGTGTTAAGGTAGGGCCTAAAATTGATTGGTTGTCACAATTATGGCCATGAATCATAAGGTTCAAATAACAGAAACAGATTCTATTAAAGTTGATTCCATCAATTTCTCCTTAAACCGCAAGTTTAGAAGTTTCCTGGATTCAATATGATCGTTTAGAAGTTTTTGCCTCGACTGTTAAAGGACTTAACATATATATGGTAGATTTCTGGACATCTAAAGATACAATCTGATTGCAAACTGCACCGATACTGAACTGCAGGCGCATCAACAAAAGCTGCGAAAAAATAAGAAAAATAAAAAGAAGCAAAGCTGCTCGAGAAAAAGTTTACCCTGCCTCCTTCCATTTGACAAATAAAGCAAGCAAAAGCACTAGGTGCACAAAAACAAAAATGCCAAATGAACAAGTTTATATGCATATGATAAAGAGAAAATATCAGAGATATCAGAAGGCACAAAGGCACCTACCAGATTATCAAGCTTTGGTTTTTATTGAATTCATACGCATCCAACGTCATTTTTATCCATTTTGATCTTTGGTTCAGTCGGGCTGGGGTGCTCTACATATAGCTGCACTTTTAGAGGCTCGCTGCTCATTGACTTTATTGGTGTAATGCAAGGAGGCTGCAGCCATTGTTTAGCGTCAGTTGGAACCCACATTTGCGCCTTGGTGTCATTATTTTGATCAGGAAGGGCACGAAAGTAAGCAGTGATCTCCCAGCTGCTTCCTGTAGGGAATAAAATTCAAGCAGCTTTTGAGGCATCAGTTAATGAGAAAGGAGTTTTATGCTAGTAAAAGAAAAATTCAAGAGGATACCAGGAGGAAGGGATTTTGTAAGTGGCTTAGCAACCGTTAACTTCACCAGGAACGCCCTCAGAGCAAACTCGAGGTCATTCTCCTCAACTGTAGAACTGTATGATTGGCTGACTGTGAGTTTGAACACAAATCGCTCGACTGGAATGTGATCCTTATCATAGAAAATAACTGCAACCCTCTCAATTAGGCCCTATTATAGAAAAGAGTAAATCTTAATTTACACGGACTTCATGGACAGATAAAGAGTGGAAATGTAAGCCAATAACACTGAAGTGAGCTTTCCTAAGCTGGCTGGTTTCAGCACTCAGAAGACAAAAGATTCAGCAAACTTTATATGGAGAAACTGTGAAAAATAACAATTAGTTATATACTGAACACAGCCTTTTTCTTCAAAAGAAAGGGGATAGAAAGATGCGAATTAAATGAGTAGTGTCATTAGCAACAGTCAATATGCAAAGATATTAGCAATATATATTAAAATAAGCCAATCAAGGAGATGAATAGAACAATACCGCTATGCTCATGACTTGAACTCATTCAATAAGCATCCGCCAGCGATCATAAAAATGATAAACCCTTGATAGCAAGGTGGTTAATAATGATTGAACTGATGCAAGAAATGTTTTTCATAAATTTAGACTTTAAAATGAAAAACATGGAACAACATGAATAATATGATAGAAAAGCAGCAACCCTGAGCACTGATCACTCAATCTAAGAGCACAACAGCTCTTCTATGTACTTCCCGCTCTTTCCCCCCATCAAGCCAGAACTTAGACGAAACTGCAAAACAGAATGTTCTAAAAAACTACTTCCCAACAAGAAAGAGAAAGATGAGAACAAAGCGTTCATCCACCAGTTCTCTATTTGACCCTAACGTAAGGTCAATCCATGCAAAATTGCAACAATGCATATTTCACAATTTCAAATATCTTGCTAAACTGGTTGAAGATCCTGTGTGGTACACGGGTATTTCAAGATAAAGTTATCTTCACCTTATTCCTATCCTAAGACGCTTATTTGCAGGCTATTGAAATTAAGGCTTCATTTGGCACAGCTTTCTTACCACTTTTTAAAGCAGCTTTTTAGTACAAAATTTTAATTTTTGTACTAAAAAACTGCTTTAAGAAGCAGTAAGAAAGCCGTCACAAACAAAGCCTAAATCATTGCCATTTGAATGTTGGAGGCTTGTTTGAGCCGCTCAATATTTGCATAGTGCTATTATTTTGGTTTGTTTTTTGACCAACATCCATCCCTACTACATACTTGACCATCTTTTTCATTTAACCGCCCATCATCTTTCATTACTCACCAACAAGTAAATACAATTTTATTTTATTCATCTATGAGCTTTAAAATTGAATTAAGAGGGAAGAATGAAAGAAGGATTTCATGCATATTATTTTTCCATGGCTTCTGCAGGCTTGTGAGATTATTATGTAAGTAAATATTGAGGTGCTGTGATAAAGCCACCTGATGCAGAATGTGAATGCCAAAGAATGGCTTGTTATACTTCCAATTTTATATAATGCTTTAGCAATCGTTCAATTATGCAGTATAATGTGTAATCTTTTCATGTATACAGTAGTCATGCATACTTCACATGATGCAATTGGAGCATTTTGACAACATTCATGTTGCTCAATTCAGTTTTAGGTTTATTTTTTATGTTTTAAGGGCAAGGGAAAATTAGTTTTTTATTTTCCTTGACTACTATAAGCAGGTTTTGTTAGTTCATTATGGAATATAATTGTGTTAATTAATTGGGTTGCACTATTAATAGAGAGGGAGTTGAAGGTAAACTAGAATTGTGGAGGTCAACCTTAGAGTCTAAAGGTTTTCGCTTGAGTAGATCTAAAACGGAATATATGGATTGTAATTTTAGTAATAATAGACCTAGTGAGGGCATTGTGACTTTGGCCGATCAAGTCATTAATAAGAGTACACGTTTTAGATATCTTGGATCTATTGTTCAGAGTGATGGTGATATAGATGGGGATATTATCAGCAGAATCCAAGTTGGATGGTTGAAGTGGAGGAATGCATCGGGCTTATTGTGTGATAGAAAAGTACCCCTCAAACTTAAGGGAAAATTCTATAAGATGGTGGTGAGACCTGCAATGCTTTATGGTGCTGAATGTTGGCCATTAAAAGAGAAGCATAATTCTAAGTTAAGTGTTGCAGAGATGAGGATGCTCAGGTGGATGAGTGGCTTTACCCTTAGAGATAGGATACGAAATGAGCATATTCGTGAAAAGGTTGGAGTAGCTCCAGTGGAAGATAAGATTAGAGAGAGTCGCCTTAGATGGTTTGGTCACGTAAAACGGCGGCCTCCCGATGACCCGGTTAGGAAAGTAGAGGTCTTAGATTTGACTTATGTTAAGAAAGGTAGAGGTAGACCTAAAAAGACTTGGTTAGAAAATATTAGAAATGATCTTTCTTTATTAGATTTAAACGAGAATTTGACTTTTAATAGGACACAATGGAGAAAAAGGATTCATGTAGCCGACCCCACGTAGTGGGATAAAGGCTTGATGTTGTTGTTGTTGTTGTAATTGGGTTGCACTATTAAATCAAAAATCAATTCCGTCAATCGAACTCGACGAGGAGCTCATTGGGGATTGTGAGGGGCGATGTGGCCCCTACTCTAGGGTTTGGAGGTAAAGCCCCCAAGATGCCGATTTTATAGCACCGAAGCGCTATGGACTCAGCACCTAGTTAATGTTGTAGACCCCCTGTGAGAAAAAGAACTCAACGCCCAGGCGCTATGAAACTGATGTGAGACTGAGAACCCAGTTTCATGGCACTACGGGATAGACGCCGCGGTACTGTGGGCCAAGTAAGTCTTTTTTTTTTTTTTGTTGCATTGTACGAGTTGTAATTGAATGGTGGTTATGCTCTGGCATATAAAAGGGTGTGAAGGCTGCTAAAGAGTATAAGAAGAGAGGATGATGTGTACATTCTAGTTTCATAGTGAATTTCTTTAAATAGTTGACATCGTGGTTTTTCCTATTTACAACTTTTTCATATAAATTCTAGTGTTCTTTTTTCGTTGTTTTTTTTCCTAGTTTATTTCGATTTTGTTTACTCCCAACAACAAATATTAAAGCCACATTCTTTGGTTCAACGGGTAGTAATGGCTAATAAAACAAGCTATAATATTGAAAAGTTTAATGGTTCGAACTTTGCTTTCTGAAAGATGCAAATTGAAGATCTGCTCTATCAAAAGAAGTTATATTTGTCGCTAGATGGAATCACCAAGAAACTAGAATCGATGACCATAGAGGAATGGGAAGTTCTTATCCAAACATCCATACATTTATTCGACTTTAATGTTCCTCATTGTTGCCTTCAAAATTGTTAGTGAGAAAACTACTGTCAATCTCATGGCTGCATTAACAAAAATGTATTAAAATCCTTCGGCTTCGAACAAATTTTTTCTAATGAATAAATTATTCAACATGAAAAAGATAGATAGTACTCCAATGGCTGAACATCTGAATGATTTAAACACTGTAAAAAGTCAGTTATATCATATCGGCATCAAGTTTAATGACAAGATTAGGGATTTGTTACTTCTATCTTCATTGCCAAAAAGTTGGGATGTTCTAATTACTACGGTGAGTAATTCTTCAGGAAACACAAAGTTGACCTTTTAGGATATCGTGAGGTTAGTGCTGAGTGAAGTTCATAAGAAGAAAATGGTGAAACTTCAAATTTTACTCTTAATGTTGAAACCAGAGGAATGTGTGTAGATAGAAATTCAAGCTGAAGAAGATCTTTTCGACCCCTAAAAATATTATTAACGGCTGAGATGAGCTTGTCCGACGAGGTCGACAATCGACCAACGTGACTTGTACTAGAAAGATTGATGTAGCTCTAAGTTATGCAAAATAGCCATAAAGAACCTCCAACCACAAAACGGATCATATCGTTGCAACCGAAATGTCAAAATTATCCAATAGAGACCTCTCGCAAGCAATTCATGTGAAGGCAATCGAAATCATCAAAATGCATGCGCTATGATAGGCTAGGTATCCTGAATGACATCCGTTCACAAAATGGATAGTGTGATTGCATTTGGAACATCCCAAAACATAGAAAAAGACACCAACCAATATTGCCCGTATGTCGGCACAAGAAAATCAGTGAAAATTCCACCTGTACACGCTCAGCAAAGCAGAGTTAGACATGCGCAAGCAATGAATGTGTTAAACTAGTCATTGGACCGGTCCAACCAGTCCACACTGGACCTACTCATGTCTACAGGAGCCGAAACAGAGTTCCGTTCTCCCTTGTTGCTGCCCAAACTGTGAGGCATAGCAGCTCCCATTAGGAAGAAATTAGGGGGGTTTATGAGGGAAAATTCAAAGTAGGGGCTGTTTAGAGATTTCCTTTTAGAATGTATGCTTTAAGTAGTATGTTTTTCTAGGGTTAGGGTATGGAGTATTTTGCTAAATTGTGATTGTTCTTCGTTGTTTTGGGCTCTAGCGGTGTCTAGAGAGTTGGGAGAGATGGATCTTCCTCTCCAATTGAAGATCCATTATATCTTGTATGCTTTTTACCTACTATTATCAATTTAATCGTTTCCTCACTTGTGTTTTCATCAAATCCTTCCACTGTCTGGTTTCGTGCCTTGCTAAAATTCAAATTCAGCCAAGGCAATTTGGAGATTGACAATGATTTCTATCATATTGGTATCAGAGTGGTGCCCGAGGCTGAAATCTGGGCTTTCCTTTGCTGATTTTTGCGGTTTTCTTCCCTCCAAATTGCTGATTTCTACTGATTGAAGGGCAGATTTCCTTTTTTTATCGCTGGCCAAGATCCGAGTACCTATGGCGGCCAAGAAGGTGGATGCTTTGGAAGAGCGTCTCGGAGGAGAAATGAGTCAAATCAAAGCAACGGTGGAGGGCATAATCTTCTCAATGGAGGATAAGTTCTCCAACCTAGAAGAGATGGTAAAGAAAGTGTTGGATCTTCACAACCAAATGGCGACATCGGAGGCAAAAGTACCGGTAGGGGGGAATATCAATTTTGGTAGTAGAAGGGATGACCACGATGTGGAGACCTTGGAGGGAGAAAAAAGAAGACCTATTATCGAGCCTATTCAAAGGGAGGAGATAGGTAGAAGGTATGTAGAAAGACGTAAGTATGTGGGGTATAAGCGAAGGGGGGCTGATTTTGAAAGGAAGAGGGGGGAAATTGAAGGTGGGTTTGGGTACAAACATGGAAGGGAGGATTGAGATACTTGGGGAGAACCACCAACGTGGGGAAAGGGAAATTATGGAGAAATCACAGGGAACGAGGGAGATCCGAGGGTGAGAAGCTGCAGATGCCCATCTTTGAGGGAAATGATGCAACCGGGTGGATCAACAAGGTCAAGAAGTAGAGGAGAGGCTGACGGCAGCTGGCCTATGTTTGGAAGGGAAGGCATTAGTTTGGTAACAATTGAAGGATATGCAACGACCCATATGGAGCTGGAGGGAGTTCAAAGGTTGCTTGTTGAAACATTTCCGAACCAGCAGAGGAGGAGACTTCTATGAGCAGTTTTTTGCCCTAACACTGGATGGCTTGGTGGTAGAATATCGGGAGAGGTTCAAGTACCTTGCTAGCCGACTGGATAGCCTTTCTGAGATGGTATTAGAGGGGAACTTCATGAAGGGACTCAAAGCATAAATCCAGGCAGTGGTTACAGTGATGAGCCCTCGTGACTTGGGAGAGGCTATGGAGCTAGCACAATTAGTGAAGAATCAGATGCACCTGGAAAGGGGGACCAGAGGCAGTAGTTCAGGAGGCTCGTATAGGATGACCACCATACTCTTAGCTTCCAAGGGGCCAACACCGGGAAGGCCTTCGTGAGTCCCCAATGGAGAAGCCTGCAGGAGGGGGATTTGGGGGAAATTTTAATAAGCTCACTGAGAAGGAACTGCAGGAGAAATGGGCGAAGGGATTGTGCTTTAGATGAGATGAGAGGTACATGCCAGGGTAGAGGCGTAAGGACCGAACTCTTTAGGTTCTCATCATCTGTGATGACGAGGAAGCTGAGGACGGAGGTGAGAGTGAGGCAGTCGTAGAGGAGGAGGAAGAGTTGCATCTTGACATAGAAGAAGTCTCCTTAAACTCAGTGGTAGGTTCACCCCAAATCAAACCATGAAAGTGAAAGGAGAAATAGCAGACAAAGAGGTGGTGATGTTGATCGACAGTGGGGCTACCCAAAATTTTATCTCCATCAGGTTGTTTGACCAATTGGGGGTAAAATTAGGAGACACCGGGGGCTATGGGGTGATGATGGGCACTGGGAAGGTGGAGATGGATAGAGGAGTGTGTAGGGGAGTTTTGCTGACTAAACAGGGTGTTTAGATGAGGGAGGATATTCTCCCAGTGGAGTTAGGAAGCACTGATATCATCCTGGGGATAAAATGGCTGCAGACCTTGGGCAGTACCAAGGTCAATTAGGGAGCACTGACGATGGAACTAGTGGTGGAAGGAAGAAGAGTGGTGATCCAGAGAGATGCAGAGTTGTCCAAAGCCATGGTATCTCTCAAAACCATGGTAAGGATCATACAGTAGGTGAAGGAGCATTTTCTCCCAGTAGAGTTAGGAAGCACTGATATCATCCTGGGGATAAAGTGGCTGCAGACCTTGGGCGATACCAAGGTCAATTGGAGAGCACTTATAATGGAACTAGTGGTGGAAGGAAGAAGAGTGGTGATCCGGAGAGATGCAGGGTTGTCCAAAGCCATTGTGTCTCTCAAAACCATAGTAAGGATCATACAGTAGGTGAGGGGAGGATTTCTAGTAGAACTGCAGAGCCTAGAAGGGATCATACTAGAGGAAGGGGGGACACTTCTTTTTCAGTACATCCACTCATATAGCAGCTTAGTGAGGTCTTTCAACCACCTGAAGGCTTACCACCACCGAGGGAGCAGGAGCATGCATCATCCTAAAGAAGGGGGTGCCACTGATTAGTGTCTGACCATACCACTACCCTTAGATTCACAAGGGCGAGATTGAGAAGTTGATCTGGAAGATGTTGGAGGTGGGGATCATCAAGCCGAATGTGAATCCTTTTTCTAGCCCAGTATTGTTGGTCAAGAAGAAGCATGGGAGCTGGAGATTCTGCGTTGATTACCGGGCTCTGAATAAGGAGACTGTACTAGATAAGTTTCTCATAGCGGTGATCGATGAGCTATTGGATGAGTTGTGTAGAGTAGTGGTGTTCACCGAGATAGATCTGAAGTCGAGATACCATTAGATCAGGATGTCCATAAGGGACATTACGAGTTCTTAGTGATGTCATTCAGCCATATAAACGCCCCTACTACTTTTCAATGGCTGATGAATAGAATATTTCGACTATACCTCTAGAAGTTTGTACTGATCTTCTTTGACGACATCCTTGTGTACAACAAGTCCGAGGAGGAGCATTTAGAGTACTTGAGGGTGGTCTTAAAAGTCTTACAAGAGCAGCAGCTGAGGGCCAACCTGAAGAAATGTTATTTTGCACTAGCTAGTGTGGAGTACTTGGGACACGTGGTATCCCAGGAGGGAGTAGCTGTTGATCAGGTCAAGATTGAGGCAATGCTGAAAATGGCCTCTACTTAGGAATCTGATATAGTTGAGGGTTTTCCTAGGATTGACCGGGTACTACATGAGATTTATAAGGCGATATAGCACCATAGCCTGGCCTTTGACAGAACAGCTGAAGAAGGATTTGTAGGGAGAGATGGCTACCCAAGCCTTTGAGAGATTGAAAAAAGCCATGACCTTCGTACCGTGTTGGCCCTACCATATTTCAGCCAAATCTTTATGGTAGAGACTGATGCTTCAAGATATGGGTTGGGAGCAGTGCTCAAGCAGAATCACAGGCCCATAACTTACTTCAGCCAATTGTTGACAGCTAAAGCTAGACTAAAGTCAGTCTACGAGAGGAAGTTGATGGGGATTGTGTTGGCTATTCAAAAATGGCGATCGTGTTGGCTATACATCTGGGTCGATATTTCATTGTCAAAATAGACCAAAAGAGCTTGAAGTATCTGTTAGAAAAAAGGATGGTGACCGAGGAGCATCAGAAGTGGCTGTCAAAGCTGTTGGGCAATGACTTTTAGATCCAGTATAGGCCAAGGTTAGAGAACAAGGCGGCTGATGTCTTATCCAGATGTATGGCAGAGCTCTAGGAGTTAGCCATATCGATGCCAATGATGATGGATTGGGGGGCTATTAAAGAAGAGAGTGTGTAGGATAAGGAGTTGAGAATGATTAGAGTAGATCTGCTAAAGGATAAGAATAGCCACCCTGGCTATTCCCTAGAGGGGGAAAGATTGCTGTACCAGGGGATATTTGTGCTGCCTTGGATTTCGGTTCATATTCCATACTTGTTACAAGAGTTCCATGGAAGCACTGTGGGGAGTAGTTCTGGTGTACAAAAGATACAGGAGATTGACAGCAGAATTATATTAGAAAGGGATGCACAAGGATGTGGATGAGATGGCGGCTAGATATGTGGCATGCCAGCGGAACAAGTATATGGCTATAGCTCCGGGAGTGTTACTCCAACCCCTAGCTCTACCAATTAGGGTATGAGAGGAAGTCAGTATGAACTTTATAGAAGGGATAACCCCGATCTGAGGGGCTTACAGTGATTCTGGTGGTAGTTGACAGGTCGAACAAGTATGCTCATTTCATCCCCATACGACATCCTTACATAGCAGTGACAGTGGCAGTGACATTCATCAGAAAGGTGGTCAGATTGCACAAGATACCGGAGTCTATAATGTCCGATAGAGAGAAAGTGTTCCTCGGTCACTTTTGAAGGGAGTTATCAGGCTGCAGGGGCAGTACTGAAGAAAAGCGCGCACCACTTACCACCCTCAGATAGATGGGCAAAACAGAGGTGGTTAGTAGGAATATGGAGACTTACCTATGATGCTTTGTTTTATAGACCCCTCGACTTTGGGCCAACCATGGGCGGTGTACTAATACAACACTTCGTATCATTCAGCTTCACAGATGACTCCCTTTAAGGTTTTATATGGGAGGGATCCACCTCCCCTGGTACATTTAGGCAGAGTAACACTCCGATTTCTTCTGTGGAACAATACTTGGAGGAGTGGATGGGTGTTGAATGAATTAAAAGGGCATTTGCTGAGGGCTCAGCGGATCATGAAAAAGCAGGCAAATGAGCATAGGAAGAACATCTAATTTGAAAGTGAGAGAGGGTATATTTGAAGCTTCGTCCTTATAGACAGAGGACGGTAATGAATAGGGGAAATGAAAAGCTGGCACCAAGGTACTTTGGCTCTTACAAAATAGTGGAGAGAGTTGGAGCTGTGGCTGACTGATTGAGACTATCCCCAACCACTACCATACACCCAATGTTCCACGTCTCCTAGTTGAGGAGAGCTATTGGGGACCATACAGCTAGTTCGGAGTTACCGACGACACTGACAAAGGATCTGGAGGTAGTATTAGAACCACTAGAGTTGAAAGGGGCACGACAGGGCGAAGGAGGGATTAAGAAAGTGCTGATCGAATGGAAGAATCTACTCGACTATGATGCCACATGGGAATAATATAAGAGAGTGAAGCATTAGTTTCCATCTTTTCACCTTAAGGACAAGGTGGGTCATTAGGAGGCGAGTATTGTTAGACCGGTCATTTGGAGGCGAGTATTGTTAGACCGGTCATTGGACTGGTCCACACTGGACAGGCTCATGTCTATAAGAGGCGGAGTAAAGTTCCACCCTCCCTTGTTGTCGCCCAAACTATGGGGCCCAACGGGTTAGGAGGGAAAATTAAAAATAAGGGATGTTTAGAGATTTCTTTTTGGATTGCATGCCTCAAGTAGTATGTTTTCCTAGGGTTAAGATATGGAGTATTTTGCTGAATTGCGATTGTTCTTCACTGTTTTGGGCTCTAGCGGTGTCTAGAGAGTTAGGAGAGATAGATCTTCCTCTCCGATTGAAGATCCATTATATCTTGTGTGCTTTTTACCTACTATTATCAATTTAATCGTTTTCCCACTTGTGTTTTCATCAAATTCTTTCACTATCTGGTTTTGCGCCTTGTTGAAAATTCAAATTCATCCAAGGTAATTTGGAGATTGACAAGTGTTTTTTATCAGAACATTCGATGAGCAAATTGGCATGCAATTAAAATAAATATTTATCCATTAAAAAAAGATATTATTAAATTAAATTTTAGTATCTTTATATTGAAAATAATGTAAAAAATAGTTAAAAATAAAAATATAAAAATTCCAATTTCTAGAATATTTTTGGTACCATTTTGTCCTCTTCATTAGACTCTGGCCATCCCGCCTCCTAGTGTCATCGGCCACCTGTAAGTCGACCACCCTGCCACCCTCCCAAAATTTTTCCTAAATGGGGTAGACACCAAGAGGCTACCAGAATTTTCATTAAAATTAGAACTTAAAAATATAAGTTATGGACTTATACATGCATTGCAAGGGACTTAAATTTGCAATAACTTAATGGATTTAAACAAACTCACATAAAAATTAAATACTTAAAAGTGAAATATAAACAGTTTAAAGAGTAAAAAAAAGCAAGAAGGGAACTGAATTTGAAAGCTTGCTCGAGCGGAAAACTTGAAATCCAAAACCCTAGAAACCCCTAGCTCAAGCCTAAATAAAACTCACAAGAATAACTCAAATGAAAACTCTTATTAAAGCCTTGAAATGTGCAAAGAGCAACCACCCTACTCACCATATATATAGGGAGAAAAAAAGCTCCCTATGGGGCCCACACCATAATTAAAAATAATATATTTAATGCCCAAAAGTATGACAAGTTTAAAACATGCTATACCTGTTTCTCATATTCGCCCCAATATGGCCTTTTTCACCATTGAATCCACAACCCCCTCGTATAAGTGGACAGAAGGAATAAAAAATCAAAATTTGCATGATTGCCACTTACACGAATTTTGTAATATAACTACCCAATTCTAATTTACAGCGCCTCCAGGCAAAGGTGAGTGAAATGATTAAATTATGATATTTTCAAGTCACTTGCACACATCCCAAAGCATTTTTCAAATCCTACTAAAACCGTCTCAAGAAGCATGCAAATGTACCCAACGCCCCGCATGTTGTGCACAAGTGTCATACGAATGAATTAAATATAATGCAAGTACGCAGCACAAATAAGTTTAAAGTTACATTAAAATATGAGTCTTGAAAATGTCGAATCTACATATGCTCCGACAAGTGCTACAAATATACATGCATAGTATCTAAGAATGTTATGCAGATAGAAAGATCAGAAAATAAATTTTCAAATCCCCTACTATAATAATTATGAAAATTCACTGATGATAATGCAGGTGCACCATGCATTTGTATTGAAATGCATTTAAAAATATAATCTGTAAATGCCATGATAAATATGCAAAATGCATTTTGCAAATGCAAAATGCAAGTGCATTAAACATATATATTAGAATATGCTGAAATGTGCAAAAGCAAAATACACCAAAAATACATGCAAATGTAATATGCAAAAGCATTAAAGATGTGCAAGTGCATTATGTATATGTACTAGAACGGGTACAAATGCAATATGAAATGCACTGAAAGGCATTTACCCATATGTGCTCTGATCGTCATACTAAGCATTTAAGTCTAAATGTCCGAGAATGCTGCGTGGGTTAAAATAGAAAAATAAAATTTCAAATCAAGTCTGATCCTCCCTCTTGAAAGACCAAGTCAACAAAACCTGAATTTACAAGCCAACCTACGATCCTAAAATTTACAGAGATATTTATTTTAAAGTTCACATTAAGCCTTTAAGGCCTCGTTAAAAGAAGCACATTACAAGAAATGAAAATAAACAAACTCTTAGTTGTCGACACCTATACAATAATCTCCAAAATTATCAGAGGAATCGAATCCTTTGTTGAAGGGCAAACAAAGTTAATAAGGTTCGAATAATAAAATAAAACTATTTAAAATCCATAATGATGATCGTGTTGAATGTGAATCTAAACTAGATGGAATCCTACACATTAAAATATCCCAAAATACAGTATAGATATAAATATTTTTGAAGTGTCTTTAATGTAACCTCGATGATGGCCATGATAAAAGTGAATCTCAACTAAAGGGGACCCCATATTTTAAAGTATCCCAAAATTCTGTTGCAAAAACAAATATATTGAAAGAAACTACATCGTCACCCCAATGATGGCTACATTGATAACATAACTCAACCTAAGGGGACCATGTTGATTACCAAAAATGCCCCCAAATGCCAAAGTTTATCATTCTGAGGCTCGAAATTTGATAAAAAAAATAAAGTATGATATTTATCAAAATTTTAAAATTTAAAGTGAAGTTAATAACTTAAAAAAAGAGTAAAGTAAAAATCCATCCATCCACTGCAACAGTTTGTCAAAAAGAACAAATTTGAGAATAACTTCAGCTCAAAAAAGCGAATATTCGAGCAAGTGTACCGCTAAGGTTCATTCTCAAATAATATCGTGCTAGTAAGGACGTGGCATAGGTCCTTTAACTAGTGATTTTGCAGTCAAATTACACCATAGGGAAATACTTATGACCAAATAGTTTTACAGCCAAATGGTATCATAAAATAACGGTCACAGCCAAAGCCCATATGTTCCCCAATGGTTCTAAATGCTTAAGAAATGAATCAAAGGGCGTACTTAATATAGAACAAAACATTCTATTAGCTAAGGTTGGCTCGAATGTCCCTTTAGATAAACATTCACCCTAAGTCTGTAAGGTATTATAAAATAAAGCAATTCATAGCTGCAGACAAGAATCCTTCAATCAGGTTGGGTCGACTGTCTCCTCCAACAAAGTAGATTAGAAACAATCACAACCCAAGATGACGGAGTCATGGGATCTTGATCGGGCCATCATCATTCCTGTCACACCCATCTGGCCATCATCATGAATGCTTTTAAAATCTTCTACTTCTTATGTAGAACTCTCCATAGCACTTCTCTTGTAACTTTATCATATGCTTTCTCTAAATCAATAAAAATCATATGTAGATCCCCTTTATTCTCTCTATACTTCTTTACAACTTCTCAATAAATGAATAGTTTCCATAGTAGACCTACCTGGCATGAATCCAAATTGATTTTGAGAAACATTAGTGTCACGCCGCAACCTATGCTTCATAACTCTCTCCCATAGTTTTAAGGTATGACACATTAACTTAATTCCTCTATAATTCGCACAATCTTGTGCATCACCTTTATTCTTAAAAATAGGAATCAACGCACTCATTCTCCACCCATCTGGCATCTTTTTAGTCTTCAAAATAATATTAAAAAGTTTAGTAAGCCAAGAAATTTCTTCATCTCCTAAGCATTTCACAACCTCTATTGGAATATCATCAGGTCCAACAGCTTTTCCACACTTCGTTTTCTTTAAAGCCTCTTTAACTTCGGTTTTACTAATACGCCGATAAAAATAAAAATCTTTATTTTCATTTAAGGTGCTAAGGTCACTAAAATCAATCGCATTCTCATAATCTTTATTGAAAAGTTTAGCAAAATATCTCGTCCACCTTTGTTGAATATCCTCATCTAGTAAGCACTATTTGATCTTCATCCTTAATACACTTCACTTGAACCAAATCATTACTACTCCTATCTCTTTATTTAGCTAACTTATACATATATCTTTCACCATCCTTAGTATCTAATCTATTATATAAATCATTAAAAGCTAAAAATTTTGCATCTTAAATGACACTCAAGATGATATAGAAAAAGTATATATAGGATACAACAAGCCCTACAACATTATAAGAAATGGTGATGTTGATATATGGTTGCCAGAAGGATCAATTTAAAAGCTAAAAGATGTTAGGCATGTTCCATGTTTAAAGAAAAAATTAATTTCTACAAGTCAACTTCTCTGACAACCTTCACAGAAGACTCTTGGAAGGTGACCAAAGATGCTTTGGTTAGAGCACGTGGTAATATTGTAGATGCTCAAAATGTTTGAATCGATTGGAGTAGTAGAAATAGATATTGATGCAGGTCTTTGGCACCACAGGTTTGGCCATGAGTAAGAAATGTATGAAATCCCTTCTATTTAAAAGAAAGCTTCATGAGTTAAAATCTATATATTTAGATTTTTATGAAGATTGTTTTTATGCCAAGTAAAAAAAAAAGTTAATTTATCAAAGACTGGTTCAAAATTGAGGTTAACAAAGCTGAAGTTAGTGCATACAAATGTATGGGGTCCTGCTCAAGTTCCTTTTATAGGAGAATCTTCATACTTTGTCACTTGTAATAATGATCATGTAAGAAAGGTATGAGTATATATCTTAGAACAAAAGTTAGATAAATTTGATGACTTTAAGAAATTGAAAACCATGATTGAGAACAAAATAAGTTTTAAGCTAAAGTGTCTCAAGTCAAATAATGATAGTGAGCATCATGAGAAGAAGTTTATGAAATTTTGTGCTTTGAATGTGATTAGACATGAATTCACCATATAAGAACACCACAACAAAATGGTATTGCAAAGCATATGAGAATAGAATTATCACTAAATATACCAAAAGCATGAGATTGCATGCTAGTTTATAAAAACAATTTTGCGTAGAAGCAGTGAATATTGTTGTTTCTCCAATCAATCATGATCCATCAGTTCCAATGAATGAAGGGTTACCTGAAGAAGTTTGGAGTGGCAAAGAGGCGGTTTATCTCACATCAAAGTCTTTAGTTGCGCCTTAATGTTCATATTGATGCAATAATTAAGAGTAAGCTTGATCCAAAGTCTACCAAATATATATTTATTGGATATAACTTAGATAAATTTGGCCATAAATCCTGAGATTCAAAATAAAAACTTCATCAAGAGAAGGGATGTCACATTCAATGAAAATAAAATGTATAAGGACAAAACAGAGTTAACTCCATTAGATTCTTCTAAATATATTCAGATAGAAGATGTTAGTTATCAATAAAACAGATAAAAATTGTGCTCAAGCTGAAGAAGCGCAGATAGTTCCTCAGACACCTACTACTGAAGTCAAAAGATCAAATAGAATATCATGACTTTCACAAAGATATTCTCCTTCCTTTATATCATTTATTGCTAACAGATGGTGATGAACCAGAGTGCTATGATGAAGCTATACAAGTTAATGATTCAAAAAATTGATAGTCATAGATGATGAGATGTAGTTACTAATGTCAAATCATACTTGAGAATTGACTTAACTACCGAATGGCAAGAAGGCACTGCATAACAAATGGGTTTACATATTGGAAAAAAAAATCTAATTGCAACAAGTGTTATAAGGCAATGCAAGTAATAAAAAGATTTCAACAAAAGGATGGAGTGGATTACAATAGAATTTTCAGTCTAGTAGTGAAGATGAAAATAATTAGAGTTGTATTGAGCATGGTAATAATGGAGAATTTACATCTAAAATAGATGGATGTAAAACAGTTTTTTTTCATGGTGACTTAGGAGAAGAGCTGTATATGTTACAAGCCCAGGGATGCATGGTTCCAAGAAAACAAGATATGGTGTGTAGGCTAAAAAAAAATCATATGAATTGAAATAGGCACCAAGATAGTGGTAAAAAAAATTTGATAAGTCTATGTCAGACAAATCACTCTTATTTAAATATTTTGATAACTGTTATATCTGTATTATTTTCTATGTGGATGATATATTGAATTTAAGATCAAATATGGAGAAGATAAGAGAATAGAATGAGCAGTTATCAAGGGAATTTGAAATAAAAGATTTGGGTCCAACTAAGAAAATACTTGATATAAGAATCAATAAGGATGGGAGTGCAGGTACATTGAAGTTGTCTCAAGATGAATATGTTGAAAAGGTGATATTGAGATTCAACATGAGTAAAGCAAAGCCAGTTTGCACTCTCCTAGGTTGTCACTTTCAACTATCTAAGAAACAATCACCTAAATCTGAAGCAAACCAAGAATAAATGGAATGAACTTTGTATGCTTCAACTGTTGGAAGCTTAATGTATGCTATAATCTGTACAAGACTAGATACATCATATAAAGTGAGAGTAGTTAGTAGATTCATGAGTAACTCAGACAAATATTATTGGGAGACAATTATAGGGATTCTCAGATACTTGAGAGGAACATTAGCGAAAAAAAAAAATTTTGGGCATGCATGGATTGAACTATAGGGATATATATATATATATATATATATATATATATATATATATATATATATATATATATATATATATATATATTCTAATCTTGTTTGATATATTAATAGTAGGAGATGCTCAGCATATTATATATTCACTTTAGGAAATACTGTAGTGAATTGGGTTTCCCAGATACAAAAGATTGTTGCTCTCTCAATCTTAAAAACTCCTAAATTCAATTTTAAAATTTTAAAGCTGGTGCTACTATCCATTGAGTACTTAGTGTCTATCTAACGACTAGCCTTAATCGAAAATTCTCTCTTATTATAGGGAGGGCAGATAAATCATAAGAGTATGCGCCTATGAGAAAGTAGACCCCAGATCATAAAGTCTTCATAAAATGAGACGAAATCTCTGGGTAGTGCCTTATGTAAAATCTAATCTACCTTCTAAAAATTTTCCCCATAACTTAAGCTCGTTAATACTCTCCTCACTGACAAAAAAAGTGAGAAGAGACCAGGGCACAAATTTTCGAAACCCACATATATAATTTTATATATATAAAAGAAGAAAATAATAAAAATGATAAACTAATAATAATAATAACAATAAACAAAAAGGCGCCTGCTGAGGCATCAAAGGTGCCATTATATAGGTGCTACCCTTGGGAGTTGCTTGCACTAAACGGCATAGGCGATGCCTGGTAGGCCCAACCTAGTCTGATTTCAGCAAACTTATAATCGAATTGAATATCTCAATCAAATGAATCCATCGACACCACAAATAATATGAACTCCAAATGAATTATAATCAAGCACATGAAACAAATTTGAAAACTCGTAAACACTCACTGAGGAAAAAGTACTCTCCATATCTTACGTGCATATAGTAAAATCAAACAATTTGATGAGTCAAATTTAATGAGTCAAGATCATTCAATTATGACTTCATAAAGGTAGTCAATGAAAGTTCGAAAGGGATGTTAAGCCCTAGTGAACTAGTCCCGAGGCTAACCAAGAGGGGGGGTGAATTGGTTATTTAAAAATTTCACGATAACTACAAAAATCTTTTCGATACTTAGCAGCGGAAACAAGTAAACAATAACGAAAAGATCAACCAACGATATTCACCCAAGCAGTTTATATTGAAAAGTAAAATGCAAAACTGAATCAGAAAAGCAAACCAGATTTTATAGTGGTTCGGTCAACTTGACCTACGTCCACTCCCCGGAGCCTCCCCTCCGGGTATTGCACTAAACGAAAGTGACTCTCCTTTTGCTCCCACAGCAAGGCGGAGAAGCCTGTACAAAACACCTCCTTTTCACCACACGGTGAGGCAGAGAACCCGACCTCTTTTCGCTTCCTCCTGAAGCGGGCAGAGAACCCACGAACTCCTTTCGCTTCCTCCTGAAGCGGGCAGAGAACCCACGAACTCCTTTCGCTTCCTCCTGAAGCGGGCAGAGAACCCGGATCTTCTTGCGAACGATCCTCCCACGAAGAACACCGACTAGACGACAGACGACGAGCGGAGAAGACGACTCTGATCCGTGCTTGGAGCAACCTTAGTGAATCCCTCACTAACTCCCCCTCACAAGATCTCTTCTCTCTCTCCCAACTCTCTCTCTCTCTAGGATTTCTCAGGGAAGGAAGGCAGCAAAAGATTTTTCCAAATCTAGGAAAAAGTTCTTTTAAAGGAGGGCTTAAAACTTGCCCTAAATCTCAACTTGTCGGCCAAGATCGTCCAGGACGATCGGTAGATCGTCCTGTACGATCAGTTCAAATTCAGCTGTTTCAGCCTGGACGATCTGGCTCTTCTGGACGATCAGTAGAAAAAGTTGTTCATATCGTCCCGTACGATCCTGCGATCGTCCAGGACGATTAGTTCAAATTGAAGGAAATCGTCCAGAAGACAGTTCGGGTCGTCCAGAGAAATCTGTGCTGGACGACCAAAAAATGACCTGATCGTCCCGTACGATAGGGTAATCGTCCGGTACGATTAGTTCAAAAAGGCCCCAAATCGTCCTGTACATAGTTCTGGACGTACAGCTGAAATGCACAAGACGATCACGATCGTCCGGGACGATCCTGCGATCGTCCAGGACGATGTGATCGTATCAATTAAACATTAATTGCTTTCCTTAATTGCCAGACTAATTTAGGCATGATTGTAGTAAATCGTCCAGGACGATACACGTATCGTCCGGGACGATCAGACCAAAATACTTAAAATAAAACTTGCCTAACTTAATCTGGCGGCTGAGAATTTCTGATTTGGGCATATCGTCCCGTACGATCCATAGATCGTCCAGGACGATCGGCTCAATCAGTCCTTCTTAACTTAGTCGCCCTAATTAGGGTTTCTGTTTTAACTGGATCGTCCAGGACGATGATACTATCGTCCAGGACGATCTGAACAAAATTTTAACAGAAACTCTAATTCACTCAATCTCTCTCCCTGAGTGTGTGTGTGCAAGGTTACTTAGCTAGGGAATCAGTTACATTACAATTGACTCAATAAAAGAAAAAATCATACATTTGACACACTTGGACCCGATCTTGAGTTGGCTTGAGTAGCTTGCGGTCTTTTGTGCCTGAAACTGATTAGCCAAGAAAAACACACTGGAAACATGTTTGTCATCATCAAAACCAGATTTGCAACAATCTCCCCCTTTTTGATGATGGCAAACATTTGTAAAGTAGTCTGAAAATAAAATGAAACTAAGAAATCAAACAAAACACACATTTTTTAAATTTTCATTTAACAGCTCAAACAATACAGAAAACATGACTCAGAAAATAGAAACAAAGACACGACACGACTACAACTGACTCCCCCTTTTGACATCACAAAAAGGAGGAGGGAAAAACATAACACGGAAATAAAATATAAAATACAACATACACAGAACAACAACAAAACAGGAAAATCAGAATTTTTCCTTGATTTTAGATTCAAAAACCAATGAGAGGACGATTGACAGCGCTGAAATCCAAAAAGGTTGGAAACAATCAACTTTCGTAACTCTGACCCCGGGCACCTTATCGATGCAAACCTCTTTCAAAACAAAAATCCGATTCAGAATAAAAGACATTAGATTTGAAAAGAAATCCTTTCAAGCCTCGTTCCAGAAAAATATCTGATATAATAGTGTTACAAAGTAAAAAATCAGAAATCGGGATTTTCAAACTCAAGCTTTTTGAACGTATTAAGTGACACACGAGTTTTTTTCTAAGACATTTAAAGATCTGAAAGAGAAGAAAGCTTAGGTTGGGCTCATTTTGTGCCTCTTTTTTTTTCAACTTATTTGGCGCACTGCGCATCTTTTGATTTTTTGATACACTTTGTGTATTTGGCATTTTCGCATCTTTTCAGTTTTGGGCTCATTTTATGCCTCTTTTTCAATTTGGTTGGCGCACTGCGCATCTTTTGTAAGCTTTCTCCTTTTCATAATCATTAAAGAGTCTCAGCTGTGAATCTATCTTCCAGACATAGGAGATGAATCTCCACGGTAGGGAAGAATGATTCACAAAACAAAAAACCACACATCATATGATAAATGCAATCACTTGGTTTTAGAAAATCAAACTAATGACTCAAGACTTTGAAAAAACACTATTGATATGAGGCAGATTACTGTAGGAAGATAAAATAATCTCTATTTCAAAAAACTAACATTTTAATTTTGAAGAAGATTTTTATCCAAAAGAAACCATACACCAGTAAAGGAGTTAGAGGAAGAGAAACAATCATCAATGTTTCTTCCCTTTAACAGATTCAATGGAATCAATCACTGCTTACCAGCTTCCAAATCAAAACAAGGTAAAAACTCCCAGTCAGAAATTCAGATTATCAGAAGTAGTGAGCGGTGATCAGATTTTGAAAAAACATAAAAAACAGGTAGAAAATCATAGCAAAGTAAATACTCAAATCAAACTAACAATAAGGCTAAAACAGAAATCAGCAGAAGAAATAAAATCAACTGAAAATAAAATAATCAAGGCAAAAACTAACTAACAGAAATCAGAAATCACACTACAAAAACTAACAAACAGAAATCAGAAAACAGAATACAAAAACCTAACTAGCAGAAATCAGAATACCAATCATAACAATCATAAATCAGCAGTCATCAGAATCAAGCATTTATATCAATCACTCCTAATCTGGTTCTCAAAATGCTGAATGAGTCAAAGGCCAGTGGTTTAGTGAATATGTCAGCCAGCTGATTTTCAGTTGCTACATGATGTAGCTCAATGTCCCCTTTTGTAACATGGTCCCTAATGAAGTGATGCCTAATGTCAATGTGTTTGGTCCTAGAATGTTGGATTGGATTCTTAGAGATACAGATGGCACTAGTATTATCACACAGAACAGAAATTGTGCCAACAGGTACTCCTAAATCCAAGACTTGCTGCTTCAACCAAAGAACTTGGGCCACACAACTTCCTAAGGCAATGTACTCAGCTTCAGCAGTGGAAAGTGCAACTGAGTTCTGTTTTCTACTGGACCAGGAGACTAACGACTGTCCTATGAATTGACAAGTCCCAGAGGTACTCTTCCTATCCACCCTACACCCCGCAAAGTCAGAGTCAGAATATCCAATGATCTCAAAAGAGGTGCTGTGCCTAGGGTACCAAATTCCTAGGTTTGGGGTCCCCAAAAGATATCTAAGAATTCTCTTAACAGCAGTCAGGTGGGACTCTTTAGGATCAGCCTGAAACCTAGCACAAAGACAGACACTAAACATGATATCGGGTCGGCTAGCAGTCAGGTAAAGCAGTGAACCTATTATCCCTCTATACTTCTTCTGATCAACAGATTTTCCATTTGAATCCTTATCTAACTGAACTGAGGAGGGCATGGGAGTATTGATTGGCTTGGCTTTGTCCATTTCATATTTCTTCAAAATGTCCTTAGTATATTTTGATTGATTGAGAAAAGTTCTATCTTCCATTTGCCTTATGCTAAACCCCAAAAAGTAGGACAATTCTCCCATCATACTCATCTCAAACTCTTTACTCATTGTTTTAGAAAACTCTTCACATAAGTATTTATCAGAAGATCCAAAAATTATATCATCAACATAGATCTGGACAATGAGTAAGTCATCTCCTAATCTCCTCAGAAAAAGGGTAGTGTCTACGCTCCCCTTAACAAACTCTCTTTCTAACAGGAATGTGCTAAGCCTCTCATACCAAGCTCTTGGTGCCTGTTTCAATCCATATAAGGCCTTTTTTAATTTATAGACATGACTTGGATATTGGGAACTCTCAAAACCTGGGGGTTGTTCTACAAAAACATCTTCTTTAATTACCCCATTTAAAAAGGCACTCTTGACATCCATTTGAAACAGCTTAAATCCCTTATAACAGGCAAAGGCTAGTAGCACTCTAATGGCTTCCAATCTAGCTACAGGGGCAAAAGTTTCCTCAAAATCTATCCCTTCTATCTGATTATACCCCTTAGCCACCAATCTTGCCTTATTTCTCACCACCACACCAGAATCATTCATCTTATTCTTAAAGACCCACTTGGTTCCCACAATACTTTGATTTTTAGGTCTTTCTACTAACTCCCAAACATCATTCCTTACAAATTGATTCAATTCTTCCTGCATAGCTAAAATCCAAAATTCATCCGACAGGGCTTGATTGATGTTGGTGGGTTCAGTCATTGAGATAAAGGCAGAATGGTTTACTTCCTTCCTAAGTCCATGCCTAGTCCTAACACCTTCAGAAGGGTCTCCTAAGATCAGTTCTTTAGGATGACTCGAAGAATATCTCCAATCTCTAGGCAATGGGGTTTGAGGTTCTACCCTTTCCTCCAAATTTGTATTTCCAACTCCTTGGGTAACCTCAACAATCTCTTCATCTTCTACTTCAGATCTATACTCCTTAGGATCAGATTCATCAAACACTACATGGGTTGTTTCTTCCACCACCAAAGTCCTCCTATTGAACACCCTAAAGGATTTCCCCACACTTGAATATCCTAAGAACACTCCTTCATCAGATTTGGGGTCAAATTTTCCTAAGGGTGACTTCCCGTTGTTTAGAATGAAAACCTTACAGCCAAAGACATGGAGGTGGGACAGATTTGGAGTTCTACCCTTAATGATCTCATAAGGTGTCTTGTTCAGCTTGACTCTCACATTCACCCTATTCAGCACATAACAGGCAGTGTTCACCGCTTCAGCCCAAAAGTATTTTGGAAGTGAATACTCAGCAAGCATGGCTCTAGCGGCTTCCACTAAGGTCCTGTTCTTCCTTTCAGCTACCCCGTTCTGCTGAGGGGTCCTAGGAGCTGAAAAATTGTGACTAATCCCATGATTCTCACAAAAACTTCCAAATCTTTCATTTTCAAACTCCCCTCCGTGATCACTATGGATGGTAATAATCTCACATCCTAACTTCTTCTGAATCCAAGTAGAGAAAGATCTAAACTCATCAAATGACTCAGATTTGTGTGACAAAAACTTAACCCAAGTGAACCTTGAATAATCATCAACAATCACAAAACCATAGACTCTCCCCCCTAAGCTGGCAGTGCTAATGGGTCCAAAGAGGTCCATGTGAAGAACTTCTAAAGGTCTAGAGGTGCTAATGTCCTTAACAGAGTGAAAAGAGGACTGGACTTGCTTCCCCAACTGACAGGCATCACACAGGTGATCCTTAGTGAACTTAAGCTTGGGCACACCTCTAACTAAGTCCTTTTGGGTGACTCTCCTAAGGGTTTTCATACTGGCATGACACAATCTCCTATGCCATAACCAAGACTCATCAGCAGCAGTTTTTAAGCAAATTGAATTATCAGATTTGATGCTACTTACATCCAGCTTGTAGACGTTGTTGATCCTTTGCCCCTGCAAAACAACTTCATCATTTAAGCTTAAAATGCAGCCAGTGGGCAGGAATTTGATGCTGTATCCCTTGTCGCAGAGTTGACTGATGCTCAGCAGGTTGTGTTTCAGTCCATCTACAAGCAAAACATTATCAATCACAAAATTCTTTGAATCACCAATCATACCTGTGCCTACCACCTTCCTAGTGGTGTTATCTCCAAGTGTAACCTTGCCTCCAGCTCTGGCCTCCAGCGAAATGAACTGATTTGCATCTCCAGTCATATGTCTAGAACATCCGCTGTCCAGGTACCACATGCTCTCACGAGGTCTTGTGTGAGAGCACACCTACAAAATCATCAAATGTCAGTCTTAGGAACCCAAACAGGTTTGGGTTCCATCTTATGAAAAGAAGAATGCGATGCATGTGTGCTGTGCTGTGCAACAGGTAGTTTGGGTCTCCACACCCAATGTGTACTACGGTGAACAGTACAAGTGTGTGATATGTGTCCTAACATGCCACATGAAAAACATCTAACACCAGGAAAAGGATTAACTAAACGTCGTGAGTGATAGTGCCTCTTCCTAGTAGTGTATGAAACATGCTTTGAAGAACTTGCAACAGAATTTTTAAAAGGTGGCGGTGCATAAAATTGTTCAAAAGTAGGCGGTGTTTTGTTATTTTCAAAAGAACTGATTTTTACTTTCAAAAACTCAATGTGTTTGTTTAAACTTCCAATTTCAAACGTTTTTGCACTTTCAGTACTTTCTAACTCAGATGCCAAATCATTCACTTTCTTAAAAGCAAGTTCTAATTCAACATGCGCTGTTTTTAACAAGTTATGCTCAACAATTAAATCAGAATGCTTTTTATTCAGTTCATCAAACTCATCTAGTAAAGACATGTGATTGCTATCAATGGTGGAATGATCCTTAATCAACACTTCATGCTCTTTTTGCAAAGTCAGATAATCTAGTTTCAAACTAGCATGGGTTTTCTTAAGCTTCCTATACGATGTATGAATCTTTTCAGAAACTTCAAATAACTGATCGTAAGTAAGCTCACATACCTCTTCCTGGTCGGACTGACCAGGGTGATCATCAGCCATCAAACACAAGTTTGTTTCCTCCTCTTCAGCTTCAGTCTCAGAAGAGTCGGATGCAGAGTCTGCCCAGAACGCCTTCTGAATCCGCTTCTTGTCCTTTCTGTACTTTGGTTTCTCCTCACCCTTCTCCTTGCTTGGGTGAGCTTTAAGTGTTGGACAATCAGCCTTTATGTGTCCAGGCTTCCTGCATTCAAAACAAACCGATTCAGATGAACCCTTAAAGTTTTTATTAAACTTACCCTTGTTCCACTTCTGATGGTTCTTCTGTTTCTTCCTTAGAAAGCTTTTGAATTGCCTTGTGATTAAGGCAACATCATCGCTATCAGACCCGGAAGTGCTAGCATCTGAATCTTTGGCCTTTAGTGCCACTCTCTTCTCTTTCTTGCGTTCACCTGCATCAAGTTGCCTTTGGTTCACCCCTTGCTCGTAAGCAATGAGTGATCCAAGTAAGCTGTCAATAGAGTAAGTATTTAAATCTTTGGATTCAGTAATAGCAGTAATCTTAGCATCATAAGAAGCAGGCAAACATCTAAGAATCTTGTTCACTCTTTCGTAGTTGGTAAGTTCTCTACCTAAAGCATGCAAAGAGGTAACAATCTGAGTGAACCTTGTGTACATTTCTGAAATAGTCTCACTAGGTTTCATGCGAAAAAGTTCGTAATCATGTAACAAGATGTTTAATCTAGATTGTTTGACTTCAGTTGTACCTTCATATGTTATACATAATCTATCCCAAATCTCTTTTCCCGTTGTACAAGTAGAAACACGCATATAGTCCTCAGATTTTAAAGCACAAAAGAAACAGTTCAAACATTTGGCATTTAACTGTGCTAAATCACGATCATCAAACGTCCAATCAGCAAATGGCAATTCAGTTTTCACATTGTTAACCATTCGAAAAGGTGGTTCGTATCCGTCCTTAACTAACATCCACATGCGATAATCGATAGACTGAAGAAAAGTAGACATGCGTGTTTTCCAAAAATCAAATGGAATGTTATCAAACAACGGTGGTCTAGTTATAGAATAACCTTCAGCAGTATTACGATTGTTACAGTTAGCCATTGGATCAAATTCAAAAGTTTTTAAACAGAAATTTTGAATCCCGCTCTGATACCACTTGAAAGTTCGAAAGGGATGTTAAGCCCTAGTGAACTAGTCCCGAGGCTAACCAAGAGGGGGGGTGAATTGGTTATTTAAAAATTTCACGATAACTACAAAAATCTTTTCGATACTTAGCAGCGGAAACAAGTAAACAATAACGAAAAGATCAACCAACGATATTCACCCAAGCAGTTTATATTGAAAAGTAAAATGCAAAACTGAATCAGAAAAGCAAACCAGATTTTATAGTGGTTCGGTCAACTTGACCTACGTCCACTCCCCGGAGCCTCCCCTCCGGGTATTGCACTAAACGAAAGTGACTCTCCTTTTGCTCCCACAGCAAGGCGGAGAAGCCTGTACAAAACACCTTCTTTTCACCACACGGTGAGGCAGAGAACCCGACCTCTTTTCGCTTCCTCCTGAAGCGGGCAGAGAACCCACGAACTCCTTTCGCTTCCTCCTGAAGCGGGCAGAGAACCCACGAACTCCTTTCGCTTCCTCCTGAAGCGGGCAGAGAACCCGGATCTTCTTGCGAACGATCCTCCCACGAAGAACACCGACTAGACGACAGACGACGAGCGGAGAAGACGACTCTGATCCGTGCTTGGAGCAACCTTAGTGAATCCCTCACTAACTCCCCCTCACAAGATCTCTTCTCTCTCTCCCAACTCTCTCTCTCTCTAGGATTTCTCAGGGAAGGAAGGCAGCAAAAGATTTTTCCAAATCTAGGAAAAAGTTCTTTTAAAGGAGGGCTTAAAACTTGCCCTAAATCTCAACTTGTCGGCCAAGATCGTCCAGGACGATCGGTAGATCGTCCTGTACGATCAGTTCAAATTCAGCTGTTTCAGCCTGGACGATCTGGCTCTTCTGGACGATCAGTAGAAAAAGTTGTTCATATCGTCCCGTACGATCCTGCGATCGTCCAGGACGATTAGTTCAAATTGAAGGAAATCGTCCAGAAGACAGTTCGGGTCGTCCAGAGAAATTTGTGCTGGACGACCAAAAAATGACCTGATCGTCCCGTACGATAGGGTAATCGTCCGGTACGATTAGTTCAAAAAGGCCCCAAATCGTCCTGTACATAGTTCTGGACGTACAGCTGAAATGCACAAGACGATCACGATCGTCCGGGACGATCCTGCGATCGTCCAGGACGATGTGATCGTATCAATTAAACATTAATTGCTTTCCTTAATTGCCAGACTAATTTAGGCATGATTGTAGTAAATCGTCCAGGACGATACACGTATCGTCCGGGACGATCAGACCAAAATACTTAAAATAAAACTTGCCTAACTTAATCTGGCGGCTGAGAATTTCTGATTTGGGCATATCGTCCCGTACGATCCATAGATCGTCCAGGACGATCGGCTCAATCAGTCCTTCTTAACTTAGTCGCCCTAATTAGGGTTTCTGTTTTAACTGGATCGTCCAGGACGATGATACTATCGTCCAGGACGATCTGAACAAAATTTTAACAGAAACTCTAATTCACTCAATCTCTCTCCCTGAGTGTGTGTGTGCAAGGTTACTTAGCTAGGGAATCAGTTACATTACAATTGACTCAATAAAAGAAAAAATCATACATTTGACACACTTGGACCCGATCTTGAGTTGGCTTGAGTAGCTTGCGGTCTTTTGTGCCTGAAACTGATTAGCCAAGAAAAACACACTGGAAACATGTTTGTCATCATCAAAACCAGATTTGCAACAGTCAAATATTTAACAAATGACTATAATTAAGGGGATCAAAATAGACCGTATGATGGAGTGTTTTGGATTCTGACCAAATTTATCAAAATGTTCCTCTCAAAAAAGCTATAAATAGGATCTCATTCTTTAAATGGGGAGAGGTTCAAGAGCTTGGAGTGCTAAAGAACTCTATGGCAATTTCTGATGTTCACTACCGATAAGCACCATTAGCAATTGTTGCTACTTTCGCCAAATTTCCGTCATTTAATTATTGTCATTTGACTATTAATATATAACCCTATTATTGGATTTATAACTTTTTGCTTATGGATATCCCAACTTCCTCAACTATGAGGGAGGATTCTTGTATGTCCCATTATATAGTGGATTATTACCAAGCCACATTATTTTTTCCATTCTTGGGTTTTCCACAAAAACTTTTTTCTTGCCTTTCACCACTTTTATCTATGCATGTCAAATCTTTATATAAAGCTAAGACAATAAACATACATTCTACCACTATAAATTTCTAGCAAAAAAACTAATTTGATCAAAAATAGGAAGAAGCTTATATCCAAGTCAAACGGAAGAAGCCAAAATGGGCAACTTATAGTAGACCTTATCCAAGATATTTTTGTATTAGATTTCTGATGGACCGGCTGATTTGATTGGGAGGGAGTTAAGAAGTTTTCTAATCAAGAGGGAGCTATTAGGAAGACTCTTAATCAAAGGGAATTAATTAGGAGATATTTTCTAATTGAAGAGGGCAGATTTGGGAACTGATTTGAGGGCTGATTTGGAAGAAAAATAATTAAGGAAATAGCGCATATTTGGGAGGGAATTGGGGAAGGGCCATTTGGTTATTTGTTGTTTATTATTTGCTTTAAGTAGGTGATTTTCCTAGGGTTAGGCGTATGTGTCATTTGCTAATTTTAGATTGTTCTTAGGGTGTTTGGGCTCTAACCGGCGGCTAGAGATTTGGGAGAGCCGGATCTTCTTCTCCAATTGAAGATCCACCTGTATCTTATCTTTCTTTCATAAAACTTTCAACAAAAAAAGCATTCTTGAGTGTTCAATTCTTGATTTTGTTGTTGTTGGTTTTCTGAAATTGCTGAAATAAAATTTCAGCCAAGGCTTTTCCTAACAAATTGATATTAGAGAAGTTTCCCAGGCTAAAATAGAAGTCTTTCTCGCTGATTTCGGCTGCATTTTCTCTCTAATCTTGCTATTTTTTTCTTTGTTTGGAGGCTAGATTTAAATCAAAGTTGTTGTTTTTTGCTAGTGGAGCCTAAATCCGGGTACCTATGGCAGGAAGAAAGATAGAAGTATTGGAAGGGGAGATCAAACAATTGAAATCTGAAATTTCGGATATCTAAACTCAATTTTCAGATTTTAAAAGTCAAATTTAAGCCGTTCATGAGAAGATCGATGGGAAATCTTTCATCCTAGAAAAGATGTCGAAGAAGTTGCTCGAGGGCCAACCCAAGAGGGAGGATGGTGGCCACCTTTGGAGCCACTTCCAATGAGGGGAAAGGGGGAAGGAGTGGGATTTTTGGTGGAGCTGCAGAGTTTGGAAGGAGAACAAGATGGGGAGAAGATACTATACATGGTTTGATCACTCCTACAGTAGTATTGAGATGCTATGATGCACTGACACTCCATAAGAGGGAAAGAAATGTCGGCCACGGACACGTGCCCGACACAGCTAGGAGACATGTCAGACACAGCAGATCCGTCTCGGATTAAAATAATATTTAAATTAAAATGGAGACGCATGTCCAACACGCGTGTCCTGTTATTTAATGAATAAATATTTTTAAATTATTATATTTTAACATTTAAAATTACCTTAATCAAATATAATGCCTGTCGTATATCCTGTGACCCTATTCACTCACGCGCATATGTCGTATGGTCTAGGGTTTATCTCCTTGTCTTCTCCGAGCACGCGACCAACCTTCTCCCTTGTCTTCTTCATTTACGTGACCAGGCGAGGCCTCGCCTCCTTCGTTTACGCGACCAGGCAAGCATTCGAGTAGAGAGAGTGATGTTTGAGCCATTCAAGTGGAGAGAGTGACATTCGAGCCATTCGAGCGGAGAGAGTGAAGCCCATTACAGTACATTTCTTCGATTCTTCCTCTTTTCTGTGACGAGCCAAGGAAAACCAAGCAGTCAAATGCTCAATTTGAAGCCCCGTACATTCGCCTTTTGCTCTCTCATCGTTCTCTTCATTTCTGCACAAGCATTTAATTTTTTCGTCTTCGCCATTTTTGCAGCCACCGAGGGCATCGAACTTCGACTGGTTCCTAGTTCCGACTCTTGCAGAAAAAAATCTAATTTTTCTTCAACTCTCCTTTGTAGGTATCTTTCTATACCAATCTTTAGAAAAAAGTTCGCAAATTAGTTTACAATGTGCATTTTGATTTTTTTTTTAAATAAAGGTTGCATATTTTAATTTGTTAGATTATGAGTGGATGTAGGCCAACTATGTGCTCAAATCTTCTAAGAATCTTGAGTTCATCTTGATCTACAGTTAGTTGGAACTATGGCACAATTAGTTATTTATATTGCATGGTATAATGTCATTATTTGGATTACTATTTAATGCTCTTGTGTACAGTTGATCAATGTACTTGTTCTCAAGGTTTATTACTTTTATATAGCATTGATCTATCTATCATCACCATGTTTTAGTTGTGGGAGATAATGGCTGATTTAAAATTTAACCTAATTGTAAACCTTTAAAGCTAATCCTATTATTCCTTCTGAGTAGTTGAAGCTTGATATTGTACTAAATGATTTTTTGTTTGTACTTTTGTAGTTGTGCTAGACATTTTGTACTAAACATTTTATATTATAAGCTAGAAAAGTTATTATGACATTGATTTTTTATTGTTTGTCATTTCTAATATGATGTTACATTAATTTTTAATTTTCTATACACTATATATAAAAAAATTATTATGACTTGTTCGTGCCGTACCCGCGTCCTATATTTTCAAAAAATGTCGTGTCCTGTGTCTGTGTGGTGTTGTGTCCGTGTGGTGTTGTGTCCGTGTCTCCGTGTCTGTGTCTGTGCCTCCGTTTATGTGTCCATGCATCTTAGTCGAGAGGTGTTCCAGCTAGTTCAGGGGTTGCCTCCTCCACGAGAACACGAGCAAGCTATCATTTTGAATGAACGAGTTTCACATATCAATGTTCATCATGTCGTTCTCCCCAACTTTGAAAGGATGTGATCGAGAGATTGATCAAGGAGACACTCGAGGCAGAGATCATTCGACCTAGTGATAGTCCATTTTTCAGTCTAACGCTTCAGCAGCAGTTTCCTTCGTTACACCTTGAGGACAATGTGGCACTTTGGGAGGGGAGTATTGATGGACTGGCCGATTTAATTGGGAGGGAATTAAGAAGTTTCCTAATCAAGATGGAGGTGTTTAGGAAGGTTCTTAATCAAAGGGGATTAATTAGGAGATGTTTCCTAATTGAAGAGACTATATTTGGGGGCTGATTTAAAAGGGGTTAATTAGAAAATATTTTCTAATTGAAGATGGTAGATTTGAGGGCTGATTTGGAGGGGATTAATTAGAAAATATTTTTTAATTGAAAAGGGCTGATTTGGGAGGAAAATAATTTAGGAAATATGACAGATTTGGGAGAGAATTAAGGGAAGGCCGTTTGGGCATTTGTTGTTTATTGTTTGTTTTAAGTAGGAGATTTACCTAGAGTTAGGGTATGTGTTGTTTATTGAATTTAGATTGTTCTTAGGGTGTTTGGGCTCTAGCCAGCAGCTAGAGATTTGGGAGAGTCGAATCTTCCTCTCCAATTGAAGATCCACTTGTATCTTGTCTTTCTTTCATAAGACATTCAATAAAAAAGTGTTCTTGTGTGTTCAATTCCTGATTTTCTTATCGTTGGTTTTCTGAAATTGTTAAAATCAAATTTCAGCCAAGGCATTTCCTAAATTTTTGCAAGCACTTCCTAGCAATTTCTTATTTTATGTCTTCTATTCTACTACAAGCGAGAATGCACATGCTTAAAATGCATGTGGTTCATAATATTTTAAATTAAAAAAATAGAACTAAAATCATATTTAATGAATGTAAAACATATTAACATACAAGAAATCAAAAAAATATAAATCGTGAAACATGATATTTGGTAATTCATGCATGATAAATTAAAGTAATAATGAATTTAATTCATTATTAAACAATTATCGTATAAATTACCATTTTTCTTATGAATTAATTAATTAAGGAATATTAAAAATAAGGTTACTCATATAACAAATAAGTATTAATGAATTTTTATTGATTAATCACTATTAATAGCACTTCTGAATCCATAATTGTGGATTATTTTATGTTTAGATAAAAAAAATAACACTGTAAAATTCTTCAACTTACATGAGTTTAACCATTAAGATGTTATCATCTAACATACAGTTTAATTAATTAAGTATAATGTTTGTAAGAATATACATGAGAAGGCTAAGGAGATTGACAGTTTAGGATTTAAACTATGGTATTCGGGTAGGAGTCGTATTAGAAATGGTGTAGGTGTAATTATAGATAAGGGTTTGAAGGATAATATTATAAAAATTAATAGAATTAGAGATAGAATTATAGCTTTAAAGATTGTTGTTGATATTAAAATTATTAATATTATAAGTGCTTATGCTCCTCAAGTAGGTTTGGATATAGATTCAAAATTAAAATTTTAGAATGACTTAAAAGAATTAATACAAAAGATACTTCTTAAAGAAAGAGTTTTTAATGGAGGAGATTTAAATAGACATGTTGGCAGAGAGGCAGATGATTTTAAAAGCATTCATGATGGCCATGGGTTTGAAATGACAAATGAAGGTGATAAGACCATATTAGATTTTTCTTTAGTTTATGATTTTTTAGTTGTTAATACCTTATTTAAGAAAAAAGATGAGCATCTCATCACTTATAAAAATGGATATAGCAAAACTTAGATTGATTATTTTCTTATAAGAAAATTAGATCGTTTAGATTACAAAAATTATAAAATTATTCTGAGTGAAAATTTATGTATCCATTATCGATTATTAGTTTTGAACTTTAAGAAAAAGGGGCATAAAATAAAAATAGTTGGTGGTGGAATTCAAATGTACAAGAAAAGATAAAAAATAAGAAGATTTGTAATAAAAATTGGTTTAAATGTAAAAATTCTGATAATTGGAAAAGATATAAAGAGGCACGTAAGGAGTTTAAGAAAGCAATATGCAATGCAATTATTTTAGCTTTTAATGATTTATATAATAAATTAGATACTAAAGAGGGAGAAAGATATATGTATAAGTTAGCCAAACAAAGAGATAGGAGTAGTAGGGATTTAGTTCAAGTGAAGTATGTTAAGGATGATAATCAAAAAGTACATTTTTTAGAAGATGATATTCAATAAAGGTGGATGAGTTATTTTGCTAAACTTTTTAATGGAGAATGTGAAAATACGATTGACTTTAGTGACCTTAGCACCGTAAATAAAAATAAAGATTTCTATTTTTATCGACGTATTAGTAAAACCGAAGTTAGAGAGGCTTTAAACAAAATGAAGTGTGGAAAAGCTGTTGGTCCTGATGATATTCCAATAGAGGTGTGGAAATGATTAGGAAATGAAGGAATTCCTTGGCTTACAAAACTTTTTAATATTTTTTGAAGGCTAAAAAAATGCCAGATGAGTGGAGAATGAGTGTGTTAATTCTTATTTTTAAGAATAAAGGTGATGCACAAGATTTTGCGAATTATAGAGGAATTAAGTTAATGTGTCATACTTTAAAACTATGGGAGCGAGTTATGGAGCGTAGGTTGCGGCATGATACTAATATTTCTCAAAATCAATTTGGATTCATGCCGGGTAGGTCTACTATGGAAGCCATACATTTATTGAGAGGTTTGATAGAGAAATATAGAGAGAATAAGGAGGATCTACATATGATATTTATTGATTTAGAGAAAGTATATAATAAAGTTTCAAGAGAAGTGCTATGAAGAGTTCTTGAAAAGAAAGTTAATAACGCTTATATTCAAATCATTAAAGATATGTATGCAGGAGCTATTACTTGTGTTCAAACACAAGGTTGTTTGACCAAGTATTTTCCTATTTCGGTTGGATTACATCAAGGATCAGCCTTAAGCCCATATTTTTTTGCCTTAGTCATGGATGTTCTCACAAGACATTTGCAAGAGGATGTACCTTGGTGTATGCTTTTTGCTGATGATATTCTTCTTGTTGATAAGACTAGAGAGGGAGTTGAAGGTAAACATGAATTATGGAGGTCAACCTTAGAGTCTAAAGGTTTTCGCTTGAGTAGATCTAAAACTAAATATATAGAGTGTAATTTTAGTAGTAATAGACCTAGTGAAGGGATTGTGACTTTGGGCGATCAAGTCATTAATAAGAGTACATATTTTAGATATCTTGGATCTATTGTTCAGAGTGATAGTGAAATAGATGGGGATATTATCAGCAGAATTCAAGTTGGATGGTTGAAGTGGAGGAATGCATCGGGCTTGTTGTGTGATAGAAAGTCCCCCTCAAACTTAAGAAAAAATTATGTGAGATGGTGGCGAGACCTGCAATGCTTTATGGTGCCAAATGTCGGTCATTAAAAGAGAAGCATAATACTAAGTTAAGTGTTGCAGAGATGAGGATGCTCAGGTGGATGAGTGGCTTTACCCTTAGAGATAGGATACGAAATGAGCATATACGTGAAAAGGTTGGAGTAGCTCCAATGGAAGATAAGATTAGAGAGAGTCACCTTAGATGGTTTGGTCACATAAAACGGCGGCCTTCCGATGACCCGGTTAGGAAAGTAGAGGTATTAGATTTGACTTATGTTAAGAAAGGTAGAGGTAGACCTAAAAAGACTTGGTTATAAGATATTAGAAATGATCTTTCTTTATTAGATTTAAACGAGAATTTATCTTTTAACAGGACACAATGGAGAAAAAGAATTCATGTAACCGACCCCACATAGTGGGACAAAGGTTTGATGTTGTTGTTGTTGTTGTTGTTGTTGTTGTTCGTAAGAATATATAATTAAGTATAATATTCCTAAAAATAATAGTCAATAATTAATTGTCTTAAGTTTCTTTAACATAGAATCAAACAACATCCTATAAACTCTCACAAGGTAGCAGAAGATGAAGAGGTGTCATCGTTGCACAAGGAGGTGGAGATTATTTAGCTTATCAAGGAACCAAAGTGTTAGACTCTCATGAGGAGCGGGCATCATAGTGAATTAGCTCATTGCAAAGGATCAAAAGAGGGAGCTATGTTGATGTCCTTGCTCAACGCCAGTGGCGATAGAAGAGTTTTTTATGTTTGGCTTTGATTGAATAATTATGAGAGGCCATGGTTGAGGAGATGTTTTAATAATTATATAAAGCCATGTGAGAATAGATGTGTTTAGATGAACAGATGTGCTGCTTCAAATTCCATTAGGCGAACAGATGGGACACTGGGTAATGAAAACATGGGGTAACGATTGATGGTTGATATCTTCCAAAGACAATTTTAAGCCCCTTTAAATATAGATTGGTGCAGTTCATTTTCTTTCAATATCACCAGTGGACATGACATTCAAAAAAGTTCTGAATTTAAAAGCAGACATTCCTTTCTGTGTATCATATTTCAAAATAAAACGACCCACCAACAACAGGTCCTTTGATGGCTTCCCATTACAACGGACATGCCTTCAAACCTTTCATGAAACTCGAATATTTAGGTTTTTGAAAAAAATAACTCGGATATTAAGGTCTCCGAAATATAAATAACATCGTTCCCGGTATCCCTAATATTTTTCAATCTCCAGAGAATCTAATTTTGCTGGGGCATCCTCAGTTCAAGTTCCCATCATCCTTTATGATGCTTCAAATATGAGGAAAAAATTGCAACACACACTTCATTTTCTTACCGAGTTAAAACAATTACAAAATATTGCACTAGCATCGTACGAGAAAAACACAGATAAGAACATGGGAACATAGCTTCTTCTATAACAAACAAATTGTGCGGAACGAACAAACGCACCAACCTTTTGGATAAACGGAAGCAGCTCAGAAGTTGCAGCGTGGATGTAATTGTCCAACTGCGGGTGCCGAGCCTTTTGAACCACCACGTTCATATACCTCCTCCTCTCAAAAGCTCCTAGAAAAAAAGGGGAAAAAAAGGGTGAATTCTTGGGAATCTAAGATATAAAGGCAAGAAAGAGGGAAAAGGATTATTTATTAGTGATATTAACCTGCTGGATAGAACCCTTTCAGGAAAACAATGCAGCTGACGGCCACCTCCAGAAATTCCACCAGGATGTGAGCCGTTTGTCCTTTGAAGAAGTGAAATTCACGACAATATGAGATTTGTATCTACAAAAACATAAACCTCGGCGGAGCAAGATCAGAATAAAGCTTTCACCTTGTGGACTGACGCTTCTTCGATCCATCCAACATCAGAGATCGAAGAGAAGTGTAGACGCTTGTTCCGCACAATGAACCCCGCGCAACTCTAACGATAACAACTCAACGCTCTTAGGCATTTTATATTAAACTAAGGAGGGAGTTCATACATTTCATAAAATTTATACATATTTATATATAATATATAAATTTTTAATTTTATTTATAAAATACTTAAATTTTTAAAAAAACATCAAAAATATGTGGCAAGCAATGGCGGGCCGTGGTGACCGAATGAAGGGTAGTGGTAGCCGGCAAGATGGCAGCAGTAGTGGATGGCGATGGGTGGCGGTGGTGCTGGCCTACGATAGGTGGGCGGGTGGTTGATAGCGTGTGGCGGTGGAGGCATCCTGCAACAGGTGGGGCGAGCGGCAGCCGGCGGTGGGTAGCATTTAGTGGCTGATGGGACAGCTGGTGGAAGGTGGGGCAGGCATAAGCGGGTGGGCCGCGGTGGTTGGCGGCGACAGGTGGTAGAGGCCAAGCGAGCTTGCTTGCTGTGTAAACTGTTCTCACTAAAAACTGGGGGAAAGCAAGCTTGCTTACGGTGTAAATGGTTCTTGCTTAAAACTGGACAAGTTTAGTTCACCTCAAAAATGAACTAAAATGATTTACAATACATTTTGTTTTACTTTACTTTGCATTCAATTTCTTCCAACCAAAAATCAATATTTTCAAAACCCCTGTGTTTAGAATACTTTGCACCCATTTTACTTCCAACCAAACATCCCCCTAAAATTATCTTTGTTATACCTATATCCCTTATTCCCAATATTCCTTGGTAAAATTTTTGAGCAATGGCATTTCATCATTCCCAACTTCTCCATACTCTTATAGGCATTCTCCATTGCAAATTTTATTGTCTTATTATTGAGATTTCATGGTTCAGTAGGATTAGACATAGCAATTTCACACAACTTTAGCAGTCATTTAAGTCTTTTAGAATGTTTAAATGGTGTTGTATTACATTATACAAGTGATTGAGTAATAATTGAATGATCAAAGTGACTTTGTAATTAATAGAAATGATTTTTTATGGAAACCTCGCACTTAATCGAGCCTAATTTGAGCCATTTAAGTTTTAATGTTTGTCATATGTATTTTCACATTTAAGTTGAATCTTGTTCGACGTTGATTTGAAAACATGTTTAAGTATTGTTTAAATCATGACCAAATATTATTCAAATATTTTTAGATATGATTTGAATATTATTTAAACATGTTTGAACCTCATTCAACCCTCTTTCAAATTGTTTGACATTTGTTCATACCATGTTCGAATATATTTGATCAAATTTTGACCATGTTTAGGCATTGATCAAACAAAGTTCACACAAGGTTTGAACCATGCCAATATATGGTTCTAACATATTTCGTGTGCTAATACTTTGAGCAATTTTTTTCTAAAGGTGAATTAAGAATCAACATTCTTATAGTACAACAACAACAACATCAAGCCTTTGTACCACTACGTGGGGTCGGCTACATGAATCCTTTTTCTCCATTGTGTCCTGTTAAAAGTCAAATTCTCTTGTAAATCTAATAAAGATCATTTCTAATATTTTCTAACCAAGTCTTTTTAGATCTACCTCTACCTTTCGTAATATAAGTCAAATCTAATACCTTTACTTTCCTAACCGGGTCATCGGAAGGCTGTCGTTTTATGTGACCAAACCATCTAAGGCGACTCTCTCTAATCTTATCTTCCACTGGATCTACTCCAGCCTTTTCATGTATATACTAATTTCGTATCCTGTCTCTAAGGGTAAATCTACTCATCCACCTAAGCATTCTCATCTTTGTAACACTTAACTTAATATTATGCTTCTCTTTTAATGGCCAACAATCTGCACCATAAAGCAAATCAACATTCTTATAGTGTATGGAAGAAAATTGAAAGAAGAGCCAAGTTGATTAAATTTTTAAAGTGAAAAGGAGTAAAGGGTTGATGGTTAGATGAAGTATTTCCATAGAATATCTCATAAACCTTATATACAAAGTTATAGTGGATGGTAAGAACCAATTTTGATTGATGCTAGAGGTAATGTACCATTTCTGTTAAACAAAGTTCATCATATCAATTCCTTCTATAGAGATAGCTACATAATATAATCTTACTTTCTTCTTGAATGACAGATCTACATCTATTCAACAATGATTACTTATTGTATTTCTACTACTTGTAAAAGAAATTTTAATCATAGATTATAGCTCAAATGAGGATGATGTAAGGTCAGTCAGTTCATCAGTTATTTAATTTAAGATTTGAGGAAGGTTATGTAGTGGACATATGAGAAGTTGATAATGTAAATGTTGTGGACATAAAGGATGCAAATGAAGGTAATGTATAGACATTGAAGATGCAAATGAAGGAGATCATTTGCAATTCAAGCTTTAAAGGCCATTTTGCAAGATTGGATGTTGGAGTATGAAGGAATTATTATTGAAGGTGATAATGACAATGTCATTAATTTTCTTCATAAATTGAATAAGATCCGACCAAGATGTTGATTAGAAATGGGGTGGAAGAGATGGATTTCCTTAAAAGATTCAAGCATGTTATTTTTAGTGGTGTGAGTAGAGATTGCAATAAGTTAGCTAATATGTGTGCTAACATTCTTCATTGTAATAATTTTGTTTGGAATAGCTTTAGTTGGGGTTCAATTCCTCCTCCTTTTATTGGCTTGCTAAAGGAGGAATGTGATCCTTTTCTTAGTTTGTAATCTCTTTCCCTTTTAATAATATTGCTTTTGCATCTTTCAAAAAAAAAAAGGAGATCATTGATAAGTGTAAATAATATGTTATTTTATGTGTTATATTTTCAGTAAAAATATGTTATTTTGGTTGTGTTGTACATAAAAAGTACAAAAATGCACAAAATTCCAAGTCTCATCTAGCACCACAACATCATGCAAAATAATGCCAGAGCGCAAGCAAATTCAATGCTAGAGCGCCACAATGTTGACATGGAAATGTCAACTTTTCTATTGAACAGCGCCGCGGCGGCAAAATGTCAGCTTTGCAGTGCCATTTTCTCTATTTTCTAGCATCGCAGCATCACAATCAATCACACCTCGGAGCCAAAATTGTCTTTCTGGCGCTGCAGCATTCGAAAGCCAGCAGCATTGCGGATAGCAATTGTAACTTCCAAAAGGGCATGATATGTCAGTGAAACGACGTGACTGTTCACTAAGTAACTTATCCACATCAGCAAGCGCCGCGGAGGAGCCAAAATAGTAGTGCAGTTGTGTTAGTTTATTTGTTGAGCGCAGTGACGCCGATCTTTCAAGCGCCATAGCGCCAGATACCTACTCTGTGTTTTCCTATGAATAGTCATTGTGTTATATTTGTAGGAGAGTTCAGTCACTTAGATAATTTCAGTACAATTTAAAGTGCTTCTCTGAATTTCCCTTAGGGTGACAACTAACGGAATTTAGGAAAGTACTTGATACCATCATTAGAGTGTTTGGCTTATATTTTTGGAAGCAATTCTATAAGTAAAAAGAAGCAGTATAGAAGAGATCCATTGAACCATTCAGGTGATATATATCTCTTGTATTTTCTTTCTATAACGCTATTAATGAAAATGAGTTTGCTTCAATTCTACTCCAAGTGTTGCTAAATTCTCTAATTTTGGATTAATGATATAAATATCATATGTAGTACTAATGAGTTCTCTTATTCTTTAAATGATTAAAATGATATTTCAATATTATCATATCTTAATTTAATGTACATAGTGGTCATATGTGTAGTTACAATTAGGTGTAATGTGGAGCCTTGACAGAGGAAAGTAGGCATAACTAGGAATATTGAATTAGTATGCATCATACATAGGCCTAGGGTATGAAATGTACTAAATTCTTAAGGAGATAATATAACCATAGGAAGTTAGTGGACATCCTTTGTCCCTACAAACTCGACAAAGATCTAGGGATGCTTATACTTTGACTAGCATCACAATTAAAGAGATTCATTAGAAAAATTATATTATTTTATTCATCAATCCAAAATATTGAATATATGTACTGTATTCATTATTTTTATATAATTTTATTTAAGTGATTGAATCTCCACAACATCCATTTTTATTGAGTAGGATAATTATTGTAATTTTAGTAGACAGTACTAATATTTGTAAGTGAGCATATCTTCCTCATAGAATTGATACTCTACTTTATCACTATATTACTTAATTTGGCATGTATACTTGCATATATTTAATGGGGTTTTTATAATTTTTATATCAAAGAAAACCTAAGCATTGTTAGGGATTGATAGAGCCCTAAAGCATTTCACAATTTTATAACCCCATTAATCATATGGACACATAGAATGCAGATGATGGTGGTTCTATAAATACTTTAATACTAAAACATCTATTACATATTAGAACCCACTTTCTAATGTACCTGAAACTAATAAAAAAGTGAGATCTTATTATTATTATTATATATATATATATATATATATTAAAGACAAAAGTAATAATTCAAGATATGAAGAACACATAGATAACTCATATTTTAGAATAATCAGTGTCTAGAAGCACCTTTATTCAATGCAATCTAGATATATATTTCCTCATGCTTGATTTTATTCTCAATGCATTTAAAAGTTGGCTAACTTTTTAAGAATAAGGATGAGTTAAAGAGGATGTTGTATATATATGCAATAAAGAGGAACTTCTAATTTAAGGTAGATAAATTAGGGAGAGATATTTTGTATATCTTTTGCACTTTTGAAGTAGTTTCATGGAGCTTTTGAGTTGCAAAGTTTATGAAATCACACATACTTGATATCAGAATCTCAAAGATAATGTTGATTTACTTGAGAAGATATATACTTATAGAAATTTTGATATGATAGGCTTTCATTACAAAATATACATCAGCTATAGCTAAGGACTGAAGACTCACCTATCGTTGCTTATGATCAAAGTTACATGCAAGATGCATGGTTGAGTGTACAAGCTAAAAATATATAAGCTCAAAATTTAATTGAGTTCATGGTTTGAGTGTATAAGCTCATAGTGTACCACCAACTCGCTTATAAGCACCTCTAGAGCATCTTCTAAGTTAAGGACTTTGAACTCACTTCAATTTTTTTTAATTTTATTAAGTATTTTTTTCTCATTGATGTAGTCATATTTTACTTACAAATGGCATGCCAGTCTATTCCTTCCCCAATTACTCTACAACACTGAGGTATTTGGGCGAAGGCTCCTTTTTAAGCGAAGAGGAAAAGGGTGAGGAGAGGGAAGTGAATCCATCAATGAGTCCAAAAGAGGAATATGAGGCACTTAAGAAAAAGGCAAGGAAGGAGATAGACACTCTTAAGGAGGCTGTCAGGAAATAGGCTATAGAGGCTAGTTGCCCATACTTAGTGGCAGCCATGCTTGACAAGGGCAAGAAGGTTTTTAGCTAGTTTGAGGAAGAGAAAGAGGAGTTAAGTTTCTCCCTCAAGCTATCTAATTTTGAGGAATTGGCCTTCCCTAAGGATAGGGTTAATCCAGTCCACCCATCTAGAAAGATCATTTTGAAGAGGGAGCTTAGCTTCATGGCAATGAGTTAAATAAGAAAATTCTTAGCATACAACCTTCACCTTTGCTTTAGTATTAAAGATACTATGAAGGTAGAATCCTTAAATAAGGCCAATGCCTTAGTATAAAAGTCTTTGGTGGAGGAGAGGATGGTTGACCTCGCCGCCAAGGAAAAGAGTGATGAATAGTAGATTAGATTCACTGTGAAGGAGGAAGCCCACAAGGCAAAGCATAAGAAGGATTCAACTTTGAAAGAAGCCACACAACACGTAATAGGGCTGGTAGAAATAGAAGTTGCTAGGATGTATATGGAATTTAAGGCCGTTAGGAAAAATATGCCACCTTCTTCAAATCTACTAAGAATGAAGATATCCTTAACCTAAATACAAGGAGGGGATTGAGAATTATTTGAGGAAGCTTGTTTCCATGGGTGAGTTTGATCTAAAGTTTTAAGATCTTATGATCCTCTTTGATGGCATCTTGGATGGCAAGGAGAGTGATGGTCCAGGTGTGATTGGGTATTAAGTCACCTTACATTGTAGCTTTCCTATTTCTTACATTTTTTTTATGCAAGGAAAAGCTTTTAATTAATCTTTTATACTAGAAATATTTTCTTACTTGCCTCCTTTATTACAAACTTGAGTACTCATCTATTTCTTTATATATTTATTTTATTATATTTAATTTTTCTAAGTGTTGATCTCAGCTTTCTAGTGTGAATGACTAGTATAATATATAGCTACAATGATTCTAAAAAGTTGGTTGATGTTAATCAAAATCGTATGGCCCACCCAAGAGGGGGTGAATTGAAGTGCATTAAAATTTTAAACTTTTTGTAGAAGCTTTAAAAAATAACATGCCAAAAAATTATTATTATTATTATTATTATTACAAGCTAGAATTAACACCGTAATTAGAACAATTGAAAACAATTTTTGAAATTTCAAGAGAAAATAAATTTTCTTGCAACGAAAGACTATTTTTAATGTACATATATTTATTTATTTATTTATTTATTATGAGGAGAAAATTAAAAGGTGCTTGCTTGTCATACTAACCATTTTTCACAAATTATTCAACTATAATAAGTAGAAAATAAAATAAGTAATAAAGTAGATACATGAAAATAAAAAGGAACACAAACTGATTAATAGTGGTTCAGTAGATAAATGAAAGGTCCACTCCTCGAGTCATCTACACTAATAAAGTAGATACATGAAAACTCTTGATTTACGTCCACTCCTCGAGTCATCTACTTAAGAATTTCACTAACTCTCTAATTCTACTTATTGCAAGGTCGAGAATCCTCTCTCATTCTTCTCCCAGCTAAAAGTTCGTGAAGGTTGTTAAACCCTAAAAAACTAGCCTGAGGCTAACCAAGTGGGGGGTGAATTGGTGATTTAAAAAAATTTTTAAGCAAAAAGAAAATCTTTTTAATAATTAAAAATAAGCAATTTTAATCAGCAGATATGGAAGCATAGTATTTCATAATAACAAACTAAATCAGAGTTTTCAACCACACTTTAAATCACAGAACAATGCGGAAATTAAAATGCAGAAAAATAATCAGAATGAACACACCAAAATTTATAATGGTTCGGTCAATCTGACCTACGTTCACTCCTTGGAGACTCCCACTCCAAGTATTACACTAAATAGAGGTGACTCTCCTTTTGCTCTCACAGTGAGGTGGAGAAGCCTGTACAGATGCTGTTTCACTAACCCGGTGCTGCAGAGAACCGTGACTCTTTTACAGCTAGAGAACCTCAACTCTATTTTCACCCTCCAGGTGATGGTCAGAGAACCACAACTCTATTTTCACCCTCCATGTTATTGTTAGAGAACCACAACTCTATTTTCACCCTCCAGGTGATGGTTAGAGAACCACGATCTTTGCTGAAGAGCTTCTTCTCCGGAGCTGCAGAGAATCCAGGCATACCCTTGTAGATACTAAGCAAGATTCTTGCTTGGAGCAACCTTGTGAATCCCATCACAACTTCTCCCTCACAAAATCTCCCTCTCTTCTCTCATAAATCTCTCCTTCTCTCCCTCAAGGCTCTCTATCCTGAAGTCTAAACAGCTAAAGAATTTTTAATAGGAGTATTAGAAAACCTTAAGTAGTGGGCTTAATAAAACCCTAATTTTTAAGAGATCCATCTTCTGTTTGTGCAGTATAATACACATATCATACAGTACGATCAGTATAATTTAGAATCATCCAGCAAGATATATGGATGAATTGTTCAACCTTTAAATATTTTGTATAGTATGATAAAAATATCACACGGTGTGAACTGTAGAAATTTCTTATGTTCATTTGGGATGATCTCTGGGACAACCAAAGTCATTCTCTGTTAATCGTACAACACTTGGGATATCATGCCGTATGATCAGGAATAAAATCATGGATTTCATTCGATAGGATCTCTAGGATGTCCAAAGTCATACTCTGTCAATCGTACTATATGAGCTATATCATATGGTATGATCGGTGATAATTATTATCTATGATTTGATTTTCTGCTATCGTGGAGTTAATTAAGAAAGATTTTAATTAGGTCATACAGTACAAACTAAATCATACTATATGATAAGAATAAAATTAATATCTTTCTTAACCTCTGGCAGCTAGGGTTTTGATAGAGCATAACAGATCGTACAGTACAAACTAAAATCATACAGTACAAAACAAAGTCATACAGTATGAAGGTAAAATCATACAGTATGATTTGCTTTAAAAAAACTCTCTCAAAAATATTTTTCTCTCCCCCTGTGTGTGTGCAAGGTTACTCAGCAATGATATCCACCACTTATATGATACGACTCAAGAAAGGAAAAAAATACATAATAAATTAAAAATACAGACTATAACCCTAGTCTACCCAGTCTTGAGCTGATCACAATTGTAAGTGAACGGTGGACTAAATTTCTGAAATGTTAGTACACAACACAAAATAAAATATCATAGAAATAGGAGAAAGCAGTAACAGACACAATAATGTTTATTATGATCAAAATCATAGTGCTTGAATCAGATTTACAACAATCTCCTCTTTTTTATGATGGCAAATATTGTTGTTTAGGATTTTCAAAAAATTTCTTTACTCGAAACTCCCTCTTTAAAAAATAAATAGCAATACGATTAAAAAAAGAAACAATCAACAACATAATTCTCCTCCTTTTAACGTCACAAAAAGAACAAAACAATAAGAAAAAAAAAAAAGAAACAGGAGTAGAAACAATAAACAAACATATTCAAAAAGATTAGCCACTCAAAGTAAACAAAATATCACAACTCTGTTAACTTGCGTGGGCATTTTCAAAATGTAATAAACTTACTAAACACAAAAGACTCAAATAAGATAAGTGTTGACTTTACTGCAACCAAAGGATTTTGATTCTAGAGTTTGCACACCCAGCGTAAAATCTTCACAGGCTAAAGTCTGTTGTTTAAACAAAAATCTAATTCAGGAATTACAATTTGATAAGAAAACTTAAACTTTTCAGACTGCAACATGAAATATATAGAATAGAATATTACTGTAAAAGTGATGAATGAAGAACCAAGATTTTTCAAAATTAAGTATTAACATATTATGAAATACAGGGATTTTCTAAGATTTACCATAAACAAAAACTAATTTAAGTTAGGCTCATTTTGTGCCTCTTTTATCAGCGTTATACGCACATTGAGCATCTTTTATTTTTGATACACTTAGTGTTTTACTTTTGGCATCATTACGCATCTTTTGATTTTGGGTTCATTTTGTGCCTCTTTTGATTTTTTTTTCAAATTGCTTCCTTTCAAAATCTTTAAGAATCTCAGTTGTAAAAATTATCTTTAAAATAGAAGAGAAGAATAACTCACTCTCTTATATATGGAGGAATAATGTACAAAGCAAACTTAATCTTTCTAATAGGAATAAGTAGCCTAAATTAGAAAAATAATGAATTTCATTTGTCAAATTACAGAATATGTCCATGATATAAAAACATGTAGTAAAATTCGATCATTAATTTAGATTTGATTCTAATTTGATTCCTCAATCTACATGATAATATTAGGAAACATCCATTAATAATAGTACATTACAAAATCTTTAATATAGTACGACCAGTTCAATTTTCAAATTTTAAATTTACATAATTTTAGCAACATATATTTGGCAGCGGGGTTTATGAAAATAGATGATTGTCCTGTAGATTAAAGATTGTACAATATAATTAGTTATAATTTAATTTAATTTATTTGATTTAATTAAATACTTGAATTAATTTTTGGATTAACATATCATACAGTATGATTTTACAGAAAATTCAAGTATTCAGTTTTCATCCCCTTTGTGAGTGTGCGCTCGATTATATTACTAGCATACACCTAATTACATAAGTGACTCAAGAAAAAAGAGTACTAACTCTTTTACTAAAAATTGACTAGACATTATTAATGCTGCACTATCTTGAGTTTGCTTCTTTAATCCAACTCGATGTATGTTGCATCTAAATGTATCTTAAGTTTTCTTCTTTAATCTAGCTTCTCACTAAATGTCTTCATTAAAAATAATTAGGAAAATAACTGAATTTTGGTTTTAGACTATTTATTTTTTAATTATAATTTTTAAATATAATATAAAAATACAACATAAATACTATGCTAAAAAAATACTAATCAAAAGTTAAATAGTACAACTAACATACCTTTACTCCAACTTTTATCATCACGAAAAGAGAGGGACAAAAAATAAAAGAGTACAAAAAATAAGAGTGCAATGTAATATAAGGAGTAAAAAATTAGGGAGTACAATATAAAGAGATAACAAACAAACTACTTATCAAAAGGCCCCTGATAAGATGGTGGAGCGGGTGGCTGGAAGTAGCGATTAAATGAAGAAAATTGGACCTGGAACCAAGCATGATCTGTATTATGCTATTGTTATAGCTACTCCCATCATGATGTGGATTCCTGAATGTTGGTGTCTGATTGTAACTCTAGTTGATTAAAGCACTCAATCCACGAGTTAGGAGAAGGAGATGGTTGGAATGCGGGGCTGGTTCTCCCCCTTCCTCCTCATAATCATGCTCCACTATAGCCTATGTTCCTCATCATCTATTATTATAGAGAATATTGAAGGAGCTATCCGTAAGGTATGTCAGGAAGTGATCAATTGGCGTAGGGTACACTAGGTTGTACTTGGCATCTAACAAGAAAGTTAGGATATGTCCTAGTGTAAGGTCTGCCTATAATGTGCCCTAGGATTTATGATGGTAGTTAGATTTTCTATGTAACGAATAAGTAAATTTGTAATATTAAATTCAATTCCAGCCATACAAAAGTGAGTGACAATAGATAAGAGTGGGGTGATTTTTATTTTATCACCAGCCTTACGAATAATAGAGTGTCTAAGTACATGTTGGATGATAAGTGCATTCAAAACTAATACCTAACAAGGGGCTGGTGTAGATTTATTAGACTATTCCTAATAGTGAGAATAACTTGGGTCTAGTTATAATCACTAATAGTAGAAATGTCATGGGGTTTTATATTAGTGATAGGAATATATAGGTGGTCATGAAAGTCCTATGGGGTAAGTTCTACAAATTGCCTACAAACAAAGGACTAATGTGAAGTGCATTCAACATTGTATGCATAAGTTTGCAAAAAATTTAAACTGTAACTTAGTGTGGAAAGGAAAAGCAAGGGTAAGAAGAAATTGCAAGGTGGTCCCTGCAAATAAATTAAGTACCTCGTAGTTAAGATTTTCTTAATTGATGATCTGGGAAGTTGTTATTGTAGCTACTTGATACCTTTGGTAGATAGTGACATCTTCATTTAATTGAAATTGATCATCAATCTGAGGTCTAAAGGGACCTCCTACCTCCTAGGAGAAATCGGGCATGCTTGTTAGCCATTGGGAATACTAAGCGACTAGAACAAGAGGGAAGAAAGATTTGAATAAGAGGTGGTGTGATATGAAATGATATTTTTTTCCTCTATTTATAGCCTCTATTTGATCATATAATATGATAGAAATCATACAATATAATTAGTGTAATCCAAATAATCGTGTCTAAAGTAGTTTAAATAATGGTCAAATCATCTAGTATGATCTTCATCTTTTCATTCATCCTATGTGGTCTTCTATATGATCATTGACTAAATTGATTGTCAAGTACAAATTATTGTTCGTATAGTATGATATGTAATAATGATTATACCAACCACAAAAATTCCATCCCAACAGGTTTTATGCCATGTCATTCATAAAGTATGTTAGGTGCTTGTATAGTATAAATTATAATAATTGGTTCAATCTAAGTCATTGGTTTCAAATGAATGGCCACTGTATTCTAATTGACATGTATTATACAGTACGATAGTGAACATAGAGTATGATGTTAGAAAGTTTTAGAATTTTGTGTGATGATCAGGGATAGTTTTACAAGGATAAGTATAAAAAAAAATTCTACAAACATCATAAAAACATAGTGAAAATATAGAATAAATCTTAAAGACATAAAGCATAAACCAAAATGTAAAACAAACATACATGCAATCAAACACCAAAATACATAAATATACTACAAAACTAACACAAACATAAAGTCGCAAACTAGTATAAAATCATAAAGACACAATAACAAACATAACATGTGGTGACTCCAATTCCATAAACACTTATATCAATGACTATTAATCTAGTTATAAGAGCATTGAACGTTTCATAACTTAGGAGTTTGGTAAAAATATCGACCCATTGATTTTATGTGTCTATAAACTATATATCTACATCTCCCTTAGCCACGTGATCCCTAATAAGGTGGTGTCTCATATCAATGTGTTTTGTGTGAGAGTAGTGAATAGGATTTATAGTGATGTAGATCACACTCGTGTTATCACATATGATGGGGATGTTTTCTACTAATAGACCAAAATAAAGAAGTTGTTGCTTCAGCCAAAGGACTTGGGCAACACAACTTCTTGCAATTATATATTAAGTTTCAACAGTGAAAAGGGCTATGAAATTTTACTTTCTACTAGACTGAAAAAGTATAAATTATCCTATGAATTGGTAGGTTCCTAAGATGCACTTTCTATCTACCTTATATATAGAAAAATTTAAATATGAGTATCTAACTAATTTAATAATTAAGCTACTCTTAGAATAATAGAAACCTATGTTTTAAGTGTCTATGAGATATCTTAATTTTTTTTAACTATAATCATGTGGGACTCCTTAGGGTTAACCTGAAACCTTTCACATAGATAAATGTTAAATAATGTCAGGCCTACTAGCAGTCAAATAAAATAAGGAACCTATAATCCCTCTAAAGTTATTCTGATCAATTGAGTTACCATCCTAATCCTTATCTAATTGGTTGGTCGGGATCAGGGGTGTATTCATGCTCTTCATTGAGTGTAAATTTTGTATTATATATTGTTTTAAATTTAGTAAAAATATATTATTTTAGTTATGTTTATGTAAAAAATCTCATGAAAAGACAAAAATTCATAAGTGTTGAGCCAATGTTGTAATGTTCAAATTACTATAGCCATAACATCTATAATTCCTTGATGCTAAAGCATGGAATCACAATGCTGGAGCCTCGAGAATAATGGTAAAAAATTCAGTACCCTGGTGGAGCCTAGGTCAACATCGTAGTGTCAAAAATCCATGCTGCAGCACTTGAGTGTTAGGAATTTGAGCTTTAAAGCACCAATCATTATAATGCCACAACACCGAATTGTACATTTGACCACCATAATGCTCAACTTTTGCAACACCACAATGGTGCAGTTAATAAAAGATAGAGCCACACAAATTTAGCAAATCGACGGACCAATTCAGCCAATAGACATGTCGCATTAGTGCATCACTGTGGTGGAGCAAGCCTAATAGTATTGGGACCCTAATTCATTTGATATGACCACAGTGCCACAATTTCAAGCTTCATAGTGCCTGAATCCATTTTTATACTTACTATAAATAGTTTTTCAATTTTTTTGTTTAAGAGTTCTATCAATTTCAGCAGAGTTCTATAATTTTTAGTATACTTCTTTAGTGCCCCCTTAGAGTAAAGTCTAAGGGAGGCTAAAAAAGTACAAGATACTTTCATTAGAGATATTAGCATGCTTTGTGTAAGAAATCCTAACATTGGAGGAAGAAGGAGTGTGAAGAAGTTAATTATACTACCCTGGTGAAGTTTTTTTTATTATTTCTTCTGTATCTTTTCTTCTATAAGTAAAATAAAAAAATATTTGCTTTTAAATTTATCAATGTCTAGCTAATTTTTGAGTTTTGGGCTAACGATGTGAACGTAATGCAAGTACTAATGTAGACACTCATGCCTTCAATGAAAATATAGATGTCTAAATCTCTCATTCTTAATTTAATGCATATAATAGCCATGTATGTAGTTAATATCTAGTGTGATATATTACCTCAACAGAGAAATATTGGAACAAATAGGACTATTGAAATAGAATGTTGGCATGCCTTGACATAGGATGCTAAACCTTCTAGGTTCTATGGAAATCTTAGAATTATAGGAAGGTCATAAACCTCCCTTTTCACCTTTACAATGATCTAGGAATGCATATGATCAGATCTACATCAATATTTAAGAGTCTTGTTAGGAAAACATTATTATTTTACAAGCATCAGTCTAAAATATATTTTACATATTTGTATCTCATCATCTTTTGCATTTTCTATAAGTTACAGTAACTCAAAATCAATTATTCTCATTCAGTAGGATAAACTTTAGATCAGTAGCAAACACTTTTTTGTGAGATTGACACTCACTCAATCTCTGTATTACTTGATCGACATATATACTTATGTATCTACTGAGCAATTCATATCAAAGAATATCTAAATATATTTATATTCATACAAGCACTGTTCACCAGTGTAGCAAAAGCCAACACACATATGTGAAAGTTCGTTAGTGATGTTAAGCCCTTATGAACTAGCCCGAGGCTAACCAAGAGGGGGGGTGAATTGGTAATTTTAAAAATTCGTGAGCAAAAAAGATTTAGAAAATCTTTTTGACCCTTGTGCTGCTCATTCCAAAGGTGAAAAATCCAATTACTCCTTCAAATTTCAGGCCAATAAGTCTATGTAAAACCATTTATAAGCTTGCTGCTAAGATTACTTATATAGAAAAAATAAGGTATCCCTATTTTTAGAATACTTTTTTAAAATTAAACTCATTTTATTTACTAGAATGCCCCTAAAATTCAATTTATTTACAACAATCCCTTTTTCTGCATGTTGCTGAGGGAGAAAAAAGAGAGTCACTTAGTATTAGTGCAATACTCAGAATGGAGGACTCCGGGGAGTGGATGCAGGTCAAGGTTGACCAAACCACTATAAAAATTTCTGGTGTGTGTTTTTTTTATTTTTCACATTTTACTTTTAGCATTTAATTTTTGTTATAACTTCATCGTGAATTTCTGAGATCAATATTTTGTTGTGCAATTTAGAATTTCATCTTTGTAAAACCATCTTACTATGAACTCTTTCGCATGAAAATGATTACAGTTTCGTGATGATGTGTAGATGTTCAACAATAATAAAATAATAATCATAATCACACAATCATCAATAGAAAAATAAGTGTGGAAAATAATCAGAAAGAACACACTAGATTTTGTAGTGGTTCGGTCAACTTGACCTACGTCCACTCCCCGGAGCCTTCCCTCCTGGTATTGCACTAACACTAAGTGACTCTCCTTCTGCTCCCACAGCAAGGCGGAGATGCCTGCACAAAAATGCCTTTCCACCAACCCAATGAGGCAGAGAACCCGGACTCCTTTCGCTTCCTCCTGAAGCAAGCAGAGAACCATACCTCCTTTTGCTTCCTCTTAAAGCAGGTAGAGAACCTTGCCTCCATTTGCTTCCTCCTGAAGTAGGCAGAGAATCTTGATCTTCTTGCAGACGATCCTTCTACGGAGACACTAAGGATAAGAGACGACGACCGGAGAAGACGACTCAGATCCTTGCTTGGAGCAACCTTTATGAACACCTCACAAATTCCCCCTCATAGGATCTTCTCTCTCTCTCTCCCAAGATCTCTCTCTCCTTCTCAAGTCTCTCACAGGAAAGGATAATGGCAAAAGATCTCAACGATAGAAGACAAGATATCTTAAATAATAGGGATCAAATATTACCCTAAATTTCAACTAGTTGTCAAATATCGTCCAGGACAATCGGGTGATCATCCTGTAAGATTACTACAAAATCAATCATATCAGCCTGGACGATCTGGTTCCTTTGGATGATCAGAACAAAAAATTTATTCCAATCGTCCAGGATGATTCTGCGATCGTCCGGGATGATTGGTGTAAAATAGGAATATCATCCAGAGGATAGCTCGGGTCGTCCTGGGTAACTTATGCTGGATGGTCTCAAAATGACTTGATCGTCCCGGACTGTATCGATATCGTCCAGTACGATTAGTTCAAAAATGCCAATATCATCCTGCACATTGTTCGGGTAGTACAGCTAACCCATGCTAGACGATGTCAAAAAAATTTGATTGTCCGGGATGATCTTGATATCATCGTGTACAATTAGTGCAAAATCGGGAATATCATCCAGAGGATTTTTTGGGTCGTCCAAGTGAAATACACTAGACGGTCAGAATTTTTAATTGATCGTCTAGGACGATCTTGCGATCATCCAGGATGATATGATCGAATCACTCAATTTTTAATTACTTTCCTTAATCACCTGACTAATTTAGGCATGATTATAATGTATCATCCAACATAATACACGTATCGTCCGGGACGATTAGACCAAATCTCTAAAAATAAAAACTTGCCTAACTTAATCTGGTGGCTGAGAATTTTTTATTTGAGCATATCATCCTGTATGATGGGTGTATCATCTAGGACGATCGACTTAATCAGACCGACTTAGCATGGTCACCCTAATTAGGGTTTCTATTTTTAATGGGTCTTCTAGGATGATGTGAATATCATCCAGGACGATTTGAATAAAATTTGAGCAGAAACTCTAACTCACTAAAACTCTTCCCCTGAGTGTGTGTGTGTGTGCAATGTTACTTAGCTTGGGGATCCGTTATATTATACTTGACTAAATAAAGATGAAAAAATTACATTAAACCTGAAAACACAATTAAACTGACTCGATCTTGAGCTGGCTTGAATTGTAATTGATCTTATGTACCTGAAATGTTAGACACTTAAACAGAAACGAAAAGGTTTGCTATCATCAAAATCATAGCCTTGAATTCAGATTCACAACAATCTCCCCCTTTTTGATAACGGCAAACATCTGTTAGTAATTCCAAAAATTAGTACATAAATATTGTGAACAATTATGATCAAAACACTAATCATTTGAACATTGATAATTCAAAGTACTTAACTGAACATTTATAATGACCCACAACATAAACTACTCCCCCTTTTGACATCTTAAAAAGGGAAAATACAACATAAACACCGAAGAAAAAAATAGTAAAAATAATATTAAAAATCTTTAGTTTTTTTCTTCTCCTTTTCTTTTTCTCGAATCAATCTGCTCTAGTAAATTAGATTTTTTTTTAATTTTCAATTCAAAATCTGATAAGAAGAAAATCGACAACGTTAAAATCTAGAAAAAGTTAGAAAAATTGATTTTCGTAACTCCTACCTCGAACACCTTACAGGTTCAAATTCCTTTCAAATAAAAGTCTAATTTAGAAGAAAAGAAATTAGATTCGAAAAAAGATCCTTTCAAGCCTCGTTCCAGAAAAATATCTGATAAAATAGTAATGCAAAGTAAGGAATCTGAAATCTTGATTTTCAATCTCAAGTTTTTAAAAATATTAAGTGGCGCATGGATTTTTCTAAGACCTTTAAAGATCTGAAAGAAAAGAAAGCTTATTTCTTTATAGGCTCATTTTGTGTCTCTTTTTCAATTTAATTAGCACACTTTGCGCATCTTTTAATTTTTGATACACTGTGTATCTTTCTAATTTTTGGCGTTATTGTGCATCTTTTCATTTTTGGCCCATTTTGTGCCCATTTTTTTTCTTTTTGCAAGCTTGCTTCCTTTCATAATCATTAAATAATCTCAATTGTGAAGTTATCCTCCAAACATAAGAGAAGACGAAACTCACTCTCTACAATAAGGAGGAGTAATTCACAGAATAAAACTATACTACATATAATAAGTGTAATCACCTGATTAAGAAAAATATAACAATGATTCAAAGCTTTGAAAATACTATTCATATGAGGAAGATTACTATAAGAAGATAAAATAGATCTCTATTTCAAAAACCAACTTTTTAATTTTGAAGAAGATTTTTATCTAAAAGAACTAATATACTATTAATATAGTTAGAGGAAGAGAAACAATCATCAACATTTCTTCCCTTTAACAGATTCAGAGGAGTCAATCACTGTTTACAAGCTTCCAAATAAAAGTAAGGCTAAACTCTCAGTTAGAAATCTAGTTTATTAGCATTAGTGAGTAGTGATCTGATTCTGAGAAGAATAAATAATGAATAAATAAAAAGAAGAAAAAACACACAAATAAAAATCAACAAACGAAAATCAGTAGGAAATGACCAAATCCGATAAGCAAATCAAACAAATAGAAATCAACAGGGAAAAAATGCTAAAATGAAATAGACAATCAAATCAAATAAAAAACTAAATGCAAAATGAAAAATAAAAAATTCAGAAATCAGCAATCATTAGATTCATGCATTTATGTCAATCACACCTAATCTAGTCCTTAAAATGTTGAATGAGTCAAAGGCCAATGGTTTAGTAAAGATGTCAGCTAGTTAAATTTCAGTTGCTACATGGTGTAGCTCAATGTTCCCTTTTATAACATGGTCCTTAATAAAGTGATGCCTTATGTCAATATATTTGGTTCTTGAATGTTGGATAGGATTCTTAGAGATGCAGATGGCACTAGTGTTGTTACATAGAACTAAAATTGTGCCAACAGATAATCCTAGATCCAAAACTTGTTGCTTCAACCAAAGGACTTAGGCCACAAAACTTCATAAGGCAGTGTACTCAACTTCAGCAGTAGAAAGTGCTACAGAATTTTATTTTCTACTGGACCAGGAGACTAAAGATTATCCTATAAATTGGCATGTTCCTGAAGTGCTCTTTCTATCCACCCTACACCCTATCTAATAATCTCAAAGGAAGTATTGTACCTAGGATGCCAGATTCCTAAGGTTAGGGTCCCTAAGAGATATTTGAGGATTCTCTTAACTGCAGTCAGGTGGGATTCCTTAGGATCAGCTTGACACCTAGCACAAAGATAAACACTAAACATGATATTAGGTCGGCTAGCAGTCAGGTAAAGTAATGATCTAATTATTCCTCTAAACATTTTCTAATCAATAAATTTTCCATTTGAATCTTTATTTAACTAGACATTAGAACTCATGGGAGTGTTTATTGGCTTGGCTTTATCCATTTCATATTTCTTCAAGATGTTCTTAATATACTTTGATTGATTGATAAAAGTTCCATCAACCATTTGCCTTATGTTAAACCCCAAAAAGTAGGACAATTCTCCCATCATACTCATCTTAAACTCCTTACTCATGATTTTAGAAAAATCATCACATAGATTTTTATCAGAAGATCCAAAAGTATATCATCAACATAGATCTAGACAATGAGTAAGTCATCCCCTACTTTCCTCAGAAAAAGGGTGGTGTCTACGCTCCCCTTAACAAACTCTCTTTCTAATAGGAATGTGCTAAGCCTCTCATACCAAGCTATGGGTGCTTGTTTTAATCCATATAAGGCCTTTTTTAATTTATAAACATGATTAGGATATTGGAAACTCTCAAAATGGGGATATTGCTCTACAAAGACATCTTCCTTTATTACCCCATTTAAAAAGGCACTCTTGACATACATTTGAAAAGCTTAAATCCCTTATAACAGGTAAAAGCTAGTAGCACCCTAATGGCTTCCAATCTAGCTATAGGGGCAAAGGTCTCCTCAAAATCAATCCCTTCTATTTGGTTGTACCCCTTAGCTACCAATCTTGCCTTATTCCTAACCACCACACCAGAATCATTCATTTTATTCTTAAAGACCCATCTGGTTCCTACTACACTTTTATTCTTAGTTTTTTCTACCAACTCCCAAACATCATTTCTCACAAATTGATTAAGTTCTTCTTGCATAGGTAAGATCCAAAATTCATCAGAAAGGGCTTGATTGATGTTGGTGGGTTCAGTCATTGAGATAAAGGCAGAATTATTTACTTCCTTCATAAGTCCATGCCTAGTTCTAACACCTTCAAAAGGGTCTCCTAAGATCAGTTCTTTAAAATGACTTGAAGAATATCTCTAATCTCTAGGCAAATTATTTTCAAGTTCTACCCTTTCCTCCAGATTTGTATTTTCTACTCCTTGGGTAATCTCTCCTACTTCCTCTTCTTCATCAACTCTAACCTTCTTAGGATCAGATTCATCAAACACTACATGAGTAGTCTCTTCCACCACCAATGTCATCTTATTAAACACCCTAAAGGATTTCCTCACACTTGAATATCGTAAGAACACTCCTTTATCAGATTTTGGGTCAAATTTTCCTAAGGATGATTTCTCATTATTAAGAATGAATACCTTATAACCAAAGATATAGAGGTGGGATAGGTTTGGAGTTCTACCCTTAATGATCTCATAGGGTGTCTTATTCTGATTGGATCTAACATTCACCCTATTCAACACATAACATGCTGTGTTCACCGCTTCTGCCCAAAAGTATTTTGGAAGTGAATACTCAGCAAGCATGGCTCTAGCGGCTTCCACTAAGGTCTTGTTCTTCCATTCAACTACCTCGTTCTACTAAGGGGTCCTAGGAGCTGAAAAGTTGTGGTTAATCTCTTGCTCCTCACAGAAGGTTCTAAATCTCCTATTTTCAAACTCCCCAGCATGATCACTATGGATGGTCAAGATCTCACAACCCAACTTCTTCTAAATTCAAGTGGAGAAAGATTTAAATTCATCAAATGACTCAGATTTATGTGATAGAAATCTAATCCAAGTGAACCTGGAGTAATCATCAACAATCACAAATCCATAGATTTTCCCCCCTAAGTTGGCAGTGCTAATGGGTCCAAAGAGATCCATGTGAAGGACTTCTAAAGGTCTAGAGGTGCTGATGTCCTTAATGGAGTGGAAAGAGGATTGGACTTGCTTTCTTAACTGACAGGCATCACACAGGTGGTCCTTAGTGAACTTAAGCTTGGGGACATCTCTAACTAAGTCCTTTTGGGTGACTCTTCTAAGTGTTTTCAGACTGGCATGACATAATCTCTTATGCCATAACCAAGACTCATCAGTAGTAGTTTTTAAATAAAATGAAGCAGCACATTCAATATTATTTAAATCAAGCATGTAGATGTTGTTGATCCTCTTGCCCTACAAAATAGTGTTATTATTTAAGCTTATAATGTATATGCTTGCCAGGAACATGATGCTGAACACTTTATCATAGAGTTGACTGATGTTGAGCAGGTTGTGTTTTAGCCCATCTACAAAAAAAATATTTTTAATCAAAAGGTTCTTGGAATTTCCAATTATACCTACGCCCATCACTTCCTGGTGGTGTTGTCTCTAAGAGTGACCTTGCCTCCAACCCTAACCTCCAATGAAATGAATTGATTTACATCTCTAGTCATATGTCTTGAGCATCCGCTGTCCAGGTACCACATGCTCTCATGAGGTCTTGTGTGAGAGCACACCTATAAAATTATCAAATATCAGATTTAGGAACCCAAACAATTTTGGGCTCCTTCTTATGAAAAGAAGAATGCAATGTATGTGTGTTTTGTTGTGAAACATGTAATTTGGGCCTCCACACCTAATGTGTACTATGGTGAATAGTGCAGGTGTGAGAGATATATCCTAACATGCCACATGAGAAATATCTAACACCATGAAAAGGATTAATTAATCTATGGGGGTGATTGTGCCTCTTCCTAGGTTTGAATGATGCATGCTTGGATGATTTTGAATGAACTTCTTCAAGTGATGGAAGTTTATAAAATTGTGCAAATATAGGAGGTATTTCATTTTTCTCAAATGTATTAATTTTTACACTTAGAAATTTATTTTCCTTTTTAAGACTGACAATTTCAAATTTCAAATGATGCTCATTACTATCTAAATCACATACCATGGTGTCTAGTTATTTAAAAACTCTTTCTAAGTCAACATGCGATGCCTTTAATGAATCATGCTCAACAATCAATTTAGAATGCTTTTTATTTAACTCATCAAATTCATCAAGTAATGACATGTGATTGCTATCAAGTGTAGAATGATCCTTATGCAACACTTTATGCTCTTTTTATAGGTTCAGGAATTCTAATTTCATACTAGCATGAGTTTTCTTAAGTTTTCTATATGACGAATGAATTTTCTCAGAAACATCAAGTAATTGATCATAGGTCAATTCATATACCTCTTTTTGATCAGACTGATCACGATGTTCATCTGCCATCAAACATAAGTTTATAGTCTCCTCCTTAGCTTCAGTTTCAGAGGAGTCAGATGCAAAATCTGCCCAAAAAGCCTTTTGGATCATCTTCTTATCCTTCCTAAACTTAGGTTTCTCCTCACCCTTCTCCATACTTGGGTGAGCCTTAAGTGTAGGACAATCATCCTTTATATATCCAGGCTTCCTACATTCAAAATAAACTGTATCAAAAGAACCTTTAAAATTTTTGCTACTCTTACCTTTGTTCCACTTCTGAAAGTTCTTATGTTTCTTCCTTAGAAAGCTTTTGAATTGCCTAGTGATTAAGACAACATCATCTCTATCAAACCCGGAGGTATCAGTATCCATATTATTGGCCTTCAGTGCCACAATTTTCTCTTTCTTCTTCTCACCTACATCAAGCTATCTTTAGTTCACCCCTTTCTTGTAAGTAATGAGTGATCCAAATAAGTTATCAATAGAATAAGCATTCAAATCCTTAGATTCAATGATCACAGTTATCTTGGCATCATAGGAAGAAGGCAAATATCTCAAGATTTTGTTAACATTTTTATAGTTGGTGAGTTCTCTTCCTAAGGAATGCAAGGAGGTGATAATTTGAGTGAACCTAGTGCACATTTCAGATATTGACTCACTAGATTTCATGCGAAAGAGTTTGTAGTCATGAAGCAGGATGTTCAATCTAGATGGTTAAACTTCGGTCATGCCCTCATAAGTGATACACAATTTATCCCAGATTTCTTTGCCAGTTAAACAGGTTGACACACGCATGTAATCTTCAGATTTAAGTGCACAAAAAAAATAGTTCAAATATTTAACATTTAGTTATACTAGAACCTTATCATCAAAAGTCCATTTAGCAAAAAGAAGTTCAATTTTAAAATTATTGATAAGTCTAAAAGGGGGTTCATAACCATCTTTAACAAGCATCCACATGCAATAATCAATTGATTATAAAAAGGTGGACATGCGAGTTTTCCAGAAATCAAACGGTATGTTATCAAACAAAGGTGGATGAGAAATGGAATAATCTTCAGTAGTATTTCTATTACCAAAGTTTGGCATATATCAAATTTAAAAGTTTTTCAAAACTTAATTTTATGAATCCCGCTCTAATACCACTTGAAAGTTCGTTAGGGATGTTAAGCCCTTATGAACTAGCCCAAGGCTAACCAAGAAGGGGGGTTAATTGGTAATTTTAAGATTTTGTGAGCAAAAATAATTTAAAAAATCTTTTTAAATGTTTTAAAATGTTTATAATTTCGTGATGATGTGCAGATATTCAATAATAATAAAATAATAATCACAATCACATAATCATCAACAGAAAAATAAGTGCAAAAAATAATCAGAAAGAACACACCCGATTTTATAGTGGTTCGGTCAACTTGACCTACGTCCACTCCCCGGAGCCTCCCCTCCGGGTATTGCACTAACACTAAGTGACTCTCCCTCTACTCCCACAGCAAGGCAAAGAAGCCTGTATAAAAACTCCTTTCTACCAGCTCGGTGAGGTAGAGAACTCAGACTCCTTTCGCTTCCTCCTGAAGCAGGCAGAGAACCTTACCTCCTTTTGCTTCATCCTGAAGTAGGTAGAGAATCTTACCTCCTTTTGCTTCCTTTTGAAGTAGGCAGAGAACCTTGATCTTCTTGCAGACGATCCTTCCATGGAGACACTAAGGACAAGAGAAGACGAATGGAGAAGACGACTCAGATCCTTGCTTGGAGCAACCTTAATGAACACCTCACAAACTCTCCCTCACAAGATCTTCTCTCTCTCTCTCTCCCAAGCTCTCTCTCTCTCTCCTTCTCAAGTCTCTCATAGGAAAGGATAACGGCAAAAGATCTCAATGATAGAAGATAAGAGATCTTAAATAGTAGGGCTCAAAAATTGCCCTAAATTTCAACTGGTTGTCAAATATCATCCAGGACGATCGGATGATCGTCCTGTACGATTCTTACAAAATCACTCATATTAGCTTGCACAATCTGGTTCCTCTGGACAATCAGAAGACAAAATTTGTTCCTATCATCCAGGACGATTCTGCGATCATCCGGGATGATTTGTGTAAAATAGGAATATCGTCTAGAGGATAGATCAGGTCATCCAGAGCAACTTATGCTAGACGGTCTCAGAATGACTTGATCGTCATGGATGATATCCATATCGTTCGGTACAATTAGTTAAAAAATGCCAATATCATCCTACACATTATTCGGGTCGTACAGCCAACCCATGCTAGACGATGTCAAAATGACCTGATCATCCGGGATGATTTTGATATCGTCCCGTAAGATTAGTGCAAAATTGGGAATATCATCCAGAGGATTGTTTAGGTTATCCAGGTGAAATACACTAGACGGTCAGAATTTTTAATTGATCATCTAGGACGATCTTGCGATCGTCCAGGATGATATGATCGAATAACTCAAACTTTAATTACCTTCCTTAATCACCTGACTAATTTAGGCATGATTGTAATGGATCGTCCAGGATGATACACGTATCGTCTGGGACGATTAGACCAAATCTCTAAAAATAAAAACTTGCCTAAATTAATCTGGCGACTGAGAATTTTTGATTTGAGCATATCATCTTGTACTTTGAGCATATCATCCTGTATAATGGGTGTATCATCCAGGACGATCTGCTTAATCAGATCGACTTAGCATGATCGCCCTAATTAGGGTTTCTATTTTCAATGGATTATCCAAGATAATGTGAATATCGTCCAGGACGATTTGAACAAAATTTGAATAGAAACTCTAACTCACTAAAACTCTCCCCCTAAGTGTGTGTGTGCAATGTTACTTAGTTTGGGGATCCGTTACATTACACTTAACTCAAAAAAGATGAAAAAATTACATTGAACCTAAAAACACATTCGAACTGACTTGATCTTGAGCTGGCTTGAATTGCAATTGATCTTGTGTACCTGAAACGTTAGACACCTAAAAAGAAATGAAAAGGTTTGCTATCATCAAAATCATAGTCCTTGAATCCAGATTCACAACAATATACGAGCTTCCCACCCATCAAGTTTTTTATGCTGTTGTTAGGGAAGTAACATATGTATTGCAATTTCAAACTATATTATTAAAATTAATTGTATATTTTGACCTTCTTGAATCATGTATCTTTATTTTATAGTTTTTGTTAAAAGAATTTTTTTGAAAAAAAAAACGTTATTTTTTAGTTTTTGTTCTTTACTTTATAATTTATTGTTGTTGTATGAATAGTAGATCTAGTAAGAAGCTCTTTTTGTTTGATTCTGAGATTGAAAGGACTTTTGCAAAAATCTAAAATACTAAAATGATTTTTTCTTTAGAGATGTCTGAACCAGTATAAGATCAGGATCATTCTAGACCTCTCAGGGAGTATGTTAATCATATAATAGAAGGAATCCATCAGACAATCAATAGACCTACTATCCGGATAATTACTTTGAGTTGAAACTAGCAATAATTTAGATGATTCAAAATTTTTAGTTTGGGAGAACTCTTGTTGAGGATCTCAATCTACACATAGCTATCTTCTTAGAAATATGTGCAACATTCAAATATAATGGTGTTAGTGATGATGTTATTAATCTTCGATTCTTTCCATTTTCTCTAAGGGACATAGCTAAGATGTGGCTAAATTTATTCTCCCCATGCTCTATAACCACTTGGAATGAGTTGGAACTCAAATTCCTAGCTAAGAATTTTTCATATTTAAAAAATACCAAGCTTATGAATGATATCACCTCTTTCACCTAGTTTGAAGGAGAGTCAACTTATGAAAGTAGTGAGAAATTTAAAAAATGCTTAGGAAATACACTCATCATGTTTTAACCAATTGTTAGTTATTTAGACTTTTTACAAAAAAGTAGTAGGATCCCTAATTTTAATTATAGATACACCTGCTAGAGGATCTTTAATGTCTAAGTAATTTAAGGAAACCTATGAATTAATTGAGAAAATGACTACAAATAATTTCTAGTGGCCTTCTGATAGGGTGAATCCTAAGAGAGTAGGGTCAGTTCAAGATCAAGTTCGTCTATGCAATTGGAAGAGCATAATTTGATTTATATTAGTGATATAATACTCTAGGGATTGAGAATGTAAACTTGATTAAAAGTTAAAATAATCCCTATTCCAATAAATATAATCCATGTTGGAGGAATCGCCTTAATTTTAGTTGGTCTAATAATAATAATATTGATGGTAACAATAAGTAGAATGCATGTTAATCTAATCAAGAAGGAAATTGGAATAATCCTTGGCAACCTATATTAAAACCAAGATCTTCTTATCCCCTAAGTTTTAATCGAAATAAGCAGTTTAGAGATAGGAAGACACCTTTAGAAAAGGTTATGATTCAGTTAGAAACCTAATTACAAAGTCAACCTACTTCAATTAAAAACTTAAAAAATTAATTAGGACAGCTTGTAATCTCTTTTAGAAGCAGACCTAATGGAACTTTGCTCAGTAATACTGAAATTAATCTAAAAGAGAAAGGAAACAAGTATAGTAGATACCACGAGAAGTGGCGATGATTCATTACAACCAATATGGAATATCTAGGTAAGTCTAGCTGAAGACTATAAATTTAGCATTATTTAGGAGGCAACCCAATCCTATTTTTATGTTTGTTTATTTTGTTTTATAGTTTGTGTTATGTGTGCGTGGTTTTTATTATTTATGAAAGTCATTAATTTTGATTTTGACTAAGTTATAAAAAGTTTCCTAAGAAAAATTTATTGTGCTAAAAATTGAACTAGTGTCATGGTGTTAATGTTTAAAGCACTGCAACGTTTGCTTGTCAAGCACCACAACATTCAAAAATAACATTGCAGCATTGAACTCTCAAGAAAATTTTCTAGATTTTACCACCATATTATTATATCTTCGAAGTCTACAACATTATTAAGCCTTATAGAGTGCCTTGGTGCTACGCTTTCAAGTACCACAACATGTTTTTAGTTATTTTTATAGTAATGATGGTAGTGTGATCAACATTTCATACTTTCATAAAATTTTCATTATGGTGCTTTATTGAGCACCACAGCATAGTGCTCATGTTGTTTATAAATAGGATGTGTATTTTCAAATTTTCTTTACTATATTTTTATTTTCATTTCTCTCCAAGTTTAGCATATTCCTTATTTGCTTGTTCTTTGTGAGAATGGCCTCAAAATTTTTTGGTAGCAAGAAGCGTGCTTCATCTTCTTTTCAAAAGAGCATATTTCTATCTACAGAATCTAAGCAATAGTATGGGGTAATAGTAGTGAATACGTAGTTAATTTCTGAGAGAGGCTTACAAAACCTGGGAGGGTAGGTAATATAGGCGATAATAAACTAAGGTTGGGAGGTTTTGTGTGAGGAACACCATGCCATTATGGTTAATATGGTGAAAGAGTTCTTTGCCAATGGAAAGGAGGCTCTGGAGAATAGGTGCTATATGAAAGGCAAGTGTGTACCATTTGATTCTTTGACCATTAATCATCTTTATAAACTTAGAAATTTTGAATTTGACAAGTATACCCCATTTAATCTTGCACCCATTAATCATGATGACTTATTAAGAGTTCTGTATGAGCCTCATAGTGGGGCAATATGGAAGAAGAAGGATGATAAAATAATTAATTGTCCTGCATGTTGTTTAACTCAACTTTCAAGTGCTTGGCACTATTTTATTTCTGCTCATTTGTTACCAGGCAAAAACATTAGTAAGGTAACCAAGGAACGAGCTTTTCTTAACTATGATATTCAGGTTGGATACACTATAGTGGGAAATTTTATTTACTCTTATTCAAATTACATCATCAGAGACACTACATCTGTGGGTTTAAAGAATCCTTCTTGAATTTATGCTTTATGTATTAATGTCGGTTTAAGGGGAGATCCAAGTGAAGAATAGAATTTCCCATTTCATCCCTCACCAAAAAAAGAACTTGAGAGCTTTAAAAGACTAGGTGTAGAGGAGGGTGGACCCAAAAAGCCTAGGTTAACCAGCAGGCCTAGTAATAGTAGGAGTTTTATAACTCCTAAATCTTTAGTTTTTTAGGTGACCAAGTTGAGAGAATAGATAAAGGGTGTGACAAATTGATGTGAGGAGAGTAGGGAATGTCAAGCTCATTACTCAAGTATGTAGGAAAATTATTACCACTGCAAAGCCAAATTTAATGAGGCTCTAGTGGGGATGTTCAGAAGAGCCCATTTGTGGAAAATCAAGACCAGCTGCATTTTCCTACTGCTTCAAAGTACTGACCATTTGTTTAGACCTAGCTTGATGATGATGATGAGGAGGAGGAGGAGGAGGATTGGGGGTCATTCTTTTATTATCTTGGTTTTAATGTTCACTGGAAAACTTGAGAGAGATAGAGAGAGGAGAGAGTTCTAATTATTGCTACTATTTCTTGTAGCTTTTTATTTATTTATTTATTCATTATTTTGATTGGAGGGATCCCCATGATTATGTTGTTGTGATATGGCTATGAGAGCCATTATATTGTGCTAATGAGAGCAGAGACTATATGTCTTGAGTTGAGATGAAGCTTCATAAACTAGTTATCCTATTATGTTTTCTTTTAGTAGTTTTTATTACATTGCCTATGAGATTTTTACCATTTAAATGATAAGGCAAATCATCCTTTTAAGTTTAATTATATTTAATTACTGTAGTTTACATTATTTTGTTATGTCATATTTATTTAATTTAAATTCCCACAAATGATTAATTGTTAAAAATTATCCTCTACATAACACTTGTACTTTGATTATTTATTTAACCAAAATAATAATAGTAATTAAAAATTATCTAAATTTAAGATAATAATAAAACCTTACATGATAATTTGAATGAACAAAGTATAATAGTTAGGGGTGTCAAAATTGATGCGATACAGAAACCCGACACGAATCTGATCCAACATTTTTAGGTAAAGGTCAACCCATTTGGAATATGGGTTAGGTTCGGGTCCCAATTTTTGACCCATTTAAAGTTTTAGGTCAGGTTCAAGTAATCCCAATAACCTGATACAAAAATAAAATGATCAACATAATTTTATTTAGGGCAAGCCATAAGTCACAAGCAGGCTGTTATACTTTGTTTCATTTTGCATTAGGTTAGCGATCGCCTATTTATAATCTGCTATGTAACTGATCCCCTAACTAAGTAACCTTGCACACACACACTCAGAGGGAGAGTTTTAGTGAATTAGAGTTTCTGTTCAATTTTTATACTGATCGTCCTAGATGATATTCATATCATCCTGGACGATCCAGTGAAAATAGAAACCTTAATTAGGATAATCATGTTAAGTCAGTTTGATTAAGCTAATCATCCTAGACGATCCTAATATCGTACAAGACAATAGGCTAAAATTAGAAATTCTCAGTCGCCAGATCAAGTTATGCAAGTTTTATTTTAAGAGATTTGATCTGATCGTCTAGGACGATACGCGTATCATCCTGGATGATCCATTACAATCATGCCTAAATTAGTCTGGTGATTAAGAAAAGTAATTAAGGTCTAATTGATTCGATTATATCATCCTGGACGATCGCAAGATCATACGGGATAATGTGTTAAAAATCCTAACTGTCAAGTGCCTATCACATGTACGTCTAGAGCTGTGTGCAGGACGAAATTCTTAATTTTGAACTAATTGTATGGGACGATACCCATATCATCCCGGACGATCAAGTCATTTTGAATTTGTCCAGTATGTTTTGACCTGTACGTCCAGAGCTATGAACCAGATAATTTTGGCACTTTTTGAACTAATCATACAGGATGATATACATATCATCCCGGATGATCAAGTCATTTTGAGATCGTCCAGCACAAGTTCCCCTCGATGACCAGAGCAGTTTTCTGGATAAAATTCCTGATTTACACTAATCATCCCGGATGATCGCAGAATCGTACGGGACGATCTGAACAACTTTTTTATACTTATCATCCAGAAGAACCAGATCGTCCAGGCTAATACATGTGACTTTGAACTGATCATACAGGATGATATAGCGATCGTCCTGGATGATATTGGCTGACCAGTTGAGATTTAGGGCAAATTTTGAGCCCTCCTATAAAAGATCTTTTTCTTCCAACAAGAAAAATCTTTTGCCACTTTCCATTCCAAAGAAACCCTAGAGAGAGAGAGTTTGGGAGAGAGAGAGAGGATCTTGTGAGGGGGAGTTTGTGAGGGATTCATAAAGGTTGCTCCAAGCAAGGATTAGAGTCATCTTCTCCATTCGTCGTCTCTCATCTTGTCAGTGTTTTCTGTGGGAGGATCGTTCGTAAGAAGATCTGGGTTCTCTGCCCACTTCAGGAGGAAGCGAAAGGAGTTCAGGTTCTCTGCCTGCTTCAAGAGGAAGCGAAAGGAGTCCAGGTTCTCTACCTGCTTCAGGAGGAAGCGAAAGGAGTTCATGTTCTCTGCCTCACCGGGTTGGTGGAAAGGAGTTTTGTACAGGCTTCTCCGCCTTGCTGTAGGAGCAGAAGGAGAGTCACTTTTGTGTTAGTGCCATACCCGGAGGGGAGGCTCCAAGGAGTGAACGTAGGTCAAGTTGACCGAACTACTATAAAATATGGTGTGTTCTTTCTGATTATTTTCTGCACTTTACTTTTCTATTATTATCTACTTGGGTGAAATCTGTGGTTGATCTTTTCACTTTTATATTTACTTGTTTCCGCTGTAAATTATCAAAAAGATATTTCCAATTACTCACAAATTTTTAAAAAAACCAATTCAACCCCCCTGTTGGTTAGCCTTGGGACTAGTTCATCAGGGCTTAACATCCCTATCGAACTTTCAAGTGGTATCAGAGCGGGATTCAAAAATTAAGTTTAAAAACTTTTGAATTTGATCCATGGCTAACTTTAGAAATCACAATACTGCTGAAGGTTATTCAATTACACGACCGCCATTATTTGATAATATACCTTTTAGTTTTTGAAAAACTCGTATGTCCACTTTTCTTCAATCTATAGATTATCGCGTGTGGATGCTTGTTAAAGATGGCTATGAACCACCTTTTAGAATGATTAACAATGTTAAAACTGAACTGTCTTTCACTGAATGGACTTTTGATAATCATGACTTAGCCCAACTGAATGCCAAATATTTAAACTATTTTTTCTATGCCTTAAAATCTGAGAATTACATGAGTGTTTCTACTTGTACAACTAGAAAAAGAAATTTGGGATAAATTATGCATCACTTATGAAGGTACAACTGAAGTCAAACAGTCTAGGTTAAATATATTGCTTCATGACTACAAACTTTTTCGCATGAAACCTACTGAATCTATTTCTGAAATATATACGAAGTTCACTCAATTTGTCAGTTCTTTGCATACTTTAGGACGAGAACTTACAAACTATGAAAAAGTGAACAAAATTTTGAGATGCTTGCCTTCTTCATTTGATGCTAAGATAATTGTAATTATTGAATCGAAAGATTTGAACAATTATTCTATTGATAACTTACTTGGGTCACTCATTGCTTATGAGCAAGGGGTGAACCAAAGACAGCTTGACGCAAGTGAGAAGAAGAAGGAGAAAACTATGGCGCTGAAGGCCAACAATACTGATACTGATTCTTTCTGGTCTGATAGCGATGAACTTGCCATAATCACTAGGCAATTCAAAAGCTTTCTAAGGAAGAAATATAAGAACTTTCAGAAGTGGAATAAGGGTAAGTCCAGTAAAAATTTTAAAGGTTCATCTGATACTGTTTGTTTTAAATGCAGGAAGCCTGGACACATTAAGGCCGATTGTCCTACACTTAAAGCTCACCCAAGCAAGGAAAAGGGTGAGGATAAACCCAAATTTAGGAAGAACAAGAAGCAGATTTAAAAGACGTTCTGGGCAAATTCTGCATCCGACTCCTCTGAGACTGAAGCTGAAGAGGAGAAAACCAACTTGTGTCTGATGGCTGATGATCATCCTGGTCAGTCCGATCATGAAGAGGTATGTGAGCTTACTTACGATCAATTATTTTAAGTGTCTGAAAGAATTCACGCATCGTATAAAAAATTTAAGAAATTGCATGCTAGCCTAAAATTGGATTACTTAATTTTGCAAAAAGAGCATGATGTTGTGGTTAAAGATCATTCTATACTTGATGGTAATCACATGTCTTTACTTGATGAATTGAACAAAAAACATTCTGATTTAATTGTTGAGCATGATTTATTAAAAACCTCGCATGTTGATTTAGAAAGCATGGCATGTGAAGTGGAGAGTAGTAATGAAGCATTAAAATTTAAAATTGCAAGTCTTAACAAGGAGAATGAATTTTTAAGAGTAAAAATTACTGCTTTTGAGAAAAATGAAACACCTCCTACTTTTGTACAGTTTTATGCACCTCCAACTTTTGAAGAATCTGTTTCAAAATCATCAAAACATGTTTCATACAAACCTAGGAAGAGGCACTATCACCCACGTAGATTAGTTAACCCTTTTTCTGGTGTTAGATATTTTTCTTGTAGCATGTTAGGACACATCTCCCACACCTGCACTGTTCATCATAGTACATATTGGATGTGGGGCCCAAATTATGTGTTTCACAGCACAGCACACATGTATTGCATTCTTCTTTTCATAAGAAGGAACCCAAACCTGTTTGGGTTCCTAAATCTGATATTTGATAATTTTATAGGTGTGCTCTCACACAAGACCTCATGAGAGCATGTGGTACCTGGACAGCGAATGTTTAAGACATATGACTGGAGATACAAATTAATTCATTTCGCTGGAGGCCAGGGCTGGAGGCAAGGTTACACTTGGAGACAACACCACCAAGAGGGTGATAGGATCAGGTATAATTGGTGATTCAAAGAATTTTATGATTGATAATATTTTATTTATAGATGGATTAAAACACAATCTACTGAGCATCAATCAACTCTGTGACAAATAATACAACATCAAATTCCTGCCCACTTACTGTATTTTAAGCTTAAATGACAAAATTATTTTGTAGGGATAAATGATCAATAATGTCTACATGCTGGATGTAAGTTGCTTTAAAGTTGATAATTCAATTTGCTTAAAAACTACTGCTTATGAGTCTTGGATGTGGAACAGGAGATTATGTCATGCTAATATGAAAACCCTTAGAAGTGTCACCCAAAAGGACTTAGTTAGAGGTGTCCCCAAGATTAAGATCACTAAGGACCACTTGTGTGATGCCTGTCAATTAGGGAAGCAAGTCCAGTCCTCCTTTTACTCCATTAAGGACATTAGCACCTCTAAACCTTTAGAAGTCCTTCACATGGATCTCTTTGGACCCATTAGCACTGCCAGCTTATGGGCAAAAGTCTATGGTTTTTTTATTATTGATGATTATTCGAGGTTCACTTGGATTAAATTTCTGTCACATAAATCTGAGTCATTTGATAAATTTAAGTCTTTCTCCATTTGGATTCAGAGGAAGTTAGGTTGTGAGATCTTGACTATTCATAGTGATCATGGTGGAGAGTTTAAAAATGTGAAGTTTGGAACTTTCTGTGAGGAGCAAGGGATTAGCCATAATTTTTTAGCTCCTAGGACCCCTCAGCAGAACGGGGTAGCTGAAAGGTAGAACAGGACCTTAGTGGAAGCCACTAGAGCCATGCTTGCTAAGTATTCACTTCTAAAATACTTTTGGGCTGAAGCGGTGAACACTGCCTGTTATGTGCTGAATAGGGTGAATGTTAGATCCAATCTAAACAAGACACCGTGTGAGATCATTAAGGGTAGAACTCCAAACCTATCCCACCTTAATGTCTTTGGCTGTAAGGTTTTCATTCTGAACAACGGGAAATCATCCTCAGGAAAGTTTGACCCCAAATATAAGGAAGGAGTGTTCTTAGGCTATTTTAGTGAGGGGAAATCCTTTAGGGTGTTTAATAAGAGGACTTTGGTGGTGGAAGAGACAACTCATGTGGTGTTTGATGAATCTGATCCTAAGGAGACTAGAGTTGAGGAAGAAGAAGAGGTAGGGGAGATTAACCAAGGGGTTGAAAATGCAAATCTAGAGGAAAGGGTAGAACTTCAAAACATCTTGCCTAGAGATTGGAGATATTTTTCAAGTCATCCTAAAGAACTGATCTTAGGAGACCATTCTGAAGGTGTTAGGACTAGGCATGGACTTAGGAAGGAAGTAAACCATTCTGCCTTTATTTCAATGACTGAACCCACCAACATCAATTAAGCCCTTTCTGATGAATTTTAGATTTTCGCTATGCAAGAGAAACTAAATCAATTTGTAAGGAATAATGTTTGGGAGTTAGTAAAAAGACCTAGGAATCAAAGTATAGTGGGAACCAAGTGGGTCTTTAAGAATAAGATGAATGATTCTGGTGTGGTGGTTAAGAATAAGGCAAGATTGGTGGCCAAGGGATACAATCAGATTGAAGGGATTGATTTTGAGGAGACATTTATCCCTGTAGCTAGATTGGAAGCCATTAGGGTGCTACTAGCCTTTGCCTATTATAAGGGATTTAAGCTGTTTCAAATGGATATCAAGAGTGCCTTTTTAAATATGGTAATAAAAGAGGATATTTTTGTAGAATAACCCCCAGGTTTTGAGAGTTCTCAATATACAAATCATGTTTACAAATTAAAAAAGGCCTTATATGGATTGAAACAGGCACCCAGAACTTGGTATGAGAGGCTTAGCACATTCCTGTTAAAAAGAGAGTTTGTTAAGGGGGGCGTAGACACCACCCTTTTTCTGAGGAGAGTAGGGGATGATTTACTCATTATCTAGATCTATGTTGATGATATAATTTTTGGATCTTCTGATAAACATCTATGTGATAATTTTTCTAAAATAATGAGTAAAGAGTTTTAGATGAGTGTGATGGGAGAATTGTTCTACTCTTTGGGGTTTAGCATAAGGAAACTGGATGATGGAACCTTTCTTAATCAATCTAAATACACTAAGGATATTCTGAGGAAATATGAAATGGACAAAGCGAAGCTAATCAACACTCTCATAAGCTCCTCTGTTCAGTTAGATAAGGATTCAAGTGAAAAATCTGTTGATCAGAAGAAGTATATAGGAATAATTGGATCACTGCTTTTACCTGACTGCTAGCTGACCTGATATTATGTTTAGTGTTTGCCTTTATGCTAGGTTTCAAGCTGATCCTAAAGAGTCCCACATGATTGCTATTAAGATAATTCTTAGATATCTTTTAGGGACCCCAAACCTAGGAATCTGGTACCCTAGGCACAACACCTCTTTTGAGATTATTGGATATTCTAATTCTGACTTTGTAGGGTGTAGGGTGGATAGAAAAAGTACTTCTGGAACTTGTCAATTCATAGGATAGTCTTTAGTCTCCTGTTCAAGTCAAAAATAGAACTCAGTTGCACTTTCCACTGCTGAAGCTGAGTATATTGCCTTAGAAAGTTGTGTGGCCCAAGTTCTTTGGTTGAAGCAATAAGTTTTGGATTTAAGATTACCTGGGCACAATTTCTGTTCTGTGTGATAATACTAGTGCCATCTGCATTTCTAAAAATCCAATCCAATATTTTAGAACCAAACACATTGATATAAGACATCACTTCATTAGGGACCATGTTATAAAAGGGGACATTGAGCTACATCATGTAGCAACTGAAAATCGATTGGCTGACATATTTACTAAACTACTAGCCTTTGACTCATTCAGTATTTTGAGGACCAGATTAGGTGTGATTGACATAAATGCTTGATTATTATGACTACTAATTTCTATTTTATCTATTTTTCATTCTATTTATGTTAGTTAGTTGTTTGATTGGATTATCTATTTCCTGTTGGTTTTTATTTTTCTGCTGATTTTCATTTTAGTCTTGTTATTAGTTTGATTCAAGTATTTATTTTGATGCTATTTCCTACTTATTTTTTATTTACTGTTTTATTCCTTTCAAAATCTGATCACTTCTCACTACTGCTGATAAACTGGATTTCTGACTGAGAGTTTTTGCCTTATTTCTATTTGGAAGCTTGTAAGCAGTGATCGACTCTTTTGAATCTGTTAAAGGGAAGAAACATTGATGATTGTTTCTCTTTCTCTAACTCCCTTTAATGGTGTATTATTTCTTTTAGATAAAAATCTTTTTTAAAATTAAAAAGTTGGTTTTTTAAATAGAGATCTATTTTATCTTCCTATAGTAATCTACCTCATATGAATAGTATTTTCAAAGCTTTGAATCAGTGTTATATTTTTCTTAATCAAGTGACTGCACTTATCATATTATGTATAATTTTTGTTTTGTGAATTACTCTTCCTTATTGTGGAGAGTGAGTTTTGTCATCTCCTATGTCTGAAAGGTAATTTCACAGCTGGGACTCTTTAACGATTATGAAAAGAAGCAAGCTTACAAAAGATGCGCAAAGAGCGCCAAAATGAAAAGAGGCACAAAATAAGCCCAAAGCTAAAAAGATGCGCAATGTCGCTAAATTGAAAAAAAAATATAAAGTGTATCAAAAATAAAAAGATGCGCAAAATGCCAAACAAATTGAAAAAAAGGCACAAAATGAGCCCATAAAGAAATAAGCTTTCTTCCCTTTCCGATCTTTAAATGTCTTGGAGAAATTCATGCACCACTTAATATTTTCAAAAGCTTGAGACGAAAAATCATGATTTATGATTCCTTATTTTGTAATACTACTATATCAGATATTTTTCTGGAACGAGGCTTGAAAGAATCTCTTTTTGAATCTAATTTCTTTTCTTCTGAATTAGACTTTTGTCTGAAAGGAATTTGAACTGGTAAGGTGTCTGAGCTAGGAGTTACGAAAGTCGATTTTCCAACTTTTCGGGATTTTAGCGGTGTCGATTTTCTTCTTATTGGCTTTTGAATTAAAAATCAAGGAAAAATTCTAATTTTTTGGAGCTGATCGATTAATAAAAATTGTTATTTTTTAGTCCTTGCTTTCTTTTGCTATGCTTTAGCTACTCTATTTTTCTTTTCTTTTATTTTGTGGGTTTTTTTGCTCGTACTGTATTGTCTATTCTTCCTCCTTTTTATGATAAAAGGGGGAGTTAGTGTTTTGAGTTACTAGTAGTTTCTTGTACTGTTTTAGTTGTTTCTTGTATTAATCTTATTTTGTAGTTATTTTCCTTATTGTATTTTGTGTTTAGTGAAATTTGAAATGATATTTTTCTTTCGTATGTGCGTTGGTTAACTCCTGTTTATTTTATTTGAAACTACTGCATCAATATTTGCCATCATCAAAAAGGAGGAGATTGTTGTAAATTTGGATTCAAAAAATATAGTTTTGATGATGACAAACATGTTTGTATTCTGTTTTGCTTGGCTAACCCATTTCAGGTACAAAAGATCAATTGCAACTTCAAACCAGTCCAAGATCGAGTCAGTCTATTTTGAAATTTAGGTCCAATATATTATTTTCATCTTTATTGAGTCAAATGCTATGTAACTGATCCCCTAGCTAAGTAACCTTGCACACACACACTCAGGGGGAGAGTTTTAGTGAATTATAGTTTTTGTTCAATTTTTATTCTGATCATCCTGGACAATATTCACATCATCTTGGACGATCCAGTGAAAATAGAAACCCTAATTATGATAATTATATTAAGTCGATTTGATTAAGCTAATCATCCTGGATGATCCTAATATCATATAGGATGATAGTCTAAAATTAGAAATTCTCAACCGCCAGATCAAGTTAGGTAAGTTTTATTTTAAGAGATTTGATCTGATCGTCTCGGATGATATGTGTATCGTCCTGGACAATCCATTACAATCATGCCTAAATTAGCCTGGTCTGATTAATTCGATCATATCGTCCTGGACGATCGCAGGATCGTACGGGATGATGTGTTAAAAATCCTGACCATCCAGTGCCTATCACCTATACATCCAAAGCTATGTGTAGAATGATATTCTTGATTTTGAACAAATCATATGGGATGATACCTATATCTTCCCGGACGATCAAGTCATTTTGAAATCATCCAATATGTTTTGACCTGTACGTCCAGAGCTGTGAACCGGTTGATTTTGGCACTTTTTGAACTAATCGTATAAGACGATATACATATCATCTCGGACGATCAAGTCATTTTGAGATCGTCCAGCACAAGTTCCCCTGGACGACCAGAGCAGTCTTCTAAATAAAATTCCTAATTTACACTAATCATCCCGGACGATCGTAGAATCGTACATGATGATCTAAATAACTTTTTTCTATTAATCATCCATAAGAACCAGATCGTCCAGGCTGATACATGTGATTTTGAACTGATCGTACATGACGATATAGCGACCGTCCTGGATGATATTGGCCGACCAATTGAGATTTAGGGCAAATTTTGTGCCCTCCTATAAAAGATCTTTTTCTTCCAACAAGAAAAAGCTTTTGCCACTTTCTATTCCAAAGAAACCCTAGAGAGAGAGAGTTTGGGAGAGAGAGAGTTTGGGAGAGAGAGAGGATCTTGTGAGGGGGAGTTTGTGAGGGATTCACAAAGGTTGCTCCAAGTAAGGATCAGAGTCGTCTTCTCCATTCGTCGTCTCTCGTCTTGTCGGTGTTTTCTGTGGGAGGATCATTCGCAAGAAGATCTGGGTTCTCTGCCTGCTTGAGGAGGAAGCAAAAGGAGTTCAGGTTTTCTGCCTGCTTCAGGAGGAAGCGAAAGGAGTCTGGGTTCTCTGCCTGCTTCAGGAGGAAGCGAAAGGAGTTTAGGTTCTCTACCTCACCAGGTTGGTGGAAAGGAGTTTTGTACAGGCTTCTCCACCTTGCTGTGGGAGCAGAAGGAGAGTCACTTTTGTGTTAGTGCAATACCCAGAGGGGAGGCTCCGGGGAGTAGACGTAGGTCAAGTTGACCGAACCACTATAAAATCTGGTGTGTTCTTTCTAATTATTTTTTGCACTTTACTTTTTTGTTATTATCTGCTTGGGTGAAATCTGTGGTTGATCTTTTCACTAATATATTTACTTATTTTCGCTACAAATTATCGAAAAGATCTTTCCAGTTACTCACGAATTTTTAAAATAACTAATTCACCCCCCCCCTCTTGGTTAGCCTCGGGACTAGTTCATCAGGGCTTAACATCCCTATTGAACTTTCACACACTCCCTCAAAAATTCCCCTTCCAAGGCTCTTCTCCCTCTCAAACTCCACCCTTCCACTCTCCCTTTCAAGCTCTCTCTTCAAGTTTTCTTCAGAAGAAATGAAGCCTCAATGGCTGCCAAAGACACTTTCAAAGTCTTTGACAAGCCTTAAATAAAGGGCTTTAAAAACCTTCCAAATCTATTATGGCGGCAAAGATCATCCAGGACGATCGCAGGATCGTCCAGGATGATGTGCTCCAAAAGATGGCTTCAGAAAACCCTAAAAACTCAATTCTGCTGCCATAGATCATCCGGGATGATCGCAGAATCATCCAGGACGATGTGTAAAATTTGACCTAATAGTCCTGGACGATCCTAGAATAGTCCAGAATAATCAGTACAAATTTTGAACAACATCCAGTACAATATACATATCGTCCAAGACAATCAGAATGTTAAATTAAGCAGATTTGATTGACTAATCACTGGATTAATTTAGGCATAATTTTTATAGATCGTCCGGGATGATTTAGATCGTCCAGGATGATTAGAACAAAATTGAATCTTAAATCATTGCCTAAATTATCATTGGCGGCTAGGATTTTGATATCGTAATGGATCTTTCAGGATGATATAAATATCATCCAGGATGATTAGTTCAATGAATAAATCATCCTGGATGATCAAAATTATCCAGTACGATTTATTCAAAAGTTGAACTTCTAGTTTTGACAAGATCTCACTCCCCTGAGTGTGTGTGTACATGGTCACAAGCAAGCATACGTCCTTATAAGACTTGACTCAAGAAATTAAAAAGTATATTAATGAATATTACAAATATCATCACATTATAATCTATTCTACCCATTCTTGATCTTTGAATCTTTGTTGGATGGTGCATGCTCTTCCTGAAATGCTAGTATACATACAAACAAATATACATTGCAAATACTAGAAGATGTGAGCCATAATGTTTGTTATCATCAAAAATAAGAACTCGTGAGCTTGAGTCGTAACAGTTAGCAGATCTAAGGACTATAATATATTAGGTACTAAGTGGGTATTTAATAATGAAATGAATACCTCTGGGGCTATTATCAAGAATAAGGCTAAGCGGCTAAGGGGTATAATCAAAATGAAGGTATTGATTTTTAGGAGACATTTTCCCCTATAGCTAGATTAGAAGCCATTAGAGTACTATTAACCTTTGCATGCTTTTGAGGATTCAAGTTATATTAGATGGATGCAAAAGTGCCTTCTTGATGTTTATAGATTAAAGAATGCTTTGTGTGGTTTGAAACATGCATCGAGAGCATGGTATGAGAGGCTTAACCCATTTCTCCTAGATAAATGTTTTGTTAAGGGCAGCATAGACACCACCCTAATCCTTAAGAAAGTTGGAGATAATCTGCTCATAGTGCAAATTTATGTTGATGACATACTATTTGGATCTATAAATAAAACCTTATATAAAGAATTTTTAGATACTATGAGCAAGGAGTTTGAGATTTGAGCTATTTCCTTAGTTTTAGTATAAAGTAGAAAGAGGATGGTACCTTCCTGAGCCAAATTGAGTATATCAAAGAAATATTGAAAAATTTTAACATAGAAGGTTCAAAGCATAAATATATCAATGAGCTCAACCATCCAGCTTGATAAGAATGTGGATAATTAATGGATCAGAAAAATATATAGGAAAATAATAGGATTCCTTCTTTATTTGACCGCTAGCAGATTTGATACCATATTTAGTGTATATTAATGTGCTAGATTCCAAGATGAGTTAAGAAAATCTCATATGATTGTAGTGAAGAAACTCTTAGGTATCTTATCGCAGAAAAAACTTAGGCATCTCATATCCTCGACATAGCACCACCTTTGATATCATAAGATATTTAGATTCAAAATTTGCAAAGTGTAGAGTAGATAAGAAAATTACTTCTGGAACCTAGCCAATCCTTAGTTTCTTGGTCCAAAAGAAAGTAAAACATTACAGCCCTACCCACTATTGAAGCATAGTACGTAGCAATAAGGAACTATGTAGCCCAAGTCCTATGGCTAAAGTAACAAAATTGTTAACCTTAGATTTTTTATAGGCTCTATACTAATCAGTGTAGTAACACTAGTGCTATTAACATTTCAAAGAATCTAATCCAGTATTCCAACATAAAGCATATTGATATTAAACACCATTTTATTAGAGATCATATAGAAAAGGGAGACATAGAATTGCATCATGTAGCATCTGAAAATCAACTGGAAGATATTTTTACAAACCCCCTTAGTTATGAGACTTTTAGAACACTTAGGACTAAGCTAGGTGTCATTGATGTCAAAGCTTAAAGATAATGAGGTAAAGATATAGAAATACTTCATGTGTGTTTTATGTTATAAGTTTCTATTTTTGATTGTTTATATTTGGTTATTTCTATTTGTGGTTTGTTATATGTGTGTTTATTTGTGAAATTTGCTCATTGAATTTCTTTGATCAACACACAAAAAATAAAATTTTCTCCCATCACACTGTATGACTTACGTCGTTCTGTATAATTTTAACAGATCCTCACATCACCACCATACAGCACACCCAACGGCCCTAATTGAATCAATTATTGGTGGGCGTACTGTACGAACACCGAATTCACATTATATGATATATGTGGCATTGACCGTTGTAAAATATTAGTTCTGTTGGTATGATATTTAATAACCTATCATCTTGTATGAACACATGTCCCTACTGTATGATCTATTGGTTAAATATCATATAAGCTGACTCCTTGGGATGATTGCTTTAACAAAGATCATCTAGTATGATTCTGATCGTAGTGTAAAATTTGACCAAACTTTTTATCTGATTGAACTCGATGAATTAACTTCTTATGATCGTACTGTATGATCCATATCGTACTGTACGATCTACCTTAGTTTTATTTAAGGAGAGGGAATTCAAGCTTTTCAATCACACATTTCATCATTCTTAATCTTCACTCTTTCCTTTTCAATCCTTTTTCTTCTTGATAATCAATGATAAGCACTCTAGGGCTCTTATAGGCAGCTCCTCCCAATGTCCTAGAGATCCAATATTTCAAGAAGTTGTAGATGAAGAAGACTACCACAGATACAAGGCTGCAGGGATTACTCCCTCAAAAGTTATCGATCATGACATTCTTAACTTCTAGGTACTCAATCTCTTTATTAGCACGACCCTACACATCCATCTTACCTTGGCTTTCCCTTTCAATTTTGAATTACTTTTCGAATTCTTTGCTAGCCTAAGATTTAATAGTGAAGGCACAATACTTTAATCTTTTATTTGTAGAAGGCTTGTAGAAATAACCTATGAAGATTTTCATTATATCCTATGCCTTTCTACTACTAGCCTCAAAGCTTATGCCATAACCTTTGTCTTTGATTATGATTGGACCAAAGCCAACATCACTCTTAGGGATACTCTACTAAGCAGTCACAATCCCTTAATCTACACCCTTATTTGAGATGCATGTATAATTCAACATATCCTCAGAAACTCCATCATTTCTAAAGCAGGTGATATGGTCAACATCACACCCCTTCTATCCCTCATCATGTATTTCATTATGATAGATAATAAATTTAATACAGTATACCTGATTATTCACTACATTAAAAACTTAATAAGTATTAGAGATCCCAGGATTAAATATAAATAGAACCTAGCACTAGGACAACTCATAGCCTATATCCTGGAATCAAAATATAATGTACAATATCCTGCACCACACGACCACCTCTTAGTCTTCTACTCCAGTAACTCTTTTCACGTACTCCATAGTGTAGATGTTGCCACAGTCATTATGTGGTGGAGCTCAAGCCAGAGGAGGTAGGGGGACCACCAACATGAGTTCCAGCACCAGCATTAGCACCAGCTCCTGAATATCAATACCAACTCTATGACATGATGATAGAGAGATTTGTCTGCTTGGAGGTGTGATTAAATACACATTTGTAGGAGTGTAATATGCAATGGGAGTGCTTTCAGTAGTAGAATGACTTGCTCCAGCCACAGCATGAGAAGCTACAAAAGTAGCACGATGATGCTAGAGCCTGGTTTAGTAATCAGTTCTTTGCTCTTCACTAGTACTTTTAGCCACCACCATGACCATCTAACCAAGGTCCTTCCTATTTCTAGTGTTATATATTGTGTTATAGTTTTCTTTTTTTCTTATTATTATAATTTGTTTTGTCTATTGTCTTTATCGATTGCCTTTATTTTTCTCCCTTTTGGTGATGTCAAAAGGGGGAGCAGTGTTTATTGGTTATACCTATTTTTTGAGTTAGTTTAGTTTTTTTTTATTTCTCTGTGTTTTTTTTTTTGCACCTTATTATGCTTTAAATTAAAAAAAAACAATTTTAATGATATCTCCCAATTTTTTAAAAACATTGCTCAGTAAGAGGGAGACCTTAGAAGAAAAATAAAATTAAATTGAAAAACAACTAACACTATTTTTCATCATAAAAAAGGGAGATTATTGCAATGCAGGAGCCTAAGCCTATATTTTGATGATTATAAATATTATTAGGGTTTTACATAGTTTCTCTTGCTTATTGTTATTGCATATTATCTTCAGGTGCACTAACATTTCATGTAACATATACATTATGCACCACCAAAGGATCAGTAAGTACTCAAGGTTGGATATTATAAGATTGAAATCTACAAGAGCCTGCAATTTTTATCTTTCTTGAGTCTATGAATTATAAAAGGTGTATGTTTAGCTTAGCAACCACGCACGCACATAGGGGAGTGAAATTAAATGTTTTAATTTTTTTATTATCATAATGGATGATCAAGATCGTACTATATGATCTGGGCTAAATAGAAATTAATTATACTATATAATTAAATGAAGTTAATTTTGTACGATCCCAATTGTATAAGAAGATAAGTTATAATTTAGAAAACCCACTACTAATCATATATTAGGCAATATTTTAAAATTTAAAATTTGAACTAATCATATTATATAATTACCATCATACTGTACGATGTCATTAAATCTTGCCTAATTCAATCTTGTTATTTAGTAATCGAATCAGGATTAATTAATATTTTAGATCTTTATGTACATTGTCTCATTTCATGCAATACAACTCGATTAGCTCTCAGAATGATATTTAATCACTAGCAATCATATGGGATAAAAATCCTATTCCATTGAACAAATCGTACTATACAACCTTGATATCATATTGGATGATAAATTCAATTATTTGAACTAATCAAATAGACTTTTCTTCATTATATAGTACTAATTGGATGTATTTAACTAATTGTACTGTACGATCCTCAGATCGTACTGTATGATCAGAAATGGCATAATTAAAATTTTAGGATTTTTTGGAAGCCTTGTATATAAGCTCTCTTATTAGAGATGAAAAAGTCTTTGGCTATTGGGAAGTTCCTGAGAGAGAGTTCTTTGAGGGTTATGTCTTCTTGAGAGATCTTGGAGTTTAGAGAGAAAGGGGGAGAAGTTGTGCGTGAGGAGAAGTAGTGTGAGAGGAGATTTCATGTGGTTTCTCTAAGCAAGCTTCTACCTAAGTTCCTCCATGTATCTTTATTGATCTTAAGGGAAGCTCAGAGGGGAAATACTTCAAGGAAAAGGTTCGTCAGGCTCTCTGCCTCACCAGGAGGGTGAAAAGGATTTTGGTTCTCTACCTCACCATGAGGGTGAAAAAGATTTTAATTTTCTGCCTCACTAGCAGGGTGAAAAGGATTTTAATACTCTACAACACCTGATTGGTCGAAGAGATTTGTAAGGGCTTCTCCACCTTTCTATGAGGGGAAAATAAGATTCACTAAAGGTTTAATGCAATTCTCGGAGAGTAGAACTCCAGTGACTGGATGTAGGTAAAGTTCTTGACCGAACCTTCTGGTGTGCTCTTTTCATTTTTATTCATTCATTCCATTATTCGCTTTTTAATTTCTTGCATGTTATATTATTATAAATCTAAGTTGAAAGAATTGTGATTATTTTGGTTTAAGCTTTATGAGAAAAAAAATCTAAAAAAATTCATATTTGTGTTTTATAAAATCAAAACAGAAGAAAAAATTGTTTTTCTTTTTATGTCATTAGCTTCAGCATTATTAGATCAACTCTAAAGTTGATATTAATTTTGTTTTTAAACAGTGTTATTTTGGAATAGAAATTTTAAAATACCAATCCACCCCCCTCTTGGTGTGCTTTGGGTAGTTTAACTAGGTTTAACAACCTAATTTGAACTTTCATTTAGTACTTGTGTGCTAAAATATGCTTAATTTACCCAAACAAAGTTTTAAAGTTTGCTTTATTTATGCAAACATGTTCAAACTTGCCATGAAACTTGCTATGAAATCTTGAAATCCTTCAAACCTTAGTTGACGAGTGGGGACAGGTTGACCCATGTCAAGTTCAGCTCTAACTTTTTGACTCATTTTAGAAAATGGGTTAGGTTCAGGTTGTTTCAATTAGTAGTGGGTCAATTTTGGGTTTGACTCGAACCCGACCCATAGGCACATTTTGAAACCCCTAATAATAATTCATAATTTTATAATCTTAATAATTAGTAAGGAAGATCATTAAAGTCATTGACTTGTCTTGAACTTAGAAGCAATACACTTTTGCACTAACTATTAAATTTAAGAATGAATAGTTGCGTTGAGGAAAAAGAAGTGTGTAGCTTAAATTCTAAAGATCATAGTAACTTAAATATGAAATTAGTAATCTTATTAAATTCTTACATAAAATTAATTAGGGCTGCTGGAGGGATGAAAGCAAACAAATATTCAAAACCATTAATATGTAATCAAGGTATAAAAAAAGTAGAAAACATGATAAATTAAAAGAGTAGTTTGAAAAAAGGAAAAAAAAGATGAGTATATTCAAGAAGTAGTATATGTTGAAGCTCAAGTCCAAAAAACATCCTAATACTTAAACCAAATAGGGCAAGATAAGTGAACTAATACATATGATGGTGCACTAATGAACTTCTACTTTAACTACAAGCACAATTAATCTCTAAATGATATATTATTTTACACATATATTGATAGTGGATAAGTTCAATTCAAGCAATAATAAGGATGATTACTTGGGTTATTTATTTAGGATTTTTTAAATTAGCATTACAACTTTAATCATTCCAAATTACTTTTAAACCATGGTATATTATCTTACATTTTAGTAATTTTAAATTACCCATTTTTATTTGGGTTATTAAATTAAATAGTTGCTGATTACACCATTGCTTGAGGACAAGTAAGAGCACAAGTGGAGCAAATTTATTAAGTATAAATTATGTACTATTTATTATATTTAAATTCAATAGAATCATATTGCTTAGTTGTGTTTGTGGAAAAAATCTCAAGAAAAGAAAAAAATGTATAAGTGTTGAACTAGCATCACAAAGTTTTAATTACCAGCACCGCAACATCTATAATGCCTCAATTCTAGACCAGGGAATCACAATGCCTGAGCCTCAAAAAAAATGGTAAATAATTCAGCATCTTGGCAAAGCCAACATCAGCACCATAGCGTCAAAAATTCATGTTGCAGCACCTGAGCCTCAATATTTACAGCATCGAAGCACCAATCATTACAACACCATAGTATCAAATACTTAAGCACCATAGCGCTCAACTTTTACACCACTGTGGCAAAGTCGATGATGAAAGATGGAGTAGCGCCAATTTAGCAAAACAACACACTGGTTCATCCAATAAATGCATCGAGTTAGCACGGCGCCATAATAGAGAAATCCCAACAATTTTAGGCACTAATTCATCTGATAACACCACAGCGCCAGCATTTCAAGTACCACAATGCTTGAGGACATTTCTGCACTTATTATAAATAGTTTTTTATTTCTTTTATTTTGGAGTTCTATCACTTTTAGTAGAGTTCTATAATTTTTAGTGTAGTTCTTTAGTTCCCTCTTAGAGTAAAGTTTAAGGGAGACTAAGAAAGTGCAAGATACTTTCATTAGAGATCTTAGCCTATCTTGTGTAAGAAATCTTAACATTACATGAGGAAGGAGTGTGGAGAAGTCAATTATACTGTCTTAGTGAAGTTTTTCCTTATTGTTTCTCTTGTATCATTTCTTCAACGAATGAAATAAAAATGTATTTGCTTTCAAATTTATCTATATCTGGCTGATTTATGAGTTTTGGGCTAATAGTGTGAACTCATTGCAAGTACTAATGCAGACACTCATGCCTTAAATAAATTTATGAATGTTTTCAATATCTCCCATTCTTAATTTAATGCATATAATGGCCATGTATGTACTTAATATCTAGTGTGATATATTGCCTCAATGGAGGAATATTGAAATAAATAAGAGCATTGGAAAGGAATATTGGCATGCCTAGACATAGGATGTTAAACTTTCTAGGTTCTATAAAGATATTAGAATTGTAGGAAGATCATAAACCTCCTTTTTCACCTGCACAAGCTCAACAAAGATTTTGGAGTCATGTGCTCTGATCCACATCAATATTTAAGAGTCTCATTAGGAAAGCATTGTTATTTTATAGGTATTTATCCAAAAAATATTTTATATATTTATGTATCATCATCTCTTACATTTTATGTAAGTGGTAGAAACTCAAAACCCTTTATTCTCATTCATTAGGATAAACCTTGCATCTGAAGTAAAAGGTACTAATTTGATTGCAGTCTAGTAGAACACTTTCTCATGGGAGTGACACTCATTCAATCGCATTATTACTTGATCAATATGTATACTTATGTATCTATTGGGAAATTCATATAAAATAAAATCTAAGCATATTAATATTCATACAAATACTATTCATCAGTGTAATAAAAGCCAAAACACACACATCCAAGCATGCCACCCATCAGTCTTGCAACCATCCATATCAAATTTTTTTAAGATCTCTTTTATATATTTAGTTTGACTCAAGAATATTCTATCTTCTCTTTGCTTTACATTAAATCCAAGAAAGTATGTCAACATACCCATATACTCATTTTAAATTCACTACTTATAGTGGAAGAAACTTCTTTGCATAGATCATCATTGGTAGATCCAAAAAATAATATCATTCACATAAATCTGTATAATGAGTATATCACCTCCAACTCTTTTAATAAATAGGGTGGTATCTACAATACCATTAACAAAGGATTTCTCTAAGAAAAAATTGCTAAACCTATCATACCCTGCCCTAAGTGCTTTCTTAAGCCCATATAATACTTCCTTAAGTTTATAAACATGATTTAGAAAGGCTTAGTTCTCAAAATAAGGAGGTTGTTCTACAAACACATTTTCCTTAATCACCCCATTTAGAAAAGTACTCTTTACATCCATTTAGTATAATTTAAATCCTTAAAGCATACAAATGCTAAAAATACTCTCATGGCTTCTAATCTAGCTACTAGGGAAAGTTCTCCTCAAAATCTATCCCTTCAATTTGGTTATATCCCTTTGTAACCAACATAGCCTTATTCCTGATAATTGATTAGAATAATTTAATTTATTTTTGAAACCCATTTTGTTCCAACAACACTCTTATCATGGGTTTAGTCACTAATTCTCTCAGAGCATTCCTAATAAATTGATTTAATTCTTTTTGCATTACTACAATAAAAAATTCCTCTCCTAATACTTATTCTATACTGCTGGGCTCTATTATAGAGACGAAGGCTATGTGGCTAACTTTATTTTTAAGTCCATGCCTAGTCCTAACTCTTGTGGATGGATCTCCTATAATAAGTTATCTAGGGTGACTGGATGCATATCTCCACTCTTCAGGTAATCAATTCTAAGCTTCTTCTCTATCTTCAAATCTAATATTATCAATTTTATAGATGATATATTCTTCTTCATCATCATTTTTTCTAGCTTTAGAAACCCTATTAGATTCATCAAATGTAATATGAGTGGACACCTCAATAACTAAAGTCCTCTTATTAAATATCTTATATGCCTTGCCTACTGAGGAATATCCTAGAAATAGTGCTTCATCTTCCTTTGGATCAAATTTGTTATATGAAATTTTCCATTATTTAATACATATCATTTACAACTAAAAGCATGCACATGAGACAAATTACATATTGTACCCTTAAGTAACTCATATGGTGTCTTATTCAACTTATATGTTATATCTACCTTATTCATAACATAGAAGCATGCCCCTGAGACAAATTACATATTGTACCCTTAAGTAACTCATATAGTGTCTTATTCAACTTATATGTTATATCTACCTTATTCATAACATAGCAAGAAATATTCACTGCTTTTGCCCAGAAATACTTAGACTTGGTTAGAGTATACTCACTAAGAGCCACCCTAGTAGCCTCTACTAGAGCCCTATTTTTCATTTCAGCTATACCATTATGATATAGGGTTCTATAGGCTAAAAAATTTTGTTCAATCCTAGATTCTTAACAAAAAAATTCAAACATCTCATTCTCAAATTCTCCTCAATGATCACTATACATTGTAGAAATTAAATAACCTATTTTATGCTGAATTAAAATTAAAAATATTCTAAATTCCTCAAATGAGCAAGTCTTATTTGAAAGGAACTTAACTCAAGTGAATTTTGAATAATCATCAATAATTACAAATCCAAAAGATTTATCTCCTAGACTTATTAAACTAATAAGTCCAAAAAAATTCATATGAAGTACTTCTAATGGCCTAACAGTGACTAGATCCTTAACATATTGGAATGAAGACTTAGTTTGCTTCCCTAGCTGGCAAGTATTACAAAGATCTTCGTTTGAAATATCCAACTTAGGATTGCCTCTAAACAATTCTAATTGGGTAATCTTCCTAAGAGTTTCATGATTGTATGGCATTGTCTCCTATCCCATAACCATAATTCGTCAGTAGTTGACTTCAAATAGAAAACCTCATTAGACCTATTAGTGCATTTCAAATCAATCATGTACACATTATTATTTCTTAAACCTTCTAATATGTTTTACCATTCAACATTAATAAGTATTTTATAAAAAGAAATTTTATGTTAAAACCTTAATCCCATAGTTGACTTATGTTTAATAAATTATATTTTAAGCCTTCTATAAGTATATTTTTTTAATTCAAAAACTATCAATTTTATTTATTTTACTTGCACCCACTTCCTTTCTGATAGAGTTGTCTCCAAGTGTTACATTTCCTTCGCTCCTGACCTCCAATAAGATGAATTTCTTCATGTCTTCAGTCATATACCGTAAACATCCTCTTTCTAGATATCCCATGCTCATAATGAACCTCTTGTGAGAGCACAAATACAAAATCCATCAAGGTTTTATTTTGGGGACCCAAGAGGGTTTGGCTACTGCCTTATATTATAATGAATGCATGTTATGCTATGTAGATGATGTCTTGGGCCTCCAAACCAAATGTGATCTATGATAGATTTTGTGTTTGTAAATGCACATAATATTTCCTGGTATACAACAAGAAAAGCACCTAACTCCCAAAAATGGATGCACTAATCTATATGAAGAATGACTTCTTCTTCTATAGGATGATTATGTATGTTGTGTTCTAGTGTATGGCTTACAAGTGTGTATAGGTCCTGATGCAGTTTCTTTAAGTGTCATGATTTCTTTTCTTAGTATTTCATTAACACTCTTATACATACCTACCTCTACTTGTAGTGCATATTCATCTTCTTATAAATGCACTACATCTTCTTAAATTCCTTAAATGTATCTTTTAATTCAATCTTCTCTTTATTTAAATTATAATTCTTCTCTTCTAATATAACATAATTAGCTTTTAGATTTGTAAATTACTAATGGTATTGGTATTCTCATCATGCAATGTGTTCCTTTTTAATACAAGAATGCTTCCTTTTTAATTTTATATAAGTATTATGCAGATGTTCTGAAAAAAGAAAGCAATTCACCATAAGATTAACCTGATTACTGTCAAAATCATTAGTGTTATTCTTTGTCATGAGACATAAATTTGTTACCTCCTTTTCAGCTTCTATCTCTAACAAATTTGAATTTTCCCAAAAAGTATTTTGAGTTCTTTACTTTCCCTTTTTAGTAAATCCTTTCCATCACCCTTTTCTTTTAATGGGTGGCTCTTTAAGTTCCGCCAATCAGATTGAATATGTCTGAGACTTTTTACACTCATAATAAATAACATCAGTAAAAAACTTATTTAATTTTATAGTTTTACCATGATGTTTAACATTATGGAACTTTTACTTATTTTTTAGAAATCTCTCAAACTTTTTGGTCATCAATGCAATATTCTTATTTCCATCAGTACTAGAATCACTGTTTTTCATATCATCAGCTTTTAGTTCGATTATTTTCTCCTTCTTTCTTTCACCTGTATATATTTGAGTGACTTTTTGCTCATAAGAAATCAAATATCCTAGTAAGTTGTCAATAGAATAAGAATTATGATATTTAGATTTAGAAATTACAATAACCTTGGCATCCCAAGATTCAGGTAAATAATATAATATTATATTTACTTTTTTTGCATTTAAAATGTCTCTACCTAAAGCATGTAGGGATATAATAGTTTTTATAAATCTAGTGTACATGTCAATAATAGACTTGCTAGATTTCTTGCAAAATAGTTTATATTCGTGCAAAAGTAAATTCATATGAGATTGCTTAACTTCACTTATTCATTCATATGTTATGCATAACCTATCCCAAATTTCATTACCGCTAGTATAACTAGACACCCATATGTAATCTTTAGATTTTAAAGCATAAAAAAAATATTTAAGATATTTTACACTTAGTTGAGCAAGATCACTATCTTCTAAACTCCATTTAGAAAATGGTATTTCTACTTTATCACCATTAACAATTTTAAAAGTCAGATTGTAACTAGTTTGTATCATATGCCACAGATGAAAATCAATATATTATAAAAAAGTGGACATTCAAATCTCCCCAAAATTAAATGGAATGTTATCAAATAAAGGTGGTTGGCTAATAGATTACCCTTTAGAGGTATTTTTATATCTAAAATATGCCATGTGGATCTACATAGGTCTTTAAAACTAGAAAAGTGAGAACCCTGATCTAATACTACTTGAAAGTGATATGACATACCGAGAGGGGGGGGGGGCGGGGTGAATTGGTATTTAATTTTTTTCTTTAAAATCTAAGTATTGTGTGGAAGCTTAAGAAAATAAAATATTCAAAACTAAAAACAAAAAAAAACATTTTTTAACTTCTAGAAATTATTTTTGTTTTTTTTTTTATTTTAACCAAAAGTTCAATTAGAGATTCAACAAGCATAAGTTTTACAAAGATAAGTAAAGTAAACCAAAATGTAGGATAGTAAATGCATAAAAGTAAAAGAAACACAAACTAGACTTTTATAGTGGTTCGATCGAAATTGACCTAGTCCACTCCAAAAATCATCCACTTTGGGTATTCCACTATATAATGCTCCTTTAGCACTTAGCCAGTTAGAGAAATCCTTCTCCTTTACTAGGTGGAGAATGAACCTTATAGACTCTACTATTCCTAAAAAAGCTCCCTCCTTCAGCCTCCCAACATGGTGAAGATGCCACTCCCTTTTTCTGCTTCGTGCACGATAAAGATATCAATCCCTCCTGCTCCTCGCATAACAGAGATGTTGCTCCCTCCTTCTACTCCTAATATATTGGAGATGTCGCTCCTCGAACCTCCTCAACTAGTAAAGTTTTTTTCCTTAAAGAGTTTTTCCCAATCTCTTTTCCAAAGAGGTCCACAACCACAATACAGAGGACCCAAGGTGTGGCCTGATAGGAATAATCATGTGACTCCCTCACACCCCTTAACCTTCTCCAGAAAACTCTTCCTCAACCTCACCTCTCTCTCCTAAGTTGTTTGGACTCTCTTACAAGAAAGGAGACACTTCCCCCTCTCTAAACTCTCTCTCCCTAGAAAAAAGTCTCTCTGACTACAACCCCTCAAGTCTTGTGTCAAATAAATAAAGTGGGATATTTAAATAAAACACTAATTTTCAAATTAATTTTTTATTGTATAATACAATACTAGGATTGTACTATCTGATTAGTTCAATTCCTAATATAAATAATCTTGTATGATATATGATTATATAATATGATTAGTTAGATTAAATTAAGTATCATTCAGGATGAACTAAGGTTCTACCAATGAAACTCTGTTTGATTGGATTGGCTGATATAGATTGTATAGTATGATTATTAATTAAGATTTTATCCTTATTTGATTCATTAATCTACAAAATAAAATTAGGCATCATCAATAATAATCATACAGTATAAAATCATTCTTATAGTACAACTAGTTCAAATTTTAAATTTACTGAATTTTGGTAACATAAATTAGACTACGAGGTTTATCAAAATAGTTGATCATCTTGTACGATTAAAGTTCGTACAACATGATTAGTTATAATTCAATTTACAATATTTGATTTAAATAAATACATGAATTAATTTTTGGATTAACAAATTATATAGTATGATTGGGATCATATAATACAATTTAATAAAAATTTAAGTATTTAATTTTCATCCCCCTTGTGAGTGTGCACTCGGTTATCTTGCCATAATTACATAAATAATTTATGAAAGAAAAATATAGATTTTTTATTATAAATTGACAAGACTTTAATGTTGCACTATCTTAAGTCTACTTCCTTAATCTAGCTCAATGTATAGTGTACCTGAAATAGTTAGTAAGACACTAAAGAAATATGTAATATATATAAGATAGGTATTAATAAATGATCACACCAATAATATTTATGACCATCATTAACACTAAGTCTAGCTTCCAAATTTCAACACTTAGGTGTTGTATAAACCCTATAACACCTTTCTACTCAAAAGACCACTTCTCCCTAACCTCATCGACTAGATTTGAGTCTTCTCACTAAGAATCACTATACTTATTCACACTAAAATTTTTACAACAAATTGAGGAAAGAAGGAAGAAATTGGACTCGATAACATTTGATGAATCTCTCACTCTCTCTTTTGGTCCCTCCCAAAAGATCTCTCATAACCTCTCTAAAATCATTCTCAAAATCCTCTCGAAAGCTTCTCTCCAAAAGCACTCACAAGCTCTCAAGCCAAGTTGAAAAACTCTATTAAAAAGTTCTTTCAATTTCTTAAGTTTTAATATTTATATATAGGTTTCAAAAGAAACCATAAATAGGCTGTATATGAAAATTATTAACCAAATTGTATAGTACACGAAATGGATCATATAGCTTAATTAGTACAAATTGCCTGAATCTATGTTTATTTGACCAACTTGTATGATATATATCATACAATACAATTAGTTCAAGTCTTTGACTTAGAGAATTAAATCATCCTATCCAAATTTGGATCATCCAAACAAGCTCTCCATTTGCTCAACCTATATAATATAGATTATACAGTATGAAATATACTTTTATTCAACTCCTTGATTTCAAGTCCTAAAATATGAAACTATTTAACAAATAATTTAAATTTTTTCTAGTACAAATCAAGTTTGTACACTACAAACTTCTCAAATTTTAAATTTACCTATTTTTAGAAATATAGAAAATTTTTCATTTAAATTTTAAATAGCAGATCATACAATATGATGTGAATCATATAGTATGACTTGTTATTTCAATTTTTTATTTTAATTTTATGTTAAATAATATCATTTGATTTTAAAAATTATCATAGTAATATCATATAATCTGACTTAGATCATACAATATGATTTATGAGAAATTAAATGCTTTAATTAACTTTCACATTTTTTTGTCCTTAATGTTTTTAGACCCTTGTTTGTGTGTGCTTGTTATTTAGCCCAATTTAATCCTGTATAAAAAGGAATAAAAATTTACAATTTGGTACATTTATTTCTTTGAGTTCTTGTTGTCCTTTATGTCGCAATATTTGCAAATTTTTTTACTCAAATAATTTCTTTTCTTGGACCTGTCTCACATGCACTAGATATTTTGTCTCTCATGTGAAATACTTGTACACATAAGTACAATCTACATTAGAATAACCTATAATATTTATGATCATCAAAACCCTTATGTCTGCTCCATTCTTATGGAGTTTAACAATGTCTCCCTTTTTTTATGTTGGAAAATACTTTTGGTTGAAATTATTTTAAAAAATAGATAAGTAAAGCATTTAAATATTATATCAATTTCCTTTGCTCCGCCTCACTTTAGGCCACCTATATAATATAATATTAAAAATGACATAAAGTGCAATCATTTTTTTCATTTGACATTAAAAAGGAATATAAGTATATTTTTTACTCAACTAAACAAAAACATGTCTCCCCCTTCTAATATCTCAAAAGGGAGAGAAAATAAAGAAACACAAAGGAAACATAAATATAGAAGTCATTAAAGGGAAAAAATAAACAAAACATAATAAAGACAACACATTACAATACAACATAATTAATAGCCAAAAGGTCCTTAATTGGATGGTGGTAGCAAGGCCTAAAAGTAACTAAGAATATGAGAAAATTGCTCTTAAAACTAGAGTGATCATCCTTGTGCTGATGTCACATTTCTTCCCACTCTTGAACGTACCACCGCTAAATATGGTCATCTACTTTAAGCTCGAGTAGAGCAAAGCGGTCATTCAATGCATCCTGTAGGCATTAGTGTGCTTGCAAAGAGGGTTGAGCTAATGCTCATCCTTCTTCCTCTACCTGATCTCTTCCAACTTGTGCTTGTCTATGCCTCTCACTATAAGTAAGATGAAATGAATGGTATGTTAATAAAGAGGGAAGATGATCTGGTGGTGCTAGGTATGTGAGATTATACTTATCTTCTAGGAGATAGGCTATGATGTATCCTAGGGCAAGGTTCTGCTTTTAGTGGACTCTTGGATTTCTAATATAAGTCAAACCTTTTATATACCAGATTAATTGATTTGCTGCATTAAACTCAATATCGATCATGAAAAAATAATTCACTATTGAAAAAAGGGGTGTGATATTGATCTTATCACCATCTTATAAATCATGACCTGGTGGTGCTAGGTGTGATATTAATTTTATCACCTTTTTATACCTTTTTGTTTTCCCTTCCTTTTTTGGCCTTATCATAAATAAGAAATTTTATTTAATTTTTTTTCTAGAATTAGTGTGTAACTTGCTAATGTGAATCAGATTAAAGTATGCAAGTGACTTCACTAAGTGGATACTTTCTTTCTCTAGGGAACTTTTACTCTCTTGCAAGTCATTATGCCTAAGATTTAGCACTCCTACAATGAGTAGTATGAGTTTCTCTTCAACTATAACTTAATGAGTAGTTGGTAGCTCTCGACTTAGCAAGTAAGAACTAACGCTTTTATCTAACTTCCTAAATCACCTATGCGAGTTCCTCAAGTATTGGTATGGTATTCACTTTGGATGTGTGAGTTTGTTACTTAGGCTTTGGGAGACATACAAGTTTCATGAGTATTATTATGTAAAGGGGAACAAGTTCCCTTAGAATTATTTTTCTTATAGTTTCATCTATTTTAATATACTCGCACTTCTAGTAGCTTTCTGATATAGAGAATGTAAGAGACATACTATATATATATATATATATATATATATACATATACATACATACAAAAAGTATGAAAGACTTATTCTCATTATAAATAATCTCATATTTAGCTGATTACAAGAACTTTCCTCAAGTGTAAAAAATCTTCAAATGATATGTTCTCCATATCCTTGGCACATATCTTCCTAAATGAGTTGTAGCTGATATGCCTCTGGCTAATCTACCTTTTTATAATGTAAGGGCCTTCTTAAGTTGACCATAATTTGCCCAATGCTAAGTGGTGAATTACAGTGTCTACCTTCTTGAGAACCAAGTCACATGTGTAATAGGACTTCTCCTTGACATGAGTATCGTAATACTTAGCCATCCTTCTTCTACATTTTTCCTTTTATGAGGGTGACTTTTTCACATACCTCCTCTAAATAGTCAACTACTATATCTAGATCTTATTGGTTCCTTCCTTCCCACTCATTAAACTTACCTTTACTAAAACTTATAGTCACCACCATTTAATGACTGTGTTATTTGAGAGTTCCACTGGAAGCAATGCCTTATCCCAAGGGAGAGAGAAACTGGAGTTTGGTTACTCATTGAGGATGGAGTTATTATCGATGCCCATAAAACTAAGGGAAGTACCTCCACCCATTTGCCTTTCACTCCCTCCGCATTATTTCTAAGAGATTAGTGAGCTTTTTCACCACTTCCACTTTCTCATTAATTTATGGATGGTACATTTAAGCAAAATTGAGGTGAATGCCCTATGATTGACAAAAGTCCTTAATGCTTCTATCAGTGAAATATAGTCAATAGTCAGAAATGATAGTGAGGCAAAAACTATATCTATAGATGATGTCATCCATAAGAACATCCTGATAACCTTGAAAGTCATCTTAATGAGTATGTTAGCTTTGATCCATTTAGTGAATAGTTTATCATTACAAGTATGAACTTTTTTTAGCCATTGCATGGTGAGAAAGATTCCAAGAGCCCATTCCACACAAAATGAATGGCCATGGGCTACTAATTGGCTGAAGCTTATGGATGGTTTTAGCTGCATAGGAGCAAATTTCCAACATTACATACATCTTCTTAACCATTCCTCTACATGTTTTCTTAAAGTTAACCAGAAGTATTTTTACCTCAAGATTCTAGGAGCAAGTGTTCTACCTCATGAATGACTGCCACACTCACCAGTGTGGACTTCCTTGAGTACCATTTCCTTCTAGTCTTCTCAAACACAACACAGAGTAAGGAAAGTTGCTAACCTCCTAAATAAATTTGATCTAATTATCAAGTATCAAGACACATTTATTTTGAGTTATCATAGGTTTGTGTCGACACTTATTTTCCCCATCATCAATTATTCCTAAAGTGGATCATGCTTACTCATTAGGTGATTACCATCCACCTATATAAACCCCTCTTTCTCAATGAAAACTTTATTAGTTTCAAGGTAGGTCACCTATCTAGGTTGCCTTGTTGTGAAAGCAAGAATGCAAGTTAATTTTATTCTCGTGGTATTTGAGTTAGTCTAAAGTAGGCAAGTTCATTTATCTTTGCTTTTACCTTAAAGAGAAACTTCAATAGCATCTCATCTCATACTTTATCCTTGACATTTGTTTGTCTTACCATTAATTGTGAGTTAGAATAGGCTACTAGTTATATTTTCCCTATGCCTAGTATGACTTGTAGACTAATGAGAAAAGCCTCATATTCAACTTAATTATCAATCATTAGGAATTTTATGCTGGCTACCTGAGTGATTAATGCTCAAGTAGGGCTCCTCAAATCCATGCCTACCCATAAACTCTTCTAGATTGAGGCTCAATCCACATACAAGATCAGGTTATTATTACATCTTCAAGGCTTCTTTCTCTTCACTTGGGACATAAAATATTCTAGAATGTTTGCTAGGGCCTGGGTTTTAATGGTTATCCTTAATGTACATCAAATATAGAACTTTCTTAATTCCATTATCCATTTTAACAATTTATTAGTGTGACCAAGCTTGATTAGTATGGTTTTGAGTAGGTGGTCAGTGATAACCTAGATCAATTGTGCTTGAAAGAAATAGATGATTTTCCAAACAAAGGCTAACATAATAGAATATTCATTATTTCTTTCGTTCTTCTCGAAGGAGTATAGAGTTGATTGCATTCTTACCCACTCCTAAGTATAGTAATAAGTCATTTCCTGCTCTTAGAATTTGAAGCAGAGGCGATGAAAAAAGGAGCATAACTTGTTGGAAGGCGGTTTTGCACTCTTTACTCAAGACAAACTTCTTTGCATTCCTCAACACTTTAAATAAGGGCAAGCACTGCTCACCTAGTCTAAAGATGAAGTGATTTAGTCCTGCAACTCACTCAGTGAGTCATTGTACTTCCTTAGTAGTCGTAGGTGATGGCATCACCAAGATTGCTTTAACTTTGTTTTGGTTAAGCATTATGCCTTTAGGTGTGAGGAGGAAACCCAAGATTTTGCATGACCCAACTTTAAAGGTACACTTTAGTGAACTAAATATCATATTATACCTTTTTAGTATAGAAAATATCTTTTACACATATCAAATGTGTTGCTTAGGCAACTTAGTTTTCACCTGTAGGTTATCCATTTACACTTTGATGCTTCTCCCTTTTTGCTCCTCGAATATACAATCCATCATTCTTTGGTAAGTTTCCTTGACATTCTTATGTCCATATGGAATCTCCTTATAGTAATATAGGCCTTCTACCATGATGAAGGATTATTTCTTGTAGATGCTAAGGTGCAGTTTTATTTTAAGATAGCTAGAAAATGTGTCAAAAAATCTCATCACAAAGAACCCAACTACCAAGTTGACCAATGAGTCAATCCTAGGAAGAGAGCAACCATTCTTTGAGCATGCTAAGTTGTGATTTATATAGTTGACACACATCCTATGTTTTCTAGCTTCCTTATTCACCATCACTATATTAAATATCTACTCAATGTATTACACCTCATTAATAAATTTGGCATTAGGTAGTTTCTTTACCCCTTGCTTAACTAGCTCAGTGAGCATTGATTCTATCTTTCTAAGATTTTTTATTATGTCTGACATCTCATCTCACATTGAGTTTTTGAAAGGGGACAGCTTCACCAATGCTGAACATCTTAGATACCATCCACATGAAGACATCAAGGTCATTCTTGAGTACTTAGACAAGAAATTCGGCCAACAACCTTCGATGTTATATAACAAGAAATAAGAAAATGTATCTTCCCTCAAGCCTAATGTTAGGCCAGCTCAGGAAAATGCTACCTTGAAGTATTTCAACTTGAAAATTTTCCTTATGAACTTTATTATGAAGCTTCATAATGACTCACCAGGCTCTTAGAGCATCATGAGGAGAGCTTGTGAGCTTCTTTAAGGCTTTTGAGTACTCATAAATTAGGATACAAACATTCTTTTAAATTCTATAAAGGAGGCATTTGTTGCAATACAAGAGCTTGACCTTATGTTTTGATGATTATAAATATTATTGGATTTTTATTTTGCTTATTACCCCATTATATATTGGATATTTATTTTGTGTGCTATAAACCATTTTAAGTACAATATACAATGAGCAAAGGCTAAAGAATTGGCTCAAGATAAGGTAGTATCAGTATAAAAGTCAGTCTATGTGTTATAGAGTCTGTATTTTTCATTTTTCTTTAGTCTATTTTTGTATTACGTGTATGTTGGCTTAGCGATCATGCATATAGACACAATGGGGATTTTTTTTAAACTGTACTGTATGATATGTTTAAATATAAATTAATAAAAATATTTAATTAAATGAGATTAATTAAAATTTGAGTATAACTAATCATACTCATTGATTATCACAATGTATAGGATAATTAACTATTTTAAGAAACCCCATTTTCAAATCCAGGTTATTTAAATTAAGCAAATTTTAATTTTAAAATTTAAACTAATCATACTATATGAACTAGTTCATGTTGTATGCTCTTTAATTAACTTTCCTAATTTAATCCAGAGGACTAATGAATTGAACCAGATTTAATCTTCATTTAGGATCGTACTATTTAATCATAATTCATACATGATGATCTACAGAGACCTCTCATAAACAAACTTGGATCATCCTGGATGATCTGTTATTCGATTCAACTAACCATTTTGCATGAATTAAGGATCATACTTTATGATCAAAAGTGATTTAACTAAAAATTAGAATTTTTAGAAGCTCTCTTTATAAACTCTTTTATAGCTTGTGAGAACAAGTGTTTAGATAGTTAAGTGACATTTTATTTTTGTGTGAGAGCTTCGAGAGAATCCACATTCACAAGGGAGAGAGGAGGTGAGGTTGAGAGAGGGAGAAGAGTCTTGAGGTAGTCAAGGGAGTGTGAGGGGGTTCACACGGTTGCTCTAGCTAGCCTACACCTTGGGTTCTCCAATTATATTTTGTGTGGAGCTCTTGGGGAGGATCTCTAGGAATAAGAGTCTTTAGGGCCAAAGACTTGCTAACTGAGGAAGCTAGGGACAACATCTCCGCTGGCTTGGAGGCAAAAGGAGGGATGACATCTCCACTGTGACAAGGAGGGATTGAAGGGATCGACATCTCCATTGGGCTGAGGAAGTGAAAGGAGGGATAGCATCTCCACTAGGCCAAGGAGGTGAGAGAAGGGAGATTCTTTGGGTGCAAAGTGTTTGTAAGGGTGATTCTCTACCTAGCCAAGAAAGAAGGACTTCTCTGCTTAGCTGTGTACTGAAGGAGAGACATTTAGTGTAATTCTTACATAAGAGGACATTTATGAAGTGGACATAGGTCAATTTGACCAAACCACTATAAATCTCGATTTGCATTTTCATACTTTTTTGTAGATTACTTTACTTGCAATTTACTTTACTACACTCTGGTTTTGTTCTGATTATATTGGTGAAAATAGTTTTTAGTGACTACTTTTGGTGAAAAATTTATTTGAAAATTAGAAAAGAAAAGAATAAAAAATTTATTATTTGTTTCTCAGAATAAAAAAAATTGTTTTTTTTTTTTTCTCATTTTGAGTTTTTTTGTTTATTCACTTCTACAACTTTCAAGATTCATTTTTCCAAATCTTGGTGTGCCTTTTGCTCTTTCAATTGGTATTAGAGCACTTTTAATTTGTATTAGAGTGGTTCTCTTTTTCTTTTATTTTAAGCACCTTGAGTTGATCCAATGACACATATTGGTAATCATAATACTTTGGAAGAGTATTATATTACTCGACCATCTTTGTTTGATTATATTTCTTTTGATTTTTGAAAAATTTGTATGTCTACATTTTTTGCAATCAATTGATTTTTGAATGTGGCACATGATTCAAGTTGGCTATACTTTACCTTTTCACAATGTGAATGGAATAAACATAAAGATTCCATTTACTAATTGGTATATAGAAGATCATGATTTAGTATAATTAAATGCAAAATATTTGAACTACTTTTCTATGCATTAAAATCAGAGGATTATATGTGTGTTTCCAGTTGCACTAGGGACAAAGAAATATGGGCTAGACTTTGCATTACATATGAAGGCACCGGTGAAGAAAAATAGTCATGTGTGAACTTAATATTATATAAGTATGAACTCTTTCACGTGCAACCAAGTGAAATAATTTTTGACATATACACTAGGTTTACTAAAATCATAACACCATTACATGTGTTGGGTAGAGAAATTCCAAATTATGAAAAAGTCAAAAAAATCTTACGTTTCTTGCTTGAATCTTGGGATGCAAAAGTCAATGTTATTTTTGAATCTAAGGACTTGAATGCATGCTTAATTGATTCTTGGCTCTCTAATTTTCTTTGAGTAAAAGGTGAGCCAAAGACATGTATCTAAAGGTTAATCATGTGGAAAGCAACAGTTCTTGTGTAGATGAAAATAATGACATAGCACTTATGATCAAACAGTTTAAAAGTTTCTTGAAACGCAAGCAAAAGTGCAACTTTGATAAGCGTAAAGGTAAAATCACTAAGTCAAATAATTTTTTACTGATGTAGTTTGCTTTGAATGTAAGAAGCCATGACATATTCGTTCTGATTGTTAGAATATTAAGATCCACCCGGTAAAGGAGAAGCGTATGGATAAAGCATATGCAAAGAAGGGCAAACATAAGCTTTAAAAGGCTTTTTGGGCAAACTCAGACTCAGAATCATTAGCATCAGAGGCTGAAGAGGAGTAGATAAACCTGTGCTTAATAGCTAAAGATAATATTGGGGACTCTGATAATGATGAGGTATGAAAACTATCATATAATAAATTATTTTCTTTATCAGAGCACTTTCAGTGTTCACTTCTATAGGAAGGCAATTGAACCAACAAAGTGATGACTTCTTAAGGGTCGTGAAGAATAACAAATAATTCAAGGCATTATTGATGTTTAAAAAAGATATTATAGATTCAAAGTTGACAAAATGGCCTGTTGGGCCAGTTCTCTCCTTGGAAGAGTCTTGGTGGGGTACCATTAATTTTGGATGTAGCATCACCTATGCTATCTATTTATAAAAAGAATTCATCAGTTCTAGTTTTATTCTTCTTAAACACTAAGGTGGGGGTTTGTTCTCTTCATCGCTCATCATAGTATAAATAGGATCAAGATTTGGTTTTGAGGTTAACATTAACATTTTCCTCTTTGACCCCTATGGTGAACTATCGAGTCAGAAGATCCCTCAGAGGCGCTATCCCTTGATGCTCACGCTGGGAATCCTACTAGGGCTCTTGGATTAATTTTTTTCAACCTTTCTTCTATCTCCTTGAGATCACAACGAGTAATATAGTTTAAAGTTTCCATGCTCATTCGTGGTTTATGGTTGGCTTATTCATAATGTTATGCCTATTTTCTAGTCATTGACAATAATCTCACTCTCTATACCCTTAAGGAAGTTGGATATATGTTATTCATGGGTGATACCCAACCTTACTACCAAGTAAACTCAAGAGATTGAAACTTGAAAACCTATGGTGTGTACGGAAAAGAAGAAGAAGATTTAGGGGAAAGGATATCACTAGCCCATGTTACAATCAAAGAGTTTGACCTTGTGTTTGGATTTTTACAAATATAATTGAATGTTTATCTACTTATTTCTGCATATTTTTTTAGATATTTGCATTGAGAACAACTAACCTTTTAGGTAACAACGTGCACGAAGAAAGATTGAATATTCAGGCTCAAGATTATGCATTGTGAGTGTGTGAGTTAAAATATGTATTAAAGAATCTAAACTTTTACTTTTTTGTCAATATATATAAAAAGGTGCATGCTAGCTTAACAATCGTGCACACGCACTGGGGGAGCAAAAAATAAATATTTTAATATTTTTGTTAAATTGTACTGTATGATCTTAATCACACTGTATGATTAGTCAATTAGAAAATAATTAAAATGTTTAATTTAAATAAAAAAATAATTTCAAATATAACTAATCGTATAGTATGATCCCACATCGTATTGGATGAACAACTATAATCAGAAATCCCACCGTCGAATCTAACTTATCTAAAATAGGCAAATTTGAATTTTAAAATTAGTATTGTTCATACTATGTGAATGCAATCTTTTAAATTATTACCTAATTAAGTTAGCTAATTAAGCAATCAAATCGGATCTGAATTGATTACATATCATACTATATGAGTATAGATCATACTGTATGACTCACCCGAGGAGTCTCGAGACAAAGTTCGATTCGTCCAATACAATCATAAGATTATACTATACGACTCATCCAAGGACTCACTAGATGAGATTTGGTTTATCCCGTACGATCCAACCACTGATTTGAACTAATCATATTATACTACTGTTCATTCAGATTGTATAATCAAGTAAGAAATTGAACTGATCATAATATATATTATTCATCATATAGTACTATAATGGGATAGTTGAACTAATTGTACCATACGATCCATTGATCGTATTGTATAAATAGTGATGATATAATTGAAAATTAGGGTTTCTTTAGAAGCCTAGTATTTAAACTTCTCTTAATTCATTTAAGATAGTCTTTGGTAGTCATCGAGTTATGTCTACTGTGAGAAAGCACTGAAGAGATAGCCTTGAGCAAGGGGGAGAAAGGGTGAAGTTTGTGAGAAAGGGAGAAGATCCTTATGAATTCAATGGAGTACGAGAGAAAGTTTCATACAGTTGCTCTAGCAACTTGCACCTGAATTGCTCTATGTGGCAAGATTTTTCTTGAGGGATGCTTTGGGAAGAAGACCCTTTTGGTGTCCAAAAAATCAGCTACTCAGCCGCACTGGGAAAGGTGAAATATATTCAACTACTCTACCACACCGGGTTGGTGAAAGGGATTCACCTACTCCATCACACTGGGAAAGGTGAAAGATATTTGGGTACCCCGCTGCACTAGAGAAGGTGAAAGGGATTTTGGTTCTTAGTCGCATCAAGGATGGAAGTGATTTTGTGAAGGCTTCTCTGAAAGTTCAAGTGAGGTGATTAAACCTTGTTGAATTGCCCTAGCCACACTAAAAAGGGGGTGAATTGGATATTTAATTTTTTTTTTCAATATAGTCTTTTTAATTATTTAAACCAATCACAAACTCAAAAGGAAGAACTTAATAAAAATAATATAATCTTTCTCCTTTGATTTTTGAAATAAAAATAAATAATAAAATATTTTTCTTTATTTTATTTTTTAATATTTTTTACTTTTGTTCAATAATAATAAAAAAAATAAAGCTTGATAATCCAATCACAAATTTGTTGCAATAATAAATGTTCAAGAAATTAAAATACATGAAAAATAAAATATAAAAAGTAAAGTAGAATGAGCACACTAAATTTTATAGTGGTTAGGTCAAATCTTGACATACGTCCACTCCTAGGAGTCCTCTGCAGGTATTACACTAAAACTTTTAGAGTCTCTCCTTTATCTCCCACAGTCAGGTGGAGAAGCCCTTACACAATAGCTTCCACCAACCCGATACGGCATAGTACCAGAAGCTTTTTTACCCTCCTGATTAAGGCAAAGTACATAGAAGCTTTTTCACCCTCATGGTCAAGGCAACGAATCTAAAATTTTTTTTCAAAGTCCTCGTGAATGCATAGAACCTCAATCTTCAGCCTTGAAGCCTTTCTCCCTAGAGCTACCTAAGAGACCTATTAAGACACCTGGAGGAATCAAGGAAGAAGCTTGCCTGGAGCAACCACGTGAACCCCCTCACACTACTTCTCCCTCTTACATATCTTCTCCTTCTCTCTCTCTTTCAGCTCTTAGACCTTACAAAGTTCTGTCACAGAATTACTTCAACAACCAAAGTCTTTACAAAAGTCTAATGGAAAAGTTTTTATATAATGCTTCAAAAACCATAAAATTTTAATTCAACCGAAACTATTCATACAGTAATATAGGATCGTATAGTATAATTAGTTTAAAAATCCATTTTGTCCAATATAGTTTGAATATTTTCAGTACAATCTGTTCAAGTGTTTCATACCGATCGTATGGTACAATTAGTTTAATGTTCTTCAGATCGTACAGGAGAAACTTTGGGATAATTGAAATCGTCTATGACATTCAACCAATATGATTTACATTTTATTGTACAATTAGTTTAAAAATTAAGGTTTCATTTAAGATGATTTCTGGGATGATTGAAAATAGTCTCTATCAATCATCCAGTACAATTGACATCATACTATATGATTTATAATATTAATTAAACCTTGATTTGATTGACTAGTCACTAAGATTAATTTAAATAAGTTTTTAAATATTGTACAGTATGATCTGAATTGTATGGTACAATTAGTTCAAAATTCAAAAATTAAAATACTTACGTAAATCTAATTGCCGGCTAGGGTTTTAAAATTAAACTAATTATATAGGATGATCTAGTTCATACAGTATGATTAGTTTAAAAATATTAGTTATATAATTAGACATTTTAAACTTTTTTTGGATACATGATCATACAGTACGATCAAGATCATACAGTATAATTAGTTCAAAAAAATTTGATCTTTAATTTTCTTACTCCCTTGTGTATATATATGCACGGTTGCCAAGTTAGCATCCACTTTTTACAGGACTTTGACTTAAAAAATAGAAAAATACATACTCTTATAAAACATTTTTCTATTCTACCCAATCTTGAGTCCTGAAACTTCTTACACGGTGTATGACGTACCTGAAATGTTAGTACACATAAAAAAGGATATACAATACAAATGCAGGCAATCAATAATATTTTTTATCATCAAAATCACAAGCTTGGGATCTCGGATTGCGATAATCTCCACCTTTTTGTTGATGGAAAATATTTTTGGTTGAATTTGTAAGATTAGTTATATTTTCTCCTAATCCCCCTCACTAAGTGATTAATTTAAAATTAGGGGAAAGAACACATTTTTTTATTTAAAAGCAGAAAGGAAAGCAAAAAAACACAAACAACACAAATATAAGAGAAGCATAATGAACTTAAATAAAATATGAGCAATCTACAACCAATATCTACTCTCCCTTTTGACATCAATAAAAAGGAGGAACAATGAAACAAACAAACGATACAAGAAGAAAGGTAGAAAGCAACAAAAAAATACACCAACACAGACTACAACTCATCACATGCACTAGAAATAAGATGGCACCTGATTAGATGTTGGTGGTGGTGGTGGATAAAAATACTGGTGAATAGCAGTAAACTGCTCAGTAAACTGTTCCCTATCGGCCTCGTGCTGGTGGTGGTGGTGCTGTAGAAGCACTTCATTCTGCTGATGTATCTGAGTCTAGTGTTGATTGCATTTGTCAATATGTGAGTGATTTTGGTATTCAAGCTGGCAAAGCCTTTTATCATGGTGGTGTAGAGATCATTAGGGGCTACAAGAGCAGGTATAGGTGCTGTTATTGGTGCTGAAGTTGGTAGTGGAGCAAGAACGTCTCCCCTTCTTCATCAAAATTTGGCTCCTTTGCTGACTTATCTCCCTTGGGTCGGCAAAAGAAAAGATGAAATGAGTTATCAGTGTAGAATATGGGAAAATTGTTTGCAATGTCAGGATAGACAAGTTGATACTTTTGGTTGAGGATAAAGACAGCTTAATGTCCTAAGGTAATATTTTGCTTCCGTTGGGTGGATGGGTGATGAATGGCAGTGAGATTTTAAAAATAGTAGATAATCAAGTGGGCTTTATTGAATTGGGTGTCAGACATAATAAATAGGTAACCAAAAATAAGAGTGGAGTAATATTGACTCTATCTTTAGCCTTAGGAAGGATTGAAGTTCTAAGGACATGCTGGATGACTCGCACATCTTAGTTTAGGGAATGAACTAAAGGTTGTTGTTGATTCAAAATGGCATTCAAATTAATGAGGTTTATAGTAGTCCAATCATAGTCTCCCATAGAAGATAACAAGTGGGGTTTAGGCCCTTCAATGTATAGGTGTAGGTATTGGGCTACATCCTCTTTTATGATTTCTACAAGCTACCTACATAAGTATAAAGTTATCACAGAATTGAAAGTTCGATAAGGATGTTAAGCCCTGATGAACTAGTCCCGAGGTTAACTAAGAGGGGGGTGAATTGATTATTTAAAAAATTCTTGAGCAACAGGAAAAATCTTTTTAATAATTTGCAGCAAAAATAATTAAACACAGAAATGAAAAGATCAACCATAGATTTCACCCAAGCAGATAATAACAGAAAAATAAAGTGCAGAAAATAATCAGAAAGAGCACACCAGATTTTATAGTGGTTCGTTCAACTTGACCTACGTTCACTCCCCGGAGCCTCTCCTCTGGGTATTGCACTAACACGAAAGTGACTCTCCTTCTGCTCCCACAGTAAGGCGGAGAAGCCTGTATAAAACTCCTTTCCACCAACTCGGTGAGGCAGTGAACCTGAACTCCTTTCGTTTACTCTTGAAGCGGACAGAGAACCCGGATCTTCTTGTGAACGATCCTCCCACAGAAAACACCGACTAGGCGAGAGACGACGAACAGAGAAGACGACTCTGATCCTTTCTTGGAGCAACCTTTGTGAAACCCTTACAAACTCCCCCTCATAAGATCCTCTCTCTCTCTCCCAAACTCTCTCTCTCTAGGGGTTTCTCTGTAAAGGAAAGTGGTAAAAGATTTTTCTTGTTGGAAGAAAAAGATCTTTTATAAGAGGGCTCAAAATTTGCCCTAAATCTCAACTGGTCGGCCAATATCGTTCAGGACGATCACTAGATATTCTTGTACGATCAGTTCAAAATCACCTGTTTCAACCTGGATGATCTGGCTCTTCTGGAAGATTAGTAGAAAAAGTTGTTTAGATCGTCCCGTACGATTCTATAATTATCCGGGACGATTAGTATAAATCAGGAATTTCGTCCAGAAGACTGCTCTGGTCATCCAGAGGAACTTGTGCTGGACGGTCTCAAAATGACTTGATCGTCCAGGACGATATGTCTATCATCCTGTACGATTAGTTCAAAAAGTCTCAAAATCGTCCTGAGCACTGCTCTGGACGTACAGGTGAAACGTGCAGGATGACCTCAAAATGACTTGATTGTCCGGGATGATATCTCTATCGTCCTGTATGATTAGTTCAAAAATAACCAAAATTGTCCTGATCACCGCTCTGGACGTATAGGTGAAATGCACTAGACAGTCATGATCGTCCCGGACGATATTGTGATCGTCCCGGATGATATGATCATATCAATTAAATATTAATTACTTTCCTTAATCACCAGACTAATTTAGGCATGATTAAACTGGATCGTCCAGGACGATACACGTATTATCCGGGACGATCAGACCAAATCACCAAAAATAAAAACTTGTCTAACTTGATCTGGCGGCTGAGAATTTCTAATTTTAGCCTATCATCCTATACGATATTAATATCATCCAGGACGATCAGCTTAATTAAATTGACTTAACATGATCACCCTAATTAGGATTTTTATTTTTACTGGATCGTCTAGGATGATGTAAATATCATCCAGTACGATCAGAACAAAATTTGAACAGAAACTCTAATTCACTAAAACTCTCTCCCTGAGTATATGTGTGCAAGGTTACTTAGCTATGGGATCAATTACATTACATTTGACTCAAGAAAGGGAAAAATTATATTTAGACACACTTGGACCCGATCTTGAGTTGGCTTGAATTGCATTTGATCTTTTGTACCTGAAATGATTAGCCAAGCAAAATAGAACACAAACATGTTTGTCATCATCAAAACTATACTTCTTGAATCCATATTTGCAATAAGAATACTCAGAATTTACTTTCAGGCTTGCAAAGAATTTAAAGAGATGCTTAGAGTTAAAAGGAAAAGCACGAGTCAAAAGGAATGCAAGGTAGTGGAAGCAAACAAGTCCATGACTTGATATTGTAGTACATGCTGATCCAAGAGTCAGAATGGAGTGATGTGAGCATTTTTAAATGGGTGATAGGCCAACTCATCCTCAACGGTTTGAAATATGTCGTCCATATGACAAAGAGAATAACTTCCTTGTAGTAAGCTAGCTCTTTTGCTACCTCTAGCCATTTTAAACATTGAAGCTTAGGACAGATATGAGTGAAGGGAAATTGAAGTTAAGTGATTGAAATCCTTAGGATCCCTTCTATTTTATAGAGTTTTCAACAGATTATACAGTACGATATGAGATTGTACAGTACGATCAAACAGAGTTAAATCATCTAGATAACTTGTCGGAAAGGTGATTCAATCGTACAGTACGATCAAGATCATACTCGATGATCTTTGAAAGAAGTGGTCATCTCAAGGAGTCATTTAATATGAATATTGACTAATTGATCATCTAGCATAAATAGTTTTTTATACAGTATGATAGTGCAATTATTATCATATCGAATGATTTAAATTCATCTAACGGTTATTGACACATGGATCATATAGTATGAAGTGGTGGTCGTATAGTACGATCACCAATTATTGGTCAGATTTGGGCTGTTGATTTCACGAGCAGTGAAGATGTGCATACATGTGAAAATCATACAGTACGATATGAGTAATTTTTTTATTTTCTAGTTTTTTTTTTAAATAAATTAGTGTGTGAAGATTAAGGAACTTCTACTAGCTAGAATTATCAACCACATAAAACAAAACAAGTATAAAAAGAAAATAAATCAAAAGCTCAACAAAAATGGGAACACATAAAATAAATTACTGCACATGTTGTTGATTTCACTCTGCCCTGAATCAAGTATGAATATTAATGACACCTAGTGTAGTCCTCAATGTGCTAAAGATATCATAGTTTATGGGTTTGGTGAAAATGTCTGCCAATTTATTTTTAGTGGCTACATAATGCAGTTCTATATCTCCCTTAGCTATATAATCTATAATGAAATGATGTCTAATATCTATATGCTTAGTACAGGAGTGTTTGAATTAGTTTTTTTAGAAATATAAATGGCACTAGTGTTGTCATACATATTAGCAATGGTGCCTATAGATAGTCCAAGGTCTAGGATCTGTTGCTTCAGCCATAAGACTTGAGCAACACAGCTTCCTACACCTATGTATTTCGCCTAAGCGGTGGATAGGGCTATTAAATTTTGCTTCTTACTAGACCAACAAACTAAGTATTGTCCTATTAATTGACAAGTTCAAGAGATACTTTTTTTAACAACCCTACACCCTATAAAGTCTGAGTCTGAATATCCTATAATTTCAAATGATAAGCTATGTCTAGGATACTAGATACTTAAGTTTTGGGTGCCTAACAATTATCTAAGAATTCTCTAAACTGCAATCATATGGGATTCCTTGGAATCAGCTTAGAATCTAGTACAAAGATATACACTAAACATGATATCAAGTCTACTAGCAATCAAATATAGAAGTGATCCGATAATCCCCCTATACTTCTTTTGATCTATAAATTTTATTTTTAGATCCTTATCTAATTGAATGGTAGAGCTCATGGGTGTATTTATTATGTTAGCACATTTCATCTCATATATTTTAGAATCTCCTTGATGTATTTACTTTGACTAAAGAAGGTTCCATCATGTCTTTGCTTCACACTAAATCCAAGAAAATATATAAGCTCTCCCATTATACTCATCTCAAACTCTCTACTCATAATTTCTGAAATCATTATATATGCTTTCATTTGATGATCCAAATAGTACGCCATCCACATAAATCTGAATAATGAGTATATCATTTCCTTCTTTCATTATAAATAGGGTGGTATCTACACTTCTCTTAATAAAGAATCTATCTAGGAGAAATATGCTAAGCCTCTCATACCAAGCTGTGAATGCTTATCTTAGTCCATATAATACCTTTTTTAATTTGTAAACATGGTTAGGAGCTGTTGCATTTTCAAATCCAAGTTGTTCTACATAGACATATTCCTTAATAATCTCATTTAGAAAAGCACTTTTAACATCCATTTGATATAATTTAAAGCCTCTAAAACATGCAAAAGCTAACAAAACTATAATAGCTCCTAATCTAGCTACAGGGGCAATAGTCTCCTCAAAATCAATCCCTTCTATTTGATTGTACCCCTTAGCTATTAATCTGGCTTTATTCTTAATAACAACTACAAAATCATTCATCTTATTTTGAACACCCAGTTAATTCCTACAATACTCTGGTCCTTAGGTCTACTAACCAACTGTTATATATCATTCCCAACTAATTGGTTCAACTCTTCTTCCATAGATAGGATCCAGAATTCATCAGATAGGACTTGATCTACACTAGAGGGTTCTACCATATAAATGAATGCAGAATGACTAACCTCCTTCCTAAATCCATGCCTAGTCCTAACCCCTACAGATGGATCTCCTAAGATAAGTTCTCTATGATGACTAGATGAATGTTCCCATTCTTTAGGCAATGGCTCCTGAGATTCTTCTCTATTTCATAGGTCAATGGATAACCTCTACTTCTTCTTCTTCTTCCAACTAGGCTCTTCAGATCTATAAGATTCATCAAATATCATATGAGTTGACTCTTCTATAACTAAGGTCCTCTTATTAAAGATCATATAGGCTTTACCTATGGAAGAATAACTTAAGAAGACTCCTTCATCAAACTTGGGATCAAATTTATCTAGAGAAGATTTTTCATTAATAAGAATGAAACATTTACACTCAAAGAGATGAAGATGTGAAAAATTAGGTGTTCTACACTTAAAGCAGCTCATATGGTGTCTTATTGAGTTTGGATCAAATATTAACCCTATTTAGAATATAACAAGCAGTATTCACTACTTCTACCCAAATGTACATAGGGAGAGAATATTCAGCTAGTATAGCCCTAGCAGCTTCTACTAAGATTCTATACTTTCTTTCAGCTATCTCGTTCTACTGAGGGGTCCTAGGGACAGAAAAATTATATTCTATTTCTATCTCCTTATAATATGATTTAAACTTATCATTCTCAAATTCTTCACCATATTCACTATGAATAGTAGATATATCATATCCTAACTTTCTATGAATCCAACTGAAGAATGTTCTAAATTCTATATATAATTTACTATTATGAGATAGGAATCTAACTCAAAGAATCTAGAGAAATCATCAACAATCATATACCCAAGGATCTTTCCACCTAAGCTGACTGTACTAACATGCCTAAATAAGTCCATATGTAGGATTCTAATGGCATAGAGGTGGTGATATCCTTAATGGAATAAAATTAAGATTTGATTTATTTTCCTAATTGGCTGGCATCACAAAAGTGGTCCTTATAGAAGTTTAATTTTGGTATGCTTCTAACTAGGGCTTTTTGAGTAATCTTCATAAGGGTTTTCATGCTTGCATGATATAGTCTCCTATGCCATAGCAAGGATTCATCAATAATGAATTTTAAATCCAAAGAGTTTGAATAATCAATATATTTTAAATCAAGCATATAAACATTATTAATTATTTTATCATTTAAAATGATTTTTCCATTTAAGCTTATCAAGCATCTAGTAGATAGAAATTTAGTATCAAAATTTTTATCACACAGTTGATTAATACTAAGCAAGTTATGCTTCAATCCATCTATAATAATAAAATTCTTTGAATTACCAATCATACCTATACCAACCACTTTCCTAGTGGTGTTGTCTCCCAGTGTAACCTTGCCTCAAGCCTTGGCCTCCAGTGTGATGAATTACTTTAAATCTCTAGTCATGTCATGAGCATCTGATGTCCATGTTCTAGATGCTCTCACTAGGCCTTTTGTAGAAGCACCCCTATAATGTCAATCAAAGGTTAGATTAGGGAACCCAAGTGAGTTTGGGTTCTCCTTATATTTTAGTGGAAGAATGACATGCATGCTATGCTGTGATTCGTTTAGTTTAGGCCTCTACATAAGATATGTTCTACGGTGTATAGTGCAAGTGCAGGCTATGTGTCCTAGCACCTAACACTTGGAAATGGATTCACTAACCTATGTAAGTGGTAGTGCCTCCTATCGATATGAGATGCATGTTGTGTTTTGGGGTTACACCATTATGTTAGTATAGGTGGTGGTTTATTATTTTGGAGTGCATTAATTTTTTCTTTCAAAAACTCATTTGTACTTTGAAAGCTTTGAAGTTCATGTTCAATGCATGCTTACTAAAGTCTAATTCAATTGCATGTATTTATAATTATTTGTATGATTCTTCTAAATTAGTATGTTCAGATTTCAAAGATTCATATAAATTGGTTAATTCAATATGCTTCTTGTTTAATGCATCAAACTCGTCGAGTAAAGAAGCATGTTCTTTATCTAATAAAGAACGTTCAGTTCTCAGACTATCATGCTTTTTATGTAGCTCAGAAAATTTCAAGTTCAAACTAGCATGGAGTTTCTTTAGTTTCCTATATGATTCAGACATTTTTTCAGAGATAGCAAATAAATCGTCATAGGAGAGTTCACATTCTTCATTTTAATCAGAGTGATTAAGACTATCATTCACTATAAGGCACAAATTAGTTACCTCCTTTTTTGCTTCATGTTCTGATGAATCTAAGGTGGAGTATGCCCAAAAAGCCTTCTGCATCCTTTGCTTTCCCTTTCTAATGTTTGACTTTTCTTCACCCTTCTTTTTGATAGGGTGAGCTTTTAAGTTGAGGCAGTTAGATTTTAAATGTCTTGGTTTCCTGTATTAAAAATAAATAGTAACAGGGGAAACCTTAATAGTTTTACCTGATTTACCTTGAGTCTAGTGTTGATGACATCTTTGCTTTCTTTTAAGAAAGCTCTTAAATTGTCATGTCATCAGTGTTATGTCACCATCTTTTTCAGCCGCAGAACTGTCACTTTCTGAATTATTGGCCTTCAGTGTCAATGCTTTCTTTTGCCTCCTATCACCTACATCTAAAAGTCTTTGACTCACAATTTGCTCGTAGGCAATGAGTGAGCAAAGCATATTGTCAATAGAATAGACATTCATATCTTTAGATTCACATATAGCGGTAACTTTAGCATCATAGTTATTATGTAGACAATGCAAGATTGTTTTAACTTTCTCAAGGATTGATAGTTCTCTACCTAGATCATACAGGGATGTCACTATTTGAGTAAATATAGTATACATGTCTGAGATAGTCTCATTTGATTTCATGCAAAGCAGTTAATAATCATGCAATAGAAAATTTAAATGGAACTGCTTGACTTCCTTTATACCCTCATAAGTTATGCGTAGTCTATCCCAGATCTCCTTACCAGTATTACAAGTAGAGACTCTCATATAATCTTCAAATTTGAGTTTATAAAAAAAGATAATTTAAATATTTAGAATTAAATTATGCGAGATCTCTATCCTCATTGTTCCATCCAGTAGAATAAATATCAGTTTTGACTCCATTAACTATACATGGCGGTAAAGAATAACCAGTTTGACTTATATGTCATATTCTAAAATCAATAGACCATAAAAATGTTGACATTCGTTTTTTTTCAAAATCAAATAAAATATTATTGAATAATGATAGACAAGTTATAAAATAACCCTCCGTAGTATTCCTATTTTTAAAATGTGTCATTTAATCTTTTTCTTAGTGATTTTTAAATCACGAACCCTTAGACCCGCTCTGATACCAATTGAAAGTTTAAGTGAGGTGGTTAAAACTTGTTAAACTATCCTAGGCACACCAAGAGTGGGGTGAATTGATTATTTAAAAAAATTTCTCGATAAAATCTTTTTTATTATTTAAACAAATCACAAATGTAAGTGGAAGAACTTAATAAAAATAATGTAATTTTGCTCCATTGATTTTCATAACAAAAATAAATGACAAAATATTTTTCTTTATTCTATTTTTCAATTTTTATTTTCTTTTTTTAGTAATAATCAAAACAAACAAAGCTTGATAATCCAATCACAAATTTGAAACAATAATGAATATGCAAGAAATTAAAATGCAGGAAAAATAAAATGCAAAAAGTAAAGTAGAACAAGCACACCAGATTTTACAGTGATTCGGTTAAAACTTGACCTACGTCCACTCCCCAGAGACCTCCTCTCTGGGTATTGCACTATAACTTTTGGTGTCTCTCCTATAGTCCCTATAATAAGGCAGAGAAGCCCTTACACAATCTCTTCCACCAACCCAGTGCGGCAGAGTACAAAAGCTTTTTTATCCTCCTGGTGAAGCAGAGTATCTAGAAGCTTTTTCACCCTCCTAATGAAGGCAGTAAATCTGGAATCCTTTTTCACTCTTTTGGTGAAGGAAGAGAACCTCAATCTTCAGCTTTGAAGCCATCTCCCTAGAGCTACCTGAGAGACCAACAAAGACACCTAAATGAATCAAGGTAGAAGCTTGTCTGGAGCAATCGTGTGAGCTCCCTTACACTACTTCTCACTCTAACATAGCTTCTCATTCTCCCTCTCTAAGCTCTTAGACCTCACAAAGCTCTCTCATAGAATTCTTTCAACAATCAAAGTCTTTTTAAAAGTAATAGAAAAGTTTTTATACAAGGCTTCAAAAAATCCTAAAATTTTAATTCAGCCGAAACTATTCGTACAATACGATCTAAGATCGTACAATTAGTTCAAAAATCTATTTCGTCCAGTATGGTTTGAATAGTTTTAGTATGATCTATTCAAGTTTTTCATACTGATCGTATAGTACGATCTTGGGATTGTATGGTACAATTAGTTCAATGTTCTTCCGATCATACAGGATAAACTCTAGGATGTTTAAAAATCATATCTGCCATTCATCCAATATGATTTACATCTTACTATATGATTAATACAAAAATCAAAGTTTCGTCCAAGACGATCACCGAGACGATCGAAAATTATCTTTGTCAATTGTCCAATACAATTGACATCATACTATGATTTGCAATATTAATTAAATATTGATTTGATTGACTAATCATAGGGATTAATTTAGGTAAACTTTTAAATATCGTACATTACGATTAGTTCAAATTTCAAAAATTAAAATACTTACATAAATCTAATTATCGGGTAGGATTTTAAAATTAAACTAATCGTACAGGATGATTTGATTCGTACAGTACAATTAGTTTAAAAATATTAATTATATAATTAGTCATTTTAAATATTTTTTGGATACCTGATCGTACAGTACAATCAAGATTTTATGGTATAATTAGTTCAAAAAAATTTAATCTTCAATTTTCTCACTTCTCTATGTGTGTGAGTACGATTGCTAAGTTAGCATACACCTTTGACAGGACTTTGACACAAGGAATATAAAAATAAATAAATGTAAAAATATAGACTCTTGTAAAACATTTTTCTATTCTACCTAATCTTGAGTCGTGAAACTTCTTGCATGGTGTATGATGCACCTAAAATGTTAATACACGTAAAAATGAATATACAATACAAATGCTATGAGAAATCAAAAGACAATCAATAATATTTTTTATCATCAAAATCAAAAGCTCGAAATTCCAGATTGTAACATTCTCTACCTTACTGAAGGGGCTAAAGGATAGACACAAAAACTTTTAGTGCAATACCTACAAAGGACTCCAGGGAATAGATGTAGGTCAAGTTGACCGAACCATTATAAAATTTTAGTGTGTTTTGTTCTTTTACATTCGCACTTATCTTTCTGTGCGCTACTTGTTGCATATTTATGTTCTACAATTTGGTTTGTGTTGGTGATTATTGTGATAAGAGATTTGTGGTTGATTAAATTTATTTCTTATTAAAAAAGAAGAAAAAAATAAAAAAATATATGTTAATTATTTTTCTACATAAATCAAAATAAAAAAATAATTATTTGTTTTATTGGTTTGCTTCCCCATTAAAAAATATGATTTTGAATTTAAGTTTGTGAAATTTGTTTTAATTTTAAAAAGAATTTTTGAAAAAAAAAATTAAAACACTAATTCACCCCCTCTTAGTGTGACATTCAATAAATCAAATGGTTTCACAACTATTTTTTGAACTTTCAATTGATATTAGAGCGGATTCTCTGAATTTGTGATTTAAAAATCTTGAGATAGATCCGGTGACACTTTGGGAAGTGGAATACCACTGAGGATTATTCAATAACCCATTCATCACTTTTTGATAATATTCTTTTTAACTTTTAGAAAATCCATATATCAACCTTTTTACAATCAATTGATTTTAGAATGTGGTACATGATACAAATTAGTTATTCTGTTCCTTCTTGCATTATTAATGGTGTTAAAATCAAAATTCTGTTTACTAAATGTAGCATGAAGGATAAAGATTTAGCACAACTTAATGCCTTTTTTTTTTGCACTTAAGTCAGAAGACTATATCAGAGTTTCTACTTGCACTACTGGTAAAAAAATTTGAGATAAACTTTGCATCATATATTAAGGTACAAATAAAGTCAAACAATCCCACTTAAATCTATTGTTACATGAATATGAACTCTTCAGCATGTAACCTGACGAAACTATATCTAACATGCACACTAAGTTTATCAAAACAGTAACTTCATTAAATGCTTTAGGAATCGAACTCTCCAATTCTGAGAAAGTTAATAAGACTCTGCGCTATTTACCTGATTCATTCGATGCAAAAGTCATCGCTATTTCTAAATCTAAAGATTTGAATGTATATTCTATTGACAATTTAGTAGGCTCTCTCATTGTTTATGAGCAAAATATGAGCCAGAAATTACTAGGTACAGATGACAAGAAAAAGGAAAAAATCATGGCACTTAAGGCTAATGACACAGATAGCAATAGCTCTGGAGCTGATGAGAACGATTATATAGGCTTGATGACTCGGCAGTTTAAAAATTTTTGAAGCAAAAATAAAAGCGCCACCATAAAAGAAATAAAGGTAAATTAGGTAATTGATGTTGTTTACTTTGAGTGTAGAAAGCCAGAACATTTAAGGTCTGATGCCACAATCTTATGAGCCACCCTACGAAGAAAAGAGTGATGATTAGCCAAACGCCAAAAGGGCTAAACAAAAAAATGTAAAAAAACTTCTGGGCAGATTCAACCTCTAATACTTTTTTTGCTAGGCAGTCTACACTATCTTCTCTCTTATTAAGAGCGGAGGGGATGCTGAATGTAATGATCGGCGGATGCTTTACTCTTTGCCAATTTTCTTCTGGTTGGCCTTGATATTATCTTCATTCATTTTTATTTCTTTGGCATGAGCATCCTGTTCTAGGTAATGAGATTCAAACAAGCGGTGTTGCTCAGCTCCAATGACTACTTTCTGTGTTGCCTCGATTATCACTGCCATACACGATGTCTATGACTTATTTCACTATAATATGAATCCATCTTTTTCTTTTTTAGAGGGATTACTGATTTACTTCTGAATTTGATTATAAATTTTGTCTTTCTATAATAGACCTATTGTATTGATGTTCATTTGTACTCTATTTTTATTAATAAAATTGGCTTGATATGATCCTCATCCATCATTATGCCAGAATGGCTACAGGCTGCAGGAATTCAGGCAAATTGTATCTGGCTTTAAATTAGCTTCCCGAAGCGCATCAAACGTTCTGATAGCAAGACCTTAAGCGCTTACAGTTTCTTAGCGAGAAAGTTGTTTTGATATTGCCAGTTGGCCAAAACGCGGCTGGACTGGAGCTCCGTCAGCGGCCAGCCGCTTCCAACGTTAATCCACCAGCCCCAATCCCCCGCCACGCTATAGTAATGTTGCAGCTGCTTCCACGAATGCGTTGTGTTGCTCTCTTGGAACTTTCATCTAGCAGATATCAAACCAAGCAAATTCATGCTCAGATGATCGCAAACGCCTTATTACGCGATACTTGGAACGTCGCCAAACTAATAGAGAAATACTGTACCGATAGCCAGGAGTCGTGGGAAGGAGGCGCCAACTATTCTCGACATCTCTTCCGTCAGGCCACAGAAGAGATAAAAGACACATTTTTATGGAACGTCATGCTTAAATACGCCTCGCCGGAGGAATCACTACGTTTCTTCGCCGACGAGATGATGAGGGTTGCTACGCCTGATTACGCAAGCTATGCCTACGTCTTCCGATCGTGTGCACGGCTGCGCGCCGTGAGGGAAGGGAAGCAGGTGCACGCTCGAGTGTTAAAGGAAGGGCTAGACTCGAAATTGGCGCTGGCGACGACGTGTGTCCACTTCTATGCGTTATGCCGGGATATGGAGGCGGCACGCAGATTGTTCGACAAAATGACGGAAAGAAGCTCGGTGAGCTGGAATGCCATGCTCACCGGCTACTGCGTCAATGGATTAGCAAAGGAAGCACTGTTGTTGTTTAAAGGAATGGCTTATAGTGAAGCGAGGCCTACAGAAAGAACCACTCTGCTGCTGCTCTCTGCTTGCTCGCAACTAGGTGATCTGGCACTAGGCGCCACGGTTCATTCACATGTATTAAAAACCATTCAAGCTCCCCTACATTGCCCCTTTATAGGCACTGGACTGGTTGAGATGTACTCCAAATGTGGATCCCTTGAGAACGCTTCAGCATTGTTTCGTGCTATGAAGCGGAGGAATGTGATCACCTGGAGCACAATGGCTGCCGCTTTTGCCATCCATGGACAGGGGAAAGTAGTGGTGGAACTTATTAACTTGATGGAAAAGGAAGGAATAGCACCAAATGCCATCACTTTCACGTCATTGCTCTCAGCTTGCTGCCATGCCGGGCTGGTTGACGAGGGCCTACACCTGTTTGATGAAATGCAGAGCCGCTTCAATGTTGTGCCTAGAATGCAGCACTATGGCTGCATTGTTGACCTCCTTGGCCGTGCTGGGATGGTAGAGGAAGCTCATGAGTTCATTAAAAACATGCCTGTGAAGCCTGATGCCATTGTCTGGAGGGCTCTGCTTAGTGCTTGCAAGATCCATGGTGAGGCAGAGCTCGGTAGCAAAATTGGGAAGATCCTCGTAGGACACAAGCAGCGGCCAGTTGAGTCAATGCCGCTCACCACCTGTGAAGACTTCATAGCACTATCCAATATGTACGCTTTGACCGAAAGGTGGGAAGAGGTTCACACAGTTAGAACTGCAATGAAGAAGAAAGGGATTCAGAACAAACCAGGCCGCAGTTCAGTTCAAAATGTACAGACTAGATTGAAAATGCAAACAGGCATTGCTATGTGATTCAGTTTGAGCGGTTCTTTGACACATTACGCTCTGACAGAAGCCAGCAATACCAGACTGAGATTTGTTACAGAAGCCAGATGTTCTGAAGGGAAATACATAATATAACACAGAAGCTCGAGAAAAAGTTCTGATTATAACAGTTGCAAATAATTAACCAAGTGACATAAATGTAGAATCTGTGCGTAAACATGATTTGCAACACTAAGCTTTCGATCACACTGTTAGGAAATTATAAAGAATCGGCCATGTGTAGGCTTCAATACTAAAATAGTTTGGAATGTATCTATAGAATATCTGCTGAAGGCTTTTCTCTATCAGCCAAACCATGTTCCATTCCAAGCTCAGCAGCCAAAGCCTCAATATCTGGTGTTATCTCCCAACTTCCTTTGTGACCACGCGAGCTCGAGTGAGGTGGCTGGGACGCGCACCTATCTGATCCTCTGATGCTATCAATTTGGCTTTGTATGTCGTCGAGCTCCTCCTCGGCCACAGTCTGCCGCTTCACACCCATCTCTAGATCCGCACTCTTCTTTGGCATGTCTGGGCTAAGGGTTGGGCCAATGGAGCGAGATGAGGTGAAGATAGCTGAGTTATCCTTTACTTTAGCACGAAAGTTGTTCTTAGAACTTGGAATCCTTGAGAAGAAAATCTCGTACACATTTTGGGCGCACCCAAGGTTGTGGGGATTTGTTTTCTTATCATAACGGTAACGGAAATTCTCGTATGTGGTCTGCACAGTCAACAAAATCAAGCAGTTAATATCTCCGGCTTGTTAAGGCAGAATATCTGTGAAAAAAGATAAGAGAGATTGGACATTGCACCTGATTCGTGCAGATTAAGTAAAGGTGGAAAGCCGTTAACCCTCCTACAAACCAAACAGCTATGAATGTATATACGATAAGAATCCCTGAAATTGGTGATTTAAGGAAGGCTCTCCAGAGATTACATTCATGCACATCTATTATCTTCTTCAGGTTAACCCAGCAAAATACGAAGACATAAACACAAAGGAGGGATGTCGAGAACACAAACATGAAGAAGAATCTGTAGTTTCTCTGCACAGCAGAAAAATATCACATGTAAGAATAAAGTTGTTCTTGCTGTTATATTTTCATTCTTTCAACTACAACTTGAATATTTTAAACACTAATTTAAAATATGCAACAAGCATGCATGTTCAATTAAGTTGCGTGCAGGTTTATCTTACAAGCATCTCAAATGAACATGATTCACTAGCTGATTGATCTATTTCTAGGAACAAGTTTCAATTATTGCATCATGAATATAACTGCAATATAGATGATGCCAAAAGAATAGATTCCACGGGACCACAGCATGATTCGGGACTAACCCCACCCCCATTCCTGCAATTGAATGCTCTCCACACAATCCTCCCCCACCCCCTCCTCCACTTCCATGTAAAAAATAAAATAAAAATAAAAAATAAAAAAAGAGAAAATAGAATGCATATCTCCACTCACTGGACAACAATGCATTAGGGCCTATCTATGTGAAGAGGATAAGCCATCAACTTTAAAAAAGTTGTGAGATGCTTAAAAAAAAATCAATAATATTATGAATAACACGGGGGAAAACCCAATGACCGCATACCTCCCTCAGAAAATAGAAAGCTAAGTCAGGAGTCATTACCTTGCCAATGCACTGTCCAACCCAGGGGCAATGATGATCAAAACGCTCAACGCAATTATTGCAAATAGAACAATGGGAGCATCGTGGTGGACGATAAAGCATGCAGGTATGACAGTACTTGACTTTGATTATGATATTATTAACGACCACATCCTTGGTGGGTGGCAAACTCGATGGACCACTATGATTTCCTGCTGAAGCATTGGAGACGTCAGCTTCATCTTCTGGCTCTGGAGGATGCGCATTGCGAGGAATAATCCCTGGATCCTTGCCAGATGTAAGAAGCAGAAGAAAAATTACCTGCACTCAATTAGCAAAGTAATAGAGACTATATTAAAATCTTACGAATACCATGTGTGAAATCAACAAATTTTTAAATTCCCATGAATTGTGAGTACCGTATTTAATTAAACTTCAGTAGTAATGCTGAAGGAAAATTTGATCGATTTTTATCTTAATATCCTATCAAGATGTTATTTCCAAGGAATCCTTTTTCTTTCTCAGCTTACAATAAATGATTTTACAATTAAATCCAAAAGGTATCATTTGTGATCCCTCACATAAAGTATTGCATGGTTAAGAGGAAATCTTTCGCTTCATGTACAATCTCCGATTGAGTAACGTGACTATATTTGATTTTGTTTCTGGATTGATTCGTACCACCCTTCTGGCATTGGAAGTTGCCAAAATAGTTACCTGGACACAATTGCGGAACACTATTCTTCTGCAATAGTTTTTAGCTGCTCTAAACGAAAGAACACAACGGAATAAAATACAACCGCGATGCTCTTTATTTCGATTTAAACATAATGATCTCTCTGACTCTAAATATATAAAGTTAATTGCACGGAGGATAAATTATTTTCATGTAAAATTTTTATTCTCCATATAATTAACTTTTTATATTATCATCTTCAAATGTAAAATCAAAATTTGTGACATTGATTAAAAACAACTTGATCTAAGTTCATCACTTTTATAGAGATTTAACTGTTAATCAAATCTAATGAAAAAATTAATAACTTGCAATACCTCTCTCTCTCTCTCTCTCTCTCTCTCTCTCTCTCTCTCTATATATATATATATATATTAAAGATCAAATTCATTGAAATTATTTTGAATGCTTTTCTTGTATATGCTTCAAAAACTTTATTTGATATGACTGCTCCAACGCCATAAAGTGTATCATTTGTTTCATTTTGTGTTGAAACTAAATTTATATCTGTAGATGACACTAAATTCTTACTAATAGGGAGTACAAGAAAAAAAAAATGAGAAAAGAAAAAAAAAAAACTAGAGAAAGATCTAAATTTTTATTAAGTTATCAAGAGTACACGACTTGAAAACAAATAATTGAATGTGTAAGGCTTTCTTCCTGGTCCCCTATTTATAGGTTGAGATTACGGCTAAATATTACAATAAAAGCTATATTTGTGTTGTACAACTAAAAAGGCATATAGTAAACTTCAACAATTCCTTGATGTAACATACATAAGATGTATAGCTTAAATATATAGAATGTACATAAAGATTGTTCAATTGAAGGCAACTCTAGGAGATGATGCTGACCTTCTTTGCTTTAATTGGTTGAATACTGACAAGTAGTTTTAGAGCTAGGGCGAGTGGCCTTGATGACTTGAAATAAGAGGCTTTAAATATTGGAGTGACAAAACCTATGATGCACAGACACGGATACGGCGACAAGGATACGACACGGTACAGACATGGGATACGTCAATTATTGAAAATATAGGACACGGACACGAGTTGGACATTGTAATATAATTTTTATATTTTAAAAATAATGTATAAAAATTGAATAACTATAATATTAAAAATAATTTAGAAATATTAAATCATTTAACTAGAATTTGTGCTTAAAATGATTAATATTAGAATGTTGAGAATCGAGCGTCGATGTCGAGAGTCAGGCATCAAGAGAGGAGACAACAATGCTGTTGAGATGGTTTTGAAATGTCAATCTTGTAATGACGTCATATGTTGATGTTGAGATGACATCAGGCATTATTGTGAAACCAAAGTCGCAACCCACCTAAGAGAAATGAAAATGAGAATATTCGATGAATGGGGCATTGAGTGGGGCTGATTGATTTCGCATTGTGGATAGGAAATAAGAAATTTAGTTTTTATATTTTAAATAAATAAAAATTTTTAATATAAGATATTATATTTAAAATAATTTATAAAATATTTAAAACACGCATGTCAGACACACGTGTCCAATTTGTATTTAATATTTTTTTAATCAAATACGTTTTTGGCGTGTCCGACACGTATTGGAGGAGTGTCGAACGCATGTCATGTCGAATATGTGTCGGACACTGCACGTCTCTTTGAGGAGAAGTGTAGGTGCATCATAGGACAAAACTTTGTCAATGTATAGGACAAAAATGCATGAACATGGCATCTCAATGGTTAATTCATGTAAAGCCCAACACATACAAGATGAAATTAATGTATACATAGCAAATATGGTGAGTTCAGTATGACCTTGATGAGTTCAACATGATCGAAGAGAGTTCAATAAATATATTCTTCTTACTTGGCCATTTTACTTCAAACATCGAATTAGGTTGAATTGCCTTGAATCAGGATTATGTAATATTTGAATGTACATTTAGTTCCTAGATTCTCTTATATCTTTATGAATAACTTGTAAAAAGAGCAAGAGATTTAAATAAATAAATTATCATTTATAGAAGAATAAAGAAATTAATGAATGTAATATTTTGAAAAGCTGTCGCATCAATAATGATAATGATTTGATTGGTTGCATACATCAGCATTGTAACAAGTTTATAAATATGAGCATACAATTTCATTTGAACCTAGCTTTTACTTGACCATATTCTTCCTCTATCTTGCTTAACAATTTTATCAAGATGTTGATATGACAAGTGGAAGATTAAGAAAAGTTCTCTTTAAGAAGCCAGCACCCTAGAAGGTGATGTTAGAGATTGGTGAGGCGAGTAGGGACAACATATGCTCCTGTCATTCCTATTAATCAAGCAGCTCTTCAAGACAAGCTCATGAATGTATCAACAAAAGGACTAGTAAGTGATTCAATAATTCTTTAGAAGGAATCGATAATCGAGCCAAAGACTTCACTAATTCCAGCTAATTATGAAGCCTGTATTCTTCTTATCTTGAAGCATTTAGTGAGTCAATAATCCTAATTGCAAATTCTCAAAAGAATGAACATACAACTTCTTCAAATATTCCTTTGGAACAAGCTGTATTGCCCAAGAAGGTAAAAAAATCAACTTATCATCGAGAAAGAAATTAATTTAGAGAATTTTTCTTTAAGCTTTTCAAGTGATGCCACAATGAACTTTATTATGAGTGGGCCTTTAAGTAAAGATCACAGTAAGGGTGATACCGAAATAGGTCCTGACCCTGATCTAGCAACTGTTATGTGTACTGCATATCCAAATCCTTGATGGGTAAATAACCTTATAATGCCTCAAAGAGGCTGCTCTTCATAGCTTTGTTCAAAAGGAGTTTACATCTTCCTAACTCCACTATTGATAAACCAAACTTAAAAGATACCATCGACATCACTTTGATGAGGTTCCCAAAGAATATTTTAGATGCTAGAGAAAAGGAAATAGATACTTACAAGGAAGTTAGCGTTAGTGACCAAGTCCTCGTGACTCTTGAAAAAGTTAATTGATCTACTGAAGCCATTGTTTAGAATTGCGCAATATGAGGCATATCTTGAGGCCGCCTCAGTGCAATTCTTGTGAAAAACACCTCAAGGTGTAATTACACCTCTAACTTTTTTTGAGTTCTATGCCTCGCCTTGCTAGTGTGAGGCATACGACTCACCTTTTATATATATATATATATATATAATAAAATTTACATAAATCTAAACTAAAGCCCCAAATAAATCACATTTTCATGCACCCCCGAGCTGCAGCAATTTCCTCCTGATTGCCTTGACCTCCAACAAGCCGCCTTTGCCACAGTAGTCGTTAGAGATCACTTAAAGACCACACACCACCACCCTGTCCTCTAAAAATCTTGGAGTATTACTCTCATCTTTATGTTGATGACAAATATTTATGAAAGAAAAGATGATTGAAATAAATGAAAAAAAAAAAAGATTGGCATCGGGAGATATTAGACTTCACAGGATGAGACAGGGGATAGACCAATTTGTTATGACGATAACTCAAATGAAGACCCCCTCAGTGATGACAGGTCAGATGATTTCTGAGTTGTTGCCAACTTTTTTATGAATTAAAGGTGGATGAGTAGAAAACTTCAAAAAGAATAAATTTTTTATTTCATATGTATGTCAATTTATTACTTTATAGTTGAATAGAAATTTCTATATTTTATGTTGTTTTGCTTTTATAATATTGAATTTCAATTCTATTTCACACCATTTATCACTTACCACTTACATCTTGTGCAATTTATCACTTTTAATGTTTATTTTCACTTTAGGTAATTTTTAAATTTTGAGACTTATGTCTCAAAGCTCTTTGAGGCTTACACCTTGCCTCAAAAACTAAAAACACCTCAATACTTAATTGCGAAATTTTAAACCTTGAATAGAACGATCGCTAATGTCAAGAAGAAAAAAAGAAACCCCATCATCTATTTTTGGAAAGCATGGTCATTAGGCCCATAGTGTTATATATATATATATAGTTAAAAGATTTAATGGACTGAAATTTTCACTTTGAAATCTACTTTGCCTTTGTTTTTAAACCATGATGACTTAGAGCTAACTTTAAAGTACAACTCACTCTAATGAAATCTTTTGCTGAGGATGAGAAAAAAATTTGATTTATTGGAAGAGAAACTTAGTTCCATTGAGAGTCATCCTTTTTCCATCACTAATGAAGTCATTGATATTCTCTGAGAAGTCAAGAATCGAAGACTTATGTTATATCTGCTCACAAGTTTTTAGAATTATAATTCAAGTTAATTTCTTGCCCGAAGAAAGTTCATTCATCAATATCTCATTCAAATTAGACTGATTTCCGTGACATTTTCTTTGATCTAGCCTTTCAATTTTTCTTTACTGTACCATCTTCTGGACAAGATGTTAGCGAAGGGCCAATTTAAAGTCACCCTTAATTTGCATTATGATGTTTACATATGAAAAACTTTTATGCTAGAATTTTATGTATTAAATATTCTGTAAAAACTTTTAAATATATATAGTACTGATGACAAACTAAATAAATAGATTTTTCAGTTTGAAGTTTAAAATAGCTTGAAACATCTTACTGATGTGAAGTCTCAAAATCTTCACTTTTTCTCTATAAATTTCCCTCTAAATAGCCCTAAAAGGCCTCTACAATCCTTCATACTTTTATTTGTTCTTTCATATTCATTTTCCTCAAGAGCTTTTCTACCCTATTGTTCCTTTTCCCTAAGAATCATTTCCCATGGCTATTACTATTAAGAAGAGTTCTCTAGCCTTCAAAGATTTCAATTTACTCAATTTACTAAAAGATTTTCTCATGCGAAGATTGTTCAAATTGTTTACTGCTTCAAAAATGACAATTTCATTGTCCCAGTTCCAAAAGAAGATGAGTGTTTTAATGCTTTATTTGATGACAAGCAGAGCTTTTATTGGGATCAGTTTAGACTTGTATTGTGAATTCCTTCATGTGAAAAATTGTCGATACACTCGTTTTTTATGGACTCATATTCACTCATATTACATCAAATTTATTTGCAAGTATAATATTATAGATTTCGTATATGAGGAATAAGAATATTCCATCGAGCACCACTTTTTTCAGACATTTATTTTCTATTAAATCCTTCGAAGATGGTTGCATTGTTTTTTCCTCCATTTTTTTTATTTGAATTGTGTGAGGATGATTAGTCTGGAAATAAATTAAATTGAAGTCGCATTTTTTTCTTCTCTGTGAAGTTGATAATTGGAAAATCGATTAAGACCAAGCGGACTAAATCCGGCAAAGAGAATGTGTACTGTGGGATATAGGAGTAGATGTGATGCATCACTAGGACAAATGCTAAAAACAAAGTTAGAAACCAAAGCACTACATCAAGATATAGGTCATTTATCAGGCATAACTCTCTATATAAACCTATAAATGACTTCTCATCTCTTCAAAATCATTGAAGAATAATTAATAAACTTAATTTAAGATCCTTTGATGAGTAGGTGGGTCATATAAATTAAGCAAAAAAATTCATAAATTACTTGATTTCATGACCACTCAGTTTGTCTTATTTGACCAATCCAAATTTTTATGCTATTGGAAACTTTAAATTTTATTTTTGTTTATTTTATTGTGGGCTCCGAAAATTCGGCCCCGGCCTCCGCCTGCTTTTGCTTTCTTTTCGGTGGAGTTTCAACGAATTTAAGTTTCGGGATAAATTTTGGAAGGCAGATGGGTTTGTAGATAAAACACTACCCAGATATTTCGCCCTTATTTTGTGAGGACTTTATGATCTGAGTTTTGGTTTCCTATAGGCGCAAGCCCCTATAGTTAATTACCCCTCCCAATAACGAGAGAGAACTTTCGATTAAGGCTAGTCATCGATCAGATACGTAGAGATACGTGAGTCTAGCATATAGTAGCAGCATAGATGTTTGAAACTTGGAGAATTTGGGAATTTGGAAGATTGGAAGATTTGGAGATTTAATATTTAAAATAGGAAATTGTACCATCATGCACTTAAAGCGGATGGTGGGGGAATGGATGATAGACCCAATCAAGATCCCATGGTTCCGTCGTCCCGGGCCATCATGGTCCCTGGTCTACTTAGTCAGAGGTGGTAGTCGACCTAACCTGACAGAAGGATCCTTGTCAGCAGCCATGGGTTGCTTCGTCCAAGGGTACCTTGTAGACCTAGGGGGAGTGTTTGTCTAAGAGGATAAATTTGAATCCACCTTAGCTAACAGAGGGCTTTGTGCCCTATCGATCATATCCTATTGATTCATATCTCAAGGATTTGATGCCATTGGGGAGCATACGGCCTCTGGCCATAACAATAATATAATGGTGCCATTTGGCGGCGACCACCTGGTTCAAAGGGCCCCGAGTCATAACCGTTTATCCTGTAGTGTCATTTGGCGGCAAAACTATCGGTTAGAGGACTCGTACCACGTCCTTACTGGCAGGAGATTGTTTGAGAATGGATCCTAGTGATATTTTCGACCAGGCATCAGCTCTATGTGAGCTAAAGTAAATTTTAATTTGGCCACCTCGGCAAACTGTTGCGGAGGGTGGATGTGTTTTGCTTTAAGTGTTTTGATAGTTGGATTTCAATTTTAAGTATTCGGATTTTGGAATGATTTTTTGGATTTTTGGATTCTTGTGGATATTTAGGGTAGCATTTAAAATTATTTAGAATGGACCCCTTCGGTTGAGATTTGCATTCAACACGGCCATCATCGGGGTGTGGGGTCATTTGTATTTATGGATTGAACCTTATCGACTCTATCGGGCTATCGATAGAGGATCGGGTTTATAGATTTCGTAGGCTTTAGACCTTTGTGAATGAATTTCTTTTGTTAGAGGCTTTAAAGGCCTAATATGAACTGTAAAACAAATATTTCAGTCACCATCGTGACTGAATATCTGTTGTATAGTTTGAGCCGTGTCGACTCCTATCCACTCCTATTAGAGGATCGGGCTCGAACTCAGGTTCATTTGTTGACCCGCGCAGCATCCCTAGACGTCACGTGTGTACCAATAACACGCTCGCCGGGGCCCATGCGGGTTATAATTGTATTTACCCCTTTTGTGTTCCTATGTGTATACAGATTAAGGTGCACATGTGCGGGGGTACTTTTTAGAATGTTTGTAAATGCCTTCTGTCTGCTTGTACGGATGTTGCAGATCCGATGGCGTTTTGTAGCAGCTCGGGGATTGAACTGTTTGTTACCTTGTACAGGTAGACTGTCGTGCACTATTTGCATGATTTACGCAGGTAGATTATAGTATACTAACGAGTCTCCTGCTTTCGGTTGTAGAAGCCTGCATTTATTACATATCATTCACCTTCGCTCATAGATGGCACTTTATATATATGAGAGGCTCCCTAAGATGGCTCGTAGGAATTTGGATTTGTCGTAGCTTTATATCTTTGCTTGAAGAGAATATGTATACTTATATTCGCAGTGGATTTGATGCACATACTACATATCCGCTGGTGTTATTCACAAATAATTTCATCGATCATCGTAGATCACAGGGAATGGTTGTGTTTGCCTACAAGTGAACTGACCTCGACTGTAGTGATATTGCAACCTCAACTGCATACTACTTGAGTGTATATATCTTCCATTGGATGGTTGTTAGCTGTAGAGACGTCACGGTATCCTTGCTAAAATAGTTCATAAGTACTTTGCATGTGGGAGAGATTTCCTACATTGACTCATAGGAGCTCGCATCTGTCATCTATCTCTCCCAACATATTGATTATGAGCACATTCATGCAATTATTGCATGCTAACCACCATAGCTTACTGAGATTTGGTATATTTGCTTGTGCTTCTTTCAATTCTTCTAGCAATTACTGTCTGTATTTTCAAGACACTACAAGCTTCCATCAAATTCATTATTGTCGACGAGTATCTGTATTTGTTGCAGATCGTCTGTATTTACTTGTAGACAGTATGTTGTGTGCATGATGAACTTTTGTAGTAGCTCGTAGGAGGGTACATACGAAGGAATCATCATAACCATTACATGCCGGCCCTCATTATTTTCTGCTTTCAAGATTCGATATGCTTGATTGTATGCTAACGTTGATCCTCTACATTCGTAAATTGATCGGCAAGGGAAGCATTGACATTCATTTCATGTTCTTCATATTCTCATGAATGTACTATTCATGGTCAAGGTGATTTATATACCCTTATGTTATATGCTCTTTTGCTAACATTAGCTCATAAGCATGTATCATAAGTCTTCTGATTACTCATTGATCTTATGCATATCATTGTATATTCCACTTGGTCTTTGGTTTCAAAAGTGTTACATCTTTAGTAATTTCGCCATTGCTTGAAGACAAATTATAGTTGCAAACTCTTTGATTTTGAAGAATGGCTTGTAGTATGTATGATGAACTTGATATCATTTGCTGATTGGGATTTGCACTTCAATTGACGTGATCACTTCTCAACATTCCATTGGAAATCTTGTATTGTTAAATACAAGCATATCATCGCATCCTCCCCCTGATTCTTGCTTGCATATATATTGCATTTGTTGATTTTGATGTTCATTTGAATTATCATTGTACATTTGTTAATTAAAAGTCTAGTTCCCTGTTGTCCAAATCAGATCTTTGCATGAGTTCAATTGTTCAAACATTTGTTCATCTCATTTGATTTTTAAATCAAATGCAAGTTCAAGTCCCAAATTTTGTTCAAATATGAGTTCAACTCAACATCATTTTAATCAACTTTGATTTAGATTGGATTTTATGTTCATTTGAGTTCAATTCATGTGGTCTTTTTGAGTTCAAATCCTCGTTTGAGTTCAAGTAGTAAGCTCAAGTTCTAGTTCCGGTCCTCTCCTTTTGAGTTCAAGCAAGTCCAGGTACAGTCTCAAGTTCACCCGAAATTTCGGCAGCCTCCCGACGTCTCCCCTGTTTAGGAAAAAAAAACAAAAGGAGTCTAGGCCTTCCCACCACGCGCAATAAAGCGCGTGCATGGTAGGTGTCCTTAGACACCTCGGCCGTGGTCTTCATTCCCACCACGCGCAATAAAGCGCGTGCATGAGGTCTTCGATGGTACCTGTTTCAAAAGAAGAGCAGTTGTTTCCCCGCAGGTACAGAGCCGCGTACGGGTACTTAAAATTGTCCCCACCACCCTAAGAAAAGCGTGCATATGGCTTACCCGCCTTGCCGTAGGCGTCGTATCGGGTTCTCTTCCCACCACGCATAATAAAGCGCATGTATAGGCGGTTTTCCGGCTCGACACGAACGCCGAGGATGGGATTTTAGGTGATCACCCGCCTCGTCGTAGGCGTCGCACCGGGGTCCCATCCCACCACGCGCAATAAAGCGCGTGCATAGGCAGTTTTCTGGTGCGCCGCAAACGACAAGGGCAAGCTCTTGGAGTTTTAAGGTTGAGAGGTTATACCTTGGCGACCGGCGGTGTTGACACATGGATCGAGGCAAGAGAGAGACATTTGCATTTCTTTTTTTTTTTTTTGTCACTTTTCTCTTTTTTTGGGGGGCTCTTTTCCCTTTTTTTTTTTATATCTCTTTTTTTTTGTCTTCCTCTCACAAACATACTAACGAATATATATATATATATATATAACATATAATATAATTATACTATGACACATAATTATATTATAAGATTTAACATACTTATACTATAAAAGATAATATAATCATAATATAAAATATAATATAATCATATTATAAAATATAATTATCTTATAAGGTATAATATAATTATACTATGAGATATAATATAATTATATTATAAAATATACTATAATCATACTATAAAATATAATATAATCATATTATAACATATGATTATATTATAAGGTATAATAAAATTATACTATAATCATACTATAAATGATAATAATTAAAACAACTAATAACTGAATAAAATAAAATAAAATAAACCTAAATAGCTAAAGGGGTCGGCAAGGGCAAGGATCGGGCAGATGAGGCGTCGGCCAGGTAGGGGAGCTTCCTCACTCACTCTCTCTCTCTCTCTCTCTCTCTCTCTCTCTCTCTCTCTCTGTTTACTGCTTGCGACTGAAGGAGGAGATCGGGCAAGATGGAGCTTCAGTCAGGCGTGGCTTTGGCTTGCGAATGGCAGAGGAGGAAGGCAAGGGTCTGGCCGGCTTCACAAGGAAGAAATGGAGTCGGAAGACCGGGGCTCGCTCGCGGCTGCTGGAGTCGGACAAGGGAGAAAGGTCTTGGCTTGGATTTCGGCTATAAGTTATGGCAAGATGGAGGTCGGTTGTGGGTTAGAAGATGAGATCAGGATGGGATTCGCGAACAGGAGAGGAGGGGGAGCAGCGACGGGAGAGGATTGAGCGTGTAGAAGTAGAGAAGCTGAAGCCTCTTCAGCCTCCTTTTATTGACGCTGAGAGGAGCAAAATCGAGACGATCGTAGGATTCGTGGGAGGTGACACTATTGGCGCCGAATGAATAGTACTTCAGCACGATTTCAACAGGATTTTGGCGTAATTTGGCAGAGGTATGCATCTTTTATTACTTTTTTTTTATTTTCTTGTGTTGAGGTCAACATTTATTTTCTTTTTCTTCATATTAGGATAAGTTATGAATCCTTACAATAGTATTTTATTAACTTCTAATGCTTTTCAAAGTTGTGTACGATTAAAAAAGACCTATAAATATGACATTGCTTTGTACTTTTGGATTCATTGAATAAAAATTATTTTTTGCTCATACAAATTTCATATGAAAAGATTTGGTGGTTGTTTTACTTTACAGTGAAGTATGGTAGCTGATCCCCTAAACCTTTGATGAGTCCTTAATTATCTTTTCTCACTCTTATTCTTTTTTTCCCAACACAACTCTCATCTCCTTTACACAACCTCAATCTTAGCTTCCCTCAACCTCAAAACACATCTAATTTCTTTCAAACTCTCGCAAGCATTGTCCCAAAAAAAGACATTGAATTCATCCAGATTAAAGCTACTAGCTTCAATGTGAAGTTTTATACCTCTTCATAAATTGTGAAGAGAACTTTTCTGACAAGTCACCAATCCCTTGGTGTGTAGATTTATATCATTTCACATTTTTAAGTTTAGATGATTTTATGACTTTTCTTAGTTGGATATATTTCTTATGGGATTTGTCAAATACCATCCCGACCATCCTAGTCGCCCCTTGGCTCTTGATCCTATGGCCATGATGGAGATCCATGGGAGGCTCACCTGGATCACGCCGATCTCCTACCATATTCAGGTGGTTGACTTAGGAAGGATTATATTAGGGCAATTATGCATAATTTCATAGTTATTTGTTTCTTTATTAAGATATCTTGTATAGATATATAAATATGGATAATTTTGTGTAATAAAATTAAGCATTTTCTCTCTCCAATTCTGTGAATTTAATATGGTATCAGAGACTTCATTGCGTTGGTAGAAATTCAAAGATTTTTTACTGTCGGACATTCTGAAGGGAAGGGCCTGCCTTCCCTTTAGAAACGAAAGGGCGGTTTCGGACCTGTTCGTTCCTACGTACGTTCAACTGAGAGGAGGGATAGTGCTTCATCTTGCGATCTATGCATTCGATTGAGAGAGACAAACATCTTGTGCATCTCAAATTGGAGTCAAGAGAGAACCCCGCAGTCCCTGCATTTGATCAAGAGAGACGAACGTCTCATAAACCCCTCTCGCATGTGTGCGGCCTAACAGGATGAGAGAGGCGTGTGGCCAAAAACTTTTGCACATGTGTCTAGGGTGGGACCAAGCCTCATGCATCCCTAAAGCTTGTCGTACATTGTGGCCTCCTCTCGCATGCGTCTAGAGTGGAAATAAGAGGAGCCAAGCAAGAGCTTGCATCTGGACAAGAGACCATGCGACTGCACAGGATGAGAGACCGTGTGTCAAGACCGAGCAGGTGCATACGTCTAGGTAGCTTTTGTCTCATTCCTATGGCCCCTGAAATTTCTCACGTCCTCCGTATCTGCATCAAATCCTGCCAACATGCATGCCGCCACAGGTTCCCACCACCGGCCTTCATTACCGTAATTCTAAGGAATACTAGTCCTTCCACCGGCATTCATTACCGGAATTCTGAGGAATACTAGTCCTACTTCCTTCGTGCGTCCAAGACTGAGGAGTGATCGAGCATGAGGGTTCCTCTTATGAGTGTCTGGGACGGCATAAAACGGAGCCGAGTGAAAGCCTCCTCTCGCGTGCGTGAGACTGCACGGGACGAGAAATCGTGCGTCTAGACAATGGTCAAGATCTCCTGGGAATGGCGGCATCAAGCTCAATCTTTGTTCCTATGTGCGACATCCATAGTTGATCAAGTAGAAGTGAGAGAAGACGAGTGCAGGACCTCCTACAATCATATCAAAGGGGGATCAGAGGCCTTGCGTGCGCCTGTATGGGACCTATCAAACAAGAGTCTGTTTGGGTGGAGTGGGACGACTGATTTGCATTGGGTCGAAGGCTGGCTCAATCGAACGGCCTAGGAAGGAGGAGATCTACATGCCGAGTGCTAATCCCTTGAGATGTGTTTTTTTTATGCTATCCCTGGAGCTTGCCGCAACCCTAAAAATATTTTTTTTCTTTCTACTGGCATGCCTTCATTGTTGGCCCGAGAAGGACAACTAATCCACTTTCCCTGCTGTCCCACCATATGCCTTTATTGCCATTTCTGGTATCATGAGGGCTACTGTTTAACGCAGCCTTCATTGTTGCCATGCACCTTATAGGCTTGATTAATATAGCCTTCATCGCTATCATTTGCCGCTGCAATGTCTGAAGTTAATTTCTCCTAAAGTTTTGACCAAATGGAGAACTCTATGGTGCACCAAGAGACTTGATAACTCTACCTTTCTGGGACTGATTATCAAGCTGGGAATGACAGATCTGTATTACCCAACTTGAGGGAGAGTATCAATTACCGTCCCAGCCATCGTAGCCGTCCCTTGGCTCTTGATCCTATGACCATGATGGGGATCCGTGGGAGGCTCACCTGGATCACGCTGATCTCCTTCCTTATTAGGGTGGCTGATTTAGGAAAGATTATATTAGGGAAATTATGCATGATTTTGTGGTTTTTTTTTTTTTATTAAGAAATATTGTATAAATCTATAAATAGGGATAGTTTTGTATAATAAAATTAAGCATTTTCCCTCTCCACTTATCTGGATTTAACAGGATTTTTGATGACCTTGAAGTAGTCAAAATTTCTGTCAAACTTTTAGAGCAAGAAACTGCTAAAGAAATGCCAAAGGAAAAGAAATTAAAGAGAGTTAAATCGACTAGTTATCTTGAAGACTTTAAGGATTCATACGTTGAGATTATAGCTTTTCCTATTTCTACTGTTCCTCTTGCTACTTCTATTACAAATACTTCTACTACTCCAATGACCTTTACTGCTTCAACAACTTTTGCTGCTCCGAGGCTTCTGCTAGTTCAATTCTTTACTTCACCTCCTATTGATTCTACTCCGACAAGAATTGCTGCTCATGTGACTTCTTTACCTTTTATTATTCATCCACTAACCTATGTTGTTCCATTGACTATTGAATTGTCACTAAATTATTCTACTCGGGCGATTACATCCTCAATCACTTGACAAATCTGATAAATTTATTCATGCCAAGTTAGCCCCTCATTAACAAATTAAGAATCCTAGTTTGATTCATCCTTGAGAGACTTGATAACTCAAATTCAAGTGCCATGATTTAAGCTTTTATAGTTTTAATCGAAGTGAATATGTTAAAATAAGTGAAACAAAGCATAAAATTACACCAATTTGAATGTTGAATGTGTACAACAAAGGGCAAAAGTTGCGCAAATTAAAAGGATTGGGAAAATTATTGTTAAAGAATTAGAAAAAAAAGAGGTTGATGTAAAGAAATATATATAGAAATTGTTCAAACTAATTTGCTAAACATAGACTTAACATCTCAGGAAAGAACAAATGAAAAATGAGAATTCATAATAATGATCACAAATAGTTGGGATAATGATAGATGATTAATCTATAATAATTACATATTAAACCCATGCTTTTTCCTCAAAGAGGAGGGATTTAGTTAATCCATAGTAGGATTGTTTTAGCAGCATCAAAGAGGGAGCTCTTGCAAACAGATAAGTAAAAAAAGGATTACCATGGAAATTGATAGGATCCTCATGTTAGGAACTTTTAAGTGACTATACACATTAAAGAAAAGATGCTGAATGGTTCTAATGTTATGAAAACATCTGAAAGTCAAATCAAGAAAGAAAAAAAAGGGCTACTCATTTAAAGTAGATTTATGAATTCGATATCAAAATAGCTTCAAAGCAACTGGCCCATCCACAACAAATTGTTAATTTAAACTAAAATAACTCCTGCACTCCAACATAAACAAAAGACATGTTGCCGAGACAACTTTTTGACAAATCAGCATCACAAGTTCTCAACATTTGGAACTTCGTATAAATTATCAAACTAAAACTACTAGAAAAGTTGGCCAAAAACATAACTTTAACAGATAGGTGACAGAGGGCTTAGCCGGTTGGGTTAAACCAACCGGGCCCTAACCCAACCAGACCCCCTCCCCTTTTTTTATTTAGTTTTCTTTTTATTATTATTTAATTGTGTTGTCCTTTCTTTCTTTTATTTTTAGTATTATCTTTATTTTGCTTTATTTCTTTATTTACTAGTTGAATACTTATAAATAGAGATTCCTTAACCCTGAAATTTAGATTTTGATATTTTAGAAAGAGAGCCATGGCTCTTTTAGTTTGTTCTCTGTATCCTAGAGTTTCCAGGTGGTGGTCGCCGGTCCTTCCCTCCTCCAACTGACGCCCACAAGAAGGCTTCAAGAAGGCTGCATGTTTTCTTCCTACAGGTCTGCTTCTAGCCACCCCCTTCCAGGCTGCCACAGCCATTCCCAGCAGTAGGTAGCCTCCTCTGATCCGTTGTCCAGCCACCTTAGCACAAGAAGCCACAGCTCCCCCCTTGAACCAAGCCTCCTCGTCGTCAAGAAGATATAACAAGCACAAGAAGATTTGTAGAGGAAATAGAGAGTGCAGGATACCAATTACATACATTCAAACAAGCAGCACATGCTCAATTTATAGGAGAAGCCCATCAGATATCACTATTATGAGTTGGTAAGAAATAAATGAATAGACTGATTTGACAATACTGTTTGATATAACAATACGAACTGATTTGACAATACAAGCTGATTTGATGATACATGCTGATTTGACAGTACTGATTGATATAACAATTCGAAATGATTTGACAATATAAGCTAATTTAATGATACATATTGATTTGACAACACAAACTAATCTGACAATACATACTGATGTTATGGTACTAATTTATTCATTTTGGAGTTATTATTCATTAAACAAAAATTTTAAGCTGTCAAATTCAAGGTTATTTTGTAAACACAATTGTACTTCACATTATATAAACAGTAACAGTTTCTATTTTGTAAAAATAATTCTTATAAAATTTGAATTATTTCTGCAACATTACATACTTCTTAAAGTACATTTACAGGAGATCAATATATATGTTATCGCATAAAAAGCACCACTAATTTCTGTAAATATTAGAAGTCGCTTTGAATAACTAGTATTTCGTAAAGATTTGAATGCACATGACATGTTTGATAAATATTGGAAAAATAGTTTATTACATATATGATAGATCAAAGTGGCAAATCTCACCATTGTCGACAAGCTCATAAAGCGGCTGAATCCCAACCTGAGCCAGCAGAAGATACTTACATTTTGAGCATCGTTGCACTAGGCGTTGCCCATAGGGCCATTGCTCTGGATCAGGTATAAGTTCATATTTCAGTTATAAGCATTCTCTTAATTATAATTAATGAGATGGTAATAATTTCATTTAAATTTACAGGCTTCAGTATTACTGGAGCTGCTCACCTACACATGGCACGACAGTGGCCGATTATTTGCCGAATACTCATTTATGAATTATATCTCGTTAGAATGGATCTGATCCGGCACGTATTTTATGTTAGACTAGGCCATTACCTGATCACTGCACTTGTCGAGCGATGGTGCCCTTCCACGAACACATTCCATTTGCCTGTAGGGGAAACGACCATCACCCTATAGGATGTGCAGGTTTTGCTTGGAAATATGGTGGACGGGGATGTTATGGTTAGGGCACCTGTTGTGGGACCTGGTCTACAATGGGAGACATGACATGATTATTGTGACGAGCTGCTCGGTGCTCACCTTGATCCGAAGACAGTATACCACCACCACGCAGATGAGATTGTGCAGGCTACTTTTGATATCGGGGCATTCACAAATCAACTCGATGATGCCACTGTGCCGCTGCTATGGACCTTTTACAAAGAGTTTGATGATGATTTGGATGCTAATGTGTTCATGCAGTATATTAGAGCATATATTTTGTACATGATTGGTTGTTCTTTATACCAGATTGCTTAGGGTTACATGTATCATTACAGTACCTACCACTTATATAAGATTTAATACAGTTCAGTAGGATGTCACTAAGCAGTTCGGTCCTCGCAAACTTGTACAAATAATTATATTTGGCGACGAAGCCCACCAGATTGCATATTGCTGGATGTTTAGCACTGTTGCAGGTTTGGTCTTGGGAGCGACTACATGTTAGTAGACCAACACTTTGAGTGCTCGCTTTCCCCGATATTGCTTGAAAACCTCTTAGTTAAAGGTATAATTTACAGTTATATTTACGTGCATCACATGTCATAATATATTCATTTATAATATTTAAACATCAATATACGTACAGGTGGGCAGATGACCATTTGCAAGAGGCCTCATCTAGGAACTTATTAACTTATCGGGATAAGCTAGATGAATTGCGTCAGAGCCAGGTACTTATTCATAAGTTATAAACATGGATTTTTTTAATTACATAAAAAACTCATTCAACCAAACCCTATCTCAACAGGTTACGATGACACCATATAGTGATGAACTTCTTTCAAGGCTACCTCCTATATGCCATGACTCCTCAGAGATATGCAGAGCACGGGGACTACTGATTAGCTAGAAACGAGTTGAGTGCCATATGGTTGATCTGGTGATGCGCCAAGTATTCAGTCCATAAATATACAACCATCAAAAGGACCTTCAAGCGAGTTGATGGTCGCGACAGAGCTGATGTTAATTGGACATGGTATCATATGAATCACATTAATATGTGGAATAATAGGTGCGAACACATCTTTCCAATTATTCCACCCGAGAAAAATAGAGGGCAGGAGTTATTTGTATACATGAGATGATACCGGTTGTGGTCTTCCCTATACATATTGAATGTTCCATAACAATCTCCGGAGACATTCTACTCGAGGTCTCCAGGCGAGCAGTTGATGTAAGTATGGTTGATTCAGATGTTCAAGTTATTTAATTACTCATAATTTGAAGTAACATTGCATTGCCTAAAAATAGGCTAATTACATCAGACATAATAAGCGTATCACTCACTGATTCATCGATCATCATGGTGAAAGTGCAAGCTCTATGCAGCAGGCTTGAGGGTTCTTTATTTATTGACTACAGTTTGCTTGAATCCGGTGAGGAGAATGAGAGACAATAATCCAGCATAGGTCATGATGAGCCTCAGATGTTAAGCCGGTCTACATTAGATGCTCCGTCCAAGATGATGGGAGAGAGCAACCATGCAAGAGCGACATATAAACCAACAAGGCAATCAATGTATGTTGGGTTTGGAGACTTTTCTGTGCCATCACAGTTCGCTGCAGGATTTCCTAGCATGATGGGAGGGCAAAGTTCGTCAGTGGCAGGACTATCAAGACAATATTGGAATCAATACAGCCTACAATGGGACAGTAGTGCTCCTATATACCAGACAGATGCTCAAGCATCATAGCAAGTGCTTCTACACACATCGGGTATGCAGATCCTGGCATGAATGAATCCATTCGGATTGCCACACTCTCCTACACAGCAGGATGAGCTCCTCCAGCGAAGTCAACCAACACAAAGCACTGCAAACCTGGGTGGACAAAGTATAGATGCTATGGAGGCCTAGTTAGATCCGAGAAGAAGCCAACCACCTGATAAGTGTTAACTCGGGAAGTGCAGTCATCCCCAAACGTAAGAAGATGAAGTAGGACAGAAGATTGACATCATGTATATTGTGTTGATATAATTGAATCATATATTTTATTTCTATGATATGAACTACTATTTTGTTTTTGTTAATTGTATAACATAATATAATAATTATTCAACATATCGGGAAGTGCAGTCATCCCCAAACGTAAGAAGATGAAGTAGGACAGAAGATTGACATCATGTATATTGTGTTGATATAATTGGATCATATATTTTATTTCTATGATATGAACTACTATTTTGTTTTTGTTAATTGTATAACATAATATAATAATTATTCAAGAACTGAACTAAAAATAAAAATATTTTTAATAGTTAACATATCGGGAAGTGCAGTCATCCCCAAACGTAAGAAGATGAAGTAGGACAGAAGATTGACATCATGTATATTGTGTTGATATAATTGAATCATATATTTTATTTCTATGATATGAACTACTATTTTGTTTTTGTTAATTGTATAACATAATATAATAATTATTCAACATATCGGGAAGTGCAGTCATCCCCAAACGTAAGAAGATGAAGTAGGACAGAAGATTGACATCATGTATATTGTGTTGATATAATTGGATCATATATTTTATTTCTATGATATGAACTACTATTTTATTTTTGTTAATTGTATAACATAATATAATAATTATTCAAGTGAACTGAACTAAAAATAAAAATATTTTTAATAGTTATATTTGAAATTTTAATATATAGTTGAATAATAATTTTTAGATTAATACTTAATTGATTAAAATAATTATACATATTAGTTGTATTTTTTTAATTTATTCAAATATACCAATAATATTAAATTTAATTCACATAAATAAACTAATAACTTGTGTAAACTAATTTTCAAGAAAACTAAACTAAAGAATCATAAATACTCATCTTAAACAGATAATTTTTTTAATGAAGAAGCATATGGAACTAATCACATAACAAACTAAAATACATAGATACGCTTCATACTAAATAAAAAAATTATGGTGAAGAAAACATAAAAATAAGTTGATAAAGATAACATTTAGAAGAAAACATAGATTTACTAATTCCTAAGCAGCATATACAAACGTGATTTGAGCTTTTTTTGAGTTGGACAATATTTCAGATGGAACCCAAACTCATATTACAGGTCTTACCAGTCCTCAACATTAAAGAATTGTCTAGGCTTACCATTAGATAATACCTCCTTCATCCGATCTTTATAGAAATCCAGAATGAATTGGTCAAACCCCGAACACCAATGGTAAGCCTAAACTGTTCATTCTGGATTTCTATAAAAATTGGATGAAAGAGGTATTATCTGATGGTAAGCCTAGATAGTTCTTCAATGTTGAGAACTGACAAGACCTGCAATATGAGTTCGAGTTCCATCTGAAATGTTGTCCAACTCAAACACAATTTCAATCACGTCTGTATATGCTGCTTAGGAATTAGTAAATCTATGTCTTCATCTAAATGTTATTTTCATCAACTTCTTTTATGCTTTCTTCACCATAATTTTTTTATTTAATATGAATCATGTCTATATATTTTAGTTTATTATATGATCGGTTTCATGTGCTTTTTTATTAAAAAAATTATCTATTTTTTTTTTTAAGTGCAAGAAGCAATTGCATTAAGAAAAAAGAAAGAAGTTACAACCCAATAGCATCACATTCCTCCTTTAACAACTGATAAAAGGCAGGAGGAATGTTATTCAAACTAAAATTATCCCAAAAAAAATTCCCTTGAAGAGCATAGTTAGCACATAAGTCCGCTAACTTATTACAATCCCTATGAACCCAATTAAAAATAACAAAATCAAACTCTTTAATAAATGAAAGAAAAACAAGCTCAGATCCTGAAATGCTGAAATCCGATCTGTTATAGCCCTGTTGCAAGCTTTTAACCACATTTGCATTATCTCCTTCCAAAATAATTCCTTTGAATTGAAATTTCCAGTCACTAAGAATCTGTTTTGCAGAGAAGAATGCTTCCATCTCCAAACGAGAGATATCCCAGTGTATATCCTGCATTCCAAACGCTGTCAAACAGCGACCTTTGTGATCTCGTGCCACCACTCCAATACCAGCAGCATATGAATTCAACAAAGCCGCATCTACATTAATCTTTATCCAATCAGGTGGAGGAGGATGCCAACGGTTTGAAGACAACCGAAGAGGTTGATTAACATCCCACAGGCCCGAATGCTTTCCCTTTTCCAGAGAAATGGAAGCTAGTCCTAGCGCTTCAGCCGCAATCCATATAATACAATCAACCTTGCCTTGATGAGTAAATCTGTTTCTGGATTTCCAGCAAAGAAAGACCATAGAACAATATACATTAGCAATGAACTTCTGTGAAGAAGCATTCCTCTTTAACCAGCTACAGCAATCCTTAAAGCATCCAAAGATTGGTAAATGGAACCCCCACTGATTCAGAATAACGACCACAATGAACACCTTAGTACAAGACACCACCACATGGTCTAAGTCCTCTGTTTTCCCGCAGCCGAAAGGGCATAAATTTCCAACCTTCAATCTTCTATCTTCCAGGAATTTAAAAGTAGGAATTGCCTTGTGATATAAGCGCCACCATAAATTTTCAACTCTAGAATTTAAGCTTAATTTACCAATCCAAGGCCAATACTGCTTGCACGGCAGAACTTTACTCAGCTGTCTAGAAACCATGGCAGATAAAGTAGTTCCAGTCTTTAAATTGAGAAGCTTTGGTTTGTCTAAACCTTCATCAAGATCAATATGTATCTTACATATCAGATTAATTAAATCCTCACCAACCATATGACTGATCTTATCAACATCCCACTGCCCATTAATAATAAACTGATCCACCATCAACTCTAGAGAAATGGAATTTGAGATAAAAGTAGGCCATTTGTTTAGAGGTTTGTCCAAAATCCAAACATCCTCTAGCACATTAACATTTGTACCATTGGAGATCTTCCATCTAACAATTGATCTGAGAGCATTAGCGCCACTTAAGATAATCTTCCAAGCACTAGACCCAGTCTGCTTTGATGCGAAATTCCAGCAGGACCTGCCATACTTCGGTTCCAAAACGCGATGGACCAGTGAATCATTATCATTAAGATACTTCCAAGCCATCTTAGCTCTTAAAGCTTCCACCTTTTTAACCGAAGAATGGAGACCACGCCCTCCATCTTGGACAGACCTGCATAATGCATCCCAGCCAACATAATGCATTCCCTTATCATTGCTATTCTTGTGCCAAATGAAATTCCTACAAGCCTTATCAATTTCTGCCAAGATACCAATTGGAATCAAGGCATGAGTACAATGAAACACCGGTATAGCCAGAAGAACAGATTTGGTAACAGTAATTCTACCAGGAAGCGAAATCAACTTCCCCAAATGTTTAATTTACCCATAACCTTTTCCAACAAGAAGTAGAAATCCGAAGCTACTAATCTCCTCAAAGCAATTTTGACACCCAAATAGAAGAATTCCTAAACTGGTTTGAAACCCATAATTCGAGCAATTGCCTTTTTTTTCTTTTTCTTCACTACTTTGCCGAAAATCAAAGAAGACTTAGCTAAGTTAATCTTCTGGCCCGTCCACTTACAGTAGTCACCAAGAATTCTCCTAATCTTCTTCACCAATTTAACATTAGCCTCAGAGAAGATTAAAACGTCATCTGCATATAACAGATGAGAGATCGTAGGAGAATTTGGATTAATTTTAATCCCAATCACCCTCTCTTCCTGGATGAGAGCATTAGATAGCAACTGAGAACAAAGAACAAAGAGGAATGGAGATAGTGGACAACCTTGACGAAATCCACTCTTAGCCGAGATCCACCTAGAAGTATTTCCATTGATAAGAATAGTAAACTTTGGGTTCTCCACACACTCCATAATGAGTCTAGAAAAATGAGTAGGGAACCCAAAGTACTTTAAAACCTGATCAAGAGTTCTCCAGGACATACTGTCATATGCTTGTTCCATATCTATTTTTAAAGCAACCAACCCTTTTGAAGCTCTAGAGTATCTAAACTTATAAAAGATCTCCTGAGCAACCATCACGTGATCAGAGAGAGAACGACCTTTAATAAAAGCCGCCTGATTAACCGAAATCAATTTAGGAATGATTGAAACCATACAGTTTAACAAAATTTTTGCAACAAGTTTGTAAATGGTTTTGCAAAGGCTTATAGGCCTGAAATCAGCCGGAACAATTGGGTTCTTAACCTTTGGAATGAGCCTCACTTGAGTGTCCTTCCAATGTTCCATCATGATAGCCTTATCAAAAAAACTTTTTAAAGCATCCCAAATATCAAGCCTAATGATGGACCAATAGCATTTAACAAAAAGATTAGAAATACCATCAATTCCGGGTGAAATACCTCCACCAAACTCATTCACCACATTGATAACTTCTCCCATGGAAAGCTCAGCATTTAGAACAACTCTATCCTGATCATTCAGCATACTTCTAGTGGACGGCCAGCCATCAAAGGTGCATGATCTATCCTTCCATTTTGTTGCAAAGAAGTTATAAAAAATCTGCTCAATGTGCTCTTGCTCCTCCATCAATATACCATCTTCATCCTTGATTTTAAAAATATGATTCGCATTCCTTCTAGCACTAGCAAAAGAATGAAAAAAATTAGTATTTAAATCACCTTCCTTGCTCCATTTAACCTTTGCCCGTTGCTTCCACCAAGTGTTCAGCTGAGCTAAAATACAGTTTAGCTCATTAACTTTAGACCTTAGAACAAGAACCAGCTCCCCACGTACATGGCCACCCGAAGCTTCCTCCATTTGTAGTTGAAGAATCTCCTCCATAAGGACCTCTTTCTTATGCTGAAGATTATCCAACTTAGCTTTGCTCCAATAGTAAAGAGCCTTCAAAGACCTCCTGAATTTAATGCTAAGAATGTCTGCATTACCAGCAGAAATTCTCTTACTCCAAGCTTTTCTCACAATACCCGTAGAGGCATAGTGAGAGGCCCAAGTGTCTTCAAACTTCAAATTAAACTTGGATGTCAAAGGATGATTCCCAATCTCCATTACAATTGGGCAATGATCCGAAGCCACTCTGGGTAAGTGACGAACCACCAACAATCTAGAAGATTTAATAGCCATAGTGTTAACCAAACACCTATTCAACCTTTCTAGAATCCGAGCTCCCCCCAACTTATTGTTACACCAAGTATAAGAAGGACCCATGAACTCCACTTCATGGAGATTATTAGAGGAAACAAAAAATTTCATCTCCATTGGACCTTGAGAAAAAGAAAAATTTTTCCCACCCTTTTTCTCATTTCTAGAAAGTATACAATTAAAGTCACCCCCAAAAACTGATGGAAGATCCTTAGAAGCATACTCCTCCAAAGATCTCCATAATTCCCTTCTTGTATACAAGTTCTTATTCCCATAAATAGTGGATATCCTCCAAACATCCTTGTTTTGAAATTCTAAGTCTCCAATTACACATTGAAATGAAGAGAACAAGGTAGTAAACGAAACTACCTTAGTATTCCATAGGAACAAAATCCCTCCTGAAAGTCCAGCTGATGGAAAATGAAAAAAGTTCCAATCCTCACCAATAAGCAAATTAATATCCTTCCTATCCATAGAAGAAACTTTAGTTTCCAATAAACCAACAAATATAACCCCATTCTTCTTCACAAACTCTTTAAGATATAGAGAAGCATGAATTTTTCTTGCTCCTCTACAATTCCAAAAGGCTATGGAATTCATTGATTGGTAGGGGAGTTAACCCCAACACCCATACTTCTATTTCCTCCCTCTACCTTTCTATTTCTTGACAAAAGCTTAATTGGACCAAGAGTTTTCAGCTCTTTACCCAACTTTCTTTTGACTTTGTTAGAGTCAACTTTACAAGATCCCTCCTCCCTAACCAAGTCAAGATTAATTGAAGAGTTTTGTTTGCCTTTACTTACCCCTAAGTCATCAGCAACCACCTCCTCATTGGAACAGTCATCTACCAAAGTAGAGAGCAGGTCAAATTTATTGTTTGAACCAACTTCCACCACCTGAACAGAAATTTCATTAACATGTGATTCCACATCAGCATCTTGAGAAACCTTCAGCTGAACAGCATTTAACTCACCATCTTCTACCTCTTTACTCATAAAAGGAGCAGCTAACTTATTAACTTCATCATTTGTTACAGACTCAATAGGATTCACTTTATGAGTAATTCCTTCACTGCCATCCACAATTACCTCTTGAACCGAGAAGCAGATTCTTTCCACTTAGAGATTGGTTTACCAATAAGTTTAGAAGGAAGCTTGTTCCTAGAGCCCACCACCTTATTATTTTTCCCATACCTGACATGAATCCATGGACCATAACCATGCTCTTCCCTGTCATCCTTGGCAACTTCATCAGAAATCTGCTGGACCTTATCAACGGCATCTACTGCTGAATCAATAGATACCTTCTTGACTTCATTCACCAACAATTTATTTTCACCACAGCTTTTAAATAGATGTCCAATTTTTCCACACTTGTAGCAAAGTTTATAGATCTTTTCATATTCAATCTTTTGGAAGAATTTAGATGAATCTCCCTCCACCCAAACACCAAGAGGTAATGGCTTATCCAGCTCAATCCTTACACACACCCGAGCAAATTCTGTCCTATTCCATTGGAACATGTTACCATCCAAAAGCAAAGGCTTTCCCACTAGAGATACAATTCTACAAACATTAATATCATCCCAACATTGCAGGGGTAAGCTGGGTAATCTAATCCAAACAGGCGCAGATAAGCCCTTCAAAGAATCAGGAGAAAATGCCGGAGACCACTTATCCATCCCAATTATATGACCTTTGACAAACCAAGGTCCTTCAGATAAAATCGATTCCATAACCAAGTCTTCCGCACAAGAACAGAGAATCCAATCTCCTCCCAACATAGTGAGTTGAAACCTCCCAAAGCCACCCCATTGCCTTCTCAACTCCTGATTAATAACAAAGAAAGGAACATTATCACCAAATACTTTGATGATCAAAGCCTTATCCAATTTCTTAGAATTCTCCACCACATTACCCATATGCAGTTTCACGGATTTCCCATCATCAGATAAAAACGAACCCAATTCCAGCTTATCCACTCTAACATTATTCTTCCTATTCCAGGCATTAGGGAAAAAATTACCCATCTTGTTGACTGCTACAGGTGGGATTACTTGGTTTGAATCCTGTTTAAGACCATTCAAGTCTCCAGAAATACAACTTCTGACCTCCGTCAAATCCTTGATCCGACTAGACACCGAAGCATTCATAACCTTGGTTTCCACTGTCCCAGCCCCTACCGCTAGCTGATCCTGTGACATATCTCCAGTGGACAGATTCTCATTCGTAACACAATCGTCTTTGTTAATCAAATTCTTGGCATTCGCATTTATCACGCTGTCGCTAATGACAGGGATTGCATTTGAAATACCAAATCGATTAACAAAGATTTTCATGCCGGATGAAGAAGCTTCACGGTCATTTAAAGGAGAAACCACCGGAGATACCGGATCTTTAGTTTTGCAATTAGAAGCTGTAATAATGGCTTTACCCTTACCTTCCACAAATATATTCTTGTTTTGATTAACAGAAGCCCCTTCTCTAATTACTACACCCCTGTTAGAGGACTTGCGCAGCAAATCTGGAGTATTCCGATTCGAACAAGTAAAGGAGTTGTCAGATCTGATTACCTCCGACGTTCCACCAGAGGATGGACGGCGAGCCTCCATCCGGCTTCATGCCGGCCAAGGACGGTGTGAATCCGCCCCCTTGATTTCCGCCGAGAAGAGCCCGCCAATTCTGGAATTTGAAAATCTCACACCTTCTTTTCCGCCGAGAAGCCCAGTCCAGTTTAGGATGAGTACTTATGATTCTTAAGTTTAGTTTTCCTAAAAATTAGTTCGCACAAGTTATTATTTTATTTATGTGAATTAAATTATAATATTATTGGTATATTTGAATAAATTAAGAAAATATGACTAATATGTATAATTATTTTAGTTAATTAAGTATTAATATAAAAATTATTATTTAACTATATATTGAATTTTCAAATATAACTATTAAAAAATATTTTTATTTTTAATTCAGTTCACTTGAATAATTATCATATAATGCTATGCAATTAACAAAAATAAAATAGAAGTGCATATCATAGAAATAAAATATATGATCCGATTACATCAACACAATATACATAATGTCAATCTTTTGCTCTACTTATGTTTGGGGATGGTTGCACTCCCCGATGTGTACCTATCACGTGATCGGCTTTTCCTTGGATCTAACTGGGTCTCCACAGCATCTCTACTTTGTCCACCCAAGCCTGCGGTGCTTTGTGTTGGTTGACTTCACTGGAGGAGCTCATCCTGCTGTGTAAGAGAGTGTGACAATCCGAACGAATTCATCCATGCCGGGATCTATATACCCGACATGTGTAGAAGTACTTGCTGTGATGCTTAAGTATCTATCTAATATGCAGAAGCACTACTGCCCTATTATAGACCGTACTGATTCCAATATTATCTTGATAGTCCTGCCTCTGACGAACCTTGCCCTCCCCCCATCATGCTAGAAAATCTTGCAGCGAACTGTGATGGCACAGCAAAGTCTCCAAACCCAACATACATTGACTGCCTTGTTGGTTCATATGTCGCTCTTGCATGGTTGCTCTCTCCCATGATCCTAAACGGAGCATTCAATATAGACCCCCTTGACATCTGAGGCTCATCATGACCTCTATTGGACTATTATCTCTCATGCTCCTCACCGAATTCAAGCAAGATATAGTCAATAAATAAAGAAGCCTCAAGCCTGGAGTATAGCTCATCATAGTCGTCAAGTGCCTGCTGCGTAGAGCTTGCACCTTCACCATGCTGGCCAGCGAATCGATGAGTGATACGCCTGCTACGTCTGATATAATCAGCTTATTTTTAGGAAATGCAATGTTACTTCAAATTATGAGTAATTAAATAACTTGAACATCTGAATCAACCATACTTACATCAACCGCTTGCCTGAAGACCTTGGGTAGAACATCTCTGGAGGTTGTTATGGAACATTCAATATGTACAGGAAAGACCACGACTGATACCATCTCATGTACACATATAACTCCTACCTTCCATTTCCCTCGAGTGGAATAATTGGAATGATGTGTTCGCGCCTATTAATCCACAGAGTCATATGATACTGTGTACAATCAACATCAGCTCTATCGCGGCCATCAACTCACTTGAAGATACTTTCGATGGGTTGTATATTTGTGGATTGAATACCTCCAAATTGGAGCATCACCTGATCAACCATGTGCCACTCAACCCACTTCCAGCTAACCAACGGTCCACGTGCTCTGCATATCTCTGAGGTGTTCTACCCAAGGTCGTCCCGATAAGTTAACAAGTTTGCAGATCAGACCTCTCGCAAATGGTCCTTTGCCTACCTGTACGTATAATGATGTTTAAATGTTACAAATGAATATATTATAACATGTGATTCATGTAAATATAACCGTAAATTATACTTATAACCAAGAGATTTTCAAGCAATATCAGGAAAAGCGAGCACTTGAAGTGTTGGTCTACAAACATGTAGTCTCTCCCAAGATCAAACCTACAGCAATACCAAACATCCAATAATATGCAATATGGTGGGCTTCATCACCAAACATACTTTGTATAAGTTTGCGAGGACCGAACTGCCTAGTTACATTCTACTGAACTGTATTAAATCTTTCATAAGTGGTAGGTACTTTAATGATACATGCAACCCTGAGCAATATGGCATGAGGAAGAAGCCAATCATGTACAAAATATATGCTCTAATATGCTGCATGAACACATTAGCATCCAAATCATCATAGGACTCTCTGTAGAAGGTTCATAGCAACCAGCGCAGTGGCATCATCGAGTTGATCTGTGAATGCCCCATACCAAAAGTAGCCTGCACATTCTCATCTGCGTGGTGGTGGTATACTATCTCCGGATCAGGGTGAGCACCGAGCAGCTCGTCACAACAATAATGCCAGTCTCCCATCATAGACCAGGTGCCCCAACTATGGCATCCCCATCCACCCTAATTCTGAGCAAAACCTATACATCCTGGAAGGTGATGGTTATTTCCCCTACAGGCAAATGGAATGTGTTTATGGAAGGACACCATCGCTCAACAAGCACAGTGATTAGGTAACGAGATATATTCCATAAATGAATCTTCGGTAGACAACCGGTCATTCTCGTGTCATGTGTAGGTGAGCAACCCCCAGTAACACTGAAGCCTATGAATTTAAATGAAATTGTTCCCATCTCATTAACTATAATTAAGAGAATGCTTATAACTGAAATATGACTTATACCCGATCAGGAGCAACGACCCTATGGGCAACGCCTAGTGCAGTGATACTCGAAACATAAGTATCTTCTGCTACCTTAGGCTGGGATTCAGCCGCTTTATGAGCTCGTCAAGGACGATGAGATCTGTCACCCTGATCTGCCATATCTATAATAAAATATTTTCCTAATATTTATCAAACATGTCATGTGCATTCAAATCTTTATGAAATACCAATTATTCAAAGCGACTTATAACGTTTACAAAAATTAATGGTGTTGTTTATGTGATAACATATATATTGATCTCCTGTAAAAGTACTTTAAGGAGAATGTGATGCTGCAGAAATAATTCAAATTTCATAAGAATTATTTTTACAAAATAGAAACTATTACTGTTTATGTAATGTGAAGTACAATTGTGTTTACAAAATAATCATGAATTTGACAACTTAAATTTTTGTTCAGTGAATAATAACTCCAAAATGAATAAATTGGTATTGTAATGTCAAATCAATATGTATCATTAAATCAGCTTATATTGTCAAACCAGTTTGAATTGTCATATCAATCAGTACTGTCAAATCAATATATATCAAATCAGTTTGTATTATCAAATCAGTTCATATTGTCAAATCAAATAGTACTGTCAAATCAGTCTATTCATTTATTTCTTACCAACTCATAATAGTGATATCTGATGGACTTCTCCTATAAATTGAGTATATCTTGCTTGTTTGGATGCATGTAATTAGTATCCTACACTCTCCATTTCCTCTGCAAATCTTATTGTGCTTGTTATATCTTTGTAAGCAATGTATAGGACACCAAAAATCCCTTTGAAGAAATTGATTGTGAAGGGTAGTAGTCAATTGAAGAAATGTTTAGCGCTTTCCACTGATGATGGCTTAAAGGAGATGGAAAAATTGATTGAAATTTACCAGTGCTATATGCATTTCTAGTCAGAAGGTGAAGACTGCATATTTTGGCACACACACGTTGAAGTTATGAAGATTTTCTTTTACAGGGATGGAGCCGATTTGAGTGAGGCGGGTTGGAGATTTTTGCAATAGAGGTTTATTAAACATTGGGACATTTTGCTTCAATTAACATTCTGAAGGCTAGATTCGCTAAAATTGGACGCCGTGAAGATGGGGCGTTTGATGTGATTGTGGACAGCCCAACAGCTGATATAGATCACTATATTATTTACTGTAAATGGCATTCTGTGGCTGATGCATTCCTCGTTGAATCATTTTCGAATCTCAATCTTGTAGCAGGTAAAAAGAGGAATGAGTTTCTCAATGCATATGACTGGCAATATATCCAGCATCAGTTTCAGGACAAATTCAATTGTTGTCTAACTCAATCCCAACTCCAAACTCGCATGCGCATTGTGATTAAGAATCTTTGAAGGCCTTCTTTTTTTAACTTTCTTAAGTATGTTAGTTAAGTAAATTTTGAACCTTGATGCCTACATGACATATCGAACACCTGGTACTCCTAATTATTTATGCAAATTGGGGCTGGACAACGACGTGCTTCACGCTCGTATCGATCCAATGAGCTCCTTATCCGAGGGGTGAACGGAAACTTTCCAGCAGCATGCCAAGTGCTTACATCAGCAGAACGCTAATTGAATAAGGTTATGGGGTTGTAGTAAATAGCAGTGATTAAACCCTAGACGGGTAGGCTGCGAGCACGTCTTAACACTCCATTGAAGCACTCTGAAGCATTCGTGTTCATGATTCCGTAACGGCAACAACCATCATACAAAAGAATCCACTTACTAACGTCTCACTCGACCAACGACTGATGTGTTTCTTGCTTTATATTTTTGATGTTTGACATTAGTCTGTTGAAAGTTGCAAAGTCGTCTGTGTTTCTAACAAAGTACATCTTATCACAAACACCATCTGAGTCAGTAACTCCAACACGCATAATGAATTTCTTGAAGTTCTCTCTAAGGTAATGTAAGTAGTGACGGTGTGCTGCACAAGGGAATACTTCCCAACATCCTCTAACTATTCCGGAGTGCTTGTCAGATACAAAGTAGATATCTTGTCGGGCTGGAACTTGTAGAATGAGGTCGTGCAGCATCTACAAAAACCAAACCCATGTCTCATTTGACTCAACCTCCACAATAGAAAATGCGAGGGGGTACAGGCCACCATTCCCATCAATACCAACTACGGCTAATAGAGTCCCTCTGTACTTACACAATAGAAACGTCCCATCCAAACTAAGCACCGAACGATAGAACTCCCATCCCTCAATCGTTGGACCGAATGCCCAAAATACTGATTTGAGCCGCTTGTTCCCAATAACTTCTATGCGGTGAACTGATCCCAGAAGTGCAAATTTAATGGCCTGCATGTATTGATGTAGTGAGGAGTATGACTCCTTGAAAGTACCAAACACTAATTTAATAGCTTTCTGTCGTGCATCCCAAGCCATGATGTAAGGGATCTTAATATCAAATTTCAACTCCATCCAAGCAATGATCTCACATGGCTTCAAGTCTATTTGTTGACGAAGAATGATGATGATGTAGTAAGAGATGGATTTAGAGTTACAGTTACGATGTCCACCAGACATCATATGATTCATGCAAGTATGTGGAGGACCACTGAATGAGACTTTTTATATTCCACCAAGTCGCTTGCTCTTTGCAATGTGAAGACGCCATACACAAGGACGTGATGGATTATCATGTTGTGCACATCTAACAGTAAACCTTATCTTATTAGAAATGCTTTTGATGTATTCTACATTATTAATGATTGATCATCCATTAAGTGCACACTGAAGGGCGTCCTTACTGATGAAATTCATTCCTTCGTATAGTTGTTCAGGAATAATACAGTCTAATTCTCCAATAAAATTAATTGTTAGGGGATCAATATCATCCATACAATATCAGGCCTATGCTGATCATAGAAGTTCGACGTAATCATTATTTGACTCCACAACACCTAAGTTGGCCTGGTGACGAAATGCATGCCCACAGACCAACTCATGCCCATGCAATAATACATCGCATTCTTCTGCAATTGGATTTCTTTCATCCCCTGCAGGCGTTTCACTTGAGCTATCACTAGTTTCGCTATCCATTGTCTCATATCCTCCAACAACCAGTGTGCCTTCACCATCATGTCTCTGATCAAACTGCTGACTCTGCTGGTGGAGGTGAAACGTCGATGCGCCTGAGGCCATCCAGTCACTGACATTTTCACGCTCTCTCGCAGGTGGTTCTAACAATGTCGGATGCTCACTCAGACTTTAGCGGCCTACACTTATTGGTTCATAGTGTGGTGAACATTCGCTAACACTAAAGTGGCGAGTTTCATCTGTAACAGACGATACTATAATGGGCCTGCAACACACAATACTTGTAATGGTGAAGCTTAAATTAGAACATAATAATCTAAACATAATATATGTTTCATCGACTGCATGTTTGGTGCGTACGAACCTTTCTACTTGGTAAGAAACTATCGAGTCTTCATAAGACATTTGATGATGAGAACTGGGACTTACACCGCGTCTACGGACTTGCTCAATTTGAACATAAATAATTAAAATATGTCTTCGAACTTCATGAAGTATGAACTCACAAATCTCATCGTCAGTCACTTGAATTATTGTATAATCTCCGTTATTCGAAAGAAGACAAACAAGGTCAACCCAGCATGTTTCACTATCACGGCGCAATGCTTAGAGAATTCTAGCATGTAACTCTTCAAGTGTAATATTCTCATTTATTTCAATAGGATGATTTCTTCCACCGATGTACGAAGGGATGAATTCCTCTGTAATATTTAGATAACCATCATAATACATAATGAAATGTGATATTTTGGAGATTGATGTTGGATGCGGATGGCCCTATACAGGACAACAAAGAGTTAAATTGATTTTTTTTTCTTAGTATTTTGTTCTAGATTTTAATAGTTTTTAAGATGAGCTAAACACTGTGAAAATGCTTTAATTTCTAGTCTCAAAGAACATACTTCAACAACTTAGATGTTATGTTACGAAAATATTAATATAAATCCTATTAAATTTAACTTAAAGTTTTAATTATTTATGTAATGTAATATTTTATAATACTAAATTTATTATAATGTTTTGGAATATACTTGAACCTAAAATCAATTTCAATAATACTAAATTAAATAGTAGTAAATTAAATAATATTAAATTATTTTGATTTAATATACTAAATTTACATTTTAAATTTAATATAATAAAATATTTGATAAAACTAAACATTACATTTCATAATGCTGAATTTATGTGAACATTATGTTACATTTAATATTTATATTTTATTTAAATAAAAATTTATCAATAAATATAATTATTATTTAAATGCGACATTAATATTTTATTAAATTTCGAGTATAATTATTATTAAAATAATGTAATATTTTATTAAAATGTTTACATAAATTGTACTGTAATATTTATGTCACATTTAAATTATAATGTAATATTTTATTAAATAAAATATGTTTAAATAATAATTATATTTTAAAAATGTAATAATAATATTTTTTTAAAAATAAATACAATTAATATTTTAATATATATTTTATTTATATCTCATTTTAAAATTTATATATAATTATATTTTAGTTTAAATTTGAAATCTTTTATAAAAATTTTTACATTAATTATTATTTAAATATTATCTAATTTTATTAATATTAAACATAACTATATTGGATTTTTTTTTTTTTAAAGTGAGATTAAAAATTTTTAAATAAAGGAGAAATTAATCTCAATAAAACTTATAAAGTTAGAAATTCATCTCCAGAAAACTTAAACATAACTATATATTATAATTTTTTCGGAGAAAAAATAAAGGAGAAATTAATCTTCATAAAACTTAATAATTAGAACTGATTAGTAAGGTTAAGATAATATTTGATGTATTAAATAGATTTAGATTTTAAAGCTTAGCATATTTAAGAAAAGCTTATGCTCGTAAGCTCTATAGATTTTTGAAAGAACATAAACATTTTATTTAGATAATTACTTTTATTATTAATAAAATATATATTAATATATAGATTCCTATTAATTTATAAGAATATTGAATCAAACTATGCAATCTATTCGTATAAAATTTGTTTAAAAAGAATTTTTGTATGAGTTTTTTTTAATTACATAAAATCTAAATCATTACTCTTTTGATTTTTTTTAAGACAGAACAAATAATTTAACTCGAAAATAGAATAAATAATTTAACATCGTTTGAGCAAAGTTAACTCTCTTCTCAAAAAATAATAATAATTTAACATTGCTTAGAACAAATAATTTAACTCTCTTCGCAGGAAAAAAATCTTGAATAACAGTGATCATTTGAACAAAGTTGATTGCTTCTCAACAAAATTAATTAACTATTATATCTTGAATAATAGTTTAACCACTAAATCTAAAAAAAATCTTAAAATTTACTTCTTAAATTTTGCTCAGTACATACTAACCCAAACAAAAATTACTACAAAAAAATACTTCAATAACATAAATAATAAAACTTTACATCATCTATAAAATATTACATTAAAAAATTTTCTAAAGAGAAAATAAAATACCTGAAAATTTTGAACTAGATCTTGAAAAGAAAAATTTCCTTCAAACTTCTTCGCAATCGCAGAACAAGCAACTGCATTGCAATTATATAAGCCGCTGGCAGGGACAAACATTATTGAGTTAATTGACTCAATTAACTCTCAGTGGGGGACAAACAGCGGAATACTTGAGAAAAATTTACATGATTGAGGAGAAATTATGGGGAAAAGAAAAAAAATTGATGAGGTATCACAGGCGAATAATTTCATGATGGAATACGAGGCAAAATGATCAAACAAATTAACGGTTTAACTAATCGGTTAATTAAAAAAAATAGGAATTCCTTGTTACGCATTCATTGGAACGCGGAGGGATAATTTCTAGTTTTTAAGGAAACCGGAACTCTCTTATCCAATTTCTACAGAAACCGAAACTCTCTTATCCAGTTTCTATAGAAACCGGAATTTGTTAATCCGTATTAGCTCCTATTTAAATTTTTTCGGTCCCGTGCTTCTACACGAATAATAAGCTCCTTTTTATAATTTAGCCCAAAAACCTGCCAACTAGGAGTCGATCCCTACATGCCATTACCCATTCCAGAATTGCCATGGACTGATGTTAGATGGACTTTGTTGTAGATTTGCCAAATACACAACATCATAAAGATTTTGTCATGGTAATTGTTGATAGATTCTCAAAGATGGCCCACTTTGTACCTTATCGCAAGACATTAGATGCTACCAACATCGCTAATCTATATTTTCAAGAGATCATTAAGCTACACGGCATTCCAAAAACCATCACATCAGACCGAGATGTCAAGTTCCATACCCACTTATGGAAGAATCTATGAGGCAAACTAGGTACAAAACTACAGCTCAGCTCCACAGCCTATCTGCAAATAGAATCTATCAATCAAAGTTTAGGCAACCTCTCGGGGTGTTTTATGGGTAAAAACATCTGCTAGTGGGACCTTATTCTTCCTCAAGTAGAACTTACTTACAATAGATCCCGAAGTCAAACCACAGGCCGCAACCCCTTTGAAGTAGTCCATAGTAGAAATCCCATATATCCAATCAACTTGATTCCTATCACTCTTACGGAATCCCACCCGAGAGCTGAACAACGTATTCAAGATATTCAAAAGCTTCATGAACAAGTGCAAAATCAAATTAAGAAACAGAATGTTAAATATCAAGTATAGGCCAAACAAAGCAAAAAACATCGAGTTTTTAAAGTGGATGATTTGGCATGGATCAATCTACGCAAAGAAAGGTTTGCAACAGGTCCTCATGGTAAATTGAAACCTAAGGCAATTGGACCACTTCGCATTATTAAATGCATCAACGATAATGCTTATCAATTGGAACTACCAAGCGACTACCAAATATCTGCTACCTTCAACATTTCGGATTTGACACCTATTATGGAATCATCAGCTTCAGATTATGCCAAAGCCTCTTCAAGTTAGGGAGAATGACGCAAGGCTTAGCCGGTTAGGTTAAACCAATCGGACCCCCCCCCCTTTTTATTTAGTTTTTTTTAATTATTATTTAATTGTGTTGTCATTTCTTTCTTTTATTTTTAGTATTATCTTTATTTTACTTTATTTACTAGTTGAATGCTTATAAATAGAGATTCTTCAACCCTAAAATTCAAATTTTGATATTTTAGAAAGAGAGTTGTAGCTCTTTTAGTTTGTTCTCTGTATCCTAGAGTTTTCAGGTGGTCATCATCGCTCCTTACCTCCTCCAACTGATGCCCACAAGCAGGCTCCATGGCTTCTTCCTGTAGATCTGCTTCTAGGCGCCCCCTTCCAAGTTGTCTTAGCCATTCCCAGCAGTAGGCAGCCTCCTCTGCTCCGCTGTTCAGCTGCCTCAGCACAAGAAGCCACAGTTCCCCCCCCCCCCCCCCCCCTCCCCTCCCGATCCAAGCACGTCGTCCTCAAGAAGCTCTACCTCAACCCAAGAAATCCACGCCCTCTCCTCAACCCTGCTGACCAAAGGCTGTTCTTGAAGACCAGCTGATTTTCTCCTGCTGTCAAGCAGAATTTTCCCTTCCTCAGTCACCTCCTTACTGTCCTAGCACTACAACATAATTCTTTTGTTTGTAATATGTTTCTTCTCTTTCTTGTGCAATTCCGATGTCAATAAGGCTTGTAAGAACCAATTGAGTAACAAAAAAATGGAATAGGGATAGAGCATGAAAAATTCCTCCAAAAAGGAAACACCGTCAACTTTGGATTAGCAAAACTTGATATATGTTCGTGAAGATCATACAATAGTAATTGATTAGACTGGGATGGCAATAGATAGTGCATGGCAGGGTTGAACACAAAACTATATGAAACGTCACACATATAAGCGTTAACAATCAGGACACCTTCAAAAAGCAGGTCATCTCAATAATAAAAGCAGAGGTAGCCAAATCAGTGATATGCCGCCAGGGGGGACTTGTGGGGCCCAGGGAGATATGATTCATCATGTAAGGAGGAATCAAGGGAGAGCTGTTAGGAAGGTTTCCTAATCGTGTTGATGCTGTTTGGGAAGAGTTTAATTGTTTATGAAGGTTTCCTAATTGTGTTTTTTCTGTTTGGGAAGGGTTTATTTATTTAAGAAGGTTTTCTAATTGTGTTTATGCTATTTGGGAAGGATTTTATTGTTTAGGAAGATTTCCTAATTGGGTTTATACTATTTGGGAATGTTTTAATTATTTAAGAAGGTTTCCTAATTGTATTTATAATATTTAAGAAGGTTTTAATTTTGTTTATTGTGTGTTAGGCTATTTAAGGGGGAGTTGTCAAGGATTTTGGGATTATGTATACTGAGTTTATTTGTCTTTTTTTGGAGTGAGTTCCCGGCAATGTCTAGGGTTTGTGGAGAGCTAATCTACCTCTTGAATAGTATATCAATCTGTATCTTAGTTTGTTGTGCTGAAATAAACATCTTTCTCTCTAATTTTTGCTACGTTTTCTATTCATTATTGTTGTTTTTGTTGTTTGGAGATCGGATACCTATCAAATTGGTATCAGAGCACATTTTTGGGACCTATGACAGCTAAGAATGTGGATACTTTGGAAAAAAAATTGGGAGAAGTTGGCAAACTCAAATATGAAGTTGAGGAATAATTTTCATCCATAGAAGGAATGCTTTTTAACCTAGAGGACATGATGAGGAAAATATTGAAGCTTCACACCCAATCGACAACATCGAAGACAAGAGCACCGTTGACGGGACAAGGAAATAGGGGAGCCCTAATATAGGGATGATGAGGAAGCTCATGGAGATGCAATCAAAAACTCCACTGGCAGTTCCCATTGCTAATCCTAACCAAGATTTGACTAAGATTCCCTTGATCAAATCTAAGGGAAAGGAGATCGGACGGAAGGAGTTCGATGAGGAGAGTTTCTTTCATCAAGAGCCACCTCCTAGGGCTATGATTAAGGGCAGATCAGGGTTTTCGGAAAGGGGGCAGCAAGGAGGATATTTTGTGGTGGAAGTTGACTACTATAGGAGGCATTTCAGATAAGGGGCATGGGCAACTGGAGATGGAGGGGACCGAGCTAAGCCATGGGGATCGAGTCATGCAAGTAGGGTGGAAGAAAGGTAGGATTCCAAACCTCGATGCTCAAGGAAAACATGGAGGGATCACGACAACCCCTACACTGAAGGAGGAAGAAACTATTAAAGCAATGGCGATCCTATGGTGATAAAGTTAAAGGTGCGAATGATTGAGGATAAGGTAAAAATTGGCACTCATTCTTTTACTTTTGATCACGTATATGATAGTATTGGTTCTCCACCTGCTGCCATGTTCGAAGAACTTGCTGCTCCACTCTTTGATGGCATATTCCAAGAATACAATGGTACAATCCTCGCTTATGGTCAGACCGATTCTAGGAAAACATATACCATGGGAACTGGAGGCAAAGATGGATGTCAAACTGGCATAAGCCGCCAAGTTATGAATGCATTATTCCACAAGGTTAAGAACCTCAAGCATCATGCTGAATTACAGACGCGAGTCTCATTCATTGAGGTTTTGGAAGAAGTTAAGAATTTGTTGGATCCTAGATCTGCTGGAAAAATTGAGCCCGGAAATGTACATATAGCTAAGATTGTCATACCTGGGAAACCCCCAATACAAATCTGAGAGGGTTCAAATAGAGTCATTACACTTGCTGGGTCTACTGAAGTTGATGTTCGAACCAAAAAGGAAATGGTTGCCTATCTTGAGCAGGGCTCTATTAATCGTGCAACTGGAAGTACGAACATGAATTACCAATCAAGTCATTGTCATGCCATCTTCACCATCACATTGGAGCAAATGCATAAACCAAATCAAATGTGTTGGGTTGATGGTATGCCAGTTAAGGATATGACTCAGGATTGTCTATTTGCAAAAGCTCCATCTCGTTGATCTTGCTAGATCGAAACAGGCCAAGCGAATTGGTTCTGATGGTCTGCAGTTTAAGGAGTTCATATTAACAGAGGACTTCTAGTCCTAGGCAATGAAATAAGTGCTCTTGGAGATGAGGAAAAGAGGAAAGATGCTGCCTATGTTCCTCACCGGGACAGCAAACTTACTGGGCTTTTACAGGATTCACTGGGTGGAAACGGCAAGATTGTTATGATAGCTTGCATCAGTCCAGCAAATATCAATGCCGAGGAAACTCTTAACACCCTTAAATATGCTAACCGTGCTCGAAACACTCAAAACAAGCCTATCGTTAATAGGAATCTAATGTCAAATGAGATCCAGAGGATGCGGCAACAACTGGAGTACTTGCAAACGGATCTACTATGTGCTCGTGGTGGAGGAGCATCTACTGATGAAATTCAAACTCTCAAGGAGAGAATTTCTTGGCTTGCAACAACCAATGAAGATCTTGGTTGGAAACTTGATGAACATCACAACAGGTTCTCTCTACCAGAGAACTTTACAGCTGAGAGCCAAAATATAGTAACGGTTTGGGAAAAATGGAAGGGCTGAAGAGAAGCCTGAGAATAGAGCCAGTTGACTACCAAATGGCTAAAAGCCTACGAGGTGATAACTATAAGGAAGTTGATGAAGAGGCGGCCAAATGGGAACATAAGATGTTACAGGATACAATGGGCAGAGAATTGAACGAGTTAAATAAATGTCTGGAGCAGAAAGAGTCTAAGATGAAATTGTTTGGAGGTTTGAAACAATTGCTCTCAAACAGCATTTTGGAAAGAAACTTATGGAACTTGAGAATGAAAAAAGATCTGTTCAGCTAGAAAGGGATCAGTATTGGCCGAAGTTGAAAGCCTTGCTGATGCACATTTACACTAGTTTCCAGATATAAACTAGTAGAACTTAAAGTCTCTTGAAGCTCAGATAATGGATCTTAAGAAGACACAAGAGAACCAGGTCCAGCTTGTAAAGCAAAAGCAAAGAAGTGAAGAACCAGCAAAAAAACTATAAGAAGAAATTCAAACAAATTCGGCAATGGAAGGCGTCTCGAGAAAAGGAACTGCAATTAAGGAAGGAAGGTAGGAGAAACGAGTATGAATGACATAAACTGCAAGCTATGAATCAGAGACATAAAATGATTCTTTAGAGAAAGACAGAAGAGGCTGCCACGGCCACCAAAAGTTGAAAGAGTTGCTAGAAGTTCAAAAATCATTAGCAAAAGATAATTCTGTTATGTCAAATGGGAAGTCCACTAGGCAGTCACACGAATGAGAAGTCTTTTCAACGATGGTTAGATCATGAGCTTGAGGTCATGGTGAATGTACATAAAGTTCGCATTCAGTATGAGAAGCAAAGCCAAGTACAAGCTACCCTTGCAGAAGAGATTACTAAGTTCAAACAAAAAGCAATTTATGGGGAGCTTAGTCCTCCAAGAGGTAAGAATGGACACTCTCAAGTATCAAATATGCCACCAAACACAAGATTAGCAATGCTAGCATCACTTGATGACCTGGTGAGCATGTCATCAAATGCTCTAGTAGCAATGGCTTCTCAGATATCAGAGGCTGAGGAAAGAGAGCAAGCATTCACTAGTCGTGGCCAGTGGAATCAGTTGCGATCAATGGGAGATGATAAGAATTTGCTTCAATATATGTTTAATGTTGTTGCGCGCAGATGCAAGATGCCAACTGAGGAACAAAAAAATAGAGATGAAGTAATGGAAGAGAGACAATTTCAACTGGAGGAAAGCAGCAACATAGGCCTTCGAGCAGTTGAAGAAAGCCTTGACCAACGTCCCATCCTTCCACCTTGAGGATAAGGTGCGTCTTTTCTTTTTTTTCTTTTTTGCACGCACGGGGGGGGGGCGAGCACCTTGTGGGGCCCATGGGAGATATGATTCATTATGTAAGGAGGAATCAAGGGAAAGTTGTTAAGAAGATTTCCTAATTGTGTTTATGCTATTTGGGAAGGGTTTAATTGCTTAAGAAGGTTTCCTAATTGTGTTTATGCTATTTAGAAAGGTTTTAATAGTGTTTATTGTGTGTTATGGCTATTTTAGGGGGAGTTCTCTAGGGTTTTGGGATATGTATGCTGAGTTTATTTTTCCTCTTTTGGTGTGAGTTCCTAGCGACGCCTAGGATTTGTGGAGAGCCGATCAACCTCTCAAATAGTAGATCAACATGTATCTTGGTTTGTTATGTTGAAATAAACATCTTTCTCGCTGATTTCTGCTGTGTTTTCTTTTCGTTATTGTTGTTTTTATTGTTTGGAGATCGGATACCTATCAATATGTCACTGCAAACTTACCCCAATAAATTAGGGAGAAACTTACAATAGTAATTGAACATACTCGATTAGCATGCAGTGTTTGGTAGAGTGAACATATGAAATGCCACATAAAATTGCTAGAAATTAGTAAATCTTCATAAGCATGTAATTTAAATAATAGAAGAAGAGATAGCCAAATCTGCCACTGCCTACTTACCCCAACAACTTTGGAAAAAACCTGCCATGGTTGTGTTAAACAAAAAAAAAAATACTTGAAGCTTGAAATGAAGTACTCTCTAAGCAGGAATAATGGCATTCATTTGTAAGAAGTTCTACACTGCAACAAAAAATGCTATGCATTGTTGATATGAGGTAATTAAAATAAAATGCTATATTGTTTAACTTCACCGACTTGGCATATTGCACAATCTAGACAGCAGTTTGAACCTAATGTAGCAAAATTTCGCACAGTAAAAGAATTGCTTAGATGTTGACAAAACAATGGCAGAAAATGAGATTATCCAACTTATGCGAAAGGGAACATAAACGGAGTGCAGATGGTAACTTACACATGCTGCAAAGATCACAGCAATCGATAAGATCAGATAGCCGATTTGAGAGTTAAACTCGTCGACAAGCTGGGGTGAAACAAACACTACAAACAGGATCACTGGAATTACTATCAGGCCTACAGTGAAAAACAGTGATCTCACATCTGGACCAAAAATGAGCCTCCCACCAAGGAAAAACCTCTGAAAGATGCACAAGCGAATTGGTTTTTTTTCTTGAATGGTATAGCAGATTAGTTGCAAACAGAATCAGAAATCTACAACTTAAATCGGCATCTATAATAATATTGATGAAAACATTAATAAGGTTAATGCTGGCTCAGAAAATATTATCCAGTATTAATCTAATTGACAAAAATAAAATAACAAACTATTAAAAGTTGCATAGTTAGCGAATAAATGCCCCAATTCACAACAAATATGTCGGCACTCTTTAGAGGGCACCAGGCAGCAGCAGTCAGCGCCGCTACGGAACTTCTGCGGAGCCTTATGTCAATTTGAACACAACTAGAAGAATTAAAAAATAATAATAATAAGAATTCAAAATTAGATATCAATCTCATCCCGTGATCCTATGAAAAAAAACAATAATCAATTCATTTGTACGAACAGTATGAAAAACACAAACATGCAAATTAAAATTAACGTTTTTATACTCAATTGGTCATTTTAAGCTATGCCAATGATGGAAAGCATTTCGGCTACTTTTCAAGTTGGTAACCTGATTTAAAAACTATTTTTTTAAATAGCAATTTGGTTGGTTAAATTACCTAGTTTACACTAACTCGTCATTAAATTTATCAGCATTATCATCATTAGTCTTATCCTAACAATGTAGGATGGTTATTTTTTAAACTCGCATTCTAATTTGTTTATGTTTTGATTTGTATTTATGTTGCAATGTGTATGAGATATTCTCTCTATTTTGTGCAACTTCAAGTCTTATAACTTACAGTCTACCACGTTTATTTCCTACCCTTCCACCTTAACTTTATTTAGTTGTCAAGTTGGTGCATCTTATATCATTCAATGTACGTGCACAAATCATCTAATTTTATTTTTTTAAAATCTTATCTCTTAACAAGTATTTGCTTCCATCACCTCTTTAATATAATCATTTTCTCAAAATTTCCAATAATTTTTCATAACATTCTAATTTTTTACTACACTCAATTTGTGATTAATAACTTCTTTGGCACTCAACACTCAATTTTATAAATCATAACTGTCTAATTGATTGTTTCTAAAGTTTACCTTTTAAGTCTACATGGTATTCTTTTATTTGTAAGGCATTTTTACATTTTAATAACAAGTCATAACTCTAGAAGTTATATCTCCGTCTACATCCCTATTCTACTCTATAATAACTCCTAAGATATTTAAACATATTACGCCTATTGATCTTCCAATAACATTGATGATAATAATAATCTTCCAACAATGAATAGGAATTGTTCGAAAAATTTTACATAAAATAGATTTAACAACTCATGTAGCACTATGTAGGAAAAACTGAAACATGAGGATTCCTAAACCTAACCCCAAACATTGGAATAAGGTTACTAATAATACAAACAAAAAAATTCCTTTTCTTTCCTTCTTTCTTTTATTCATGGAGCAACAATTTTGTTTGTGTAGAAGAAAGATGGAAGTATGAGGTTATACATTAATTGTAGGAAGTTGAATAGGGTGACTGTGAAGAATCAGTATCATCTACCTCATATAAATGGTTTGTTTGATCAATGTCAAGGTGCTTCTATGTTTTTCAAGGTTTTGTTACAACTCGGGCTCCCGAGTTTATGATTTTGATGATAACTATTATTGATCGTACTGTACGATCTTGATCGTACTGTACGATCTTGATCGTACTGTATGATCTGGTTTTACAGAAATCAATTACAATATTTTATTTTTCTAGAAAGAAATATTTTTGAAAGATAACTAATCGTACAGTACGAACACCATATCGTACTGGTCAATCTGTTATAATTAGAAACCCCATCACTCTATAAATTAGGCAAAATTTTGAATTTGAAAATTTTTCTATTCGTACTGTACGATGTTTAAAACATTGCCTAATTTAATCCTGTGATTAGTCAATCGAATTTGCGTAATTTTGATATTTGGATCGTACTGTACGAACTGGATCGTACTATACGATGAATAGAGACGATTTTGGTCGTCCCAGGATTCGTCCTGGATGAACTGCACTTCGATTGAACTAATCGTACTGTATGATACTGCGATTATACAGTACTAACAGGACAAATTCTGCACATCGTACTAGACGATCCTGCAATCATACTGTACGATCTTTGACGGCTGAATTGGAATTTTTGGGTTTTTTTAAGCCCTCTATTTAAGCTTTCTCATAAGACTTTGTATGAGTCTTTTAGGCATTCATTGAGTTGTTTTCTTCTAAAGAAAGCTTGAAGAGAGATCTTTGGGCTAGGGAGAGAAAGGGTGGAGTTTGTAAGAGAGGGAGAAGATCCTTGTGGGCTTCAAGGGAGTGTGACAGGGAGTTTTCACACGGTTGCTCCTGCGAACTTGCACCTGAGTTCCTCCAAGAGTCAAGGTCTGTCTTGAGGGAAGCTTTGGGAAGAAGAAGACATCTTTGGTGTCAAAAGACCCGGCTACTCTGCCGCACCGGGGAAGGTGAAAGTGATTCCAGGTCCTCTGCCTCACTAGAAGGGTGAAAAGGAGTTCAGGTCCTCTGCCTCACCAGGAGGGTGAAAAGAAGTTAAGGTTCTCTGCTTGTGAAAGGAGTTCGGTCTTCTGCCGCACCGGGTTGGTGGAAGAGAGTTTGTAAGGGCTTCTCTGCCTAGTTGTGGGGGCTAAAGGAGAGACACTATAGTGATAGTGCAATACCCGGAGAGGAGGACTCCGGGGAGTGGACGTAGGTCATGGTTTGACTGAACCACTATAAATATGGTGTGTTCTTTCTGATTTAATTTTTCGTACTTTAATTTTTTCCGCATTTTAATGTTTATTATAACTGCTTGGTGAAAATCTGAGATCAATATTTTCATTGTGATAATTAGAGAATAATCACCATCTTTATAATTGTTTACAAATCATCAGTTTCTGCATTTGACTAATTAAGTTATTATTGTAAGAAACCTGAAAAATCAATAAGTATTAGAACTCTTAGCGCATCTCGATCTTTCAGGTTTACCTTTGATTAGATTATCACCAATTGAAAATCAAGAGTAATAGTATGTTTAAGACTATCTTTTGATCCTGACATGGTCATTATGAATTTATAGTGATGTTATTTTGGTTGAGTGATGCCCTTATCACTTTAATAAATCATATGAATAGAACAGAGTTTGTATATCTTATTTATGTCACTTTTTTATATAAGTAATTGATGATATTTTGACTTCAAGAGGTAGATTTTCTTAGACACATTATCAACAATAACATCAAGCCTTTATCCTACTATGTGGGGTCGGTTGCATGAATTCTCCGTTGTGTCCAATTAAGAGTCAAATTCTCATTTAAATATAATAAAAAATGTCATTTCTAATACTTTCTAACCAAGTTATTTAGGTCTACCTCTACCTTTCTTAACATAGGCCAGATCTAATGCAGATACTCTCTTAATTGTGTCATCGGAAGGCCGACATTTAATATGACCAAATCATCTAAGGTGACTCTCTCTAGCCCTATTTGTCATTGCAACTACTCCAATCTTTTTCACATATATACTCATTTATCATTCTGCCTCTAAAAGTAAAGTCACTCGTCCACCTAAGCATCCTCATCTCTGCAACACTTAATTTTATGTTTCTCTTTTAATGGTCAACATTTTGTGCCATAAAGCGTCGCAAGTCTCACCACCATCTTATAAAATTTTTCCTTAAATTTGAGTGATACTTTTCTATCACACAACAGGCCAGATGCATTCCTCCACTTTAATCATCCAACTTGAATTTTACTAATAATATCCCCGTCTATTTTACCATTAGTTTGAATAACAGACCTGATATATCTAAAACATGTACTCTTTTTAATGAATTTATTGCCTAAATCACAATCCCCTCACTAGATCTATTACCACTAAAATTACACTCCACGCATTCAATTTTAGATCTACCCAAAAGAAAACCTATAGATTCTAAGGTTAACCTCCATAATTCAAGCTTTCCTTCATCTCCCTCTTTAGTCTTATAAACAAGAATAATATCATTAACAAAAAGCATACACCATGGTACCTCCTCTTGCAAATGTATAGTAAGAACATCCATGACACATTTTAACAACAACAACAACAATATCAAGCCTTTATCCCACTACGTGGGGTCGGCTACATGAATCTTTTTTCTCCATTATGTCCTGTTAAAAGTCAAATTCTCGTTTAAATCTAATAAAGAAAGATCATTTATAATATTTTCTAACCAAATCTTTTTAGGTCTACCTCTACCTTTCTTAACATAAGTCAAATTTAAGACCTCTACTTTCCTAACCGGGTCATCGGGAGGCCGCCGTTTTATGTGACCAAACCATGTAAGGCGACTCTATCTAATCTTATCTTCCATTGGAGCTACTCCAACCTTTTCACGAATATGCTCATTTCGTATCCTATCTCTAAGGGTAAAGCCACTCATCCACCTGAGCATCCTCATCTCTGCAACACTTAACTTAGAATTATGCTTCTCTTTTAATGGCCAACATTCAGCACCATAAAGCATTGCAGGTCTCACCACCATCTTATAGAATTTTCCCTTAAGTTTGAGGGGTACTTTTCTATCACACAATAAGCACGATGCATTCCTCCACTTTAACCATCCAACTTGGATTTTGCTGATAATATCCCCATCTATTTCACCATCACTCTGAACAATAGATCCAAGATATCTAAAATGTGTACTCTTATTAATGACTTGATCGCCCAAAGTCACAATCCCCTCACTAAGTCTATTATTACTAAAATTACACTCCATATATTCTGTTTTAGATCTACTCAAGCGAAAACCTTTAGACTCTAAGGTTGACCTCCACAATTCTAGTTTACCTTCAACTCCCTCTCTAGTCTTATCAACAAGAAGAATATCATCAGCAAAAAGCATACACCAAGGTACATCCACTTGCAAATGTCTAGTGAGAACATCCATGACTGAAGCAAAAAGATATGGGCTTAAGGCTGATCCTTGATGTAATCCAACCGAAATAGGGAAATACTTAGTCAAACCACCTTGTGTTTGAACACAAGTAATAGCTCCTGCATACATATTTTTAATGATTTGAATATAAGCGTTATTAACTCCTTTCTTTTCAAGAACTCTCCATAGCACTTCTTTGGAACTTTATCATATGATTTTTCTAAATCAATAAATATCATATGTAAATTGAGCTAAAATTTATATTGATCTTGCTAAGATCAAGATTGATAGATTGATCGAGATCGAGCAACATCAAAGAGATTTGTAGTTCTTTTTTGGTCTAGTTGGTTGCTATATAAGATTTGTTGAATTTTTTTAAAGTATTGTTGCACCCTTTAACTAAATTGATTAGAAGTTTCTTAACTATTTGTGGTTTGATTCTTATGAGCAACATTTTTAGAAGTTCAAGAAAAGCTTAGTGTCAGCTTATATTCACATCATCCTTCAAGTACTGATAGGTTTCGCATCAGGGTTTGGACTATGTTCTACTAGCAACATGACAATGACGTAGCTTATGCCTCTACGTAGCTCAAGATATATGATAAGAATTATCTTACTCATGACTTGGAGATAATCGCAAATATTTTTGAATTTAAGATCTAAATGCATTATCTTTATGTCATTCACTATGAGATTTTTACTGATCATAAGAGCTTGGAGAATATTTTTATACACAAGATTTTGGACTTAGGGTAGAGGCAATGGCTTGAGTAAATGTACGACTATGACTTATAAATTTAGTACCACTCAAGCAAGGCTGATGTTGTTCCAGATGTTTTGAGCAAAAATTATTCAACTTACGCAATTTGGATAATCATTCAAGTGATAGTTGGCACTCGAGATTGATTGACTTCATCTTTGCGATAGTACCACCATAAAGCAAATCTATCATGTGCCATATGATTATTTAGCTAACAATTTCAGATCCGATTTGTGCAAATCACATAGAAGACATTGAATTGATGTAATATAAAAATTACGTTCAAATTAGACAACAACAACAACAACAATAAGCCATTATCCCGCTACGTGGGTCGGGTACATGAATCTTTTTTCTCTATTGTGTCCTGTTAAAAGTAAAATTATCATCAAAATCTAATAAAGAAATGTAATTTCTAATATTTTCTAACCAGGTCTTTTTAGGTCTACCTCTACCTTTCTTAACATAAGTCAAATCTAATACATCTACTTTCCTAACCGGGTCATCGGATGGCCACCATTTTATGTGACCAACCCATCTAAGGCGACTCTCTAATCTTATCTTCCACTGGAGCTACTCCAACCTTTTCACATATATGCTCATTTCGTATCCTGTCTCTAAGACTAAACCATTCATCCACCTAAGCATCCTCATCTCCGCAACACTTAACTTAATATTATGCTTCTCTTTTAATGGCCAACATTCTGCACCATAGAGCATTGCAGGTCTCACTACGTTCAAATTAGAATGAAAACAAAATTCATTATTACTCATTCAAGTTCATTAAAAATTAAAGATAGATAATGTTTTCTAAGTTAGATAGGACTTCAATAGGAGATACAGTAAAAAATGCACACTAATCCATATTATATTTATCAAGGGAGAATGTATCAAGATTTTAAAACCTTTCCTCATGGTTTGGTATGAATAATGATGTTGCAAATTTTGAAGCCAAGTGTTTCACATATCAAGTAATTAAGGTTAAACATCAAAAATTCAGTTTTATGTTGCTGATTCGTCCTAATCTTGAGCAAATGTAGGAGATTGTGATGAATAATGTTATTAGCTTATCAAGATACAAATAAGGCATAATATAATTTGGGTAGTGATTGACAACTCATAAAGACCGCTCATTTTTCACCTAGCAGGTTCCATGAAGAAGCTAATAAGGATACATATGGATAATATTATTTGAGTGCATGGAGAACCAATCATCATTGTATCTAATTGAAATGAAGGATTTATTATTAAATTATGGAATAAAGTGCAAGAGGTATTAGGTATGAGGTTAGACATCAATATTGTGTTCATGTTCAAAAAGATGGTCAAACGAAGTATTATATTCAAACTTCGGAATACTTGTTGAGAGCCTGCATTATAGACTTTGGTGATTGTTTGGAAGATTACATTCCATTTTTGAATTTCATTTACAACAATAGTTTTCAAGCTAGTATTGATCTGACACAATATGAGGCACTTTATGGCAAAAAAATAAATCTCCTTTGTGTTGATTTGGCGTTGGCAAGAGAAGACTCTTAGGACGCCAACAAGTTGATCAAATGTTATGAATGAGCATACATGAAAAAAATGTGTGGTTATCAAGTAATAAAGTGATGAGTATCAAATATCATCGCAAAGATACTGCCAACCAATTACTAAAATTAGGTTGCATTTATTCTATTTAAACAATCGAAATAGAATGGAGTTTTATAAAAATAGAAAATAAGTAAACAACTAAAACAAAATAGAGAATACCTTATATATAAATCTGGTGGACTAGGTCTAGAGATAAGATTTCATCAGGGATCTTTCCAATGGCTTGGTTGCAGTACAATACAGTCATAAAAGATTTGTTGCTATCAAAATTACGATGGACTTGCCATTCTCTAGAATGCCTTGGATTACTAAACTCTTTACACAACATTCCTATATCATAATGATAGATTCAATATATATTAGTTTAATTTTTACGGTACAAGTGATCTCTCAAATTAGACGATTTCAATAGATTCATCAAGATATTTTATCCACAACAAGTTCCATTCTCTACCTCTTAATTTCAACCGGACCTTCTGAACTTCTAATTGGCCAAGCAATTAAAACTTATTCAACATAGGATAAAATACATATCGATATGAAAGCACAAAGACTCGAGAGATTATGTTCAACACAAACCAATAAAAGTACAACCAGCTACATCTAATATCCAAAAAGGGGTTTTAGTTTATGCTAACTTGAAATCAAAATACAAAATACATGATTGCAAGAATAAATAAGAAGAAAGAAAAACTCAAGATTTGGGCTCTCAATACACGCCATCGAAATCTTCATCTTTCTTTCCCTAGCCACCATCAAAATTCCTCCAAGAAATCTCTTTGCCCTTGAAAAGCTCTCCAAAATATGGTTGCTAAAAAAGCTCTCTAAGCCCTTAAAATGTTTCTTAAGTATCCTCAAAAATTCACCACAGAATAGCCAAAATTTGCTACATATTAGTGCAGACTGGGCTTGGCGCCAAAAATTTAACTTTTGAGTGTCTGGGTGTCAAACCTAGCACCTAGGCGCCGAGTCTAGGCACCTAGGCACCATGCTCTTTGTTTTCTATCTCAAAAACTATGGGTTGCACACCAAGGCGCCATTGCACATCATGTACATAAAATCCACCAACAATCATGCCCTCCTACATAAATCAAATTCCTTGCATTGGTGTAGCAAAATTCTGAATTTAAACAATAATAAATATGAAAACAAAGAACCTGGTTGGGGTAATAATGCATAAAAATCACGTGTATCACCAAGCTATTGAAAAAGTTCATCTAATTCAATAATAACTTGTTCAGTTCAACAACATTAGAGAAGGCATTTAAACCTTAAGCAATAGAGAAATTGAATTCGAGGTTGGAGATAATATCTTTCTCAAGGTTTCACACTTATGTAGAGTTCTAAGATTCAACAAGCAATCCCGATTCATCATTCATTTTGAGATGATTGCAAGAGTGGGTAGAGCTTCTTATCGATTGCCTCTTCTTTTGAAATTTGCAAGTGTGCATTAACATCTATTTTTTATGACATTGCTTTCATTGATGATTCTCATATAATTCAAATTAAGCCACTATTGATTCAAAAATATCTAAGTTATAAAGAGATATTTAATCATATTTTGGATCATGAAGCTAAGCACCTTCGTGTCAATCTATCCTATTTATCAAGGCACTCTGAAAGAATCAATCATAATGAGAAGATAATAAAAGATATCAAAAAGGATAATTGTGAAGTACCCATAGCTATTCAAGAACTAAGGAATGACTTTGGAGACCTTTTTTTTTTAAGCGGGGTAAACGTAACAAACAAAACCCGGACAGATTCCACTCCCAATGCTTGAACTAATCGATGCCCTTGATTTGAACTCCATAAGCTGACTAAACTCCACAACCTAATTGCCCCGGCCACCCAACTCCCACTCCCTAACCTCAAGAATTAGTGTGCCTCACCAACTCTACTTGCATTTATGGAAACATGGAGCTAGAGCATCGCATACCCTTGCTCTCACCCACAACCGCAAGTCTTGTCTTCTTCCTTTGAGCGAGAGACATTATATCCACAAAAAAACTCTTTGGGAATCAGTGGATTTTCATAGGTTAATAAAACATTCATTCAAGGTATCTTAATAGACTGAATATAGTTGTACATAAATATAAAAGTACTATGATAAATGACTAATGATTCATCTCTCTCTCTCTCTCTCTCTCTCTCTCTCTCTCTCTCTCTCTCTCTCTCTCTCTCTCTATATATATATATATATATATATATATATATATATATATATATATATATATATATATATATATATATATATATATAATTTTATGGGTACATATGAAGATGTTAACATGTAATGGCATTAAATGTTGTTTTTCACCTAGATAACTATGAATATTAGTATACTGTAAATCATATGAGCATTTGAGATTTTGGTCATTTAGGTCATATGATAAATTACTACTCATATGTCACAATAACATTTGCTAGTGATATTCCATTAGAATGCCTCTTTATTGTTCATTTTGCATTCCCCTCTTTATAATTATTCATATTTAAAGCATTTCCTCTTGAATACCAAATTATTTTACTTGATTCTGACTCATAAGATTTATCCCATAAATTGAGATTAATCCCTTAATCATCTCTGTGAGTCGAGGTGTAGGTGTACCACCTCTCGAACCCATGACCTCAACAAAAACACCAAAAACCCATTTTATTAATGAACTATGCTCATCAACCAAACAGCATCTTAAACTTTCAATTCAGAAAATTTTATCAGCATCTTCTTTTAATAACAACTTTCCACCCCACTTTTCAAACAACAACAGAACTGATAAATGAAGCCAAAGTTTGAAACTTGCCACAAACCCATAAGCTTAAGATTAGTTCATATGAATTCCCAAAACTAAAAGTATCAGAATAATGCTTAAACTTATGCCCTTGGCAGCACGAGAAAACAAAAATGCAGGGCTTAAAGGCTATGGGCATAGTAAAATGGGCATGTTTATAACCAGAATATAACACAGAAGATTTTGCGAGGGTAAAGAACGAGTATTACATTGCTTCCTTTCCAGACTTGATAGACCCTCTTGGACGCATTGTTGTTTTCAATGATCCTGCAATTAGAATCAGACAGCTGAGGAGGAGCTGCTGTGTACATCTTATCTTACAACCTGAGCTGGACAAAGTTCCAATAATATTCCTTGAGTTATTATTTTTTTCACTGAAACAATTACAAAAAAAAAAAAAAAAAACAGGAGAATCGTCAAAAGTTCCAATCTCATTGGACACGACGTCAAATTTGACAAAGCGAGAAAAGATTTAGGAGACCGAAACCCAGAACAAACAACAATCCATACAAATCCGTGATGCGATCGATAGAAAACGGAACGACATTGTCCAAGTACCTCTGACAGGAAACGGATCCAAGAAGGTAGAAATCGAAAAAGCTAGCTCCGGTTCCACCGGCAGAGCTTTGCAGCCCTGGATAGCGTAACCTGTAGTCAGCTCACCGCCTCGCTTGAGCTGGAAAAAGCCGAGAGGTAGGCAGCACGCCTTACTGCTGGCTAATGATCGGGAGTCATCCGTTGAGAATGCAAGAGGATTTACCTCAGAGGCGAGACGGGCATTGCCGGAATTGTGGGAGGCATAAACTATTGTTTGAGAAACTCAACGAGGAGTGCACTGATGCGAGGGAGAGGGAGGGAGAGAGAGAGAGAGAGAGAGGAGACGAGTCAAGAAGCCACCATAGATCGGGTATACTAACTGCAAACAAATATATTTAAAGAACTTAATTTTTAATTAGAGCTTTAGCTTAGTCAGATTAGAATACATTATCACCAATCACCATTAATAATTATTCTGCCAAAATGAACAAAATGTCCCGAATTCTACATAGCTGTCCACATAATTGTGATAATTAACATGAGTGTTGCTAAAAAACTTCGAAGGTCATTGATGTGTGACAAATTTGATAAATGCATGTATTATTCGTCTGAATAGAATAATATATTTACTCAATTTTTTAGATGTAAATGGCGACCATTCATGCATATCAATAAGTTCAAATGTACAATCAAAATTTGTTACAATAAGAATTTTTCAAAGATCTTAAGACTTGTAAATCATATGGGAAATAACAAATCACCTAGGTTTGACAAAATTTCAGCAACCTTCTTCAAGTTCTATTGGGATATTGTGCAAGATCATATTTGGAAAGCAATTAGTGATTTCTTTAAAATAAAATGCTTGCCATCTAGATGGAAAGACACACTGGTTATTCTTATTCCCAAGGTGAAAAATGCCAATGAACCCTCAAAATTCAGACCAATTAGTCTTTGCCAAACAACATATAAGATAGTTGCAATAATGTTGTTAAATAGATTTAAATTGATTATTCCCAACTTAATTTCTGAAGCTCAAGTAGCATATGTTCCCAGCAGGTTTATTTCATATCATTGCCTCTTAGCTCAAAAAGTGTTCAATAAATTCCTATGTTTTGCATCAAAGAAAGGCTATATTGCTTTTAAAGATGGATATGGAGCAAGCCTATAATAGTATGTGCTGGCCAACATTATTCCAAGTTATAAAATTGATGAACTTCCCTCTAAAATTTATAAATTGGGTGATGCAATGTGTTTATAATCCTAGATTCTCAATTATTATTAATGGTCAAAAACATGAATGGATAATGGTTGATTGTGGCTCTAGACAAGGATGTCCATTGTCTCCTTACTTATTTATCTTATGTTCTGAACTATTGTCCAAAGCTATCCAACAAAAAGGTGTGAAGCTGGATATCAAATTAGCATCTAATTCTGAGAGAATTTCTCATCTTCTCTATGCAGATGATGTATTGATCTTTATTGAAGCTAAACATCTGAATATTAACCTTATTAAGCATATTATGGCTGAATATTGTTCCTGGACAGGACAAAAAATAAATAAGGATAAATCTGTACTTATTTGTTCAAAAGTTCTTAATAAGAAATTAAAAAAAAAGATTGGCTAAATGCATTGGATTTAGGCTTGTGAAAGAACTTGTTTATCTTGGTGTAAAAAAAAAGTACTTTTCATCAAGCATACATTGGAGAAACTTAACTCATGGGGTAGCAGATGTTTATCCTTGGAAGGGACGGTTGTGCTAATTAAGTCTTCTCTTATTTCTCTCCCTTCCTTCATCATTACTCACTCTTTAGTTCCTAAAGGAGTGTTGGTCGATTTAGATAGATTATGTAGAAGTTTTTTTGTGGAATAAAGATAAAGAGAGGCAAGGCATGCATTATGTTAAGTGCGAAGATCTTTGTATTCCTAGCAAGTTAAGAGGCTTGAGTTTTCATTCAACACCCAACTTGGAAGGTCCTTTGAGAGCTAGATTAGCTTTGAATTTCTGCATTAATCCAGGTTCTTTGCTTAACAGAGGTATAATTTTCAAATATGGCAAGAATATTTGGTCTTCTTCAGTAAATAGAGGTGATTCTGCTATTTGGAAAATTCTACTTGATGGTGCTCAACATATGAAGCCATTGATTAGATGGAAGATGGAAGATGGAATGGGAAGCATATCCAAGTAATGGCAGAAACATGGATTATTGAAAAATCTTTGAAGAAATGGCCTACATTATATGACCATATCAGTTTGCAAACTTTAACAGTTGCTAATCTGTAAAATTAAGAAGGGAGATGGGATAACAATAAGTAGCAGAAATTTTTATGGGTTGAGCTTATTAACTGCATCAAACAAATTCCTGTTATTTCTCAGTTGGAGGTGTACATAATGGAATTAATTCATTAGCATACATGTAAATCTATCTTGACTTTGGCAATGAAATATAAATTTATGAATACTGATATACCAAATGTTGATGAATCTGAGAACTTTAATTGGTTAAGCAAGTTAAAGTTGAGGCCTGAAGAAGCTTTCTTTTGGTGGAGGCTTAAAAGAAATGCTTTACCAACAAAGTATTGGCTTAAGCATAGGAGATTATATGATTCAAATCTTTGTCCAAGAGGTTGTCAAATGGAAGATAATGTTGAGCACATTTTAGTTAAATGTTTGAAGCTCAAAGAACTAATAGTTACACTTAATCATTGGGGAATTCATGTATCACTTTTCAATACTTTTCCTAAATGATTCAACAGCTGCGAGTTATATCTGCAAAAAATTTTGTAATGGGGATAATATATTGTTATATTGTTTTCCATGCTCGGAGAAATAGAAACAACATTAAGCATGGTAAACCTGTTAATCTTCATTCTTTCACAGCTGATACTATTTTATCTACTGTTATTGACCCACATTCAGATCCAATTATAAAGAACTAGGTTGCTAATTAGTCTGAATAGTTGAGATATAAATTTTGGCATCCCCCTCCTCCAAATTGGATAATGGTGAATGTGGACGCTTCTCGACTCAAATCTAATAATATTGGAATCATAGGGGTTATTAGAGATCACAAAGGTAGGTTTATTTCTGCATTTGGAAAGAAATTATTTCATTGGGATGTTGCTCAAGTCGAAGTTCTTACTGTTCTTGCCCTTAAAGATGTACTAAAAGATTGGATGTTGGAATCAACTGGCATTTGGATTGAAGCTGATAACATCAATGTTACCAACATGTTTCAGAAATATTTTGCTTCTCCTATTAAGCATAATATAAATAATGGTCTGTTAGAATTATCCTTTTTGCATGACTTTAAACAAGTCATTTTTCATTATATTCCTAACTAGGGAATGTAATAAAGTTGTTGATTGTTGGGCGACTTATACATTATTAAGAAATTTCTTCTAGAATGTACTAGATAATAACATTCCTTCAACTTCTATGTCTTTGTTAAAGGAAGAATGTGATAGAGTGGCTATCACTTATATTATTTTTTTCATTAATAAATGCAATTTACAATTTCTTCAAAAAAAAAAAGAATAGAATTCATGTAGACATAATTCAACCATAGGGTTGAAATTTGACTATATTGTTAGTGTTAGATTTAATTTTATTTATGATCAACATCAAAATTTTATAACAAAAACTATTAAGAAATGAGAAAATGAAATAGTGAAAAAAAAAAAGATGAAAGAATTCATAGCATATTAGTTAGCAATGAAAATTATTTTTCTATAATCATATATTTGAGATATTCTCCACAATATAAAAAAATTGAAAGAAAAAAAGATATGAATTTGATTGTATTATCAGAATATACAAGACATGAGACAAAACTTCTCTATCTCCTAAGTTTCCACTCTGACCCTCTATTTATTGGTGGAGGTCAAAACTCAACATTATAAGAAAGATTATCTTTAATAAAAATGAGCGAATTATATTATTGGATTCAAATTTGTCTGTGGAAGACACCCGACCTTACTAGTAGGCCGAAACTAAGAGTGAGTGAGTAACCAGAGAATTTGTGAGAGGATCGAAAGAGAGAACGAGAAGAGAGAGAGAAAGAGCAGAGAGAAAATATATAGAATACTCAAGAAACTGTGAGTCTCAAAACTGTCAAAGTACCTACTATATTAAATCAATATTCCTTAAATTGCTCATCATCACCCCTTATTTATAGGATTTTGAGGGATACATAAAAGGCTACAAAAAGAAAAAGTAAAAAAAAATACAACACTACATATAATACCAGTATAATACTACATAAAACCCTAGACATGTGTCTTCTCATAGTAGGCTGAAGGACAATGAGATCAAAAGTTTTCTATGAGTTGCTTATGGGTGACTCTAGTAATACTGAGTGGATAAGGATGAGTGTGCTCAGATGAGTCTATGGATAAGTACTAAGATGAAAGGGGACCAATGACTTGCAAGTTAATTTATGTGGCCACCACCTGTATATAGGCTCTAATATTGCTTGAAAAGAGAAGGGTGAGTGAGATGCTGTCATGGGAAAGGAAAGCTTCATCTCAAATGGTCCAGTGAGTCAAACTAAGGGTCCCATGAATAAGCACCTTCATGTAGCTGAGTTTGGTGAGAATGGTCACCCTTGGAAAGAGTGAGTACTTTAGATGTGGTCTAGGCATATTCTAGCTTTAGAGAGGAATCTCCTATTTGCCCCGTGCAAGTCGAGCTCCTTGGAAGGCCTAAGCAAGTAACACTTTTTTGGTCATTTCAGACAAGTTCCCTTGCGAGTTCCCTAAGTGGGATCCTTTGAGGGTGGATCCTCTATCATAACTCATCAACTTCCTACTAAATACGTATAAAGGCATATGTTAGCATACATTAGTCCCTTGATTCACTTAGCCCTTTTGGTGGGCAAGTGGTAAAAAGGACAAGTGAATGAATAGATGGTGACCATTAAAAAATTAGAGATAATTAAATAAGGCTACCAAGCAGTAAGTATAAAGATTAAATGCAAAAATTATCACTTTGTTTACTATAACCTTGAGGTTTTATGGTAACCTTATATTGACAATGGTAATGTGATGCTACTTCTTGTTTAGCTCTTTATAAATATGGGGTATGCACTGAGAAAACTCCACTCTTTGCTTTAGTGATTCGTAAGCTTGCAAGTCTTGGAAAGGATAGAGCTCATTTAGTTTGCTAATTCTCACCAAAGGATGACAAAGAAGGTTGCCTTCCACCAGGAGCGAGAAGAGAGATAGAAGAAAGAAATAAAGGTATCAAAGAGTTTCAAAGTCAATGTTGGTGCTCGAGCGCGGGGAGGGGGGGGGGGGGGGGGGGGGTCTTCGGAGACATATGAGCCTATCATTTCCCCTCATTCAATAAAGATTAGTGTTGACCTTAGGGTGGTGGCAAAGGATGTTATTACGCCGACTTTGATAACTATGACTGTTAAGGTTGACACTACTAATGTCAGTGGTTTCCAAGACAAGGATGATGATGAGGATCCTTTGGAGACATGATTGAGGAGGTGAGTGGCATTAGGTAGCCAATGTCTAAGATTTCCTTGAAAGTTAGCCTCTACTAAGATTGGAGCAAGCTCTCAAGCTCCTCTACCAAGAGCAAGTAACAGAAAAATAAACAAGTTTAAGCATTTGAAAATAGTATTATCTAGAAAATAGGCACTTATTATGAGAGAGCTTGTAGTTTGTTTCCTTGAGTGAGCTATTGTAACACCTATAAAGCAAGCAAGAGGCAAAGGCTTTGGAATAATGGGGGGCTTTTTAGTACTCTAAGGGAACTTTTATGCAAGATAAGCTCCTAATTGTGCCTCTAAATCTTTTAGTATTGATTTTAAGGGGCCACCTGAGAGGGAGTTTCATGATGTTGAGCCCTCAAGAGTGGTCAAGCTCGTTAAGGCTGGCAAACAGCAAACAAAAATCGTAGCTAAGTAGGTTGAGACTGTTGCTGGTAGACAGGAGGAGCTCACCTATGTTACTTATAAGGAGAGGCCTATAAACCCACTTCACTTGGATTTGCTATCACTTGGTCACTCTATTGACATCTTCTCTACTCTAGAATTGATAACATTGAGTGAGGAAGCAAACTGACTCATTATTTAGCAGAAGATGATGAACCTTCACGGAGTGGCCACCGAGCCTAACAAGTCACATGGTGGGGTGACTTCAAAGGAGGTTGTCGAGCTAAGAGGTGAAGTCATTGAGCTGAAGCTTGCCAGTTGAAGAGGGTGTATGGTGAGTTAAAGAATGTGACCAGCTCCCTTAGGGAAGAATTGAGAAAGGCTACTTGCTAGGTGAGGATGATTAGTTTTCGCCTGGTCATGAATTCTTTTTAGATTACGTAGAAGGCAGGGGGCTCTAACCCTAACAATGATTTGGGACCTAATATATATGTGTTTTCATAGTGGCGAGTAGGCTCAAACCACCTTTCTTTTTTCCTTTTATTGTAATGTATTACCATGTGTGTGTGTGCACTCATCTAGATTCATATGTAAAAAATCATTTATTATAATAATATTTTCTTGTTCATCTTAGTTTATTATTTTCACTTTGCATATTTTCTTGAACATTTTGGAAATTTAGAGTGTTTAGGTAAACATATGATCAACTAAGGTTGACCATGGGTCAACTGTGAGTCAAATTGGTCTTTGAGGGATCTTTGATCAATTTGACTCAAACAAGGAATTGGGTTTGACCCAAAAATTCCCAAAGGCTTATGTATAAGGGTATTTGATAATTTTGGTCAACGACCTTTATCAAAGAGGTTGACCAAGGGTTAACATTGACTCTAAATGACCAAGATATGAGTTTTGGTTAATTACCATTCAAAGCAAGATCACTAAGTTAGTTTTTGGTCACTAGGGCAAGTCTAGGGGTAATTTAGTTATTTTAGGCAATTATGGGTCTTGATCTAGGGTTCACCTATGGTTTATACCATACGTGAGCCTACCACTTTCTTAAGGCCACTAAAGAGTGTCAAAATGGCTTTGTAGGCTTTTTAGAGATAGTCAATACTATGTCAATGGGTATCCTCTTAAGGGAAGTCCTATAGGCATTTTCTACTCTAAGACAGAAGACCCTAGGTGTTAGGAATGACCTAAGGGAGAGAGGATATTAACCTCATAAAAAAAATAAGTTCAATAAATTGACCCGTAATAGGTGTGGTGGACTTATAGAAGTATGCCACACATATTATCGTTTAGTAGGACAATTAATATGATCTAGGAAGGGACAAGATTTAGCTTTCATTTGAAAATTTGAAAGTTTGTTAAAAATATTTTTTTGTGGTTTGATTTGATGATTTTAAAGTTGATTTTATTAAAAATTTTGATATAAATTTAACTTTTATTTGATGGATTTGATTTGAAAATATTTGATATCAATTTTGATATGAATGAGTTGAAGGGAATGTTTAGTTTTAGGATGTCATAGAAGAACTTACACCTAAAAGTCTAAAGGATGTCATAAGAAGACTCACTCCTAAAAGACCAAGTTTACTAGGGAAATGATGCCATAGAAAGACTTTTGCCTCAGTGCTAAAAGATGTCGTAGAAGGACTTACTCTTAAAAGTCTAAAGGATGATGTAAGAGGATTCACTCCTAAAAATCCAAGGTTACTAATGAAAGGATACCATAGAAGGACAAACTCTTAGAAGTATAAATGATTCCATAAGAGGACTCACTCTTAAAAGACCAAGGTTTTCAAGGAAAGGATGTCATAGAAGGACACACGCCTAACCCCTAAAGGAGGTTGTACGTAGAAGTACTTTCTCCTAAAATTGTAAAGGGTACCATAATATGACTTACTCTTAAAAGGCCAAGGTTACTAAGGAAAGGATGTCATAGAAGGACTCACATTAACCCCTAAAAGATTTTATTAGAATGAATTACCCATAAAAGTCTAAAAGATGTTGTATAAGGATTCACTCCAAAAAGAGCTAATAAAGAAAGGATGTCATCAAAAGACTTACCCCAAAAAGTTTAAAGGACGTTGTAAGAGGACTCACTCTTAAAAGTCCATGGTTACTAAGAAAAGGATGTCATAGAAGGACTTACACCTACCCCCTAATGGATTAAAATTTTTAATTTGATTTTCGTTTTGATGGGTAACTATGAAAAGCTTTCAAGGATTAAAAGCCTAACTTATATCGAGGGCTGCATTAGAATGGGGTCTTAGGACTTGAGCCCTAACTAGTGCTACCCAAAACTCAAACTACAGTTTTTCATACATAAAAACATTATAAACTATAGAATGAGAAGATTTTGAGTTTTAAAATTTGGAAGTTTTGATTTGAGTTTTAGTTCCCGACTCCTTCACAAACAACTCTAACAACTTGCAAATATTCTATTGGGGATCAAAAGTATTTGTACATGTCATATTCCAAAAGAAAGGGGAAGAAAATGAAGAAAATTTTGAATTATGATGATTTTAGAAATTTTACTCTAAAATTTTATCTTTCATTCCATAACAAATATTCCTAAATATTCTAGAAAAATCAAATAATATAAACAAATGTGAATAAGACTCTCAATAAATCCTATAATAGATAAAAATAAGTTTGTGAAGATTTGAGGCAACTTTGTTCTTTTGTTTATATATATATATATATATATATATATATATATATATATATATATATATATATATATATATATTATATATATATACAATTTTTAGCTTAGGAAATTCATATACATAAACTAAGGTATGAGATGGAGTCCTTGAGTACCTTTTTTAGAATAATAACAAAAAAAGAAAAGGACAAAGAACAACAGGACTCATGGCTCATACCTTATGTTTTATTTGATATTTATGTATAAATTAATGATTGTGTTTATTATACTCAGGTGATTTTATGATTTTTGTTATTATTTGTATTATGTGTTGAACACATTTACATGAAAGGCTCTTAGATTTTATTTTCTTTTATTTTTTTATTTTGCAAGGCTAATAAAATTGTAAACAATCATAAATAAATCATTCTTTTAGAACTCTTTATTCATTACATGTTCTTTGACCACCTTCTTCAAATATATGAATTTTGTCACCCTTGTTCCCTTGTAGTTATATGGATATAGGTCATGTATTGTGCCTTTCTATGTCTTCTTAAAGGGAGAATCCTTAATCAATAATGATCATGGACTCTTCACAAAAATGTGACAGGGCCTAAACACTAAAGTACATTAATCAAGCCTTCACGCTAAGTATAACTCATATTACATCATACATATCTACCTAACTTATAGAATATACTTGCTTTATTTCATCCGAATGGCCTCATGATTTAGGATTTATTTGGGACAGCTTTTTTTTACTATATTTTAAAGCAGATTTTTAGTACTGTTGCATCCTAGAATATTCGCGTCAGTAGAGAAATATAAAGATTAACGTCTTAGCTTTGTACGAAGATCCAACACGCAATCAGATAAGAGAACGGGTACATCATTCATAAAAAGACACCAAGATTTTTACGTGGGAAAAAAACCTCGAGGCTTAGCCAAGTTTGAATGAATCCACTATTATTTACAGTCGATTACAAATGAGTCCCTTTATTGGAAGGAAGGCCTTGGCTTGATGTAACAAAATATACATCATATAGAGTGTGTTACATGGTTGAAATAGGAAGAATCACTATTGACATATTCATTTGGTCAGAAGGACCATAGTTAGTGGGCGGCAGAGGTTAGAAGGATCGTAGTCAATAGTTGACGGAGGTCGGAAGGACCATAGTCGGCGGGCGTCATAGGTCATAAATATTATTGTCTGGTGAAGAAGATCGGAAGGACCATAGTCAGTGGATGACAATAGTCAAAAAGACCATTATCGGAGGGCAACGGAGGTTCAACATTAATTGGAGGCAATGCGAAAGTCTGGTGTTAGTTGGTGGCCGGGCAGAAAAACTACCATCAGTTGGCGGTTGGTCAGAAATCTGACGTCAGTTGGTAACCGAGTAGAGGTTTGACGTTAGTTGAAAGCCGGGCAGAAGTCCAGCATCAGTTGGAGACTGGGTAGAAGTCCAGTAATGGACGGAAGTCTAGCAATGAATGAAAGTACGACGTTGGGAAGAAATTTGGTGATGGGTAGAAGTCCGGTGTCGGGTAGAAGTCCGACGAAAGTTCAGTGATGTGTGGAAGTCCGGCGACAGGCGAAAGTCTGGTGTAGGGTAGAAATCCAGCAAGGGCAGAAGTCCGACATCAGGTAGAAATCTGGCGAGGTGCAGAAATCTGGCGTCAGGTAGAAATCTGGCGACAGACGGAATTCCGGCTTCGGTCGGTGGCCGGGAGGTGGTTGAGGAGATGTCTAGTGATAAGAGAACTCTTCCTTCTCTTCTTCCTTGGCCCTCTTTCCTCCTCCCCCTCTTGAGAAATGAGGGGTCTATTTATAGTTTTTTGAGAATGGCATGGCTAATAAATAGTGAGAATATCGAGGGAAAATTGAGAGTAGTTTGAGTAGATGGCCGATATTGATCCCCTTGATCATAGACTATTGGCTGGACATTTGAATGTCTTAATGATGTCAGAATTCAATGATCTTGGGCTTGTTGGATTCATCTCGTTGAGCCGCTCGATTCGACTATAAGCACATCACATTTGGAATCTATTTGGTAATCCAAATTATGGATTAAACCTTCTATAAATGCTTTGGGTCTTTTATTTGGACTCATTTGAACTTGGATTGAGTCAAATTTGGTGTTGTTGGGTTCGTATTTTCGAGATGTTCAATTCGACTATAAGTTTGCTAAAATTGAAGTTCAGATGGTCTCTAAATTAATTTTTGAAATTTCCAACTTGATGCATCGAGATCGTGCCTGATCAAGGTAATTTTTTGATGATATATTAGTTGCCCCACTATTTCCGGACATCGAAGCTCCAAAAATACAAAAATATACAACACAATATTTGGAATAGGTTGAATCGCAAAAAATATCAAAAAATTGCATTCCAAAATATATAAATTTGCTCCAACTTGATCATAGAAGCTCCGTTGAGTTCCAAAAGTGCCAAAATTGGATTCAGAATGTCAAAAAATGGTTTCGAGGGCCCCAAAAACGTTTGATTTGAACTGTTCGGGCCAAAAATCGAGCCCGAGTACACATGGGCTGCGAACACCGGTCGTCGCCAGCAAAGGGGCCCGCGCTCACGTGCGGGCTGAAGAGGTGCTTCACGCGCCTCTTAGGAGGGAGCAATTAAATTTTTTTATGAACGTGGGGCCCACTCTCTCTCTCTCTCTCTCTTTTATATAATAAGAAAAAGGGGGTGGTGGCTATAACCACCCCTCTTATTGAATTTTTTTAATTTTTTATATTTAGTTTTTTTTAGAATTTTTTTTCAAATTTTTTTTTTTGAGTGGGGCCTGCTGCACTTTTTTTTTCCAAAAATTGCTTTAGGGGGCCCAAAAAAATTTTAGAAATATTTTTGAAAAAATCTAAACAATTTGGAGGCAAATTTCCCCCAAAATTTCAAATCATTTCCCCCACTTTTTTTTCTATAAATAGCCCCCAAAGGTAAGGGAAAAAAATGGTCCTCTCCTCCTTCTCCCTTCTCCTTCTGACTTTCTTACAGTTGAGGCATTCCCCTATTTTTGGTCGATGCAATCCCGTACTTAAATTCAGGGCCCCTCTCCTTGTGTAGAAGTTAGATATTTTGTCTTTTCTTCTCTTTTTTTCCTCTTATTCTAACTTTCTTATAGTTGAGGCATTCCCTTATTTTTTGTAGGTAGCATCCCCTACTCAATTTCTGGGCCCCTCTCCTTATGTAGAAGTTAGAATTTTTGGTCATCCACTTTCTTTCTCCTTCTAGCTTTCTAACATTATATATATTCTACTATTTGAGATAGGCATCATCCCCTATCAAATTTCAGTACCCCTCTCATGTGTAGAAGGAGCTTTCCCCTCCTTCTTTTTTCTTCTCCTGTGTTCTTCTTCTTACATTAGAGGTATTCCACTGTATTAGATATGCGCATCCCCTATTAAATTTTAGTGCCCCTCTCTTATGTAGAAGGAACTTTCCCCTAATTCCTTTTTCTTCTACTGTGTTCTTCTTCTTACATTAGAGGCATTCCACTATTTGAGATAGGTGGCATCCCCTATCAAGCTTCAGTGCCCCTCTTTTGTGTAGAAGAAGTCACAATGAGAATTTATTCTCTCAATAGACAACTCTGACAGAAGAAGATCAACAGCCTTTGACATGCGAGGGTGATTTAAGAAGATCTGACAGTAATAATACTTGGGAGGAGAACCAATGATTTAGTAGATGGGAAGAATTTTGATGATGTTTGAGCAAAAATCTGGCGATGATCGACGGCCAAGTGAAAGTGTGGCGATGATCGGTGATTGGGCAGAAGTCTAACGGCGATCGAAGATCGGGTGGAAGTCTAATGGTGATCGATGGTCATTAGGAAATTTGATGGTGGTCAACGGCTGGGTGGAGAGCTGAAGGAGATAGTTTGAGGGTGTGCCGCTATCAGTAGTTGAGCGAGAAGCCGATAAGGGCTGATATGAAGTAAAGGACCGATGGTAGACATCATATGAATGTCTGATGATGGAGGTGGTCCAGTTACATTCTACTAAGATGATATGTATCCATACTGACATGTGCGGACATCAAATATCCCTAATTGAAGGGGTCGAAGTAGTGTGCTATGTTAGTAGTTGAGTGACATGCTAACCGTGTCAATTGAGTTGAGGCCTGATGATGATCAGGTTACAATCTTTCTTTGAAGAAGAAATTATAGGAGATGCTTTAATGTGCAGTAGTGAAGAGGTCACTTGAATCCACCAAGGATATTTGACCATTTTGAAGTTATTTTTTGCTTGATGACATTAACTTGTATGAATAATTATGGTGTTACTTTTAATTTCATCTTCTTATGAAAATAGATTTATATTTGAACCTGATGTGGAATCTATGTAACTCCAATGATATTATATATGAATTTGAGATTATTGTATAAGCCCAATGCTTATTTCTCATTTGAAATGAACTTATCATTTAGAGTAAATTTGTCCAATACTTTTTTAGGCTTTTTAGCCTACTATGGTCTTTGTATAAGATCTTTGAATAAGTGATGACCCTGTCAATCACTTGCTCTCATAGAATATTTCTAAAGAGAATGTTGTTCACTCAGAGCATTGATTAACGACATTAATAAGTTGAGAGAAATCCACAACGGATATTTGACCTATAAGAGGTTGCCTGTTAGAGGATCGCTCGATGGCTTTAACATTTATGGAAGAGGTTGAGAGAATCCACCAAAGATGCATGACTTATCTGAGGTTATATGTCATAGCATTGCTCGATGATGTTAACCTATAAGAAAGAAGGTTGAGAGAATCCACCAAAGATGTATGACATTTCTGAGGTTGTATGTCAAAGTACTGCTCGATGAAGTTAACTTATATGGAAGAGGTCGAGAGAATCCACCAAGGATGTATGACCTATCCGCGGTTGTATATTAGAGCACTACTTGATGACGTTAACTTATATGGAAGAGGTCGAGATAATCCACCAAGTATTTATGACCTATCCTAAGTTGTATGTCAGAGCACTGTTCGATGACGTTAACCTATATGGAAGAAGTCGAGAGAATTCACCAAGGATATATAACCTTTCCGAGGTTGTATGTCAGAGCACTTCTCGATGACGTTAATCTATATGGAAGAGGTCGAATCAAATCCCCTTGGGATCAATTTTTCCTTGATTAGGAGGGGGCGAATGCCATGTGTATCCTGAATCAAAGGTGAAGAATGATCTATCTTTAGACTATTACTGCTTTTTGAGGTCGAGATTAAGACCTTGCCCAAAGAGTAGAAGTCTAGCTAGGGACTGTATAAAGCTTGAAATTTTTTGGAAGCATTATTACATTTGCTAGAAGTTTTATAATCCCAAGATATCGTCTTGGATATTGAAAGAGTTGGAGAAAATTTCTTAACCACGATTGTAGTCAAGGTTTCCCCCCAGTCCATATTTAATTTTTATGAAATTGATGCAGTAATAGTTGATGCCAGGATATTGTCGTGAATGACCTTTTGAGGTTGGAGCAAAAATTGCCCCCCAATTAGGAACCATGTTCCCACAGACGACGCTAAACTATTACATCCTAGAATATTCGCTAAGGTAGAGAAATATAAAGATTAACGTCGTAGCTTTGTACAAAGATTCAGCACGCAATCAGATACAAGAGCGGGTGTATCATTCATAAGAGACACTAAGATTTCTATGTGAAAAACCCTAAAAATGGGAAAACCACGGGGCCTAGCCCAGTTTGAATGAATCCACTATTATTTGCAGTCGATTACAAATGAGTCCCTTCATTGAAAGGAAGGCCTTGGCTTGATGTAACAAAATATACATCATATAGAGTGTGTTACATGGTGGAAATAGGAAGAATCATTGTTGATGTATTCATTTGGTCGGAAGGACCATAGTCGGTGGGTGACGGAGGTCGGAAGGATCGTAGTCGATAGGTGACGGAGGTCTGAAGGACCGTAATCGGCGGGCGACGTAGGTCATAAATATTGTTGTCTGGTGAAGGAGATTGGAAGGACCATAGTCGGCAAACGAAAATGGTCAAATAGACCATTATCGGAGGGCGACGGAGGTCCGACATTAATTGGAGGCAATGCAAAAGTCCGGTGTTAGTTGGTGGCCGGGCAAAAAAATCGACATCAATTGGTGGTTAGTCAGACGTCTGACGTCAGTTGGTAACCGAGTAGAAGTTCAACGTCAGTTGACGGCCAGGCAGAAGTTTGACGTCAGTTGGAGGCCAGGTTGAAGTCTAGCAACGGACGAAAATCTGGCGTAGGGTAGAAATCCGACGACGGGCAGAAGTCCAGCATCATGTAGAAGTCTGGTGTGGGGTAGAAGTCTGACAAAAGTCCGGTGACAAGTGGAAGTCCGGCGAGGGGCGGAAGTCCGGCGTCTGGTAGAAATCCGACGAGGGGTAGAAGTCATGCATCGTGTAAAAATTTGGCAAGGTGCAGAAGTCCTGTGTCGGGTAGAAATCTGGCGACAGACAGAATTCTGGCGTCGGTCGGTAGCCGAGAGGTGGTCGAGGAGATGTCTGGCGGCAAGAGAACTCTTCATTATCTTCTTCCTTGGCCCCCTTTCCTCCTCCCCCTCTTGAGAAATGAGGGGTCTATTTATAGTTTTTTGAGAGTGGCATGGCCAGTAAATAGTGAGAATATCGAGGGCAAATTGGGAGTAGTTTGAGTGACGGCTGATATCGATCCCCTTGATCATAGACTATTAATTGGACATTTGAATGTCTTAGTGATGTCAGAATTCAACGATCTTGAGCTCGTTAGATTCGTCTCGTCAAGCCACTCAATTCGACTATAAGCACGTCACATTTGGAAACTATTTGGTAATCCAAATTATGGATTGAACCTTCCAAATACGCTTCGAATCTTTGATTTGGACTCATTTGAACTCATTTGAACTCAGATTGCATCAAATTTGGTGTTGTTGGGTTTGTATTTCCGAGACGTTCAGTTCGACTATAAGTTTGCTGAAATCGGAGTTCAGATGGTCTCCGAATTAATTTTTGAAGTTTCCATCTTGATTTTGAGTCGAGATTCGTGCCCGATCAAGATAAATTTTTGATGATATATCAAGTACAAAAAAATTTTCAGCTAGAAATTTTTGTACTACAAACTAATTTAGAAAGTAGTAAAAAAATTATCCTAAATGAAGCATTAAATTCACTTAAGTGCTGATCTATATTGATATAAGTTATTTAATAGATCAATATTTGATTTATATATAAGTTTAATAAACACATAAAATGCCAAAAACTTCGTACTTTGTGTTACTATGTCATAAATTTGAGCACTTCGAATTTATTTGATACTACAGTTTTTCGATTTATATATATATATATATTAATAATAATAAAATCCTTAATATATTTATCTAATAAATATTCAATCGGAATTATATTTAGATGAACAATTCAACTAATTCAATCATAATCAAATACTATGACATAAACAATAAAAAATGTTTCAGTGATAATTTTATATCTCAAAAAATATGAATGCGAAACAACATAGAATTTAATTTTTCTAAGTTAATCTAATTTCAGTAATTTTAAGTATCCAAAAGAAAATTAGAGACAGTGAGGAGCTATGGACCTGAAACATCAATTTTTTTCTTCTAAAATTAATAATTAATTAAACTCTTTAGTTTTAACATCAATTTTTTTCTTCTAAAATTACTCCACTAAATTTTACTGAATATATTAAATAGCATAATTTTATAACTAGGACGATATTAATTACTTAGGATTAAGATCATTCCATATATGATCATTGATATATCATCAAAAAATTATCTTGATTGGGCACAAATCTCAAGGCAAAATCAAGTTAGAAACTTCAAAAATTAAATCCGAGACCATCTGAATTCCGATTTCAGCAAACTTACAGTTGAACTGAACGTCTCAAAAATACGAACCCAACGACACCAAATTTGACTTAATCCGAGCCTAAATGAGTCCAAATCAAAGACCCAAAGCTCATTTGGAAGGTTCAAACTATAATTTGGATTACCAAACAGTTTCTAGACATGACGTGCTGAAAGTCGAATTGAGCGGCTCGACGAGAAGAATCCAACGAGCCCAAGATCGCCAGATTCTGATATCATTAAGGCATTCAAATGTCCAGTAAATTGTATATGATCAAGGGAATCAATATCGGCCGTTCATTCAAATCACTCTCATCGTACCCTTGATCTTCCTTCTATTTACTGGCCATGCCACTTTCAGAAAACTATAAATAGACCCCTCTTTTCTCATGGAGGGTGACCCAAGCAAGAAGAGAAGGAAGAGAGTTCTCTTGCCACCAGACTCCTCCTCGATCACCGCCGGACTTTAGCCTGGCCACCGACTATCGACGGACTTCCGCCCTACTACCGACGAACGCCGGACTTCCGCCCGACCGCCAATTGATGCCGGATTTTTGCCCGGCCACCGATGGACGCTGGACTTCCGCTCGATAGCCAACTGACGTCGGATTTCTGCCTGATCACGGACTGACTTTGGACTTCCATCCGACCTTCAGATTTTAATCCGACTGTTGACTATTATCTGCTCATCCTCAATTTCAAGGGCTAATCATACACTTGTAATTTACTCAAACACTATTGAAATCATTTCAACTGGATGTGACTCTGTGGTTTTTCTTTTTTCCATGATTTTCCACGTAAAATTTCTGGTGTTTCATTTTTCTTTTGTTTATATGCTGGATATCTATATGATTTGAATACTCTAAGTGAAATCATTAGATATCCAAATTAATCTTATTCTGAACTAATATAATCTATTATGTAAAATACTTTAATCCCAATGAATCCCATACTAATAGTTCGGATATAATTATCCTCTTTAAAATGGAGAAGAACTATACTGGAAATTATTAAATCAAAGATCCAAGTTTTAATTCATTAATTATAAATATTTTTAAATAATTATCCTTAAATATTATCCTCTTGTATATAATACGTATATACCCAATTAAAAATCTTACCAATAATCTTAAAATTATATTTATTAGGTATCGTGTGCATGCATTTTAATATGAAAATAAATATTATTTTATTTTATGAACCAATAATAAATATCAAAATTATTTTATTTTCATGACATAGTTCTCGACACTAATAAGAATCTTTTTGTTTTGTAACAATCTGGTATTAATCAACTTTCTTCAATTCTTCATTAAAGAGCCAACTCAACTTACTACTATAAATCTTGCCCAAGAAACAACCATTTTGTTGAGGCCTCTACCAGGAGAGATTATTACATGCGGACGTCGAATGCGTTCGGACGCAAATGAGAAAGTGTCACGTCATGCAATGCACTGTGCATTGAGTGATGTGGCGCTAGGAGTGTCAATTTTTGACACGACCCGAAACCCGACCTGAACCCGACCTGGAAAAATCCGGGTTCGGGTCGACCCGTTTATGAAACGGGTCGAGTTCGGGTTCAAGAAACCAACCCGTTTCAAAAATCGGGTCGGGTTCGGGTTGACCCGACAACCCGAAATTGACCCGAAAATAACCCGGAAATCCTCTGCCCGCGTCTGCTGCCCGCCCTGCCCGTGCCCGAAGCGTCAAGTGCCCGCTGCCCGCGTCGCGTTGCCCGAAGCCGGCGAAGCGTCAAGTCGCTGTTGCCCAAAGCGTCGGTCGCGTCAGTCGCGTGCGTTGCCCCGCCCGAAGCGTCGAGTTCGAGTCACGTCGTGCCGTCGTTGCGTCGCTTCGCGTGCTGCCGCTGCTTCCGCTGACGCCGAGCCACTACTGCCGCTGTTGCTGTGCCGTCGGGAGTAGCAACCGCCAGGAGTAGCGATCGCCATCGGGAGCCGCTGTTGCTGCGCCGTCGAGTCGCTGCTGCTGCTGCTTCCGTTTCAAAAATCCGGGTCGGGTCGTGTCAACCCGGCAACCCGCGCGGGTCGGGTCCGGGTTGAAAAAGCTGACCCGTTTGCAAAAATGGGTCGGATTCGGGTTGACCCGTTTAGACCCGGGTCAACTCGGGTTCGACCCGAACCCGACCCGTCGACCCGAATTGACACCCCTATGTGGCGCCTCCTCATTTGCATTCGGACGAATTCGATGTCCGTACTTAATAATTTATCCACTACCAGTTTGATCAAAGTAACTTGATCATATGATCATCACTTTAGCTATCGGTGCCATGTGCATAGGAGACAATTTGGACTATTTACAGCTCATGATCCAACAAGAACTTAAAACTATATTACAAAATATTAAAATCCATTGGTCTGCTTCTGTTTTTAGAAATGCTTAAGAGCTTGAGAATTTGTAGACCTATTTAGTAGTCTATAGCAGCAATCAACTGCATACTGAAAAAAAGGAAAAAAAATTAGACTAAGCACAATTAATACTTATACTAAGCATTTAAGCATGTTTTAAAAAAATTTAAAACTAGGCAAAGTCGCACATTTAAATGATGACTTATGCTGACTAGGCACAACTGAGTCGGCTAACCGTTACCAGCTGGAAAATTAGGTTTAACATAAGTCGTTGAAGTTATTGGCAACTTATGTAAGTCACTCATTCAATAGGCGACTTACATCATGAATATTTAGAAAAAAGAAGGTAAGAAATTACTATTTGGTGGCATTGGATACAAAAATAGCTGTGATTGGTATGATTGCAGGCATGTGGCTTGAGCTGTAAAGATGTTTTGTTCCATTAGTTAGTCTTGTTTGTGTCATTTTTATTATTTTTGTTATTACATGATTTTTTTGCCAGTTTCATAAATTTTTATTAAATTTGAGCTCTGTTACTCTAAAATATTTTATTTCAATATAAATATGTAGTGCAAGGCTTCCCCCAGCCTTAAGGTAGTTTGAAATTTTTTTTGCAATTTTTTATACAACACTTCGCAATGTATTCACCAATTATGGATTTGATTTGGACAACTCCCACGAAGCAGATGATTCAAAAGGGTAGCATTCATTTGAAAGAGAGTTTAGAGCTACCCACTGATGAAATACTTGAAGCGAAGGCTAAAGCTAATTAATATTTTTGGTGCTGTACGCATTTCTAGAGCAAAGATGAAGATTATATATTATGGCTTATGCATGATGAGGTTATGAAAGTTAAGATGTACAAGGCGAGCGATGATCTTAGATATGTGGGATGGAGATATGTACAATAGAGATTCGAGGAGAATAGTCGACATTGGGTTCCGTTACACTTTCTCAAGGGTCGGATTCGTGAGATCAGACGCGACAAAGAAGGTTATGTTGAGAAGATTGTTCAAAGATCAATTGTCAATGTAGATCATTATATTCTTTATCACACGTGGCGTCGTAGAGAGGATCAATTCCTGTTAGAGTCCTATAAGAAGCTAATGGGAGTTATTATGTCCGAAGATAAAAAAAAGAGTTTCTGAATACAACAGATTAGTAGTATACTCAGCAGGAGTTGAGAACAACTTCAAATGTTGTCCAACTCAAACACAACTCCAAACTCGCCTCCATATGATAATATGATATGTCTAACTGAATGTATTTGTTATGATGCTTTTTAAATCTTTAGGTTTATTTTATCTACTATTGTTAAACCTGTTTATGATAATATGTAAAAGTTCTCTAATAGTGCTTCATATCCCCATTTGTAGGTTTTGTCACTAACTTCATTTTATGTAACATTAGCTTTAAAGTTAGATTTTCTCAATAAAATTCAAAAACAAAATGTCCACTACATAACAGAAGCATAATGAAATACATATTGATAAGAGTGGTAACATCATTAGGAGTAATATTGTCAAAAGCGAACATCAGTAAAACCTAACACCATCAGTTGCTGAAATCATCAAAAGGTAACATCATATATAATACGAACATAAGCTCAGCTAACGTCCCCTATGTGGCATTTGGGGCAATGCATCAGTGCCGAGAGTGTAATACTGTGGTGGTCGGAGAGGCCTTTTACATAACATATATTGTTCCTCCACAACAAAGTCAGGCCAAGGTACATCAAGTGTCTGAATGGTGCTTGGTACAAAATCAAGGCTGAGGTATGTATGAAGATCCACTGACATCTGGTAACTAAGGATATCCTTAGAGGGCCTCTGATCAGAATACAAAAATGGGCCAGCAAATCCACTATAAGTCTGAGCATATTGGCTCATACTGAGTGGTGTATCATGTCCAGTTGTATCATCAAAGAATCATTGATCCTCAATATGTATCTACCGCCACAAGCCATGGCAAAGCTCTGCCACCATGTTTATGTCCCGCTGTGTCTGCATATCCTCAGTGCCATTGAAGTGATGTTGTAAAGTGTGCTTAGTACCAAGGAAGAAGTCCCTCTACAATAATGGCATATATTATTCAATAATTTTGCAATTAAGGGGTTAGGAACTTGATGCTAGGTTTCATATTTACGTACTAGAAGGCGCTTATAGGGAGCTCTAGGGTATGATGTGGTCGAAGGCTCAACATGTGCCTTTAACATGTATAATGTGGCCCATGACTTGTACCACTACAGGTATTGATACACAACATAATCACTACCCTCACCAAGATGCTCTATAGTAACTACATATCCTCTCCTGCTCTCCCATATGGAAATGTGGTCCTGGTGGTAAAACATTCAATCAATGTTTGGCTTCCCACGACCATCTACTCTTTTAAAGTCGGGCTCCATAGGTAAGACATCAGTAGTTGTGCATAATCTGAACTATCATAGAACTTAATCTAGCAAGTGACACTCCACCCTCTTCCAACTAATCACAGGCACTCTTGTATTTCATATATCTTCACTTGCTAGATAGATGTGTATAACCTTAGCATGAATATCTTGTATGTACGGCTCCCATATGACTTGCGCATTCAAAATTCATTTTGTTTGTTAAAAATAATGAAGCAAATAATGTAGTATTGAAATTCAAACTATACATGGCTATTAAGTAGATCATCCATCTTATCCCTATAGGTAATAATGTTACCCATAGGGAATTCTCAGAGCTGATCCTTATTCCACCAATTACAAATAAATCTCAGATAATTGAAAAAGAAATGCATGTCAATCTAGAAACAAAAAATATTTAACTTAAGTTCATACCTGAACCCAACACTCATACCATCAAGCTGTACTAGAAAGGACATACAAAGTGCTGGTCGACCAACATATAGGTGCTCCCAAGCACATATCTATAACAGCTATATGCACCCAGCTATGTTACCCCTATTAGGCCTTGTTGCTTCACTCAACTCCCTCTACAAGTGGGTCAAGACTGTTCCCCCAAGAGAGTATGTACTGAATACTGCTAAATCCTCCATAATAATCAAATATTATAAATGTATCTATAAACTTGATGTAATCGGGAGTAGATGACAACCTATGATAAACAAGATGTACGCTTGAATATGCCTCCAAAAATCTATATCGTTTAAGTCTAAGCATGCGTTACGCCAAAAAGTCCAACGCAACCACCTGAGTGGGATGTAAGTCTGTGCCTGTGTCTGACCCATATGGAATCTAGACATTATGTAGTGGTCAAAAGGGTCACGGTAGACTGCATAGGGCTGTAGATGTCTCTCTAATAGATCATCGCAGCAATTTGGCTAACTTAACCAATCTCTCCCTGGTCCTATTACTGTGTGACCCGCCAAAGCTAGACCATATATATGCAAACTTAATATCATAGCCACATCTTTTTAAGTGATGGTCATCTCGTCAACTGAAAGGTGAAAACTGTTTGTCTGCGGTGACCATTTCTCCACTAAAGCTGTCAAGAGATAGTGGTCAATCCTTAAGTACCTCATCTAGCTAACACAATCTAAACCAACCATTCTTAATATATCCATAAATCTTGGATAGTTGATCGACCAGTCATGGACCATCAGAAGATGTGATGCCGCTTCTAGAATTATTCCCTATAAAAAGACCAATTTAGTATCAGTTAATTATAATGCTTATTTATATGATAATCTCAAAGAACATAATCTAAAGGTACATACTCCATCAAGATGTGCAGCTCTATGTATACCATGCAAAGAAGCAATGCTTGGGTGAAGTTGAGCTGGGGGGGCTGCATTTCTAGTAGCCTCAACTGATGGCTCGCCGGTGGGCCATTTCTTCTTACGTCGATGTTGTTCGGATGCCATTCAACCTATAAAATTTAGAAGATCAAGGAAATAACCTTTACCATTGACAGTGAATAATATTGCATTACGTTAAATTAACATGAATAATGAAATCAATTCTAAGACTTAATAATGTATAAAATAAATGAATTTTGACGAGAATTTAAAGATATTTGTAAATCCACATCATAAAAATCATTATCAAAGTTAGATGAGTTATTCAGCATACATGATCATTAAAACTTATATTGCTAGTTGTTCAATTCAATCATTTGTGAGCTTGCGAACCAAGCTTATCGAGCCACGAGCTTGAGCTTGAGCTCAAACTCGAGCTCGTTTATTAAACGAGCTCGAGTTCGAGCTTGACGAGGCTCGCTCGCAAGCCCGCTCGAAATTCTTAAATTTAAATATTTTTTAAAAAAATCATAAAAAACTCATATGTATATTTTAAATTTCTGCCTATTAAAATTTCAAAATCCCACGAGTATTTCAAATTCTTAAATCTCGTCTGATTCTGAAATCTTAATTGCCTCTCTCTCTCTCTCTCTCTCTCTCTCTCTCTCTCTCTCTTCCTCCTGCAGTAGTTGTAAGGTGAATTAATATCGCAAATTAGTTTTTCGGGGACCGTGCGTGTTGGTAGGCGAACTAGACCGCACTAGAGGCTCGAACTCGTTTGCGGTGGAATGAGTCGAGCTTGAGCTTGATTTTTGAGCTCGACTTAAGTTCGAGCTTGAGTTTGATATTTGACAGTTCAGCTCGACTCGAACACCTCCTGACTAAAGCTCGACTCCACTCATTTGCACCCCTATGTGGGACATAAAAAGGTTGCATGAAGCCATGAAGACTATATTGGTATAAGAATTTGGACTATAAATTTAGACTTATTGGGTTGATTGGGAAGCAAAATCTTTTAATATGTATTATAAATTTATTATAAAGTGAATTACAAAATAATAATATATTTTTTTTAATATTATAAATTTATATATTATATTAAATATTATTCTTAATATAAATTGTATTTATATTTATATTTATACATTTATATTATATATGTTTAAATTTGGTAGATATGTTTAATGCTTAGATATTTATATTTATAATATACATATACTTATAATATGCCCAATAATATTTATATATTAGTTAATAATAATTTATTTATTTATTTATACGCTATAAAAAATAATTGTATCTATTAATTAATAATAAATTATTTTTATATAAATAATTTTTAGATATAAATTTATAAAATAAATTTGGTATATAATATATAGATGAAAAATATATTTAAACATATAACATAAATTAATAATAATTTATATTAAATTCATAAACTTATATTTGAATTAAATTTATATTAAGTATTTAAAATAAAATAGTAATAGTATTATGTTAATTTTATTAATTTTAATAATATTATTATTTATTATGTCATCCGGTTCGACCCGATTTGACCTGTCGAACTGTGAACCTCTCAATCTTCGGGTTCATTGTCCACTCCTGTTTTCACAACCTTGAGTTTACTTTTATCTCTTTTAACATAGGTCATATCTAATACATTTACTCTCCTAACTGAGTCATGAAAGACCTATATTTTATGTAACCAAACCATCCAAAGTGATTCTCTCTAATCTTTTATTTGTCACTCGAGCTACTCCAACCTTTTCATATCTATACTCCTTTTGCATTCTATCTCTGAGTAAAAATACTCATCCACCTGAGCATCCTCATCCCCTAAACACTTAAACTTAATCAAACAAATTAAAATATTAAGAAAAATGACTCAGTTCAAACGTTTGATCGAAAGATAAAGATAATTTTCTATATTTATGCAATTATCAGAATCATCATAGTCCCAGCGCACCATCAATGATGAAGGTGACTTTTTGAAGTGTTACCAACCTCAACTTCCTTAAAGCTGTCTCTTTAATACTTTGCAAAATAGATTAAGTGCAAAGCTATACATTTTTTCCTGACGCCTTTTATGGCTATCCTTTGATGAATGATAAGCGAAGTAAATGTTAAAGAAGATCGATGATCCAATTCCCAAATTGGTAAACAGATTTATACGTTTATTTCATAAACTCTGCATTTCAAGCCATTCAATGTTGTTTAACACAAAGTAGCCCATGTTTTGTTTCACAAAAATACCTTAAATTTCACTTTTTAAAAAAAGATCTTAAATTTAAATTTGATTAAGGTTTTGTTTGGGACAGCTTTCTTACTGCTTTCTAAAGTAGTTTTTTAGTATAAAAATTTCTTGAACTAAAAATTTTTGCATTAGAAAGCAAGTTTAGAAATCAGTAAGAAAGCTGTTCCAAACAAAGCCTAAACCCGAGCGAACTTTGATTAGCATATCCACTCGAACTATATTTAAAAAATGTGTACTTACAAGTGAGCAATTACATATATGATGTTTTGATTTTTATGAATAGAATAGAAAAATACAATAACTCTTAAGTTTCCATCTACAATTTACCTAAAATAGTAGGAAATACTGAGGCTGAAAAAAGATATTTGGTCAAATTGTTAGGCTGTCAAGATTTGTAAGGCAAAGGCCGTCTTATGCCTTACCTTCCCTTGCTGGATCAAGTTGCCTTGACTCTTAACTTCTGCGGCGATTCTGAATCATTTTCAATCTGCCTTGCATAGGAAGCAAGCTCGGTTAGGAATGAGAATAACATTGAAAGCAAGGAAAGCATAATCACCTTTCTCAAAATAAAATGATAGCATCATATATATATATATATATATATATATATATATATATATATATATATATATATATCAGCATTATTTGTATAAAATACTTAAAACAAATTGCTTACTATAAAAAAATAGAATAAAATTTATTCTCATTATTATTTGATTAGATGGATCAATCAAAATTCCTTCTAATGATCATGTGCATGAAATTTTTCTTAATTTTGATTGATTCATCTAAAAACAATAAATCTCAAATAAAATTTTTTATTTTATTTTATTTGGAACATTTAGATCAATAAAGATAAATTCATAAACACATCACATACATAAAATTCGAACCTAAAATCTCTTAATTGATAGTAAAAACTCCCAACAAAAAAAAAGCAGCTTACCTTGGCTTGTTGGTTGAGACTTTGGCTTCCAACTAAGAGGTGTTGGATTCGAGTATTTGTGTATGCGTTGTATGCTTAATTGGCCTAAATGTAAAAAAAAAAAAACAAACAAACAAAAAAAGAATTGCATTGATTTTTTTTGGAAGCCCCACAACACTTAAAAACTTAAAGGTTTTTAATGATTTGGGAGCAGTTGGTCCCAGAGCCAAGCAACCTCAATGATACAGCCTACAAGAAAAGCAGTGGGCTCAGGCTGCTTTGATTAGGTTAGCTTTTGTGGGGTCTTTATGAGGCCTGCAAAAAATATAGTGGTGCTTAGCTAAAATCATAAAGGAAAGAAAGCATCCATATACAGATATGCAAAGCAAAACCTTTATTGAATTTACATGTCAAATAGCCAATACACGGTGGGTTTTAAGCAAAAATCACAACCCAGTTCCCCAACATCAACCGACAAATACAACTCATGACCAAACAATCAAGAAGAAATAAGCTGCCACACTGCACCAAAAATACAATCATCAAACATATAAAACATATTTGCTTTAAAATATATCTGGCACTAATCTCCCCATTTAAAACACAGGAAGGCTAGTCTTAGCACACATGCATAATTGCTCTCTCTCTCTCTCTCTCTCTCTATATATATATATATATATATATGAGAATTTACATGCATATTATATAATTTTATATATATATATATTTAACATCTAAAATTTAATATTTATTTATATAATCTTCAAATTTTTAATTTTTATTAAAAATATGATTTAATATTAGTTTCTTAAAAAAATAGATTTTTAGAGATATAATTTATCTAAGATATTCAATATTATATTAATATATATTAAATTTTAGATGTTAGATATATAAATATATAAAAATTATATAGGCATGTAAATCCCATAGTTAATGATCAGCAGCCGCGAGCCAACATCTCACGATAATCTATCTCATATTGCAGCAAGGCAAAGCGGCTTTGTCTCCGTAGCTGTTCATAAAACCTCCTGATAAACTCTTCAGCCTCGTCATCCACCTCATTGTTTTCGAATGACACTTGTCTGCTCTCCTCCTCTGCCTCCTCTTCCTCCGCCGAGGAAACAACCGAGCTATTTGGCGAGTAATCAAGCCTAGCCACGGTGGCTGAGGAAGAAGGAACTATGGGAGGCCTTTCATCGTCCTCTTCGGCCATGGCACTAATGCAGGGGAAATAGTTGCGGTGTGCACTGCGCTTGGCATGGAAAAAAACAGGATTTGGGCTGTCGCTGCAAGAGAATTCATATTCCTGTAGACCATATCCATAGCCACGCGGCCGGGCGTGGTGGTGAATATTGAAGACGTGGTTGCCGAGAGCTTTTCCCATGAGCTTTCCCCGCTTCATCAAAAGGTTTATGTCTATGATTAGTTTTCTCTTGGAGATGAGGCCTTTTCTTATCATGAAGAAGGCTACACGGAGGTAGCTCCGAAGGCGCTTTGCTGCTAGTGGAGAGTGGAGCTTCATTGATGATGGATAGGTAGAGGGTGGTGAGGGTTTCTTGACTCTGCGAGGTTTGGGAAAAACCTCGCAAAGAAGAGAACCCTCAGTGGAGAAGGAGAAGAAGGGATGATGGTTATTTATGGAGAAAGGTAACGGAGGGAAAGAGGATGGAAGAGTGGTGGAAGGTGAGAAGTAAAAGAAAATTTAGATAGGAAAGGTGACAGTTTGGTAGAGAGGAAGAGTGAGACGGGAGGGGACCTGAGTGGTTTGTATTTTATGATATTTGTGATAGGGCCAACACAACTGACTTTAATATCTCTAGCACTCCTTTAATTTGGATTTGAAGTTGTGGGAGAAAGAACAAGTTTGAATTATTGGTTTGGCTTAGAAATTTGGAAATATAGGTAATAATTTAATGTTTTTTTTTTACGAAATTTTGAAAAGGGTCACCGCTTATCTAGTTAGTAAAAGAAACGCAGGCAAATATTTTTTTTATCAGTAGAATTGTTAAGGATAAAAAATATATTTAGGAAATAGCTTTTCTTTTTTTGTTTTATCAAAATTTGAGGATAACATTATTATAGAAACAGATAATGAATATATAAAAGTATACTATTAAATTTATTTATCCTTTGATAATAAAGATGTAGATTAAATAAATTATTTAATACATTAAAATTTAAATATCAGAACTGAATTATTTTATTGTGATTAATTATTTTATAAACTACTCTTATTTATGAATATCAACATGTTTTACTACATAATAATTTAGGTATTAAATATTTAAATTTTAAAAAATATAATAATACTATTAATAAATTTGATCTATACATATTAAATATTCAAAAAATATCAAAATTTTTTTAGTTTAAATAGTTTTATAAAAAAATTAATTTTAATTTTATATACTAAAAAATTAGGAGAAATATACCTAAATAAACCTCTAGTGATTAACGACATGTTAACATTTGAACAATTAAAACTTAGAAACTTACGAGCCTTACGTTATGACAACACAACTCACACAATTAATCTTGTATGTCGACTACATAATAATGGTGGTCACACCATCGTCCATATGACGGATGACGAGGTCTATGACTTTGTTCTGATTGAGGCTAGGAGGAGGACAATCATAGTGTATGTTGAGTTTGAAGAGTTACCCACACAAGCAGCTCAAACAGATTACTAGTGGCCTGTGGAGTTTGATCCCCCCTCCCCCCCTCATATTCTAATATTCCATTCATGTGTACAAGTTCCTATCGAGCATGTCCTCATATTTACTTCACACTTAGTCAATCAACCAACAACATAATAGGTCATTACTAGTGTATAACTTATGTAGGCCTACCCCAATAATGGTTGATCCACCATCAGTACATTGCTTAAGTGTAGGAGAGTCGCCAACGATCGACTTTAGCTTCCCAAACTACATACTAGATTGCACTCCATGTCGTACATTAGTGGAGATCATGTTACTTTTGAAGCGCGTGCAACCCATGAAGCAGAAGAGGTTCAACCAATGCAAGCGACTTATGAGACCATGGACAGTGGGACAAGTGAAAGCTCAAGTGGGGAGCCCAATGCACCTGACAAACCTATTCCATGAAAAATGTGGAGCTTGTAGTCCTTGGACATGAACTCATTGGAATAATGCAGCATAGAAAATGAAAAATCTTAAAAATATGATAGAAAATAATGAGTTCATCAAATTCATACACACTACTGAGGAGTGGGATGCTGATGAAGTTGTTGACAGTCCGATTGGATGAAAGTAGGAGATCCTGGAGGCTATAATTCAATATCATATTTACGAGTGAATGATATTCACGAGCAAGGAGGCACTAAAGTGCGCTCTTAATGGTTAGTCCATAATAAATAAAATTGAGTATAAGAATTCATGCTTAAATAAGCAACGACTAACTGTCACATGCACTCATCACGACCATCAATCTCGTCCTTGTTTATGGCGCCTCCATGCTGCTAAGAGAAAGTGCCTTGGTGGAGTTTGGAAGATTTCATCAATCTCTTGTTACCATACATGCACACATCTGATCATGTCTTCCATGCACCATAATTGCACTTCAAAGTTCATATGCCACTACATAAGTGTTGTGTTTAGGCAATAGTTAGATTTGAAGCTAATAGAGTTTATTGCACCAATCGAGTCAAAAATTGACATCAAGGTCTCATACATGAAGGTATGGGATGCCAGTAAGAAAGCGATACATTTGAGTTTTGGGTGTTTGGAGTCCTATACCTCCTTATATTGGATGATGGAAGCAATAATATTGGCCATTCTTTGATTTGTGTATAGTATTCAGGTGAACCATGACATTTATTGCAAAGGGATATTTTGGTCTTTTGGACCCAATACATGTATGGATGGAAATACTATCATCCAATGTTATGCCTAGATGAAACATTTTTTTAGGTAAATACAAAGGTACACTAATAGTAGCTATTGGTATTGATTGGAATGGTGGGTTATATCTGCTTACTTTCGCATCAGTTGAGTCTAAATCATTCGAATCTTGGAGCTAGTTCCCAAAGATGCTTTATGATTTTATTGGTCTAATTCAAACTCTTCGAGATCTATGCATTTTCTTTAATAATCATCCTGGGTTACTATGTGGATGCAATTCATGGGCGGCACACTACGTTATCTGTGTCACCTTCAAGAGAATTTTAAGAAGGCTTTAAGTTGTCTCATAATCACTGATTGCGATGTCGTTTGTGATAAAATGTACTGGGTAGAAAACACATAAGGCATTAATGAGCATAACCTACTCATGGTCGATATACATAGTAGAAAGAAAGAAGCATTTGACTAGTTGTTAGAGAGAGATGTACTTAAGTGGATTTTCTCACATGATGGTGGCTTTCGATATGGCATAATGATAAAAATGTTTCAATAGAGTTCTGAGAAGGGCTCATGGACTTCTTATTCAAGTTCTTGTCATGGAAATTTACTATAATCTTATCACCCTTTTCCTTAAGCTATCAACCAAGGTGGAGGAGTGGATTTGTTTAGATAATTCAACTTTTGTTCCCTGGATGAAGTTTGCCATGCAAACCGCTTAATGTCATGCATGAAGAAGCCCAAATCTAATACAAATTAACAATCATGAGTTCTAGGTGTTTGACATATCCTATATAGGGCTTATTATGTGGTCATTACATACCCTCATACATGCACATGTACATGTGGTCAACCGTAAATATATCATATCCCCTACATACATGCTATTATTTATGTGGGTGCCAAACATTGGGATTATAACTCATTTGTCTCCCCCATATTACCTACTAGAATTTTACAAAAAAAGTTACTCGAGTTTATTTTATGTTATACCTGATACAGGTTTGTGAACTATCCCTATAATGGCATATAACGGAGATGATATAAAATTATCCCAGCTGATGTGAACCTTATTTTATAATAATTTATTTTTTCATAGGTATGGCGGATCATGCAGATATATCTAAAGCTCCACATGCTCAATGTAGAGGTGATTACTCATAGGGACATGATAGCAACTCAAATGTTCAACAAAAATAATAGTTCATTGAGTGTGACTCATAGAGCATCAAACTTAGATGAGGTATGCTTATTTTCTTAATAAAATTAAGAACTATGTATATTTCAAAGTTTTTCTCACCTAACTCTACATTATATATGCAGTTTATACAGCTTGGGGCCTTAGCACACTTACAGATGGCACGTGAGTGGTTAGTTCATTATCCTCGCTTCATACATGTACTTCATATTATGTACATTGATTCAATCTGGTGCTTGCATTTCATCAAGTTGGACCATTACTTGCTCGTATCCTAGTAGAGTGGTGGTGCCCCCTAACAAACATCTTCCACCTTCTCGTAGGGGAGATGATGATGACATTACAAGAAGTTCAAGTGATTTTGAGCATTAGGATTGCAAGTTCTACCATGATTGATCCCATAATGGTTGGAGATGGATTATGGTGGTTTAGATGGCCATAATGCAATGATGAGCTTTTGGGAAGCCACTTGGACCCAAATGCCACATATCATCACCTAAAGGAGCATAAGGTTGAGGATATCTTTATAATGATTCATTCATAGGCCCATTCAATACTACCTCTTCACTGGATTAGATGGATATGTTACAGAGAAGCTTACGATGATTTATCGTATTATACATTCATGAGACATGTTAGGGAATATATTTTATACATGATTGGTTATTGCCTTCTACCCGATACTTCTAGTTCACATGTGTATGCAACACTTACCATTGCTTGAGCAAATATTGGTTTTTGCCCAATATTCCTTAGGTGCATCTATCCTAGCTTATCTATATAAAAAGCTAAATATATTAACAAAACTAACTCGATTGTATATAGCTAGATGTCTGCTTCTCCTACAGACTAGGCTTGGGAGTGATTACATGTTGGATGACCAACCCTTCATGTTCCTTTCCCTCATTACATTATTTAGAAACCACTTGGATTCAGGCATTTTAAAATTTAGTTAAGTTTATTATAATATACATATAAAATTAATTTTTCAAACTTATCAATGTAATACAAGTGGGCAGAGGATAGGGTTAGGGAGGTGACAGCAAGGAACACAATGACTTATATAGCTGAGATGGATGACCTTTAGTAGAGATAGGTATGTAATTATGTAATAATCATATAGTTAAATTCACAAGTATTATAATTATGCAATGATTTTTGGACAGCTCATGTCCCCTTTATTAGTTGGAAGTGTGTGGAATGACATCTACTCGATAGGGTGATGTGGTCGTTTAAGGGTGTTTAGTCTTGTACAAGTGAGCCCATGGAGAGAACATTTTGGCATGTGGATGGCCAAGGAAGAGCTAATGTTGATTAGCTACAACACTACCGAGCAAACATTAAACTATGGAATAATTGACGAGCGCATCTAAAACATGTAAGGTAGCCAGAAGGAAATAAAAAAGTTGAGTTATATATATATTTATAATGGTATAGATTGTGGGCTTCACTGTACTTATTAAAAGTGCCAATGCAACTGTCTAAGACTTTATATATGCTCATTTATAGATTGAATTGGCATTTAAATGTATTAGTATCTGGAATAGATTACTTATTATGTATCAATATGTTGGTCGATTACTTCTTACATACTTAAGGCATTGGCAAGGCATTTGCTGGGGACCACGGGGAGAGTGTAAGCTAATTAAGTAAGGATATAATGAGATTGCGGAGATGGATAGATAAGTGGAGAAGTCAATGTATATAGATTACATTTCTCTTAATGCACCTATTCAGACTGAGTTATAGTCACAACATCATCGAAGAGGTCATCACATACAATAGTCTACTTGGAGATCTACGTCCGATGTTCTAGGCTCACACAGAAATGTGGTTGATCCTTTGAATATTCAATGTATGTAGGATTAGTTCATGATGTGAGGCCTTATAGTATCATGAAAAGAGGGCCATCAATAATGTGGGTGTGAGGCACATCAACTGATATTGGGGAAGGTGCATGGGGTGGAATATTTTTGACCAACAATAGGGTAGCATTGGCGGTAATGGCACATCTTCAAATGTCCCATAACCTTCATACAAAATGAGTATCCCCAATTGGATAGCCCCCTTCGGCTTGCTAACATCTCCAACCTAACAAGTCTTACTTTTTCAATAATAAAAAATATGCATAGGTTCTGCATAAGAAGAGGGAGAGGGTATGCATGAATAAGAACCATAGCTCCAGAGGAGGTCTAGGCGAGGACCTTCAAGGTATACCCCTGACATAGATATTATCCCACGGAGGAGGACTTAGATGTTGTGAAGAGAGATGGAATCATGTGATTATATATATTAAACTTTGATGTTTGTTAAATTCAACATATTGAGGTTATCTTGAGTCTGTATAATTTATATGAACATTTTTATTGCATTATTTATTAGCATTTTGAATAATTCATAAATTATAAATAAACAAAAAAGATTTCATAGAAGAATTTGACAATAACATTCATAAGATAGCCTTAAAACATGATTCATTCTAAACAGTTAATGAAGCTAAACTTCATAATTATTTCTAAGACAACACAATAAAATATAGGCAACATAAAAAGTACTACAAAGTTTTACTTTTCCTTAAGCAATATATGCACCTGTGCTTGGAGTTTGGTTTGAGTTGGACAACAATGAAAGTGAAACTTGAACTCTTATTGAAGGTCTTATCAGTCCACACCATTTAAAATCTTCCTTTTCTTACCTCCAGGCAATAACATATTCATCTGATGATTATAGAAGTCCAAAATGAAATCTTCATCACCTAAAACCATGGATGATAAATAATAACATCGTCAAGATCTAGTGGTGGCCTTTCAACATCAGTAGAATTATCATATTCTCTTTCATGTCGTAACTCATGATAACACATCTGAAGAAAGTGAAGGCCAACAATATGAAAATTGTGATATATGCAACCAAAAGTATTTAAGAAATCTCCTGTCTTATTGGCGTCTAACCTCATATCTTCATCATGCAAATGCAAAAGTAAAGAATCCTTATTATCCATTCGTTCACGCATGTAACACCTAAAAATTTTGTTTGCTTTCGCTTTTAGCTCTAATAGAGTATCAAAATTCTTAGCCATATGGTTCTGTAGTCGTGCACTATCCATTATTTATTTCATGCAGATGCCTCTAACCTTCTCTAAACCTAGTCAATGTATTATAATGAAAAATAGATAAAATTAAAGAATTTAACTATTTGGCAAAACAAACCTAATACATAAAACTCCACTTGATGTTCAAGACCACTTGCATATGTATCCCTTATATACACGAGGTTGAAGAAACCAGATATTAACACTCAAATAAATAATTGCTTTATGCAAACGTACTCCAACTGCTACAAGAACATTTCATTAAACATTATAATTTTACAGCTTACTTAATGTGACAGGTTGCTACAAATAATAACTTCAAATAAATGACCTTAATGAAAAATCAGACAATAACTTCTAATGCTAGAAATAAAATTTTGCAAGGAATCTAATGACATCAACATTGTCCAACCTTTAATAACCAATGCACATTTGTAAAAATATCAATTATGTAAATCTACTATATCTATTATAACATCAGTTGATTTGATATTGCGGCTTTACAGCTCATGTAATGTGACAAAATTAGTGCCAGCAACAACAACAAAAGAATAACCTTAATGAACAATGAGATAACTAGTACATGATCCTATGCTTTGAATATTACTTTTTCCAGAAATCCGTTGTCATTAATACTTATCTGCCTATGCTCTAAATAATATATTAATTATTCTTACTACCACAAAATTCTATATATATATATATATATATATATATATATATATATATATATATATATATATATATATATATATATATATATATTATTGCCTAGAAAATTTAATTAATCTTAAAAAAAATAATAATTCATGTAATAATTCAATTTTACTGCATTAGTTAACTTTGGGCAGACCTAAATAAATAATTATCTTCATTTAAATTAATAATGCAAAAATTCATTTCAAAATATTATAATTAATTATTATTAAATCTAACTAATGTAAGAGAAGGTTAAATTGCTTTACTTTCAATTCAAAAGGTCATTATTATTACACAATATTCATTAGTTAATTATAATTAATATGAAAATTAATTAATCTATATAATTTGTAAATAAGATTATACACTTTTGAAGGATAGCAATAAAAAAACACATACAAAAAAATACACACAAAAAATTGCGTTTTAATATAAAACATAAAAAAATGCATTATAATAGAAAACGCAAGAAAATCTTTTCGTTTTCATAAGAAAACACAATTTTTTTAAATATTTTCTATTAAAATGCAAATTATAATTGCGTTTTAACGAAAAATGCAAAATACTTTTTGCACTTTGGATCCTTTTAAAATTGCTTCTTAATCATGTTCCTTCTTCTAACTATATCTTAAATAATGATCCTTTTCAAAATTTCACCTTTTTTTCTTCCATTTAATTAAAATTAAAATTTGTTAGCATTATTTGTTTCATATTTTATTAAATAAATGTGATAGGTTATCAATTTTAAAAAAATATGGGCGAGTATTACTAAAATTAATTTAGTAATCTATCCATATATCTTTCTGCAACCACTCCTGCTAAGTAGAACAGAAAACTATAATGAAAGTACGAGATGCGCCAAGAGGGGGGGGGGGTGAATTGGTATTTTAAAATTTAAACATAAACAAGAGTTCTATTTTTTTTGTATTTTTAAAATAGCAATTTAACAATTTGAATGCGAAAGCTAGTAGTTCGTTCACAACAGCAATATTGGTGATATAATTTGCGAATTTCACAATACAAGATCAAAATCAAAATTTTTCACCAAGCAATTAATACTGTAAATAAAATGCGTGAAAAATAAAGAGCGGTAAAAAGAAAAAAAGCACACCAGAGATTTTTATAGTGGTTCGGTCACTTGACCTACGTCCACTCCCCGGAGTCCTCTACTCCGAGATTTGCACTACTAAAAGTTGACTCTCTTTTTGCTCCCTCAGCAAGGCGGAGAAGCCTTTACAAGACTCACTTTCACCTTCCCCGGTGTGGCGGAGTACCAAGCACTATGTCACCCTCCTGGTGATGGCAGCAGACCTTCTCCTTTTTCTCCCTCCCGGAGACGACAGAGTACCTTGATGATGTTGATCTTGAAGCCTCTCTTCTCTAGAGAACTTTCCCAAGACTCCCCAAAGCCACAAGAGGAGCAAAGCATACAGCTAGCTTGGAGCCACCGTGTGATCCCCTCACACTCCTTATCCCTCACGCTCAAGCTCACCTTCACCTTCCTCTCACAAGCCCTAGATCTCTCCAAAGAAAACTTCTCTCTCAAGAGTCCCTTCCTCTCTCAATGCCTCTCACAGTAAGAAGACAGACCAACAACAACCAATTGAAAAATTAAAGTTCTTTTTAAATCAGGCTTCAGAAACCCTAAATATTTCATCTTTTTCATCTTTATTCATACAGTACGATATAAAATCGTACAATACGATCAGTTCAAATACTGCATTGTCTAGTATGAGCATAGACGAACAGTTCTCAAATTCTATAAATATCATACTGTACGATATGTATATTGTACATGACGATCATATTGTTTTCAACTGTTCGTACAGCATGACCTGTGGGATGATCTCTGGGACAAGCAAATTCGTCTCTAACCATCGTCCAGCACTGCACTGTTTGTACAGTACGATTAGTTCATTTTCAGGATATCGTCTAGTACGATATGAATATCATCAAGGATGAATAGAATAAAAAACCTTGGTTTCGTCTGATACGATTAAAGGGACGAATGAAATCGTCTCTAACCATCGTACAGTACGATATAATATCATACAATACTATCAAATTTAATTAAGAAACTAAAGTTTTATTTTCTGATTATGGGAGATAATTTTGATAAGTATTCAAATAATCGTACAGTACGATCTGGATCGTACAGTATAAATAGTTCACAAAATCAAAATTATAAACATACCAAACTTATTCTGGCGGCTAGGGTTTTTTAATTGAATCTTATCGTACAGTACGATTACCATCATATAGTACGATTAGGTTACAAATCTAATCTTCTGAAAATAGTCGTTAGCTTGAGTATTAATGATCCATCATATAGTATGATTGAAAATCATACAGTACGATAAGTTTGAAAAAAAAATTTTAACATGAAAACAAATCTCCCTCTGTGTGTGTGCATGGTTGTTCCTTTTACATACATACTTTTGTGACAGACTCAAGAAAATAAAAATAAAGAAAATAAAAATTATAAGTTTTTTAATATCCTATTTTACCCAGTTTGAGTCTCCAGCAACCTTGAGCAGTGTGTATCTGACCTGAAATGTTAGTGCTCATAGACAAAGATAAATATTTATACTCTTAAAGGAAGTCCATATAAATTTAGTAAGTATTAGTTGTCACCATCAAAATTAAGTGCTCGGGATCCTGGATTTCAACAATCTCTCCCTTTTTGATGGTGTCAAATAATATTTTCTGATGGGCATAATTATTATGTCTTCCTTAGCTCCCCCTTAGAAGGATAATTTATTTTAAAATAGGAGGAGAAAAATAAATATTTTTTTATTTATAATAAACAGAGTAAACATAATAAGAACAGAGTAAACAAAGCAAGAGCAATATATAAATAACTGATATCATTAATAGTATGGATGGAACAACATAGAAATGTCTCCCCCTTTTGACAGCACCAAAAAGGGAAGAACAACAAGTATAAATAAGAATAAAAGTAACTACAAAGACAAGTAACTAATAAAAGAAAATACAACACAAGCAAACTAAAATATTCAAAATTTGGGATCCTGATCCCGAGGTTGTGGTGGAGGTCGTGGAACTACTTGAAAGTACTGATGGAGGGACGCGAACTGGTGATCTATGGAGGTGAAGCGTTCCCCAAACCATTTCATGTCACTTTCATGCTGTTGATGTTATTGAGTAATGTGGGAATCCAGCCTAGTTTCCAACCGATCAAGGCGTTGAATAATGTCATCGTGAGGATAGGCAGGATAGACAGGTCCAGGCGGATGTATTGGTGGTGGTGGAGGTGCGTCGGCAGGAGCAGCAGCCTCTTCTTCATCAAAATTGGGATCAGCGTGAGCGTCCCCCCGATGGAATAAGATACAAAAAGAGGTATCTGAATAGAAGATAGAAAGATGATATGGAGGTAGAGGATAATGAAGTTGATATTTTGCATCTAGGATGTAGCCTATGACATGTCCAAAAGTAAGATTGAGTTTTCTTCGGGCACTTGGATAGCGAAAAGCAGACAGGGTATGGATATAATCAAAAATCATCCGAGCTTTATTGAATTGGGTTCCCGACATTATTAGGTAAGTGACCATAGACAGCAGTGGAGTAATGTGTATGCGGTCTCCAGCTTTGGGTATTATAGGTGTGCGAAGAACATGTTGGATAACGCGTGCATTTTGATTAAGGGTTTGGATAAGGGGCAGGTGTTGATTGGATGAGACATTTCTAAGTGTCATGTTAATTGAGGTCCAATCATAATCATTTATGAGCAAAGATTGGGGACGAGGGCCTTTAGTGGATAGGCCAATGTGTTCAGCTATGTCGTTTATAGTGATAACGACGTGTTGTTTGCATACATAGGAGGTAAAGGTTGTGTTCTCTAGGTAGATTTGTAGATTTGCAAGAAATTCAAAAAGAAGTTCGGAGTGGAAGGGAAACGCGAGAGTCAACAAAAATTAAAGAGTGGTGGAGGCGAAAAGATTCATCACCTCGAAGTTCAGAGCCGCCTGATTTAACATACAAGACGGGGTGATTTTAGCTTCTTTAAATTTGTTATACGCTTTCTCATCGACAGCGAAGAGAAAGCGGTCGTCGAACCGCCGAGAGGAGGAAGAGCTCCCCATGATCATTCGGCTTCGCTTGCTTCCACCAGACATTGATGAGGAAGTGGATGAAGAGATTGAGAAATTTGAAGAGGATTGAGTGAGCATAACTAGAGAATGCTTCCAATTTATAAAATTTGTGAAGTATCATACAGTACGATAAAGGATCGTATAGTACGATATGTGCAATTATTTCTTCTGGATGACTTTTCAGAAAAAGAGAGTCAAATCATACAGTACGATCAGAATCATACTGGATGAATGTGAGTGAGAGGCGTTCATCCCGAGAAGTCGTCTGAACGACTTTTGATAAAATTAATCGTATAGTACGAACAGGTGTTCGTACAGTACAAACGGTATTTATTTTCGTACCGACCGAGTTTAAATTCATCCCAATCATATTGACACATGTATTGTATCGTACGATGAGTGGTTCGTACAATACGAAGCCCAATAATATGTATCGTATAGTACGAGTGGTTATTCATACAGTATGATATGTATAAGACAGGATAGATCTGAACCGTTGATGGAGTAGAAGGCTGAGATTTGAGTATGTTTGGGATGATCGTACAAGATGATATTGGATCGTACAGTACGATGTGCAGAGAAATTCAAGGTTTAGGCTTTAGCAAGGTGAATGTGAGAGGATCAGGAAAGTCCCTTTTTTTTAATTAGAAAAGACTAATCACACAAACACATTTTTTTTGTTTTTATTTTTTTTTGTTTTAAGCTTGAATGTCTATGACACCTAATTTTATTCTCAGGATACTAAAGGTGTCATAAGCTAACAGTTTTGTAAAAATATCAGCCAATTGATTTCTAGTTGCAATGTGATGCAGTTCAATATCTCCTTTGTCTTGATCTATATTTGTGGGTTCAATCATAGATATAAACGCAGAATGACTAACCTCTTTCCTAAGTCCATACCTAGTTTTTACACCTTCTGATGGGTCTCCTAAGATCATTTTTTTAGGATGACTAGAAGAATATTTTCAATCTCTAGGCAGTTGCTCCTAAGGTTCTGCCCTAGTCTCTATGGCAATGGTTTCTACTCCCTGAATAATCTCAACTTCTTCTTCTTCATGATTAGATTCAGAGATCTTATTGGATTCATCAAATACCACATGGGTAGACTCTTCTACTACCAGGGTCCTCTTATTAAAGATTCTATAGGCTTTACCTACAGATGTGTAGCCTAAGAAAACCCCTTCATCAGATTTAGGATCGAACTTTCCTAGGGTGACTTGCCATTGATTAAGATGAAACATTTGCAACCAAAAATATGTAAGTGGAAAAGATTAGGTGTCCTACCCTTAAGCAACTCATAGGGTGTCTTATTAAGTTTGGATCTAACATTTATCCTATTTAGAACATAGCAAGCAGTATTCACTACTTCTGCCCAAAAATATTTAGGAAGAGTGTATTAAGCTAACATTGCCCTAGCAGCTTCAACTAAAGTTCTATTCTTTCTTTCTGCTATTCCATTTTACTGAGGAGTCCTAGGGGCAGAGAATATATGTTCTATTCCTATCTCTTGACATAATGATTCAAACTTATCATTCTCAAATTCTCCACCGTGATCATTATGGATTGCCATAATTTCACATCCTAATTTTCTTTGAATCCAAGTAGAGAAAGTTCTAAACTCTTCAAATGACTCACTCTTATATGCTAAGAATTTTACCCAAGTAAACCTAGAGTAGTCATCCACTATCACAAATCCATAAGATTTCTCTCCTAGGCTAGAGGTACTAACAGGTCCAAAAAGGTCAATGTGTAGAATTTTTAGTGGCCTAGTGGTGCTGATATCCTTAATTGAATGAAATGATGATTTCACTTATTTTCCTAGTTTGTAGGTATCACATAGATGGTCCTTGGTAAAGTATAACTTAGGTATGCCTCTAACTAGGTCTTTCTGAGTGATGTTCCTAAGTGTTTTCATGCTAGTATGACATAGTCTCCTATGCCATAGCCAAGAGTCATCAGCTATTATTTTCAGACACCAAGAGTTTAAATTTTCAATGTAGTTTAAATCTAACATATAAATATTATTTACGTATTTTCCTTGTAACACAAGTGTACCATTTAAGCTAATCATGCATTTGTTAGAAAGAAACTTAATGTCAAAGCCCTTGTCACATAGTTGACTAATACTTAAAAAGTTATGCTTTAAACCATCAACTAAAAGTATATTTTCAAATATCAAATTCTTAGAGTTTTTAATAATACCTGAGCCCACCACTTTTCTGGTGGTGTTGTCTCCCAAAGTTACCTTGCCTCCTGACATGGCCTCCAGTGTCACGAACTGCTTCATGTCTCCAGTCATGTGTCTCGAGCAGCCACTGTCAAGGTACCACATGCTCTCACTAGGTCTTTTGTGAGAGCATCCCTATAATTTCAATCACAGGTTAGTTTTGGGAACCCAAGTGAGTTTGGGTTCCACCTTATACTTGTATTGATGAAATGTATGCATGTTATGCTGTGATGAATACAGCTTAGGTCTCCACACTAGATGTGTCCTATGGTGAATTGTGCACGTGCGGACTATGTGACATAGCATGCCACAAGAATAACACCTAACATCGGGAAATAGTTTCACTAATCTACGGGGGTGGTTGTGCCTATTTCTGGGTTTGGATGATGCATGCTGTGTTGGTTTTGAATGAGATGGTTCACATGGTGGAGGCTGAAAAAATTCAGCAAATGTGGGAGGTGTTTTATTATTTTCAAATGCATGAAATTTTTTATTTAGAAATTTATTCTCTTGGTTAAGGCTTGCAAATTCAAATCACAATGTATGATAGCTCACTTCTATCTAGTTCATCTGCCAGTTCTTCTAGTTCCTTAAATATATTCTCTAGTTTAACATGCGATGATTTTAAGGTATCGTGTGCAGTGGTTAACTCAATATGCTTCTTGTTTAATGCATCATATTCATCAAGCAGGGACATATGATCTCTATCCAAGTTAGAAAAATCTTCAACTACACTAGCATGCTCCTTTTGTAAAGTACTAAACTCAGAGTTAAGACTAACATACTTTTTCTTTAACTTTCTATACGAGTCATGAATTTTTTCAGAAATAATTAATAGCTCATCATAAGAAAGTTGACATACCTCATCTTGATCTGATTGATCAAGATTATCATTAGCCATAAGACATAAATTTATTACCTCCTCCTCTGCTTCTTCTTCTGATGATTCTAAGGCAGAGTCGGCCCAAAATACTTTTTGTGTCTTAGACTTGCCCTTCCTAAACTTTGACCTTTCCTTGCCCTTTTCTTTGGATTGATGAGTCTTAACGTTGGGGCAATCAGCTCGGAGATGACCGGGTTTCCTGCACATAAAGTAAATTGTGTCATATGCAACTTTAGTATTCTTTGAGCTTTTACCTTTGTTCCAATTGCTTTGATGACGGTGTTGCTTTCGTTTCAAAAAATTCTTGAACTGACGAGTCATCAAGACTATATCGTCATCTTCCTCCTCTGTAGAGCTGTCACTTTCAGAATTGCTCACTTTTAAGGCCACCGTTCGCTCCTTCTTCTTTTCACCTACATCGCTTTATCGTTGACTCACTACTTGCTCGTAGGCAATGAGTGACCCAAGCAAGTTGTCAATTGAATAAACATTTAGGTCTTTCGACTCAGTTATTGCAGTAATTTTCGCATCATACGAACTAGGCAAACATCGTAATATTTTGTTCACTTTCTTCGAGTTAGACAACTCTCTCCCTAAAGCATGCAAAGATGTCACTATATAGGTGAATCTAGTGTACATTTTAGAGATAGTTTCACTAGGTTTCATGTGAAATAGTTTGTAATCATGTCGCAGTATGTTCAGCCTAGATTGTTTGACCTCACTAGTTCCTTCGTATGTGATACACAGTTTGTCCCAAATTTGCTTACCAGTAGTACAAGTAGACACTCGCATATAATCTTCTGATTTTAATGCGCAAAAGAAACAATTTAAGTATTTAGCGTTTAACTGTGCAAATTCTCTATCCTCATTGCTCCATTCATTAAAAGCTAATTCAATTTTAACTCCATTCAACATACGAAACGGTGCAGAATAACCTTCTTGAACCAACATCCACATGCGATAGTCTAGAGACTGTAAAAATATAGACATGTGTATTTTCCAGAAATCAAACGGTATATTATCAAATAAAGGTGGACGGGTTATAGAATAACCCTCCGCAGTGTTATGATTACCAAATTGAGCCATGAATCTTATGTTTCTAGGTTTTCTAAAGTACTATTTTGAAACCCCGCTCTGATACCACTTGAAAGTACGAGATGCGCCAAGGGGGGGGGGGGTGAATTGGTATTTTAAAATTTAAACCTAAATAGGAGTTCTATTTTTTTTTTTGTATTTTTAAAATAGCAATTTAACAATTTGAATGCGGAAGCTAGTAGTTCATTCACAATAACGATATTGGTGATATAATTTGCGAATTTCATAATACAAGATCAAAATCAAAATTTTTTACCAAGCAATTAATACTATAAATAAAATGCATGAAAAGAAAATAGCGGTAAAAAGGAAAAAGCACACCAGAGATTTTTATAGTGGTTCGGTCACTTGACCTACGTCCACTCCCCGGAGTCCTCTACTCTGGGATTTGCACTACTAAAAGTTGACTCTCCTTTTATTCCGTCAGTAAGATGGAGAAGCCTTTATAAGACTCACTTTCACCTTCCCCGGTGTGGCGGAGTACCAAGCGCTATGTCACCCTCCTGGTGATGGCAGTGGACCTTCTCCTTTTTCTCCCTCATGGAGACGGCAGAGTACCTTGATGATGTTGATCTTGAAGCCTCTCTTCTCTAGAGAACTTTTCCAAGACTCCCCAAAGCCACAAGATGAGCAAAGCATGCAGCTAGCTTGGAGCCACCGTGTGATCCGCTCACACTCCTTCTCCCTCACGCTCAAGCTCACCTTCACCTTTCTCTCACAAGCCCTGGATCTCTCCAAAGAAAACTTCTCTCTCAAGAGTCCCTTCCTCTCTCAATGCCTCTCACAGTAAGAAGACAGACCAACAACAACCAATTGAAAAATTAAAGTTCTTTTTAAATCAGGCTTCAGAAATCCTAAAAATTTCATCTTTTTCATCTCTGTTCGTACAGTACAATATAAAATCGTACAGTACTACCAGTTCAAATACTGCATCGTCCAGTACGAGCACAGACGAACAGTTCTCAAATTCTACAAATATTGTACTGTATGATATGTATATCGTATAGGATGATCATGTTATTTTCAACTGTTCGTACAGGACGACCTGTGGGACGATCTCTGGGATGAGCAAATTCGTCTCTAACCATCGTCCATCACTGCACTATTCGTACAGTACGATTAGTTCATTTTCAGGATATCGTCCAGTACGATATGAATATCGTCCAGGATAAATAGAATAAAGAACCTTGGTTTCGTCTGGTACGATCAAAGGGATGAATGAAATCGTCTCTAACCATCGTACAGTATGAAATAATATCATACATTACGATCAAATTTAATTAAGAAATCAAAGTTTTATTTCCTGATTACGGGAGATAATTTTGGTAAGTATTTAAATAATCGTACAATACGATCTGGATCGTACAGTACGAATAGTTCACAAAATCAAAATTATAAACTTACCAAACTTATTCTGGTGGCTAGAATTTTTCAATTGAACCTCATCGTACAGTACGATTACCATCGTACAGTACGATTAGGTTACAAATCTAATCATCTGGAAATAGCCGTTAGCCTGAGTATTAATGATCCATCGTACAGTACGATTGAAAATCATACAGTACGATAAGTTTGAAATAAAATTTTAACATGAAAATAAATCTCCCTCTGTGTGTGTGCATGGTTGCTCCTTTTACATACATGCTTTTATGGCAGACTCAAGAAAATAAAAATTATAAGTTTTTTAATATCCTATTCTACCCAGTTTGAGTCTCTAGCAACCTTGAGTAGTGTGTATCTGACCTAAAATATTAGTGCTTATAGACAAAGATAAACATTTGTACTCTTAAAGGAAGTCCATATAAATTCAGTAAGTATTAGTTATCAGCATCAAAATTAAATGCTCGGGATCCTAGATTTCAACATATGAGAGAGGGTGTGAGTGGAGATATGATGAAATAAGAGGTTTTTAAGTTCGTTTAACTTAGGGTAGCCGGGTCATTTTTTTAATATGAGAAAAATTTATACTAAAAAAAAGTTTATGTCTGTACTCTAAATATGAAATAAAGTAAATTTAATGTCAAATTAATAAGTTGCTCTAATCTTGAAAAAAGTTTTACATATGATAGAGAGATTAGAGTAATTAAGATTTTTATGATCACTACAAGAAAAAATAGTTTCTGTAGCACTTAATTTGAGATGTTGTGGTAGTTTTAACCACTACAAAAATCTTTGCAGCTGTTTTAAAACCTCTGTGATTGGTTTCCACTCCAAAGCTTTTCATAGAGATTTTTAGACCACTAGGGATGAGTATTAAAGCAATTTTTTCAGCGGTTTAAACTGTCAGTAATCTGAGCCTTTTGCGGCTGTTTGAACTGTCGCAAACAACCGCAAAAGACATAGATTAGTGGTAGTTTAAACCGCCGCTACGGTTCCAATTTTTTTTAAATGTATATCTTCTTGTCAATAGCATTTTATAATGACTAATAAATACTTTTGTTTTCAAACAAAAAATTAAAATTTTATTTGATATATCTAAAATTACATGCCAATCCCCAATTTAGGACTTTAATCAATGAATACCACATTGGCAACACCAATCATCAATACCTAGCAACCATAATACTTAATTGAGCAACTAGAACTACTAACTCCAACCAATATCTATAGGGATTCATACAACCATATATAAGCTAAAGTTATATGAACCAACACAATTGTTGTAAGTTCTATTATTTTAAATTGAAGAAGTATGAAACTAAATCAATAATATAATTTTTAAAACTGAAATAAAACATTTAAAGATACAAGGAAAATTGTGCTGTAACAAAAAATAAATTCAAATTCACATGAAGTCAACGTGCAATCCTTCTTCAGATATGCATAAAGTCAAATAAGTACCTACCTACAAATTTGAGATTTCACCTTACCACTCACATAGACCAACACTTCTTAGAACTAAATTGACAAATAAGAATTCCATGATTGATTCTCCACTATGATTTCTTAACTAAGTATAAGGGCAAGTTTACAACATGTGGTTCAAGTTCTTTTTTGCTACATGATAAACATCGATGGAGGAAACACAAAGAAAACATAAACATAACCTTTGTTCGAAGAAGATAAACACAATACATAGCACATAATACAAGAGTTTATGTCAAACAGCTAAATATAATAACATGGTAGGCTCTTTCTCCCAAAACATAAGTACCATGGCTCTTTCTCCCATAACGTTAGCCATAAAAGGGATTTTTGTTGCCGCCGTATTAATTATAAAAAAATTATAAAATGTTAATATTTAAATAATTGACATTAAAACTAGAACTTGAAATTTTACAAACATTTTGTGAGCTTCCTGGAGGTGGATGATGCATCAGAAACTGTTGCTTGAATTCCCTCATCTCAGAATGTAAAGATTAGAATTCTGTAATCTCTACAAGTAATGAGTAGTCCTCATCTTTGAGACTTGCTAATTAACCAAAATTACTTCCACTGCCACTCCTTTCATTGGTGGTGCTATTAGGAAAGTACTAAGCTGAAGTGACACCAAACCTTTGTGTTTGAACACATGTGGAGCACCCCCTACATCATATAGGGGGACATTATTCATCTGCACACATTATAAATAATCAGAAAAATTACACTGTTTCTTAAACTTGTTTAAGGAAATTATAAAATCATACCTATTAGCCATATCCCATTGTCTAAACTTTGAGTTTGCACACAAAATGAATAAAGTGGTGGCTATTGAGTGCCACTCTACTCATTTTCCTCTTATGAATTTGGGTGCATAGGAGTAGAAGGGGTTTCAGAAGCCCTACTATTTTCTCCTCTATTGAACTTGCCTCTTAATATAACTTTCTTAGTTCGTATGAATATGCTTCCTCCTATCATGTTTTGTAAATTTGGAGCTTAATAACACAAATAATATAATATATACAATTTTGAGATCAAAGATTAAGATTTTGGCTTCCCTACACTTACAAGATAATACTAGTCAAAGTACTTATATGTAAATCATGCTTAAAGTCTTGAATTTATTCATCTATAGTGATTATAGTACTAAATTTAAGCTCCTTTGCATCACATAGGTACCTTGAAATTGTATTAGATTGATTACAAAAAATATGCCCTCTCTTAAATGTGGCGGTTTAAACCGCTGTCTAAGAATTGCGATAACAACGGTTTTAAAACCGCTGCTACCAATTATAGCAAGTTCCAAACATTTCTTCTTGTGATTGTTAATTAGTTGTTAGCATCAAAGACTAATAACGATGTCAATCTAATATCTCTCAGCTATTTTATTTATATTTACTATTCTATTCTATTTTTTTTACAGGTCATGGTGGATTTAAGGAAACATAAAAGGAAATTAGATGAAAACAAGCACATAGAAGTTGTACTAAGAGATTCTAAGAGGTGGAAGATTGATGTTCAAGATGGGAACCTCCATTGCTTTACTTCATTTGAATCAACTTCTTCTTCACCATCAAAGATGATGACATCACAACAAAATCTAAAAGTAATTAACTAAGCTTCTTCAGCAACTTTGAAACTAATAATCCCTGGAAAATTAATTACCTCATGTTATCTACACTTGGATAAAGACAACCTAGAATACTAAGCAATTATTTTTGCAATCTTTCAATTCTTTAAGATTACAATTTTGTCTTAGAAAAATAAATACTTATTACACAAGAAGAAGTGTGTTTCACTTGAACTTATAAATTTAGTTCATGATAGCCTAATTCTTTTTTCTCCCTTTGTAATTATCTGCCTCTCACGATCATGGGAAAATAAATTATGGTCAGGATATTTTAAGTTAATTTAAATTTGATTTAGGATGCTGAAAACTTTCATTTTCATTAAATTTAAGACATCATATGATGTCTTAAAACTTCTTGAGGTAAGCCCAGATTTTCATTTCATTTGTTAGGTTCGGATCACTATCATTTAGTGCCAAATATAGATTTAGGATCTGGGACATACCCAAAATCATAAGTCTCCAATATCAGAAATTTAATCCAAAATTTTAAATAAAATGTCAACTTGAATTAAAATTTTCTCTAATCCAATATTTAAAGCCCAACATAGGATAGATTGAGGCATTTTTGAATTATTTTAGAACCCCAAAAGGCCTCAAATTTCTCATCATTTGGCCTCCAAAATAAGTGCTTAAATTGATCAAATCCATATTGAAATTCTAACATCATTCCCTTCATATCACTCCTAGAAAATCCAAAATAAAATTTATACCATTATTTTAAATGAGTGTATTCATAAGAGGCCTAAAACTTTCTATGATGTAATTAACTAGGAAAGCTTTCCTTCATGGGAGATTTAAGACCCCAGATAAATCAAACCTCACTCTATTTAGCTCTTAAATAGAATGGAGAAAATTTAGTCGTTTGGAAAAAATTAAAATCATAAAATGTCATTATCATTATGTTCAAGTGATGGATATTAAATGATATTTTCTTCCATTGGGGAGATATACCATTTATTTATCTAACTTTGATCACAAAATTAATGATAACATATGATCTAGATTATCGTAGGCAAATACTTGATCAAACATCACTTTGACCCTTAGGATTCATATGTAGTTCCTTCTTGAATTTAACTATGATAGTTAAGATGAAATTTATAGTTTTGTAATATGAACCCATTAGAGAATGGTATTTTCACCTTTAGATTTGATATATCATTCATAAAATTGAAATTTTGAAAATCTATATTCAAATTTTCCCAAAAATATAATTATAATTAATTTGCGCGTTTCCCGAGCAAACAGCCATATCGCCGACCAGGGTGCCATAATATTGAATCGCTCTAGAATAATGGATAAGTAGTTAATTTAGTTACTTTCTAGAAATGACTTGTGAAGGACTTCATCATCTCCAAAGTATTAGTTCATTTCAAGAATGCCATAACATTACCATTCTGAGCACTATGATGTTAGAGTTAGTTATTGGTTTATTATAAATAGTATGGCCAAATTATTGAATGAGACCAACCATTTTATCATTTGTACTTATTGTAGGCAGGGTCTAGTAGGGGGTGAGTGTGTATAAGAGCAAAGAGGGAAGGAATAAAGGGCAAGGAGTGCATGTCTGTATCAAGTATTACAAGAGAAATATGGTTTTATTTACCCTTAAAACTCTACTATTATATTTGATTTTATCTTTGTAATGAAGTTTTTTCTATTTATATCAATTGAAATGATAAGATAAATCTTTTTTTATGCTTATGATATGTTAAGAATGCATTTTTAATATAGTTTAGATCTCAGTGTGTTTAAATATTATAATGATATTTCTAGTTCCTAGTTCCTCTAATCTTCATTTAATTTGTGTATAGTCCTTGGACAAATAAATCCTAGTGTAATCTATGTCCTCGATGGAGGCATATTAGAATTAATTAGAGATTTAGAATAGAGTTCTTCCATGTATAGATACATGTTGGATAGAACTTTAGATTTGTTAAGGAGATTGTATTACTATAGTCAAGGGGATCTTTGCTAGAAACTCCAACAAACTTGACAAAGATGAGGAGTTACATATGCTACCATTTACAATAGTAATTAGGTAGATTAATCTATGTGCACATAAATTCTTACCTATTATAAGTTTAGGATATTTTTAAGCATAGAATTTTCTCCTTATCATTCTTAATTACTTACTTTTATCAGTACAACCTATTAATTCTTACAGTAAGATAAATTTAGCAATCAATAAAAGTAGTAATAAAGTGATTTTTTAGGTTATTCTAATCCTCATGGAAAGGATACTCAACCTATCTTATATTACTAGCTCAACACGATATATGCACCTGCGTAATATTTATTATAACCCATAAATATAGGGGGTTAGTGTTGTGGAAATCATTCCTCACCCCATTTAAAATGCTTGGTACTCCTCAAGATTATGAAGAAGGGAAAGCATCTTTCACTTAACTTAGAGATAAAGCAATTAAGGCTAGATTTTTTCCCAGTGAGTTGATGTGTCTCACTTACGATCTTGGGAGACAACATTTCCAAGATTGCCTTTACTTTTTCAAAATTGAATTTAATGCCTTCAAAGGTTAGGAGGAACCCAAAAAATTTACTTTAACTTGCATCAAATATACACTTTAGAGGATTAAGTCACATATTTTTCATTTTTAGTAAAGGTCTTCTTTAGATGTTGGATGTACTACACGAGTGACTTACTCTTTACTAGGATGTCATCAATGTACACCTCAATATTTGGACATTTTGTTCCTTAAAGACTTGGTACATCATCCTTTGGTAAACTGCCTCAATATCCTTCAAGATAATAACATTACCTTGTAGTAGTATAAGCCCAAACTAGTATATAAGGACTTCTTATTATAGTCATCGGGATGCATCTTTATTTGATGATAGCTAGAGAAGACATTGAGAAAGAACATGATTAGGATATCGGCCATTGAATCTACCAGTAAGTTAATCCAGAAAGGTGGTTTCCCATATTTTGGGCACGCTAAGTTTGAATTTGTGAATTCAATGTACATCCTCCATTTTTTACTCACCTTTTAGACAATTATCACATTCAAGATCTAGTAAGGTATTGTACCTTTCTAATAAAGTCAAATTTTTATGAGTTTTTAGACTTCTTACTTGATGGGCTCAACTAAGATTGTTATAGCCTTTCTTATCTTATGCTTGATGGGATGAGATATCTTCTTTACATTCAGTGGGTGTTAGGCAACTTTAATATCAATCTCAAGCATCTCTTCTATCATCCGAGGAATGACTTCAAGGTTATTTATGAATGCTTGGATGAGTTCATCTTGGTGCATTGGAATGAAAGATTATCACCAAGTATTCTTTTATGGCTTGGACTTCCTCTACTACTTATGTTATCTCTAACCCTAACACCCTCTCTAGTTCCACTTATAGTACCTCCCCAATTAAAGCCACCATCTTTCTTATAGCCTTCAAGTAAATGGCCAGTGAATAAGTTAGGCCATTTTTTATATAATTTATTTTCCTCCCACTAGAAATATTGAGTCGAGATGGCTACCCTAAAAGCATTCAGGAGAGGACACCCAAAGATTGTATTGTAGGTGGATAGCATGTCCATAATAATGAAGCTATCCATTATGATGTATTTTCATTTTCCCTTGCCTTAGGTAACAAGTAGAGAAATCACACCTTCAATTTTCATTGGTCATTGAAGAAACTATAAAGAACACTTATGGTGGTGATGAGTTGGGAATTAATCAAATTTATTTTATCAAAAAAATGTTTAAAAATAATATTAACATAACTTCTTGATCAATGAAGATAATGTTGATCTAGTAGTTTGCAATTAGTGCTAATATTACCAATTTCCATTAGCTAGCCTATATACCGCATAGAAACTGATCAAGGTGACATTGACCATGGGTGCTCATGATGTGGTGGCTTATTTAACCTCTCATGAGAGCGATCTTTGAGACTTACCTCCACGGATGATTTGACATGGTCTCTTTTGAGAATAGTTGGTACTTCTCTGACGATGTGGATGGCATAGGTAGGAATAAGCTCATTCCTTTGATCTTCTAAGGATGCCTTCTAAGGATTCCTACTTGGGTTGATAAGGATGTATTGCTTTGATTTTCATCCATTATGAAGTCTTCCAATAAAATAAAGATCCACCTACATTCCTTCTTATAGTGCCCATGATCCTTATAGAAAGCAAAGTATTTGAAGACGTGTATTGTATGTTCACTTACCATCATGGGTGTCGGGTGCATGAAAAACTCCTTATTTTGATGGCATTAATGAGCTAAGTCATGGATATGTATAAAGTAGTGATGGTTGGGTATTTCTGAGCATTCTACCTCCCTATATGAGCAAATGGTTTTTGGTGCTACCTCCTCTTGCAAAGCAAGAAATCTTATAATTTTGAGGTGTATCACTTGTACTGGTGCTCTATACTAAGAATAATGGTGCCAATCTTGTCTAAGATGCAGCCTTCTTTTTTCTCCAAGATTTCTTAGGCAATGTTTATCATATCAACTCTAATGTGGAATATGCCTGATGACTAGTTCTTTAGGGAAGTGGTCAAGGAAACCTTAACAATTTTAATATACTCCTCCACATTTGCATGGTTGTTGGCAAGCTCTAATTATTTGACTAACATTTATGATTATTAAAGTCGAGGGGTATACTGGAATGATCCTTCACACTATCCTTATGTCAATGCACCCTGTGCAGTCTCTAACTCCATAACTTTAACCTCTAACTTCTCCTTCTAAAATTTGATAATGAATCATAGTGACATACACGACTCTTGCTTCACCTTCAAAAGAGCTTAGAAGATCTTCAGAAACTTTTAAGTGCTTGTAAACTCTATAATGAACATTCTCCTAAAGTAAAGTAATCACGCCCGATGGTAGGTCGAAGAACCACAATTTGAAGGTGATATATAATAGATGACACTTTAAGGAATTATTTAGGTCCATCAATGACTTCACCAACTCAAAGTATGACACATTGGTAGTAGGGTTGATATTCCCTAGTACGACCCTAGATAAGTTATTTTGAACTCAGTAGTCTCCTTGGATAATACATTGGTTAGCTTCAACTCCCTCCACCTTTCTTTCTTAGGGAGAGGGGGGAGGGAGAGTTATATTATTCATCACTAATGTAACTATAACTATGATTAACATTGGTCATTAATGTTAGAAGTTTTATCTAAGGTCTTCTCCAGTGAGCCACCAAGTTAGATGATCCTTTTAAGGGTACTATTCCTTGATGTGTTTCCTAGTACATCATGGATCTTAGTAATTCTTTCTTTTATCTTATTTAAGTCATGGTGGGTTGTATAATTTTAGTTATCCATATTCACGAACGACTCATCATGTTATTACTCAACACAATGTGCCTATTTTCTAGCCACTGGCATCAATCTATGCTCACTGCGCCTTAGAGGATTTTTTATCAAAATTTATCCTTGGATGACTCTTGATCCAATTAGAAAGTTGTCAGTGAATTAGAGAAAGAAAACTAGATGAGTGAGTGAGATCAATGAGTATGGAGAATTTGTTAAAAGTAACATTATCTCAAAGAATAACCCAATAGCATCAAAAGTTTTAAATAAAGTCAAAAAAATTTGAAAATGATATGTCTCTTCCCCCTTTTTTTGTAGGGGAAAGAAGGATATGAAAATGTCTATACTAGGTCAACTAGTTATATGATGTATACATGGATGCTTGTCTACGACATGGCTCCCTCCTCTCAGGTGAGTGCGTTACGTGAGTCTTAATGGTAGAGTGTCTTAGACGAGTCTTCATAATCTAAGTTGTAGGGCAAGTCTATGCAAGCGAGTTTTTATAAATAAAAAGCAAGTTCCTACGAACATGCATTGAGTCCTTGGGAGTGAAAAGCGAGCCCCCTTGATGGTGATAGGTACAATCCAGGGACAAGTCTAATCATTGAAGTCATAGTCATAACACTATGCGGACTGAGATTCTTGTGTTTTGATTGAGAGTGTTTGCGGTAGGCGAATGGCCTAGATTCGAATAGTTATTGTAGGTAAGTAGGTTTGATTGAGGCAAGCGATCCTTGGGCATGGATAGTCTAAGTGAGTCTTTTGGAGGAGCACGCCAAGAGTAACTACACCTTAGTCTATTCTCCCTACTTGAGTCCATATGTTGTGATCCTTGTAGGGAAATGGTTGTGTTGACTATGGGCTTGTGCTAGTTACTGCCATGCGGGGTCATGGGCCTATTGAGAAGTGCTTACTTTCACCACATGACCCTTTGATCAAGTTCTTTGATGAAAAATTATTATATAATTGTAATTCATTTGTTAAGCATATATGAGTATACAAATTAAATTATTATTTTTAATCAATGAAAGATTAATTGAGTTTTTTTTTAAATAACAATATGAAATGGTGGGCTAGGCTATGTAATTTTATAGATAGGGGTTTGAATTTGACCACATCAATAATTAATTTTTAAGTTATTTTGTAAATTTCCTCAGGTGCAAAAGAAAATTATTACTTAGTCCCGAGGGTTTTCGACAAAAAATAATTTTTAAAAGAAAGCTATTTACGTCTCGGCAGTTTATCTAAAACTACATACAGCGCACTATAGATAAAAGAAAGGACATTTGCCATTCCCCAGTTGTACATTTAGATCATTCGATCCAATGGCCTGCAATTAAACGGAATTTAGGGGTCTTCTCACTCTCGCCGTGCCTTTTGGATGGGGTTCATAGTTTAACGTCCTGTAGCCTTCCCTATAGCTTCAAGCATCATGAGTTATTGAGTCACGAGATAGGGAGTCAGGCTTGTCGGCGAATCCACAGCTTCCACGGCACATACTATTTATAGGCCATATGTGGCCACACAAAAGCCACTTCAAGTTATTATAAATTCATCCTCGATGTGGCGATCTATTTGCCCGCTGACCAACCATCTCCAAAACCACAGCATATATATATATATATATATATATATATATATATATATATATATATATATATATATATATATATATATATATATATATATATATATATATATATATATATATAATTATTTTGAGTAAATTTTTTGTTGGAGTCTTAATTTTTGAACTTATCACGAGATAAATAATTAAATATAATATATAAATAAAATTAATTTAAAATAAAGTTAAATTTATAAAATTATATTATAATTATTGTGTTATACATTCCTGCCAATAGAGAGACAAATAGATTAGTTTAGAGCAGCTCATAGAAGATGTAGAGTTTTTATATGAAAATTTGAAAAGGGAAAAACCTAAAGGCTTAACTATATTGAATTGATTCCACTAGTATGTATCATAAGTTATGAAAGAATGCCATTTTCTATAACTAGAGACACAATGAAAGTAATGTAGTAGACACCAACTACTAATGATAGGTTTCATGGTGGAAGTTGGAGGAGTCTTGTGACGTTAAAGTTATCTTCAAGATATTGTTAGCAGTCTAATCAATCATTCTTCTTGTAGGGTTGATGTTGATTAACAAGTTGAACGTAAGGCTTGGTGGAATTAGGGTTAATGTTGATAATAAATGTCAAACTTATTAGAGACGTGTGTATTGACATTGATGTTAATGATGTGCATTGACTTTATTGGTGACAGCCTTGATTTCAATAGCAACATCATAAGAGATACAAGTTTGTTTACATTAAAACATGGAAAGGGGAAAACCCATATGACATGGCCCCTTCATATAATTTCAGAATACATTAATATACCATAGTAGATATGAATTATTGAGGACAACTTTTATGGTGGAAGTTGGATGAGCCTTAAGGTATTGTAGTTATTTTTAAGTGATTGTTGGTAGTATGTTTGATCATTCTTTTTATTGGAGGCAGGACCAAATATCAAAAAGTACCATAGAAATTTGAGTTTTGATGTCAGACATTAGTATCACAGTTAATGTTTATGGTAGACATCATCCTTATTAGGTGTTGCTTCCTGGAATATTCATGGTGATAAAGAAATATAAAGTTTAACGTCTTATCTTTGTACAAAGATTCAACACATAATCAGATAAAAGAGAAGGGTGTAGTGTTCATAAGAGACACCAGAGTTTTTACATGAAAATCCCTAAAAAGGGGGAAAAACAACATGACACGACCCAGTTTGAATGAATCCACTAGTGTTTGCAGTCGATACAAACGAGGCCAATCCTTAGGGGGGGTGTAGATCTTAACTTGATGTAGCAAATATATATAATATAGAGTGCATTATATGATGGGAATTGTAAGAATTAGTATTGATATGTTTGTTTGGTTGGCATGACCATAGTCGGTAGGCGACGGAGGTCAGAAAGCCTATAATTAGGTGACAGTGGTCGGAAGGATAGTAGTCGGCGGGCGACGAAGGTTGGAAAGATCATTATTAGGTGACGAAGGTCAGAAGGATCGTAGTCGGTGGCCGACGGAGGCTGGAAAGATCGTAATAATGCGAAAGAGGTTAGAAGGATCATAGTGCGAAGACAACGGAGATCAGAAGGATCGTTATCTGGAAATGGAGTTCATAAGGACCGTTGTCAATAGGCGATGGAGGTCAGAAGGACTGTTATCTGGTGATGGAGATTAGAAAGCTCATAGTCTGGCTATGGAAATCAAAATGACCATAGTTGGCAGGCGATGGAGGTCAGAAGGATCATTATCGGATGACGAATGTTGGAAGGACCGTAGTAGGCAGGTGACTATGGTCAGAAAGATTATTGTCAGCAATAGAGGTCAGAAGGATCATAGTAGGCGACGATGGTGGTCAGGCGGGCGAAGGTGGTCGAAAAGATAGTAGTTGGAGGGCAACGTAGGTAAAAAAGATCATAGTCGGCGATGGTGGTCGGTAGGAAATCTGGTGGAAATTGGTGGCTAGGTGTAATTCCAATGATAATTGGTGGCCGGGTGGAAGTTTGGCAAAAGTCCAACGACAGTCGGTGGTCGGGCGGTGGTCGAGGAGAAGCTTGGTGGAAAGAGAGATCTCATATTTCTCCTCATCTACTCTCTTCTTTTCTTCCTCGCTTGGTCCCCCCTCAATGAAGAATGAGGGGTCTATTTATAGTTTTTTGGGAGTGGCATGACCAGAAAATAGGGAGAAGATCAAAGGCATGTTGGGAGTGTTTTAAATGGATGGCTGATATTGACTCCCAACATTATAGACCATTTATCAAGTATTTGAGTGCCTTAATGATGATAGAATTCAATGATGTTCAGCTCGTTGGATTCATCTCAGCGAGGCGCTCAATTTGACTATAATTATATAACATTTATAAATCATTTGGTAATCTAATTTATAGTTTGAACCTTCCAAATGCACTTTCGGTCTTCGATTTGGACCAATTCGGGCTCGTACTAGTCAAATTTGGTGTCGTTGAGTTTGCCTTTTTGAGACATTCAGTTTGATTGTAACTTTGCTGAAATTAAAGTGTAAATGGTCCCAAATTTAATTTTAGAAGTTTTTAACTTAATTTTGCCTTGAGATTTGTGCCCGATCAAGATAAATTTTAATGATATATCAGTTGCCCCCGTATTTTTGAATGTTGAAGCTCCACAGGTCCAAAAAATATATATTACAACTTTTAAGAAATTATTGAGGCAGTTTCAAAACTTGAGAATTGCTCGTTTGTGATTATAGAGGTCCGATTAGCTCTAGAACTATCAAAATTTAGTTTGAAACGTCAAAAATAGTTTTGGAGACCCAAAAACGTATGAATCGGACAGTCTGGGCCAAAAATAGGGCTCGGGCCAAAAATGCAGGCTACGCGCACTCATTGCACAATTGCCCGCGTGTATTGTCTGGTTGCCTAAGTTACCGTGCCGCACTCGCATGCCTGGCTTGCCCGAGCTATTTGGAGTCGTCGTTTGGGCACCGTGTGCCAGTTGGCATGCCAACTATAACTAACGGTTACAGTTAAATGTATTTTTTTACAGTAACTTTTTTTACAGAAATTGTTTTTTATATTTTTTTCTTCTCTTATTTTTTTGAAATTTTTTTTCTATTTTTCTCTTCTCTTATTTTTTTAAAGAATATTCTTCTTCTATTTGAATACTCTTGGAATATTTTTTAAAATATCCTTATTCTTGTAGAATATTTTTCCTTCCTTTTTCACCTATAAATAACCCCCTTATGATAGGGGAGAAGTTATACCATTTCTTCTTTTTCTCCTCCAATCTTCTACAATATAAGAATTCGCTTATTATGTATAGGTGGTATCCCCTATCAAATTTTTGGGCCCCTCTTTATGTAGAAGTAAAATTTCCTTACCTTCTTTCTGCTTTTTCTTCTTATATTAGAGACATTCTACTATTTGAGATAGGTGGCATCCCCTATCAAGCTTCAGTGCCCCTTCTTTTGTGTAAAATAAACTTTCTCCTCCTTCCATTTTCTTCTTCTCTAGTTTTCTTCTTACATTAGAGGTAATCCACTATCTAAGATAGATGACATCCCCTGTCAAGCTTTAGTGCCCCTCTTTTGTGTAGAAGAAGTCACAATGAGAGCTTATTCTCTCAATAGATAACTCTTAACAGAAGAAGATTAACTACCTCTTGTATGTAAGGGTGATTTGAAAAGATTTGGAGGTAATAGCACTCAGGAGGAGCACTGGTGATTATCAACAAACAAACAAAATTTTGATGATGATTGAGTAGAAGTTCGACGGGGATCAATAGCTGGGTGAAAGTTCGGTGTCGATCAGATTCCAGGTGGAAGTTCGATGGGGATCATATGTTAAGTGGAAGTCCTGCGATAGTCGGTGGCTGGGTGGTGAGTTGAAGGAGATAATTGGAGGGTGTGCTGCTAATAGTAGCTGGGCGTGAGGATGATGATGAATGATTAGAGGTGAAGGACCGACTACGGACATCAGGTGAAGGGTCGATGATAGTGGTGGTTGAGTTATACTGTATTCAGAGTAGTAGATAACCATGATAACTAGAGGAGAATAATAAATGACCCGACAAAGGTGGTAACGTGGTGTGCTGATGGAAATAGTTTAGCAGCATATAAAAAGTGCAAAATAATCAAAGGCTTGTCAGGGCTCAAATCTTTCCTTGATGAAAGAGAAGTATTAGTTTGTTAGAGATAGTATACTGATAGAGGCAAAAGGTGGATATCCAGATTGATGGGATCAAATATTGTATCGATATAATAATCTAATAGCATGCTTAAGTTGCCAATTAAGTGGAGGATGGTGGTTTGCAAGAAGCTTTTTTTATCATCTTGATTTATTACAATGCACAAATAATGTCAATGTAATTTTAATTTTAGCTCTTGGTGAAAATAAATGTACACTCAAACTTGATGTAGAATTTTTCTATTTAAATCTAATGACATTATATATGAATTTAAAATATTTGTATGAACTCAATGCATGTTTTTCATTTGAAATGAACTTATCCCCTAGAGGAAACTAAGTTATTTATGCATCTTTGAGATTTAATTTGATATATTGTCCCTTGGTTAGAGCAACTAGATTAGAGGAATTTTTTCATTTTATAACTTTTATTCTTTTAAGATTTTAAAATAATCAAAGAAGTGTATATCTTTTGAGGCTTTAAGCCTTCTGAGATTTTGATGAACCTGTGCCTTTTGAGGCTTTTAACCTACTAAGGTCTTTGTATACTTGTACCTTTTGAAACTTTTTAGCCTATTAAGGTCTTTGTATACAAGTGCCTTTTGAAGCTTCTTGCCTGCTAAGGTCTTTGAATAAGTGATGACCCTATTAACCACTTACTCTCAGGGAGTCTTTCTAGTGAGGACCTTGTCTATTACTAGCTTTTTATTTGAGGCTACCTTATAGGTGTGGCTTCCTGGAATTATTTATTAAAATGTTGATATGTATTGAAAAGGATGAGAAAATCCACAATGGATGTTTGACCTATCAGAGGTTATTTATCAGAGGTATAGAATAGGCCGAGAGAATTCGCCAAGGATGTATGACATATCTGAGATTATTTATTAGAGCATTACTCAATGACATTAACATGTATGGAAGAGGCTGAGAGAATTCACTAAGGATGTATGACCTATCCGAGGTTATTTGGTAGAGCATTGCTCAATGAGATTAATCTGTGTGGAAGAGGCTGAGAGAATCCACTAAGAATGTATGATCTATCCATGATTATATGTCAGAGTATTGCTCGATAATTTTAACCTGCATGGAAGAGGTTAAGAGAATCCACCAGGGATGTATGACTTATCTGAGGTTATTTATCAAAGCATTGCTCGGTGATGTTAACTTGTGTGGAAGAGGTTAAGAGAATCCATAAAGGATGTATGACATATCCAAGGTTATGTGTCAAAACATTGCTTAATGATATTAGCATATGTGGAAGAGGTCGAATCGAATCCCCTAGGATTGATCATCTAGTGATTGAGATAAAATAAAGATTGCATTTTTTTGAATCAAGGTTTTTAAGATTTGATTGATATCCTCCTATAATATTTGACCTATCCGAGGTTGCTAGTCAAATTATTGCTTGATGACATTAACCTATATGGAAGATGTCAGATCGAATCCCCTGGGATCTATTATGCCTTGATTGGGAGGGGGAAAATGCCGCGTGTATCCTGAATAAAAAAATGAAGAATAATTTATCTTTAGACCATTACTACCTTTTTGAGGTCAAGATTAAGGCATTACCTAAGGAGTAGAAGTTCAGCTAGAGACTGTATAAAGTATGCAATTTATTGGAAGCATCCTTGTATTTGCTAGAAGCTTTATAAAAAATAATTTTTCAAGATATCATCTTAGAGGTTGGAAGCATTGGAGGAATCTTGTTGACCATGGCTGTAATCAAGGTGGCCCCCCTGTCCACATCTGATTCCCATAAAATTAATGAAGCAATAGCTGATATCAGAATGTTGACATGAATGATCGTTTGTGATTGGAGAAATAGTTACCCCCAGTCAAGAGCGATGTTCCCATAGATGGTGCCAAATTATTGTGCCGTGAAATATTCACGATGATAGAGAAATATAATGTTTAACGTATTAGCTTTGTATAAAGATCCATCACACAATCAGATAAAAAAGGAGGGTGTAGTATTTAAAAGTTCATAAAGGTTATTAAACCTCTGAGAACTAGCTCGAGACTAACCAAGAGGGGGGGGGGGGGGTGAATTGGTTATTTTAAAAATTCTTTAATAAAACAAAAAATTAAAAACCCCTCGATGTGAAAGTAGATTACTTTCACGATAATAAAAATTAGAGATTTTAAACACAAAATAAATCATAGAAAAATATAATAATTAAATGCAGAATAATAAATAGAAAGATTATACTAGATTTATAGTGGTTCGGTCAACTTGACCTTCCTCCAATCCCAGAAAATCTCATTTCTAGGTATTACACTAAAAGTAGTGTCTCTCTTTTTGCTCATACAATAAGGCGGAGAATCCCTTACAAAGTCTTTCCACCAAATCGGTGAGGTAGAGTACCTTGAATTCTTTTACTCTCTCCTAGAGTAGGCAGAGAACCTGAAAATCCTTTTACTCCCTCCTGGAGTAGGCAGAGGACCTTGGAATCTTTTTTCACCCTCCTGGTGAAGGCAGAGAATTTGAATCTGATGCTGATGAAAGTATCCCCCAGAGCCACCAAGAAACTAGGAAAACAGCTTGAAGAAGATGGTGGAAACCTTGCTTGGACCAACCTTTGTGAATCCTTCACAACTCCCCCTCACAATTTCTCTCTTTCCCAAGCTCTCTCTCTTCCTTCTCTAAGCTCTCTCATAAGACCACTCAACAAAAAAAGATTTTTCTCAAGACCATATGAGAGCTTAAATAGAGAGCCTCTAAAAGAAGCCCTAATTTTTAATTTACTATCAAAGATCGTCCAGTACGATTGTGAGATTGTCTTGTATGATTAGTACAAAATATTATATTCAGCCAGTATGAACTGCATTGGTCTATACAATCAATTCAAGTATTTGTATGGATCATCCCATACGATCTTTCGATCATCCTGGATGATTAGTTCACGAGTCTGTATTGATCATCCAGTATGATAGCCGATGATTAAATATCATCCCATGCAGCAATCAATTCATCCAGTAAGAAGGAGGGGTATCATCCAAGATGATTAGTTTATATATTATGGTTTTCATTCTGTATGATGGGTGACGATTAAATATCATACCATGCTGGATTTGGTCATATAGTACGATCATCTCTGATCATCTTGTACGATATGATTGATCAATTTAACCATAATTAGTCCCTTAATCACAAGATCAATTTAGGCATGATTATCATAAATCATCCATTATGATAGAGATCGTACTGTACGATTAGAGTATAATTTGTATATTAAAAAATTGCCTAAATTGTAATTGGCAAATGTCAATAACTGATCATCCTGTATGATTAGTTAATTAATCTCATTTAATAATGGGTGCCCTAATTAGGGTTTTCTGTATAACTAATCATCTAGTATGATATATATCATACTGTACGATTAATTTAAAAAAAAAATTTAACTCACTAACTCACCCCCCTTGAGTGTGTGTGTATAAGGTTTCTTAGCTGGGGGTCCACCAGATACATAACTTAAATCAAGAAAGGTAAAAGGATATTGAAATTGAAATTACAAATAGACTCAACTCTAGTCTATCCGATCTTGAGCTGATTGGCGTTACAAGTGAACTTGTAGACATGAAAGGTTAATGAGCAGGGCAAATAGAACAGATATGTAATAATAACCATAATAAAGAAATAATAATATTTCTATCATCAAAATCATAATACTTGAGCCCAGATTTGCAACAATCTTTCCTTTTTTTTGATGATGGCAAATATTATTGCTAAACATTTTCAAAGCCCTTTGACATTCTCTGAAACTCCCCCTTAGAAGATGAAATTCTGAAAGTAAGGAGAGTTAAAAAAATTATATATATATATATATATATATATATATATATATATATATATATATATATATATATATATATATATATATATATATATATAATTTTTTAAGAAAGTGCGAGATATAAGTAAAGACAAAAATAAACAAATAAGCAAAAAACAAACTAATTTTTCTAACATATAAGAAGTAAATAACAAACTAAACAACACACTACTTCCCTTTTGCCATCACAAAAAAAGAGGAAAAAGAAAATTACTAAATAGAATAAAGTAAGTACATCACACAGTACAGAAGTAACAACTAGTACAAACACAGAAATAAAAACACTAAGCAAATTAGAAAAAGGAAGGATCATGATCAGGTAGAGGTGGTGGTGGTGGTGGTGGTTGAAAGAAGTGTTGAATGGAAGCAAACTGCTCCCCAAAGTAGGTCATATCCTAGTCATACTATTACTGCTGCAGTTCTACGTAGCTATCAAATCTAACCTCCCACTGATCAAATCTTTGAACCTGTGCATCATACTGAGTCTGTTAGTTTATCGGTACAGGTGCTGGACCTCGGTCTTATTCTTTTGGCTCACGGGCATGATAGCAAGCATGACGATGAGTGGCACTTTGAAGATCATGGAAAGAGTTATTGGAATAGAAAACTAGAAGATGATCTGGTGATGCAGGGTATTAAAAATTATACTTGGATTCTAAGACAAAGGTAATGAGATGTCCTAAGGCTAGATTGGTCTGTCTCTTATGGTAGTGATCTCTAATGATGGTTAGATTTTCAAGATAGCGAATAATAAGGTCAGTAGCATTGAAATCAATATTAGCCATAATAAATTAGGTTATAAGAGAAAGAGCGGGAGTAATGTTTATCCTATCACCATCTTTAGGAATGATATAGTTTCTAAGTATGTGGTAGATGATTCAGGTATCTGGAACTAAGGTGTTGACTTGGGGTATGTGGTAGTTAACATTGGATTCCCTAAGGATAGTATTTTCTTGTGTCTAATTATACTCAATGTAAGAAGCTACATGGTAAACTTTCTCACCAATTGTGGAAAGGTGGAGGAACTCGTGGAAGTCCTGACCAGTGATTTCGACAGGCCTTCTATTAACGTAAGATTGGAGGGTAGTACCCTAACTATTAAAGCGAAGGGTGACAAAAAATTCAAAGAGAAGTTCTAAATTATAGGGATAGGCAAGTGTGAGGATGAAGCCAAGAGTGGTGTGGGAAAACAGATTGAGTACCTGGAAGTTCAAAACTTCCTGGTTGACAATTTTGGATGGTGTAATCCCAACAGTTTTGTACCGCTGATAGGCTTCTTTATCAACAGCCTCAGTGAAGCGAGGGTCAATAATTCGTCAAGAGGAACTACCCACCAGTGCTCGAGATCATTTACCACCAGCCATTTTAAGAAGGAAAAGCTCAAGAGGAAAGTAGAAGATTTAGAGGATTAGAATGGTGTGGAGAATTCAAAGATTTTGGCTGTTTAAATAGAATTGGCCATATCGTACTAGATGATTGTGAGATCATACATGATGACGTGGTGCAATCAATTCAACCAGAAGATCGATCAAAAAAGTTTGTTTAATCATCTAGTATAATCATATATCGTATGGGATGATTAGACATAGGACGATCATCCCGTGGAGTCAGCTATACGATCGTTGACTAAGTGGATTGTATAAGACAAACACGTTGATAGCCCTAGATAATTTGTCTTAATGGATCGACCCAACTGCATTCAAACTATCCAATGACTTCTACCACATGGATTGTCCAGTATGATGTATAAATCATATGGTATGATCACCAATAATTAGTTTATATCAGCCATTGACTGTGCTGTGATCAGAGATTGGAATTTTTGTTCAGATTATATAGGATGATATGGATCATCCTGGAAGATGCGAGCAAAAATTCAAAAATCTTGGAGATGGAATGTGATTATCAGGAGGGTTTCAACACAAAAATAAAAATGCAAAAAGCATAAAATAAAATAAAAACAAGCCAAAAAAGTTATAAATCAAAATTAAAACATAATTTTTTAAATCAATCAACTCCAGCAAATGATAAATTCCCCTTATGAGTAGATTAAAAAATCAGTCAGAAATGAATTGACAGCATTGAATACCAGAAATGGTAGAAAACTGATCTTGTTAACCCTAGCTCGGACTCCTTACAGGTCAAAATTCTTTTTTAACAAAAATCTAAATGAGAAAAGAAATTTGATAGGAAAAGTGATCTTTTCAAACTTTGTTTAAGAAAAATATCTGATAGAATAACATTGTGAAGCAATCAAGTAAAAATCATGATTTTCAAATTTAAGTGTTTAAAGATATCAAGTGGCACATGAATTTTTCTAAGATTTAAAGATTTGAAAGAGAGGGAAGCTTATTTTTTTGAGGGCTCATTTTGTGTTTCTTTTTTTACAGTTATTTGGAGCACTTTGTGGATCTTTTGATTTTTGATACACTTTTATGTATCTTGCAATTACGTGGCGGTCATTACGCATCTTTTCAATTTTGGGCTGATTTTATGGCTCTTGTCATTTTTGCGAGATTGCTTCCATTCAAAATATTTAAAGACTCTCAATTGTAAGATTATCTTCCAGATACAAGAGAAGAAAAGCTTACTCTCTAATATAAGAAAGAGTAAACCATAAAATAGAATCATATTCATATGATAAATGCAACAACCTGACTAAGAAAGCTTGAAAGTGATTCATTTACTTGGAATATTATTCATATGAAATAGATTACTGTAGGAAGATAAAATAGATCTCTATTCCAAAGTCCAACTTTTAATTTGAAATAGATTTTACTTCAAAAAGAAAATACGCCACTAAAGGAGTTAGAGGAAGAGTGACAATCATCAAATTTTCTTCCTTTAACTATTTTAGAGGAGTCAAATACTGCTTACAAATTTCTAAAACCAAAAGCAAAGAAAAAATATCATTTTGAGTATTTAATATCAGAAGTGAGCATTGATCTGATTCTTTAAAAATATTGAAAGAAAATAATAGAAAATCAAAATAAGAAATAGAAACACAAAAAAAAACAGACATACAAATAGAACAAAACAAACAAAGGGAACAGAAATAGAAAACATTAATTTCAGGCATGAATATCGATCACACCTAATCTAGTTCTTAAGGTGTTGAAGGTTTCAAAGGCCAGTGGTTTAGTAAAAATATCAGCAAGTTAATTTTCAATGGCTACATAGTGTAGCTCTATGTCTCATTTTGTAATATAGTCCCTAATAAAATAGTGCCTTATATATATGTTTGGTTATGGAGTGTTGGATTGAATTCTTTGAAATGCATATGGCACTAGTGTTATGACATTGGATTGAAATGGTGCCTACATATAATCCTAAATTCAAAATTTATTACTTTAACTAGAGGACTTGGGCCACACAACTCCCTAAGGCTATATACTCAGCTTTAGCAATGGATAGGGCAACTGAGTTCTATTTTCTACTGGACTAGGAGACTAATGACTGTCCTATGAATTGATATATTCCAAAAGTGCTTTTTTTATCAACTCAGCATTCTATAAAATCTGAATCAAAATATTATACAATTTTAAAGGAGGTGTTATGCCTAAGATATCGGATTCCTAAGTCTTGGGTTCCTAAGAGATATCTAAGAATTCTCTTAATAGCAGTTAAGTGGGACTCTTTTGGATCAGCCTAAAATTTAGCACAAAGATAAACATTAAACATAATATCAGGTCTGCTAGCAGTCAAGTAAAGAAGTGATTTAATTATTCTTGTGTATTTCTTTTAATCAACAGATTTTTCATTTGAATCCTTATGTAACTGAATAGTGGAACTCATGAGAGTATTGATTGGCTTGGCTTTATCCATTTCATATTTTTTAAGGATGTCCTTAATATATTTTGATTGACTAGAGAAAGTTTCATCATCCTTCTACCTTGTGCTAAATCCAAGAAAGTAGGTCAGTTCTTCCATCATACTCATTTCAAACTCATTACTCATCATTTTTGAAAAATTATCACACAGTTTTTTATCAAAGGATCCAAATAAAATAACATTAACATAAATTTGGACAATCTGTAATTCATCTCCTACCTTTTTTAGAAATAGGGTGGTATCTACGCTCCCCTTAACAAAGGTTCTTTCTAGTAAGAATATGCTTAGTCCTTCATACCATTTCCTGGGTGCTTATTTCAGTACATATAGTACCTTTTTTAATTTAAACACATGATTAGAAAATTATTAATTTTTAAAGCATGGGGGTTGTTCAACATACACATATTCTTTTATTACCTCATTCAGAAAGGCACTCTTGACATCCATTTGGTACAGTTTGAATCTCTTAAAACAAGCAAAGGCTAGTAGCACCCTAATGGCTTCTAATCTAGCTACAGGGGCAAATATCTCTTCAAAGTCAATTCCTTTTATCTTATTATACCCCTTAGCCACTAATCTTACTTTATTTCTCACCACTACATTAGAATCATTCATTTTATTTTTGAAATCTCATTTAGTTCCAACCACACTCTGGTCCTTAGGTCTTTTAACTAGCTCCCAAATATCATTCCTTACAAATTGATTTAACTCTTCTTACATGGTTAGGATCAAGAATTCATCAAATAGGGCTTAATTTATATTGGTGGATTTAATCATTGAGATGAAGGTAGAGTGGTTAACTTTTTTTCTAAGTCCATGCTTAGTTCTAACACCTTCAAATGGGTCTCCTAAGATCAGTTCTTCAGGATAACTCAAAGAGTATCTCTATTCTCTAGGTAGTGTATTTTTAGGTTCTACCATTTCCTCTAGATTTATAGAATCTACTCCTTGGATAATTTCTACTACTTCTTCTTCCACCTTAGACCCTCCAAAATTATCAGATTCATCAAATATAATATGAGTGGTCTCCTCCACCACCAACATCCTTTTATTAAAGACTCTATAAGATTTTCCAATATTTGAGTAACCTAGGAACACCCCTTCATCAAATTTTGGGTCAAACTTTTCTAATTGAGACTTTTTATTATTCAGAATAAATATTTTACATCCAAAGACATAAGGTGAGAGAGGTTGGGTGTCCTACCGTTAAGGATTTCATAAGGTGTTTTATTCAGCTTGGATCTAATATTAACCATATTTAGAACATAACAGCCTGTATTCACCACTTTTACCCAAAAGTATTTAGAAAGTGAGTATTCAGCTAATATGGCTCTATCTGCTTCTACAAGGGTTGAGTTCTTTCTTTTAGCTATCCCGTTCTATTGAGGGTTCTTAAAAGCTGAAAAATTATGATCTATCCCTTGCTCATTATAGTATGATTCAAAATTTTCATTCTCAAATTCTCCACCATAGTCGCTATGAATGGTTAAAATTTTACAACATAGTTTCCTCTAAATCCAAGTAGAAAAAGACCTAAACTCCTCGAATGATTCACTTTTATGAGATAGGAATCGAACCCAGTAAACCTTGGATAATCATCAACAATCACATATCCAAAGACTTTCTCTCCTAGGCTTGCAGTGCTAACAAGTTCAAAGCGATCCATGTGAAGGACTCTAAGGGTTTACTAGTGGTAATGTCCTTGATTGAGTGGAAGGAGAATTTGACTTGTTTTCCCAATTGACAGGCATCATACAGATGGTTCTTAGTGAACTCTGGTTTGGGAATTCCTCTCATTAAGTCTTTTTGGGTAATTTTTTAAGACTTTTCATGCTTGCATGACATAATCTTCTATGCCATAATCAGGATTCATCAGCAATTGCTTTTAAGAAAAAAGTAGTATCAGATTTAATACAATTATGTTCAAGCATGTAGAAATTATTGATTCTCCTTTCCTGCAAAATAGTTTTGTCATTTAAGCTTATTATGCAGCTGGTAGAAATTTTATGTTGAAGCCTTTATTACAGAGCTGACTAATGCTGAGTAGATTATATTTTAAGCTATGTATAAGTAAAATATTTTTAATGATGAAATTTTTTGAATTGTCAATTATACTTGAGCCCACCACTCTCCTGGTGGTATTATCTCCAAGTGTCACCTTGCCTCCTACCCTGATCTCCAACAATATGAATTGATTTGCATCTCAAGTCATGTACCTTGAACATCCACTGTCTATGTACTACATGATCTTATGAGGCCTTTTGTGAGAGCACCCCTACAAAATTATCAATGGTTAGATTTGGGAACCCAAATAAGTTTGGGTTCCACCTTATGCAATATGGGATAAGATAGTTGCATGCTATGCTGTGAATTTTGTAATTTTGGTCTCCGCACCAAATGTGTTCTACGGTGGAAGGTACAAGTGTGGGAGATATTTCTTAGCATGTCATAAGAAAAATATCTAACACCAGGAAATAGGTTAATTAATTTATGTGGGTGATGGTGCCTCTTTCTAGGTTTAAATGATGTATATTGTGGTGATGGATTATGTAACTATGCAAGTGTAAGTGATATTTTATTTTCTTCAAAAGTATTTAACTTAATTTGTAAAAACTGGTTTGCATTTTCAAGAATTAAAAATTTAATTTTTAATTTATGCTCCCTATTATCAATTTCATCTAAACATGCCGTTTATTTCTTAAATGAATTTTCTAAATCAATATGAGATGCTTTTAAGGAATCATGCTCATCAGTTAATTCAGAGTACTTCTTATTTAAATTATCAAATTCTTTTAATAAAGCCATGTGCTTTATTTAGAGTGGAGTGATCTTTTCTTAGGAATTCATGCTCTTTCTGTAGAATTAAAAAGTCAGATTTAAGGTAGGCATATGATTTGTTAAGCTTCTTATATGCAGCAAGAATATTTTTAGAAGCTTTAAATAATTGATTATAGGTAAGCTCACATACCTCCTCTTGATCAGAATGATCAAGATGATTATCTACCATTAAGCATAGGTTGGTTATCTCCTCTTCTGCTTCAGTTTTAGAAGAGTCTGAAGCTGAGTTTGCCTAGAAAGCCTTCTGAGTCCTTTGGTTGCCCTTTTTGAATTAGGATTTTATTCACCCTTCTCCTTACTTGGGTAAGCTTTAAGAGTTGGGCAATCTGACTACTGGTGCCCTGGCTTCTTGTATTCAAATTATATACCATCAGAGAAATTTTAAGAATTTTTATTATTCTTATCTTTATTCCATTGCTGATGACATTTTTGCTCTTTCTTTAAGAAGCTTTTGAATTGTCTAGTTATCAATACAATGTCATAATTTTTTGATCCAGAAGTATCACTATCAAAATCATTAGCCTTTAAGGCTACAGTTCTATCCTTTCTCTTTTCACTTGCATCAAGTTGCCTTTGACTCACCCCTTGCTTGTAGGCAATGAGTGACCCAAGTAAGTTATCAATAGAATAAACATTTAGATCTTTAGATTCAGTAATGACAATTATTTTTGCATCATAGGAAGAAGGTGAATAATGTAAAATTTTGTTAACTTTTTCATAATTTGTAAGCTCTCTTTCTAAGGCATGCAGGAAAGTAACAATCTGAGTAAACCTAGTATATATTTCATAAATATATTCAGCCTAAATTGTTTTACTTCATTAGTTCTCTCATATGTTATGAATAGTTTGTCCAAAATTTCTTTTCCAATTGAACAAGTAGAGACACACATGTAATCTTTTGATTTTAAAGTACAGAAAAAATAGTTCAAATATTTTGTATTAAGTTGCACTAAATCTCTATCTTGTATGCTCCATTCAGAAAAAGGAAGTTTAGTTTTAATGTCATTCACTAATCTAAAGGGTGCAGAATATCCTTCCTGAACTAACATCCACATGCAATAATCAATTGATCGTAAGAAAGTGGATATGCAAGTTTTTTAAAAATCAAAAAGTATATTATCAAATAAAAGTGGTCGTGTGATGGAATATCCTTCCACGGTGTTATAATTTCCAAAGTTAGCTATTGATTATTTTTAAAAGTTTTTTAAAACCTAATTTATGAATCCTGCTCTGATACCACTTGAAAGTTTATAAAGGTTGTTAAACCTCTGAGAACTACCCTGAGGCTAACCAAGAGAGGGGGGGGGGGGGGGGGTGAATTAGTTATTTTAAAAATTCTTTAATAAAATGAAAAATTAAAAACCCCTTGATACGAAAGCAAATCACTTTCAAGATAATAAAAATTAGAGATTTCAAACACGAAACACATCACAAAAAATATGAAAATTAAATGTGGAACAGTAAATAGAAAGAACACACTAGATTTATAATGGTTTGAATAACTAGACCTACGTCCACTCTCTGAAAATATTCTTTCCAAGAATTGCACTAAAAGTAGTGTCTCTCCTTTTTCCCCTAAAGCAAGGCAGAGAAGCCATTACAAAATCTTTCCACCGACCTGATGAGGTAGAGTACCTTGAATCCTTTTACTCCCTCCTAAAGTAGGCAGAGAACCTAAAAATTCTCTTACTCCCTCTTAGAGTAGGCAGAGGACCTTGGTATCTTTTTTCACCCTCATGGTGAAGGCAAAGAACCTGGATTTGATGCTGATGAAAGTCTCCCCTAGAGCCACCAAGGAACCAGAAAAGCAATTTGAAGAAGATAGTGAAAATCTTGCTTGGAGCAAACTTTGTGAATCTTTCATAACTCCCCCTCACAAGGATCTCTCTCTCCACCAAGCTTTCTCTTCCTTCTCTAAGCTCTCTCTCAAGATCACTCAACAATAACAGATTTTTCTCAAGACCATATGAGAGCATAAATAGAGAGCCTAAAAAAGCCCTAATTTTTAATTTGCCGTCAAATATCATCTAGTACGATCATGAGATCATCCTGTGCGATTAGTACAAAATAACATATTCAGCCAGTATAAACTTTTTTGGTTTGTACAATCAATTCAAGTATTTGTATGGATCATCCCATACGATCTTTTAATCATCTTGGAAGATTAGTTTAGAAGTATGTATTGATCATCCAGTATGACCGATAATTAAATATCATCCCATGCAGCAATCGGTTCATCTAGTACGACATTTTATACGATGGGTGACGATTAACTATCATACCATGCTGGGATCTGGTTGTATAATACGATCATCTTCGATCATCATGTACGATATAGTTGATACATTTAACCATAATTTGTCTCGTAATCATAAGATCAATTTAAGCAAGATTGTCATAAATCGTCCAATATGATAGAGTTCATACTATATGATTATAGTATAATTTGTATATTAAAAAATTGCCTAAATTATGATTGGCGGTTATTTTTCATGTCTATAAATAATCATCCTGTATGATTAGTTAATTAATCTCACTTAATAATGGGTGCCCTAATTAGGGTTTTCTACATATCTGATCATCCAGTATGATATATATCATACTGTAGAGTTAGTTTAAAAATAGAGAATTTTTCTTGCTCACTAACTCACCCTCCTTGAGTGTGTATGTGCAAGGTTACTTAGCTGGGGGTCCACCAGATACATGACTAGTATAAAAAAAGGTAAAAAGTACATTGAAATTGAAATTATAGACATACTCAGCCCTATTCTACCCGATCTAGAGCTGATTGGCATTACAAGTACACTTGTGGACCTGAAAGGTTAGCGAGCAGGGCAAACAAAATACATATGCAATAATAACCATAATAAAGAAATAATAATATTTATTATCATCAAAATCACAATACTTGGACCCATATTTACAATAGTATTCATAAGAGACACTAGAGTTTTTACATAAAAATCCCTAAAAGGGGGAAAATCATGGGGCTTGCCCCAATTTAATGAATCCATTAGTGTTTATAGTCAATTACAAATGAGGCCCTTCTTTGGGGGGAAGGCCTTGGCTTGATGTAGCAAATATACATCATATAGAGTACACTACATAGTGGGAATCCAAAGAATTAATATTTACATGTTCGTTTGGTCAGCAGGACCATAGTCGACATGCGATGAAGGTCGGAAAGATTATAGTTGGGTGAAATGGCCAGAAGGACTGTAGTTGGCGGGTGATGGAGGTCTAAAAGACCATTGCCAAGAGAGAAAGGTTAGAAGGACCGTAGTTGGCGGGGAATAGAGGTCAGAAAGTTCATAGTCTAGAGATGGAGGTCAGAAGAACTGTAGTTGACAGGCGACAGAGGTCAGAAGGACCGTTATCTAGTGATGGAGGTCGCAAGGACCTTAGTTGGCTGGCGACGAAGGTTAGAAAGACTATTATCTGACGATAGAGGTCCGAAAGAACCGTAGTTGGCAGGTGACGGAGGTCAGAAAGGCCGTAGTTTAGCGACAGAGGTCAAAAGAATCATAGTCGACAAACAATCAAGGTCAGAATTACTATTATCTAGCGATCAAGGTCGAAAGGTCCATAGTCTGTAGACAACTGTGGTTAGAAAGATCGTTGTAAGTGATGGAGGTCAGAAGGACCGTAGTCGGCAGACTACGGTGGTCAGAAAGATCGTAATCGGGCGAAGGTGGTCAGAATGATAAAAGGTGGCAGGTGACGGAGGTCAAAAAATCATAGTCGGTGATGGTGGTCAGCAGGAAATCTAGTGATAATCGGTGGCCGGGTGTAAGTCCAACAATAATTGGTGATCGGGCAAAAGTTCGACGATAGTCGATGGCTGGGCGATGGTCGAGGAGGAGCTTGGTGGAAGGAGAGATCTTATATTTCTCTTCATCACATCTCTTCTTTTTCTTCCTTGTTTAGTCCCCCCTCAAAGAAGAATGAGGGGTTTATTTATAGTTTTTGGGAGTGGCATGTCCAGTAAATAGAGAAAAGATTAAGGGCATGTTGGTAGTGTTTTGAATGGATGAACGATATCTATTACCTTGATTATACATTATTTATCAAGTATTTGAGTGTTTTAATGATGTCATAATTCAAAGATCTTAGGCTTGTTTGATTCGACTCGTCGAGCTGCTTGATTTGACTATAAGCATGTCACATTTAGAAATTATTTGGTCATCCAATTTATAGTTTGAACTTTCCAAATGCACTTCAGGTTTAAATTTGGACTCATTCAATCTTGTACTGGGTCAAATTTGGTGTCGTTGGGTTCATCTTTTTGAGACATTCAGTTCAACTATAAGTTTGTTGAAATCAGAGTTCGGATCGTCCCGAATTTAATTTCATAAGTTTTAAACTTAATTTTGCCTCGAGATTTATGATATATCATTAGGTATGCTGTGCCATGATGTTGACATTAATGATGTACATATGGCCTTATTGATGATGATGGGTATTAGGGTTAATGTCAAAAACATGCATCGACCTTCTAAATGATGATGAGTGTTGGGATTAATATCGATTATGGGTTTGGCTTTATTGGTGATGGCACATATCAGTATTGGTGTTAATGACATGCACCGGTCTTATAGGTGATGTGCCTTGCATTGCATTGGTGTCAATAGTATGCATTAGCTTTATAAATAATGAAAAGCATCGATAATTATTATCGATTGGGGTGATGATAATTAAAGGTAAGTTATAGATAATATTTTTGGCCATTGTGGTTAGAAAATTATATTTAGGTGACAATGGTTGGATAATGATAATTGGGTGATGGAATTAGCTACTAGTAATAATCAGTGTCAATCATTAAGCATATCTCTCTCCAACTCTACATCAAGGTCTTGGTCTAATCTAAGTTCATCTTTCTCCCCCATGTGAAGAATGGGGATTAATTATAGTTTTTTGAAGTGGCACTTTAATTATTTTATCTAAAATTTAAACACTTCGCTAATGACCTATGTAAATACCTTGATTGTACAAGGATTTTAGGCATTTAAGTACATTAGTTGTTGGACCCATATTTATTTATGGGAATACCTTTACCCTTTGGATAAGTCTATCTAGACAGCTAAGAAAAGAGAAAAAGAGAGAGTGAGCGAGTACGAGAGGGGACCTTGATTTCCCTAGTCTCTATGAATAGTGAAATTAGCACAAAGATCTTAAAATGCCTTTTAACCCCTTATTTATAGGGTTAAAAAGGTTATATGAGAGATTACATCAAACATAGCTTTATCTAGCTCAATAAGTACTTTTGGCGAGTAAAATTTAAGAGTGCTTCGCAAGTGAGTGCCTTTGCTGAGTGATTTGGGAGAGTACCATGAGCAAGTTCTTTGAGTTAGGGACTAGCATCACTGATGAGGCCATTACTACATGGTCGATATGTGTGTATTCCTATAGTTTGGTACTTTGAGGGATAAGTCTCCTTCTATGGGGTGAGTCTTTCTAATTAGAAAGTTCTTATGAGTTGAGTACCTCCTTGGATTGAATACTACTGAGGAGGGTTCCTCTCTTTGTCAAAACTCTTAAGGATGTGTACTTCCTTGGTCAAACTGCTCTAAGGTGAGCTCCACTAGAATAAGTAATTACCCTTGTTAATTCTTGTTCGGTGGGTCTCCCTATTAGTGGGGCATATCTTAGAAGAGTGCACCTCTTGCCTAAGCTCCTCATAAGCAAACTCTACTAATCCCCATGAGTTGTCTATACCATATATTGAGATACACATTAATGACATAAGAATTAAGCAATCATTTTTTTATTGGATTCCTCTCATTGAGATGTTTAATTGATTATAAGCACATTATAATTACAAATTATTTAGTCTTTCAAATAATTTCATGAAGTTCTCAACTATGCTTCATGCGATTGATTAATGACATTTGAGCTTGAATCAAATGTGTTCTTATTTTCTCAAATTTAATTAAAAAAATTATAGTTCAGGTACTTGCATTAAGATTCATACTTGATTAAATATATTTTTAATTATGTGCAATTTGCCCTTTTTTTCACCATAGATACTTTGTCTCTAAAAATGATTTTGGTCTTGAAAAGCTTATAGTGTAGAATTATTATTTCAATAAATTATGAGGCACTCACTCCCAAAATTTAAAATGGACCTCCTATGAAGGCCATGAATTAGGTAAATTTCTTACAATGTTAGAGTGGACTTTATTACTTTAATATGTTATATTAGCTTTGGTTGGAGATTATGCAGTGAATAGCAAGTGGTGCAAAACTTTCTATTATATTGATATATTCAAAAGAGATGTATGTGTTGGTTGATCTATCCCACACACCCATCAACCCCCGCCACCCCTCCCCCCCCCCCCCCCCCCCCCTCTTTTTTTTAATGTTGCTAAGAAAAATTTGTATAACTCTAATCATTATTATTAATCAAGCATTCAGACCACCTCAAAATAGATTTTATAACGAAGATTACATGTAACTTCATAATTATGTTTTATAACTCCTAAGCTCTTAATTTGTAATTATGTTTCTTCAATATTCATAACTCTTCATGATAGCGATTGAGTGAAACTCACATGTTTAAGTTCTTTAACTCTCAAGATTTTGAATTACAACTCCCATCCTTTTTTATTTGTAACTTTTCATTATAGGGATTAAGTATAACTCCCATGTTTAAGTAATAAAAATCTTAAGCCCTTGGATGGTAAATATTCATCCTCCATTCAACAATAAATACCCCCATAATAGCAAGATAAAAATTAGATATATCTGTTTTTCTTGGGAAGCTTACAAATCAATCGCAATTATATTTTTGAAAAAAATTGAATATAGATTTTTTAAAATTTTAATTTTGAAATCAAACACGTCATTATGAATAATATATAACCTCGGAAGGTGAAAATACCATTCCCTAATGGGTTCATTTTACAAAACTATTAAATTTTTTTAACTATCATAGTCAAACTCAAGAGAGAATTACATATGACTCTTAAGAGTCAAAGTGATATTCAATCATATATTTGAGTATGATAATTAGAATGCTTTATCATCAATTATTGTAGTCGAATCATCATAGTGAACTACATATAACCCGAAGGGTCAAAATGATATTTAGATACACATCTAACTACAATAACTTAGATATGATTATCATTAATTCCATATTCAAATATCTAAATAAGAAATGATATATTTTTCTTAAGAATGAAAATACCATTTGTTATTGAATATTTTGAATATGATGATAATGATCGTTCTTGATTTTGATTTTCCCAAAAGAATAATTTTTCCTCGTCTTATGTAGGAGCTAAGTAGATTGGGATTTATTTTATCTGGGGTCTTAAATCTCCTATGAAGGCAAGCCTTCATAATTAATTACATCAAGAAAGTTTTAGGCTTCTTATGAATAATCTCGATTAAAATAATTATAAAAATTTTATTTTGGATTTTCAAAGAGTGATGTGAAAGGAATGATGTGGGAATTTTAATAGAGATTGGATTAATTTTGATAACTTATTTTGGAGGTCAAATGATGAAAGTTAGGGAGTGCTTTGGGATTCTGAAATAATTCAGAAGAATCCAAACTTATCCTATGTTGGACTTTAAATTCTAGAGGAGAGAAAAACTTTAGTTTAAGTTGATATTTTATTAGAAGATTGGGATTAAATTTTCAATGTTGGAGACTTATGATTTTAGGTTTGCACTAAAACCTAGATCTAAGTTGGGTCACTAAATAATTGTAGACTCGAACCTAACTAATGACATACAAATTTGGGCTTACCTCGGCCTAGATTGGAGAGACAGTTAAACCACCTAGTCGCTTTAAAATCATGAATTTGGTCTTATGAAAGATGGGTAAGATTCGTTATTTAAGTTTTGAGAAATTGGGGCTGACATCTAGAGAAGGTCCTAATTGGCCTCTTTACTTGTGTATGGTGATTATGTTCGATACAATTAAAAGTTTAGGTCCTTTCTTAACTCCCACACTTATACTACAAATTATTCACAAAATTTCACGGCTTCATAAAATCTACCCAAACTTATCCATCTAACCTTCATTCAACTCTACACATAAAAACATCCATACAACCATCTCAAATAACTCATAATCCCTCTTCTTAATATCCTATACTTTATAAAGAAAACTCACACTCATCTAATGTTGCCACCTAATTCTATCTTAAGCTTCACACGAAGTCAAAGTCTTGACCACCCTTAGATATCCATCTTCTTAAAAGCTTTATAAATTCTAAATCTCTTTGATTGAGTTCCTATACATCCCCTTCCACTTAATAAAATTAATCACGACAACCAACACTCTAAAATTTATCAAACAATATACATCAAATGGAGGTAGATCTAAACTTACACAAGAGTAAGGTGTCCTTTACAAATCATTTCAAATTTAGTATGATTGTTAAGGGCTGTTTGTTTTGAAGTAAAGGGAGTGCAAAGTAAACCAAATACATGGGTTCTAACTTCTTAGGTGTTTGGTTTGACACAAATTAAAGTAAAATTCTAAAGTATTTCACACTCCTGCTGTAGCTTATTTTACATGTAAAATAAAACTGCGTGGATTTGAGCAAAAAGGATTTCACACGGGCGAGAGAGAAGCCCATGGGAAACCATCGTCATTTCTTCCTCCATCATCATTTTGAAAGCTTTTCATCTTCTCTATTTTGTAATATCTGTTAGACTTCGGTGCTTTCCATGAGGTAGAGTTCTGCGCGAGTAACTTGTTCGACTCCTTCATTGGTATTTAACTTCACTCCTTCAACAACGTTCCCTTGTTGTCAGATTAAAAGGCACATCTTCAGAACAGATCTGTCAAATAGGTTTCAGATTACATTGCCTATTTTTTCATCCCTACTTCTTTCTTCAGCTCCATCGTTGCTATTCAACTTTGAATAATTTCTTCCCATAGCTTAAGAGGTATCCAGGGTTTGCTTTTCATCTTCTCTATTTCGCCGTTGTCGTTCAACTTCATTGCTTGGTGTAAGGTAGAGTTTTGTATGAGTCGCTTCTTTAGCTCCATCATTATTGTTCAACTTCACTACAACTTCAACGTTCCTTCCTTGTCTGATTAGAAATCATGACATTTTAGTCGAAAACAATGACGAGAGCTCGCTCGCTATGAATTCCACCATGAATTTCGTATAATTAAAATTTCATGAGGAATTTCGCTCGATCACAAGGTATTTTGCTTTGAATTTGTTCTGTTCATGTGCTAAGGAATTTGTAACTGAAGTGATGAAACAACATTACGGCGAAATTAGGACTTCTTTATAATTTTTCAATTCATTTCTTGATGTTATTGCTTTACATTTTTCAAAATCTTCTTTCAAGTACAATGCTAGGACATCGTTTATTTTTTAATTCTTGTTGCTGAAAATTAATAGTTGCTAAGTTATCATACATGACTCTACACTAGTCGTGATAGTTCATCTAGCAAAGTATTTTATTAATGTATATAAAAATTTTTAAAATCTCATAAAATTATAATCATTAATGTGGAATTAAACTATTTAAGCAAATTAGAATATATTTACTTTATTTTGTAGTCACTCAACTAAACAACCAAATAATAGTGCATAATGTACTAATTTCATTTACTTTGCATACACCCAACCAAAAAGAAAAAATAGCTCCCATGCATTCACTTTACTTAGAACAAAGTAGCCTCAAAGTATTAATTTTACAATGCATTTACTTTACACTGCATTCACTTTACAGCCAACCAAACTACCCCTAAGAAAATATTTGCACATGTCCATTCTTGTTTGTTAATAATCGAGATACCTTTTTCAAAATTTTATTTCATCCATTTTCATTATGGCATAAAATATGTATGTAATGAATGATTTTAAAAATATTATTAAAAAGTTAATAGAATAATTATTGTCGCAAGGTTCATTTAAATAAAATTATTATATTTTAATTTAATTATTTCACTTAGTGTTTTTTAGAGTATTATTTTATGGAGTTATGTCAAAGTATTAGTGATGTAAAAATATTTAAAAATTTAAGTTATATGTGATCTGTAATTTTTGTCCTTGCTAGCTCTACAATGTCAAATCATTTTACCAATTTATCAAAGTTCAAGTCAAAGCTAGTAAGGCTAGCCATCTTGTAATTATTTTAGTGGTTGTTCCATCATAAAATAATAATATTCATTAGAATTTAATATCTTTGAGTTTTAAAGATGTCATTATACTATTAAAATTTTTTTTAATGGTACATTTACTATTATTTAATTACCCTTTTAAACCATCATCTTCTCTTTATAAATATCATGAAATTTATAAAGAAAGGTTATTGAATTGAAATAGAATTAGGATTGAAGAAGTATTCTTTTTCTTCGGAAAGCTTAGAAGTCATTTTTTATTTAGGTGACACAAAATAACTCCTCTTTAGTGAAAGGTTTATTTTTAATGTATCACTTCTATTTTGTGTGATTTCTTACTACTATTCCTTATATCTCCCTTTAATACTCTTCAAGTTCTGTCTAAATTCAAACACTTCATTCCCTTTTCTCTCCAGCTTTATCAAGTTAGTCAAAATCTATCACAATTCATCTATCCGTCTTATCTCACCTCCACGCATCTCACAAATCTCGCGTCACAACCCCTAATAACTCTTGTATCTTTATTTTCTAATATCATTAAATTATTCATAAAATACTTACACCCCACCTAAAGTCTTCTTAAAGTCAATGCAGAATCAACAACCTAAGAATTAGCCCAACTTTACTATCGCCTAGTCCATCTTAGTGACCCTTTGATCTCCACCTTTCAGATCTCTCTAAGCTCAAATCACTTCCATTGTGTTCCTATACATCTTCTTGTACCAAATAAAGTTAATTACCTCAACTCACCACTAAAAAAATTCATCATACACCCTATATCAAAAAAGCTTGCTTGTGATGTTCCTACTTCATAGTTTTGATCTTTTAAGTGATGAGACTTTGATAAAGAAGCCTATGATTTGTGAGCATCCTTGTTCATTAGTTGAGGAGACTATCAATGATTGCTTAGATGAAAAACTGTGAGAAATTGCTTCCTATGTTTGATATAGTGGTAGAAAGTTATTTATCATCATAATGATATATGAAGATTTCATTCATAAATTTAAGAATTGCAAATAGCATGCACGGGATGCAAAAGTTTTATATGGCATTTATAAAGAGGAAGAGTTTTAGGGTGAAGCCTAGTTAAAATAATTGCACTAATTTTAACCAAAAATTATGACGATTTTTCTTTCCTTATAATTGAAGGTGGGATTCCTTTACTTATAATTGAAGGTGGGATTATAGTTTAATATTTATATTAAAAGAAATGTCTCCTCTGATGATGGAGGGAGTTCAATGATGTCCAGGTTAATGATAGGTGATAGGTACTAAAAAGTAGTGGGATTGGATGATGAGAAATGTTAGAAATCATGTGTTGTTTATTATTCACTAGAGTCATGATGGTGACAACAAACATCAAATGTTAGGGGAGGGAGAGCTTCAAACATTGATTAATGATGATGATGATATATATCAGAGGGCGAATTATTAAAAGGATCAGGTATAAAAAAGAATTTATAAGAAGGATCATGAATATAAAAAAATTTAAAAAGGATCAAAAATGCAAAGCCTTGCTCCGTTTTAACATAAAACGCAAAGCCTAATTGCGTTTTTAAGGGAAAACGTGAACAGTAACCACGTTTTCCCTTAAAACGCGAATAAGCTTTGCATTTTCTATGTATTCCACTATTCGAAGACATAAAATAATGTATATATTTATAATAAATGGCCATATTATAAATAAATTTTCTATTTAAAAATGAAAAATTAATTTTCATATTTATAACTTATTTTTAATAATTAAATAAAATAATTTATAACTTATGTATAACATTTGTTTTAATTTAAAATAATTTTCATATTTATAACTTATTTATAATTTATTTAAATCTATTAAAAATAATTACATTTTTAAAAACAAAAGTAAAAAGTTTTTATATATAAACTTTTAATTTAAAATTAATGTTTGAAGTTTGTATGTATATAATTTTAAAACAAATGTATATAATTTCTATTTAAACATAATCAAAATTTAATGACCTTAAATATAACGTACAATAAATATAATATATTCAATTTAATTATTTTTAAACTTTAATGTATTTGTAAATATATTATAAAATAATTTAATATCATATGATTTAATAAATTAAGAAGAAAATTTTAATTTAGATATGTGATTATATTTAGTTTAATTATAATTTTTAATTTATCATGTTAAAATTATATAAATATAATGTAATATTATGTAATTATTCATATGTATATTAACCTATTTTGAAATAATGCGTGAATAGTGTATAATAACCTATTTGTAAATATTAACCTATATTTATATATTAACCTATTTATATAATTAAAGAAATTAATATTGGAAGTATTTTTAAACATATGTATATTAACCTATTTTTATATAATGCGCGAATAGTGTCTATTAACCTATTTGTAAATATTAACCTATTTTTATATATTAACCTATTTTTATAATTAAAGAAATTAATAGTGGAAGTATTTTTTTAAAAAAAAAATCTCATCTATTGTTTTAAAACCGTTAGGGATTAAATTGAATTAAGAAAAAAATTCTTATCTATTGTTTGTATTCATTAATTCATATTAATAATAATATTCATATTTAAATATAAAAATTAATTTTCATATTTATAACTTATATTTAATATTTAAATAAAATAATTTATAACTTTTGCTTAACATTTGTTTTAATTTATAATAATATTAATATTTATAACTTATTTAGAATTTATTTAAATATATTTTAAAACAAAAGTAAAAAGTTTCTATTAATTAGATTTGATATAATTATTAAATTTGAATTTAATATTTAAATAATAAATAGCATTAATATTAAAAAAAAGAACAAGTTCGATAGCCATTATAAATTACTAATAATGATAGTAAGAAATAGTTGAGAACATAAATGAAATATTAAGAAAGATTACTCAAATATTTTGAGAACAGTTACGCCGTCGAAAGACCAAATAGATTTCACACATAGGTAATGTACAACAAATAAGATTACATTAAAATCATACATCTACCGATGACGGGGGGTAAACCCACTCCAGGGAGTATATCTATGAGGCGCGTTTCGTCGACGGCGTTGAGAACTCGATGCACGTTCTCTTCGATCTCCCCTTTCCTCGGTGGTGCTATCGAAAGAGGTGTAGTCTATGTAGATAGAGCAACGAACTCTGGTTGAAAGTTCAGTCACCTGGTCAACGGCCAACTGTAATGAACTAGCATTTTCTCCGTGTCCCCCGGCGAGTGGCTCCAAAATGGCAGATGAGCATATATAGTACTCAGCCTACAAAAATATCTTAAAATGAATATTCTTCATTAAGTTATAAAAAATGTTTAAAAGAATATACGCACCAATAATCTTTCACGAGGAGATTGTCGGAAGAAGCTCTCTGATGGCTCCGTTTGTGGTTCTAAAAGATAAACTGATGCCCATGATCTGTACCAACGTAGGTATGTCTGTAACTCCTGATTCCCTGTACCCTCTGGTGGAGTAATTGGTACGATGTAGGACCTCTTTCTACCCCACAAATAAAGGTACGAGTTATATTCCTTTGTCACATCTAAATCTGATCTTCCTCGACCATCAATCCGTCGAAAAGATCGGTTCACAGGTTCAATATGCATATACTGGACACCCCCAAATTGCCTCATCACACGGTCAGGGAGGTGCCATTCCGCACAATTCCAACTGATTAGGGGCACACGTGCCCTCCAGAATTCCAACCCATCATAACACTGTTGCGGTAGAGAGGAGAAAACTTGCTCCGTGTAAGGTTCAATAGTAACCTATCATTGAAGATTTGAGATAAAAATAAGAAGGCATATTGGTTTATATATATATGATGAGAAAAAAGTAATATCATACCTGAGTCATCTGTAACCCATCTAAATCATGACGGTATGTCATTGTGTTTCCTGATGGGAGGTCCCGAATGCGATATTCAGCCCATCTGTATAGTATTTAGTTAGGATATGTCGAACAAAATATGAAATATAAATTTAAGTCATTGTTCTGTCATATATCCCAATGGGCGGCCACCTAAGTCATAGACATGAGGCAGTCGTAGCGTGGGTCGTCCAACTTGTAATCGCTCCCAGGACCACACTTGTAGTAGAGCTAGGCACCCAGCAATGTATGTGCATGTCGGGCTTGTTGCATGATATAGCTCTCTATATAAATGTGCTAGGACCGCGCTACCGATAGACATCCTGCCAAATGTGTCCAAATCCACAAGCAAAGGTAGCCACTGCAAGGAGACATGGGATCGTGATGCATCTGGTATCAATAAACAGTCGATCATGTAGAGTATGTAGGCTCGGACATGCTGGAGAAATGTCCTCGGTGCTAAGTCATCGTATGAGTCCTTATAGAATGTCCAGCGGAGCTTCACTTTCTATTTTATAATTGAGCTTCACTTTCTATTAAATATATTTTTATATTTGCTTAAAATATTTCTATATTTATCATTAACTTAAATATAGGATATATATATATATATATGGGAATAATTTTTATGAAAACAGTTACGATCTAATTATTTTCATTTTAAAGAAGATATTAGATTTTTACATGTATAGCATCAGACCACTTGCATTATGAAGCAGATATTGTGTAAAGTGAAATATTTACAAATTTAAGTTCATGCATAATACACATTGATTCATCCATAATCTCAACTACCTCTTCTTCCTATATCTGAGAGCATCAGTGTCTGTGGTGTATCTTGCGGGTCCCCTCCTACTCCTCCTTTGGAGCTGTGGTTCTTCTTCTTGCTCATGCTCCTCTTCCTCCTGCGCAGTGGTCATGTCTATTTCTACTTGTTCACCAACCATGACATGTTGTGCTGGACTTTCAGGCCAGCCAAATAGGGTGGTCCACATGGGATTGTTCATGTCGTATGGAGCTTCTCTGGCTTGTGATGAACTCCCTTCTCCCCATATTAAAGAAGGGCATGCTCCTGTCATTTCAAAAGGTCTGCTAGTATCAGCCGATCCAACTTATATTGAATGTCTCGGAGGGTCTATAGGATTTGATTGTAAAGCAGAAGCATGAGATGTTGATCTTCGAGCGGACTGCTCCTTATGTGCACTTCTTCCTCCTCGTCGACTTTGTCGGCCAGTGGTGTCTATATACACGGATTGCTCTACTTGTCTTGCAAGTTCTAGAATGTCAGCATATCCTTGATACATTGACCCTGTACTCTCCATCTGGCCCGTAGCATATGACTCAGCAATATCTTTGGTACGTAAGAAGTAATCAACCTGAAAGTGAAAGCAAACTTAAAATTAAATATCATATTCCTATTTTTTAAGCAGGATTTAAAATGTACACAATAGCACGTACCACTATCCTCTCCCCTGGTGACCGTGGGTATATAGTTTCTGGTGGAGTTGTAGGTGCTTTCAATAAGTAGAGGGAGGCCCAAGATTTGTACCATCGCAAGTAAGCAGCTAACTCCTCTCTACCATCTCCCAATGGTTGCCTGATGGTTATAATAAGCGCCCGCCTATTATTCCATAACTCAATGTAGCCTCTATGGTACTGAACCCAATCTACTTCAGCTCTTCCTCTACCATCAACACGACGGAATGCTCTCTCCATAGGCTCGATTGTGGTTGTTTGAATCCCACCAAATTGTCTCATGACCCGGTCAGGCAAATGCCACTCTACACGCTTCCATCTAATCAATGGGGCGCGAGCAGTCCATATGTCGTTGGCTTCATGACATATCGGAGGCAGCATGCCCATTATAGATTCAGTATATGGCGTAAATATGGCCTGTAATGAGTGGAAGATTATATTATTAGATTTACAAATAATTTTTACTCATATAAATCTCTAAATTTTTTAATTAAAATTGAAGTTACCTGGCTTAGCTGAATTCCATCCAACTCATCTCTATAGGTCATTATATTCCCAGATGGAACTTCTCTCACTCTTTCCTCGGCCCACCTGCATTGAATTTATGTTATTAACATTGTTCAGTAACTATTGCACATTGTGATACGTTATGCAAATTCAAAATTACCTTAAAGCAAGGGGCTTCCCAATGATATCTCACGGGAATGGAACCCGAAGTGTCGGCCGCCCGACATGTATCCTCTCCCAAGCCCAGACCTGCAAGAGGGGGAGGCATCCAGCTATGTACATACGAGAGGGCCGTGTTGCAAGATTTAATTCTCTATATAGTGAAAGTTCGATAGGGATGTTAAGCCCTAGTGAACTAGTCCCAAGGCTAACTAAGAGGGGGGGTGAATTGGTTATTTAAAAATTTTACGATAACTATGAAAATCTTTTTATAACGTGCAGCGGAAACGAATTAAAACAACGATAAAAAGATCAACCAAAGATATTCACCCAAGCAGTTAACATCAGGAAAAATTAAAGTGCAGAATTGAATCAGAAAAGCAAACCAGATTTTATAGTGGTTCAGTCAACTTGACCTACGTCTACTCCCCGAGCCTCCCCTCCGGGTATTGCACTAAACAGAAGTGTCTCTCCTTTTGCTCCCACAGCAAGGCGGAGAAGCCTGTACAAAAATCTCCTTTTCACCCACGGTGAGGCAGAGAACCCGACCTCCTTTCGCTTCCTCCTGAAGCAGGCAGAGAACCTTCGAACTCCTTTCGCTTCCTCCTGAAGCAGGCAGAGAACCTACGAACTCCTTTTGCTTCCACCTGAAGCGGGCAGAGAACCCCGGATCTTCTTGCGAACGATCCTCCCACGACGAACACCGACTAGACGAAAGACGACGAGCGGAGAAGACGACTCTGATCCGTGCTCGGAGCAACCTTAGTGAATCCCTCACTAACTCCCCCTCACAAGATCTTCTCTCTCTCTCTCAACTCTCTCTCTCTCTAGGGTTTCTCAGGGAAGGAAGGCAGCAAAAGATTTTTCCAAAGATTGGAAAAAGTTCTTTTAAAGGAGGGCTTAAAATTTGCCCTAAATCTCAACTGGTCGGCCAAGATCGTCCAGGACGATCGGTAGATCGTCCTATACGATCAGTTCAAATTCAGCTGTTTCAGCCTGGACGATCTGGCTCTTCTGGACGATCAGTAGAAAAAGTTGTTCATATCGTCCCGTACGATCCTGCGATCGTCCGGGACGATTAGTTCAAATTGAGGGAAATCGTCCAGAAGACAGTTCGGGTCGTCCAGAGAAATCTGTGCTGGACGACCAAAAAATGACTTGATCGTCCCGGACGATAGGGTCATCGTCCGGTACGATTAGTTCAAAAAGGCCCCAAATCGTCCTATACATAGTTCTGGACGTACAGCTTAAATGCACTAGACGATCAAGATCGTCCGGGACGATCCTGCGATCGTCCAGGACGATATGATCGTATCAACCAAAAATAAATTGCTTTCCTTAATTACCAGATTAAATTAGGCATGATTGTACTAGATCGTCCGGGACGATACACGTATCGTCCGGGACGATCAGACCAAGTATCTAAAAATAAGAACTTGCCTAACTTGATCTGGCAGCTGAGAATTTCTGATTTGGGCATATCATCCCGTACGATCCGTAGATCGTACAGGACGATCGGCTCAATCAGACCCTCTTAACTTAGTCGCCCTAATTAGGGTTTCTGTTTTAACTGGATCGTCCAGGACGATGTGGATATCGTCCAGGACGATCTGAACAAATTTTTAACAGAAACTCTAATTCACTCAATCTCTCTCCCTGAGTGTGTGTGTGCAAGGTTACTTAGCTAGGGAATCAGTTACATTACAATTGACTCAATAAAAAGAAAAATCATACATTTGACACACTTGGACCCGATCTTGAGTTGGCTTGAGTGGCTCGCGATCTTTTGTGCCTGAAACAGATTAGCTAAGCAAAACACACTGGAAACATGTTTGTCATCATCAAAATCAGATTTGCAACAATCTCCCCCTTTTTGATGATGGCAAACATTTGTAAAGTAGTCTAAAAATAAAAGTAAACTAGGAGATCCAACAAACAAACATTTTTTAAATTTTCATTTAACAGCTAAAACAATACATGAAACATGACTCATAAAACAGAAACAGACACGACTACAGCTGACTCCCCCTTTTGACATCACAAAAAGGAGGAGCGAAAAACATAACACGGAAGAAAAGCAGAAAAGAATGGAGGATGAAGATGATCGATCAGGATCCAAAAAACACAACCATGAAATCAAAATAACAAAAGACGAATAAAACTGACCGCAAAAACACATAGAAGTATTTTTTTTTATTAAGCTGCGCTTAGAAAATCAAAAATTTTCCTTGACTTTAGATTCGAAAACCAATGACAGGACGATTGACAGCGCTGAAATCCAGAAAAGGCTGGAAATAATCAACGTTCGTAGCTCCGACCCCGGGCACCTTATCGATGCAAACCTCTTTCAAAACAAAAATCCGATTCAGAATAAAAGACATTAGATTTGAAAAGAAATCCTTTCAAGCCTCGTTCCAGAAAAATATCTGATATAATAGTGTTACAAAGTAAAAAATCAGAAATCAGGATTTTCAAGACTCAAGCTTTTGAAAATATTAAGTGGCGCACAGATTTTTCTAAGACATTTAATAATCTGAAAGGGAAGAAAGCTTGTTTTGGGCTCATTTTGTGCCTCTTTTTCAAATTGGTTGGCGCTTTGCGCATCTTTTGATTTTTTGATACACTTTGTGTATTCAATTTGGCAATTTCGCATCTTTTCAGTTTTGGGCTCATTTTATGCCTCTTTTTCAAATTATCTGGTGCACTGCGCATCTTTTATAAGCTTTCTCCTTTTCATAATCATTAAAGAGTCTCAGCTGTGAGATTATCTTCCAGACATAGGAGATGACTCTTCGCAGTAAGGAAGAACGATTCACAAAACAAAGGCCATACAACATATGATAAATGCAATCACTTGGTTTAGAAAATCAAACTAATGACTCAAGACTTTGAAAAACACTATTGATATGAGGCAGATTACTGTAGGAAGATAAAATAATCTCTATTTCAAAAACTAACATTTTAATTTTGAAAAGGATTTTTACTCAAAAGAAACTACACACCAGTAATGGAGTTAGAGGAAGAGAAACAATTATCAATGTTTCTTCCCTTTAACAGATTCAGCGAAGTCAATCACTGCTTATCAGCTTCCAAACCAAAACAAGGTAAAAACTCCCAGTCAAAAATTTAGATCACCAGAAGTAGTGAGCGGTGATCAGATCTTGAAAAGCATAAAATAGTAAGTGTAAGATATGAACCAGTAAATAAATAAAAATAAGTAGAAAATTATAGCAAAGTAAATACTCAAATCAAACTAACAATAAGGGTAACACAGAAATCAGCAGAAGAAATAAAATCAACTGAAAGCAAATAATCAAACCAAAACTAACTAACATAAATCAGAAATCAGAATACAAAAAACTAACTAACAGAAATCAGAAAACAGAATACAAAAACTAACTAATAGAAATCATAATACCAATCATAACAATCATAAATCAGCAGTCATCAGAATCAAGCATTTATATCAATCACTCCTAATCTGGTTCTCAAAATGCTGAATAAGTCAAAGGCCAGTGGTTTAGTGAATATGTTAGCCAGCTGATTTTCAATTGCTACGTGGTGTAGCTCAATGTCCCCTTTTGTAACATGGTCCCTAATGAAGTGATGCCTAATGTCAATGTGTTTGGTCCTAGAATGTTGGATTGGATTCTTAGAGATACAGATGGCACTAGTATTATCACACAGAACAGAAATTGTGCCAACAGGTACTCCTAAATCCAAGACTTGCTGCTTCAACCAAAGAACTTGGGCCACACAACTCCCTAAGGAAATGTACTCAGCTTCAGCAGTGGAAAGTGCAACTGAGTTCTGTTTTCTACTGGACCAGGAGACTAACGACTGTCCTATGAACTGACAAGTCCCAGAAGTACTCTTCCTATCCACCCTACACCCCACAAAATCAGAATCAGAATATCCAATGATCTCAAAAGAGGTGCTGTGCCTAGGGTACCAAATTCCTAGGTTTGGGGTTCCTAAAAGATATCTAAGAATTCTCTTAACAGCAGTCAGGTGGGACTCTTTAGGATCAGCCTGAAACCTAGCACAAAGACAGACACTAAACATGATATCAGGTCGGCTAGCAGTCAGGTAAAGCAGTGAACCTATTATCCCTCTATACTTCTTCTGATCAACAGATTTTCCATTTGAATCCTTATCTAACTGAACTGAGGAGGGCATGGGAGTATTGATTGGCTTGGCTTTGTCCATTTCATATTTCTTCAAAATGTCCTTAGTGTATTTTGATTGATTGAGAAAGGTTCCATCATCCATTTGCCTTATGCTAAACCCCAAAAAGTAGGATAATTCTCCCATCATACTCATCTCAAACTCTTTACTCATTGTTTTAGAAAACTCTTCACATAAGTATTTATCAGAAGATCCAAAAATAATATCATCAACATAGATCTGGACAATGAGTAAGTCATCTCCTAATCTCCTCAGAAAAAGGGTGGTGTCTATGCTCCCCTTAACAAACTCTCTTTCTAACAGGAATGTGCTAAGCCTCTCATACCAAGCTCTGGGTGCCTGTTTCAATCCATATAAGGCCTTTTTTAATTTATAGACATGACTTGGATATTGGGAACTCTCAAAACCTGGGGGTTGTTCTACAAAAACATCTTCTTTAATTACCCCATTTAAAAAGGCACTCTTAACATCCATTTGAAACAGCTTAAATCCCTTATAACAGGCAAAGACTAGTAGCACTCTAATGGCTTCCAATCTAGCTACAGGGGCAAAAGTCTCCTCAAAATCAATCCCTTCTATCTGATTATACCCCTTAGCCACCAATCTTGCCTTATTTCTCACCACCACACCAGAATCATTCATCTTATTCTTAAAGACCCACTTGGTTCCCACAATACTTTAATTTTTAGGTCTTTCTACTAACTCCCAAACATCATTCCTTACAAATTGATTCAATTCTTCCTGCATAGCTAAAATCCAAAATTCATCCGACAGGGCTTCATTGATGTTGGTGGGTTCAGTCATTGAGATAAAGGCAGAATGGTTTACTTCCTTCCTAAGTCCATGCCTAGTCCTAACACCTTCAGAAGGGTCTCCTAAGATTAGTTCTTTAGGATGACTCGAAGAATATCTCCAATCTCTAGGCAATTCTGTTTGAGGTTCTACCCTTTCCTCCAAGTTTGTATTTCCAACTCCTTGGGTAACCTCAATAATCTCTTCATCTTCTACTTCAGATCTAGACTCCTTAGGATCAGATTCATCAAACACTACATGGGTTGTTTCTTCCACCACCAAAGTCCTCCTATTGAACACCCTAAAAGATTTCCCCACACTTGAATATCCTAAGAACACTCCTTTATCAGATTTGGGGTCAAATTTTCCTAAGGGTGACTTCCCGTTGTTCAGAATGAAAACCTTACAGCCAAAGACATGGAGGTGGGACAGATTTGGAGTTCTACCCTTAATGATCTCATAAGGTGTCTTGTTCAGTTTGACTCTCACATTCACCCTATTCAGCACATAACAGGCAGTGTTCACCGCTTCAGCCCAAAAGTATTTTGAAAGTGAATACTCGGCAAGCATGGCTCTAGCGGCTTCCACTAAGGTCCTGTTCTTCCTTTCAGCTACCCCGCTCTGCTAAGGGGTCCTAGGAGCTAAAAAATTGTGACTAATCCCATGATCCTCACAAAAACTTCCAAATCTTTCATTTTCAAACTCCCCTCCGTGATCACTATGGATGGTAATAATCTCACATCCTAACTTCTTCTGAATCCAAGTAGAGAAGGATCTAAACTCATCAAATGACTCAGATTTATGTGACAAAAACTTAACCCAAGTAAACCTCAAATAATCATCTACAATCACAAAACCATAAACTCTCCCCCCTAAGCTGGCAGTGCTAATGGGTCCAAAGAGGTCCATGTGAAGAACTTCTAAAGGTCTAGAGGTGCTAATGTCCTTAACAGAGTGAAAAGAGGACTGGACTTGCTTCCCCAACTGACAGGCATCACACAGGTGATCCTTAGTAAACTTAAGCTTGGGCACACCTCTAACTAAGTCCTTTTGGGTGACTCTCCTAAGGGTTTTCATACTGGCATGACACAATCTCCTATGCCATAACCAAGACTCATCAGCAGCAGTTTTTAAGAAAATTGAATTATCAGATTTAATGCTACTTACATCCAGCTTGTAGACGTTGTTGATTCTTTGCCCCTGCAAAATAACTTCATAATTTAAGCTTAAAATGCAGCCAATGGGCAGGAATTTGATGTTGTATCCCTTGTCACAGAGTTGACTGATGCTCAGCAGGTTATGTTTCAGTCCATCTACAAGCAAAACATTATCAATCATAAAGTTCTTTGAATCACCAATTATACATGTGCCTACCACCTTCCTGGTGGTGTTATCTCCAAGTGTAACCTTGCCTCCAGCTCTGGCCTCCAGTGAAATGAACTGATTTGCATCTCCAGTCATATGTCTAGAACATCCGCTGTCCAGGTACCACATGCTCTCACGAGGTCTTGTGTGAGAGCACTCCTACAAAAGTACCAAACGTCAGTCTTAGGAACCCAAACAGGTTTGGGTTCCTTCTTATGAAAAGAAGAATGCAATGCATGCGTGCTGTGCAGTGAAACAGGCAGTTTGGGTTTCCACACCCAATGTGTACTATGGTGAACTGTGCAGGTGTGAGAAATATGTCCTAACATGCCACATGAAAAACATCTAACACCAGGAAAAGGGTTAACTAATCTACGTGGATGATAATGCCTCTTCCTAGATGTATATGAAACATGCTTTGAAGAACTTGCAACAGATTTTTCAAAAAGTGGCGGTGCATAAAACTGTTCAAAAGTAGGCGGTGTTTTGTTCTTTTCAAAAGCACTGATCTTTACTTTTAAAAACTCATTTTGTTTCTTTAAGCTTGCAATTTCAAATTTCAAGGTTCCTATGCTACTTTCTACTTCACATGCCATTGTATCTAATTCTTTAAAAGCTCTTCCTAAGTCCACATGCGTAGTTTTCAATGAATCATGCTCAGAAAATAAATCAGAATATTTTTTATTCAACTCATCGAATTCATCAAGCAAAGACATGTGATTTGAATCAAGTGTTGAATGATCTTTAACTATAGAATCATGCTCTTTTTGCAATGTTAAGTAATCTAATTTCAAACTAGCATGAGTTTTCTTAAGCTTCATATACGATGTATGAATTCTTTCAGAAACTTTAAATAATTGATCGTAGGTAAGCTCACATACCTCTTCCTGATCCGACTGACCAGGGTGATCATCAGCCATAAGACACAAGTTTGTTTCCTCCTCTTCAGCTTCAGTCTCAGAAGAGTCGGATGCAGAGTCTGCCCAGAACGCCTTCTGAATCCGCTTCTTATCCTTTCTGAACTTTGGTTTCTCCTCACCCTTCTCCTTGCTTGGGTGAGCTTTAAGTGTAGGACATTTAGCCTTTATGTGTCCAGGCTTCCTGCATTCAAAACAAACAGATTCAGATGAACTCTTAAAATTTTTATTGGAGTTACCCTTGTTCCACTTCTGATAGTTCTTATGTTTCTTCCTTAGAAAGCTTTTGAATTACCTTGTGATTAAGGCAACATCATCGCTATCAGACCCGGAAGTGCTAGCATCTGAATCCTTGGCCTTTAGTGCCACTATCTTCTCTTTCTTGCGTTCACCTGCATCAAGTTGCCTTTGGTTCACCCCTTGCTCGTAAGCAATGAGTGATCCAAGTAAGCTGTTAATAGAGTAAGTATTTAAATATTTAGATTCAGTAATAGCAGTAATCTTAGCATCATAAGAAGCAGGCAAACATCTTAGAATTTTGTTCACTCTTTCGTAGTTAGTAAGTTCTCTACCTAGAACATGCAAAGAGGTAACAATCTGAGTGAACCTTGTGTACATTTCTGAAATAGTCTCACTAGGTTTCATGTGAAAAAGTTCGTAATCATGTAGCAAGATGTTTAACCTAGACTGTTTGACTTCAGTTGTACCTTCGTATGTTATGCATAATCTATCCCAGATTTCCTTTCCCGTTGTACAAGTAGAAACACGCATATAGTCTTCGGATTTTAAAGCACAAAAGAAACAGTTCAAGCATTTTGCATTTAACTATGCTAAATCACGATCATCAAACGTCCAATCAGTAAAAGGCAGTTCAGTTTTCACATTGTTAATCAGTCTAAAAGGTGGTTCGTATCCGTCCTTAACTAACATCCACATGCGATAATCAATAGACTGTAGAAAAGTAGACATGCGTGTTTTCCAAAAATCAAAAGGAATATTATCAAACAACGGTGGTCTTGTAATAGAATATCCTTCAGCAGTATTACGATTATTACAGTTAGCCATGGATCAAATTCAAAAATTTTTAAACCTAAATTTTGAATCCCGCTCTGATACCACTTGAAAGTTCGATAGGGATGTTAAGCCCTAGTGAACTAGTCCCGAGGCTAACCAAGAGGGGGGGTGAATTGGTTTTTTAAAAATTTCACTATAACTATGAAAATCTTTTTATAACGTGTAGCGGAAATGAATTAAAACAATGATAAAAAGATCAACCAAAGATATTCACCCAAGCAGTTAATATCAGGAAAAATTAAAGTGCAGAATTGAATCAGAAAAGCAAACCAGATTTTATAGTGGTTCGGTCAACTTGACCTACGTCCACTCCCCGGAGCCTCCCCTCCGGGTATTGCACTAAACAGAAGTGTCTCTCCTTTTGCTCCCACAGCAAGGCGAAGAAGCCTGTACAAAAATCTCCTTTTCACCACACGGTGAGGCAGAGAACCTGACCTCCTTTCGCTTCCTCCTGAAGCAGGCAGAGAACCTTCGAACTCCTTTCGCTTCCTCCTGAAGCAGGCAGAGAACCTACGAACTCCTTTTGCTTCCACCTGAAGCGGGCAGAGAACTCCGGATCTTCTTGCGAACGATCCTCCCACGACGAACACCGACTAGACGAAAGACGACGAGCGGAGAAGACGACTCTGATCCGTGCTCGGAGCAACCTTAGTGAATCCCTCACTAACTCCCCCTCACAAGATATTCTCTCTCTCTCTCAACTCCCTCTCTCTAGGGTTTCTCAGGGAAGGAAGGCAGCAAAAGATTTTTCCAAAGATTGGAAAAAGTTCTTTTAAAGGAGGGCTTAAAATTTGCCCTAAATCTCAACTGGTCGGCCAAGATCGTCCTGTACGATCAGTTCAAATTCAGCTGTTTCAGCTTGGACGATCTGGCTCTTCTGGACGATCAGTAGAAAAAGTTGTTCATATCGTCCCGTACGATCCTGCGATCGTCCGGGACGATTAGTTCAAATTGAGGGAAATCGTCCAGAAGACAGTTCGGGTCGTCCAGAGAAATCTGTGCTGGACGACCAAAAAATGACTTGATCGTCCCGGACGATAGGGTCATCGTCCGGTACGATTAGTTCAAAAAGGCCCCAAATCGTCCTGTACATAGTTCTGGACGTACAGCTTAAATGCACTAGACGATCAAGATCGTCCAGGACGATATTATCGTATCAACCAAAAATAAATTGCTTTCCTTAATTACCAGATTAAATTAGGCATGATTGTACTGGATCGTCTGGGACGATACACGTATCGTCCGGGACGATCAGACCAAGTATCTAAAAATAAGAACTTGCCTAACTTGATCTGGCGGCTGAGAATTTCTGATTTGGGCATATCGTCCCGTACGATCCGTAAATCGTCCAGGACGATCGGCTCAATCAGACCCTCTTAACTTAGTCGCCCTAATTAGGGTTTCTGTTTTAACTGGATCATCCATGATGATGTGGATATCGTCCATGACGATCTGAACAAATTTTTAACAGAAACTCTAATTCACTCAATCTCTCTCCCTGAGTGTGTGTGTGCAAGGTTACTTAGCTAGGGAATCAGTTACATTACAATTGACTCAATAAAAAGAAAAATCATACATTTGACACACTTGGACCCGATCTTGAGTTGGCTTGAGTGGCTCGCGGTCTTTTGTGCCTGAAACAGATTAGCCAAGCAAAACACACTGGAAACATGTTTGTCATCATCAAAACCAGATTTGCAACATATAGATGTGCCAAGACGGACGAGCCAAGGGAGTACTGGGCAAATTCCTCAATGTGTTCAAGTAATGGTAGATACTGCATATGTATATGCGAGCCAGAGGTATCTGGCAATAAGTAACAACCAAGCATATACATAATATATGCCCTAACATGTCGGAAGAAGACATGATGGGGTAAATCATTATACGATTCCTGACAAAAAGTCCATCTTAGCCATCGTAGCGGTAGGATCGAGTATGCTTGCGAATGACCCATTCTAAAGATAACTTCGACGTCTTGGTTGTCAGGATCATGGTACGTTGCATTTGGGTCTGGGTGGGATCCCAACAGCTCATTGAAGCACTCAATCCAAGTGTCCCAACGTAACCCTTCTCCAACCATTATACTACCAATCATGGGAGCACCGTCAATCCTGACGCCCAAGATCAATTGAACGTCTTGCAACGTGATCGTCATCTCCCCAACCGGTAGGTGGAAGGTGTTTGTCAATGGACACCACCTCTCAACCAACGCAGCTATCAAAGAGTGGTCCAGCTGTATGAAGTGCTGGTGCCTAACAGAATCCAAGCTCGTAATCTGCAGTGCATGGATCAGTCGCGGGCAACGAACTGGCCACTCACGTGCCATATGTAAGTGGGTTGAAGCCACAAGATGCACGGACTATAAAATAAGATACAACGAATGAGTTATAAAATTATGAATTCATTTATGATAATTGAATATGATAAAAATAATAAACCTCATTAATATTTGAAGCTCTATGATCATCCCCAAATTGAGTTATGCTCCGCTGCTCATCTAACTCTGTCGCCTCAACATCTGCACGGCTAGTAGCTCGTCGTGAACATCGTTGTCTACCTCTGCCACCTCTCCCCTCCATTCCCTCAAATAGCTGGATGTATATACATAAAAATTAACCTGAACATTATGATTACTTTCATTCTTTATCGATAAGACCTTTCAGTTTATATTATCAGTTATTTAAAGCTGATGAATGAGGTTAAAATTCAAGATTCTTAAATTTTTAAGAAGATTATATATAAACACAGCAAACTTCATTACATCACTTATAATGGAAATACAAGATACATGACATCGCAAAATAGAATGATATTAATTCAGCCCCTACACCAGTTAAGTAACCCTAAGCTCCCCTCCTACTACTGCGTGGATTTGTAAGGCATGTAGTAATCTTGTGACCTCTATTGTGGCAGAAGGAGAAAGTTCTTCTTATGGTTGTGCGTGTTTCATCCATGCTGTTACGATATCGATTCGTTCTAGGTCTACCGGAACGACGTCTCAATGCAGGTGCCAACATTGGCATTATCCCTTAATTATCGTTAAATGGTGGCCATAGTGTCCTCTCGGGGATTACATGAAATTGTCATGCATAACATTCTCTATAGTATGCCAACGTGTATAGGGCGAAACAAAAGCATTGTGATCCCAACGTCTTGAACCCAATGCTATAACTGCATGTTTGCATGGAGTATGATAAATCTGTGGGTGACCGCATGAGCATGTGCATGTATCTGGAGATGTTATAACAAAGCGGTACGATCTGGAGGACATGTCATAAACCTCAAACTCATAATTATTAATTTGGGTTGGTTGTGGACTTCTGCGTGCCTGTCGTTCTGCCAACTCCAAGACAGCCTTCGTGCGTGGGACGAATGTTGAGCTAGCTGAAGCAATCCAATTTTCAACCTTACTTGTTCTCTTCAGGAACAATGATACAAGATTATAATATATAGCCATGATAAGGCCTTGTATAGGTAATCCACGTGCCCTTCGTAGGATACTGTTAAAGCATTCAGAGGAATTTGTTGTCATAACTCCATATCGAAAACCACCGTCATGAGTTAAGGCCCACTTCGTCGGATCCCGCTCCATCAACCAATCATAAGCCTCCTTCTTTATATTTTGGATGTCTGTCATGTATCTCTCATGAATTTTAAGATCATCTGTATTACCGGCCCAATACATTTTGTCACATACAGCATCACAGTCCGGTACGGCAAGTCGTCGTAGCGCTTTCTTAAAATTCTCTCGTAGATGACGAAGACAATGCCGATGCGCAGCCCAGGGGAAAATCTCACTACACCCCCGTATCAAGCCTGCATGTTTGTCAGATATTATGCATAAATCTTGACGAGATTGGGTACTTACGATTAGATCACGCAGCATGTACAAGAACCAACTCCATGATTCGATTGATTCAGATTCAACAACCGCAAAGGCAAGTGGGTACAATCCTCCATTTCCATCAACACCTATGACAGCAAGCAATGGTCCTCTATATTTTCCTAGCAAGAATGTACCATCAAGACAGAGAATGGGCCGACAATATTGCCAACCCACTATGCTAGGTCCAAATGACCAAAAATACTCTTGAATCGAACACCTTGTGTTACTTGAATATTGTAAACAGACCCTGGGACTGCTAAGCGTATAGCTTCCATCATCTGGTATAGTGAGGAGTACGATTCTTTGTAACTATCAAATACTGATCGTATTGCTTTTCTTCGTGCATCCCAAGCTTTCATGTATGATACTTGCACATCAAATTTCGAGCTAATCCGGGTTATTATTTCTCTCAGTTTTAAATCCAGTTGTTGTCTCAATACTGCAGTTATATACTGGCAGATAAACTTTGAAGAACAATTTCGGTGACTTGTAGACAATACTGGGTTGCTGCATGTGTGGCGGCCGATTATGGATGAAATCTTCCATGACCCTCCGAGGCGTTTACTACTCGTCGCATGAAGCCGCCAAAGACAAGGCCGATTTTGGTTCTCATATTGAACACAAACTACTGTTAGGTGTTGCTTGTTGGAGCATGATTTCTTATACTCTACATTCTTTATTATTGACCAACCAGATATAACACATTGAAGTGTTTCCTTGCTCCCAAAGGTCATGCCCTCATATAAGTGATCTGGAATGACGACATCAAAGTATTCTTGATGATGATTAATTGGAGCATCCACCCCATCAGAGGCATCCCACTCATCCGTCGTTTGTATATTACGGATGAAATCATTATTGATGACCATATCATCTAAGTTTTTAACATTTTGAGCAGTGTGATGTTGAATTATCTGATCTGCATGCATTGTGACATCCACGTCCTCTATTGGCGGTACTTCGGCATCCTCGCTTGAGTTCTCGCTTGAACCACTATCCATTATCTCGTAAGCGGGCACTGTTGCTTCAATGGTAGGATGGGTTGAATGTTGTACAACGGGTCCATCGCAATCCCCAATGCTATGCATTATTGAGGGTGAGTTTGCGGTAAATGATGGTATGTTGAGATCGAATGTGGGCCTTGAGCTCATGCTCATGAGCCCCAATGATGACGGATCATTAAGGATGGGTGTGGGCCTATATCAAAATTAACATAGACATATTATTAGCTTCTAGAACTTAATAGTTAGCCTAACATTACAAATGAGTCAAGCTCGATAATGACCTGGATATGTAGGTCGAGTGTCGAGGGTTATCGAATATTATGGGTGGCGGTGACTCAGGTCGTGCCACTAGCACTGGTATTTCTTCGAACTCAACGTACACAATCACGATCCTCCGCCTTGCTTCAGCCAATACGAATGAATAGACCTCATCATCTGTGATACGAATGGCAGTGTGACCGCCATTATTGCACAGTCGACATGCAAGATTCACCGTGTGCATAGTGTGATCACGACGTAATGCTCTTAAGATCCTAAGTTTAAGGTCTTCTAGTGTTATCATGTTCTTAATCTCTAGAGGTCTATTCCTTCCACCAATATATATTGGTGTAAAATCTTCGCCAAGTTGTAGGTTCCCGTCAAAGAATAGTATGAGACGTGACATAATTTCTGAAGATCGATCAAAACATAAGTCATAAAGAATATCTTGCATTTTTGTATTAATGAGAAGTTTTATTCTAAGTTTAAGTTTGATGTAAGAAGTACATTTCTTAATAAATTCAGTTGAGAGAATGAACACCATGCTATCCATATAAATACTTGGTTAAAAAATATGGAAAATTAATTTATCTTTATTAGATTTAAATGCGATTTTGACGAAATATGATTCAAGAAATATAACCGACGTAGTGCAAGAAGGTTTGCTCTTGATGTTGTTGTTGTTGATGGGTTTTAGGCATTGGAGTAACTAACCTAGGTTAATACTACTTAAACTATCTTAACCTATACAAATTATGTTAAACAAATAGGATGAAGAGATGTTCTTGAGACTAGTTCTTCAGTATTTGAAGTAAACTCTGAGAAACTTATAAATTACAGGTTACAGAGTTTATTTTAAGATCATAAACTTTGTATAGTAAGTTCCAGTGGATTATTATAATATCTTTTTCACCGAATTAGGGACAGCACGGGCGAACCTTCTGTCCCTTCGGTTACTAACTGATAAAATAGTACACCGCATCTTACTATATGTCAGTTAATGTTCATAAATTAAGTTCGTGGCGTTGTTCATCCTTCATGACACAGGTTTCTGGTTGCCCAGAGCGGATTTCTCCACCTTAGGTGCCGTTAGGACACGTAGCCCCCTAGAAGGAAGTTTCCAACCTATAAACTTAATCTTAATTCTTTTTGTAACATATAATCGATAAGAAAAATAAGTATATACTCAAATAACCTACTAAACTTTTTCTCAAGAACAAAGATGGAGTTTAGCCCAACATGGCTCTGATACCTAATGAAATTATACCATATAATATAACTTCTATAAATATTACTCAACATATGATATTTACTTCTTTTACTTATATTTTTCTGTAAATATAACTTATATAACTTACTCATTTCAATATTAAATATTAAATGCCATATTTGTTCTTAACATATATTTATTATGTAATTGTTAATTATTTTGCTTATTAATACAAATATTAAAATGTATGATTTTCCTTCACTTCTATAAAAATTACAAAAATATATATTTAATAAACTTATGTAAGTTAAATATTTTAAATTATTACTAAATCAATATATTCATTAACTAATACTTAATTTATTTATATAATAATATTTAGTTCGTAATCTTTTTAAATACCCATGATTTTGATTCCCCTTGATAATTATTTTATAATTCAATTTTAACTCCTAATAATGAGATTTCCCTATAAATTAAACTACATATTAATTATTCCCTTATTAATATAATTATTAAAAATTTATTATATTCCTTAACTTCTACATAAATAAAAATTAAGTACATATATATACAAATACTTCATTAAATAATATAGTTCTAATTTTGACCAAAATTTTTTTTATCTAATAATTTTCATTGTCAGATTAAATCTTACACAATTTAACAAAATGATATATATTTTTAATATGCAATATTAATTAATAAAATATCTTATTTGATAATTATCCTACAATAATAACTTATATTTAATAAATTTACTAATTAATAAGCAAGCAATTCTTGAATGATATCATATTCATTAACTAACAAATAAATCATATATATATATTTATTTATTTAACTTAATTATTTAATAAGCTATTAATATTCATTATTTTCGCCTATATCTAATATTTCTCAATTAAATATAAACTTTAATAGAACTTAAATAATTTACATATTTGGTATTATCTAATAATTTTTTTATTGTCTATAAATATAGGTTATATTTAATTATTATAGTTTTTAATGTAAAATTCATATTTAATATATGCAATGAAGATTAGATATATCTATAACTGATATATTTTACATTGCTCATATGATATAATAAGCTTCAATATCTAGAACATAAAAATATTTGCTCATATTATTACTGAGTAAATATATTTCTCTTTAAATATACATTATATTTAATTAGCTTATAATTGCTTCTGATTTAAAATGAGATATATAACTCCATAAAGTTTAATAACTTTTATTTCATTTACTTTTAAAGATAAATTTTAAATTAATTACTTTTTTTTAAAACTAAAACATAAAAAGATTTGTATATGAGAAGATCCAGCAATTAGTATGATTTTAATTATTATAAATTTTGAAATTATCTACTAATATTAAATTTAATCATTACATATACATTATATTTAATTGGGTTATCATTTCTTTTTATTTTAATTGAGAAATATAGGTCTATAAAATTTAATATCTCTTATCTTATTTAATCTTTAATATAAATTTAAAATTATATACTTCTCAGTAACTTTTAAATCATAACATTAATATATGACATACTTCATTATTTACTCTTGTTGCGGACTCAAATATACGCGGCGATAGAGTTTAAATTTCCGTCTCAGCGTTGTACGTATATCCAGCACACAAACAGAAGAATGAAATAACACCAGTATTTGTACGTGGAAAACCCTGGAAAGGGAAAAAACCACGGGGCCACGCCCAGTTGAAAGAGTTCCACTAGTGTTGTTTGAAATACACGAGGCTGATTCGTCCTTTAAATTCAGGACGATCAGATTACAATGAGCATTAGTTACAAGGCCAAGCGGAGTTCCGACGTCACTCGGGTGTCGAGCAGAATTCCGGCGTCACTTGGAAAGAAGTCCGGCGTCACTCGGGTGTCGGGTAGAATTCTGGCGTCGGGCAGAATTCCGATGTTGCTCCGGCGTCGGGCAGAGCTCCGGCGTCCCTTGGACGCCTGGTGGTGCTCCGGTGGTGATCCGGCGGAATTCCGGCGAAGTTCCGGCGGTGGTCGAGGAGGAGCTGTTCCCTCCTACACTTTTCCTCTTCTTCTTCTCCTTCTTTTCTTCTTGGCTTGGGTCCCCTCTTAAGAGAAATGAGGGGCTATTTATAGTTTTTCTGGAGTGGCATAGCCCGTAAATAGATGAGGGATCAAGGGCAAATAAGGAGTGATCCGGATGAACGACCGATATTAAATCCCTTGATCGTGAACCGTTTATCAAGCATTTGAAGGTCTTAATGATATCAGAATTCTGCGATCTTGGGCTCGTTGGATTTTTCTCGTCGAGCCGCTCGATTCGACTATAAGCTCGTCAAAATCGGAGACCGTTTGGTAACTCAAATTGCTGTTCGATGCTTCCAACAGCACTTCGGGTACTTGATTTGGACTTGTTTGAGCTCGGATTGAGTCGAATTTGGTGTTGTTGGATTCATATTTCCGAGACGCTCAGTTTGACTATAAGCTTGCTGAAATCGGAGTTTAAATGGTCTCCGAATTAATTTTTGAAGTTTCCAACTTGAGTTTTTCCTCGAGATTCGTGCCCGATCAAGATAATTTTCCGATGACATATCAGTTGCCCCCCTATTTTTGGACGTCAAAGCTCCAGGAGTCCAAAAATATATGTGTCGGCTTTTCACTTTGGCAAAATCGCAAAAATTTGCGTTCCAAAAATTAAATGTTTGCTCGAACTTGATCATAGAGGCCCCGTTGAGCTCCGAAAGTGTCAAAATTGAGTCCGGAACGTCGAAAAACGTATCCGCGGACCCCAAAAACGTCGAATTTGGACCGTCCGGGCCCGAAATTGGAGCCCGGGAACGCGTAGGTGGCCGAACCGGCCGGCCGGCCGGCCGGCCGCCGCCGGCGGCGGCGCCCGCGCCAGCGGGCGCGTCTGCCCGCTGAACCGCGCGGAACCGCGCGGTTATAACCGCGCGGGGAGCGGTTTTATTAAAAAATATATATATATATATATTTTTTTAAACTGTGGGCCCCACATGGGTTTAAAAAATTCCCAAAAATCCCAAAAAATTCCAAAAAATTCCGAAAAATTCCTAAAAAATTCTGAAAAATTCAGAAAAATTCGGAATTTCTTCTAGAAGCCTTCTCCCTCCAATTTTTAAATTTTTCCCCCCTTTTTCTTCAATAACTCCCTCTCTTTTCATCCTATAAATAGACCCCCTGGGGTAGGGGTCAAAATGCTCCTCTCTTCCTCCTCTCCTGGCCTTCTAGCTTTTGGCATTCTGAGGCTTTCCGCCGTTTCTAAGTAGGTGACTTTCCCTACTTGATTCGGCGCCCCTCCTTTTGCGCAGAAGTTAGCGGCTTTCTCTCTTTTTTCTCTCATTCTGGCTTTCTGACAGTTGAGGCATTCCGTTGTTATTCAGTAGGTGATTTTCCCTACTTGAGACAACACCCCTCCTCTTGTACAGGAGATAGAAATTTCTCTCTTCTCTCTTCTAGTTTCTGGCATTTTGAGGCATTCCGCTGTTTTTGAGTAGGTGACTTTCCCTACTCGACTCGGCGCCCCTCTCTTTGCGCAGAAGTTAGCGGATTTCTCTCTTCTCCCCTCTAGCTTCCGGCATTTTGAGGCCTTCCGCTGTTTTTAAGTAGGTGACTTTCCCTACTTGATTCGGCGCCCCTCCTTTTGCACAGAAGTTAGAAATTTCTTTTCTTTTTCATTCCTTCATGTGGAGGTGAGATGTTAGTCGGAGGGAGTCTGACGGCGGTCAGCGGCCGGGTGGTGGTCCGACGATGGTCGGGCTGAAGTTCGATGGCGGTCCGCGACCGGGCGGTGGTCCGACGAAGGTCGGGATGAAGTCCGGCGGCGATCAGCGGCCGGGTGGAAGTTCGGCGGCGGGAAGAAGTATGGCGTCGGGTAGAACTCCGACGAAAATCTGTCGGCCAGAAGAAGTCCCATGACGGGTAGAAATTTGGTGTTGGGTAGGAGCCCGACAAACATTTGACGACAGGCAAAAGTCCGATGTCACGTAAAAGTACAGCGTCAGGTAGATATCCGACGGGGGTCTGACGACTGGCAGAAGTCCGACGTTGGGTAGCATTTTAGCGTCGAGTTGAAGTCCGACGAGGGTCTGACGACGTGTAGAAGTCCTCCAACGGGAGGAAGCTCAGCATCGAATAGAATTTCGATGTTAGTTTGTTGATGATGGACGATCGGGTGGAAGTCCGTTGGCAGTCAACGACCAAGTTGGGAGCAGGAGGAGAGAGTTCAACGGTGCTGCTATCAGCAGTTGAACGAGAAGCCGATGATGGCTGATATGAAGTAAAGGACCGCCGGCAGATATCCGACGAAGGGTTGATAATGGCGGGTGTCCAGTGATATTGTGTTAAGGCAATATTCATCCATACTGAAGTGTGCCAACATCAGATATTACTGGATCAAGGGGCCGAAGGAGGGTGATATGCCAACATTTTGGCAATATATTAACACCGAGTGGAGATCCGATGATGATCCAGTTATGTCCTTTCTTTGAAGGAGCAGTTGTAGGAGATGCTTGCATGCAGTAAGGGAGAAGTCACTTAAATCCACCAAGGATATTTGACTGTGTTAAAGTTACTTGTTACTGGATGATACTAGCTTGTATGAGTGTCACCAGTGTACCTTTTGATTTCAACTTCTGGCGAGAATAAATGTACACCTGAATCTGGATTTATGTAACTCCAATGATATTGTATATGAAATGAGGATTTGTCCCCTAGAGGGACCTGAATTGTTATTGCATCTGTAAGACATGCTTTGTGTTTTTGATGTATTATTAGTCTGAACGAATGTGAGAGACATCCTTTTAGGATGTTTGACATATTTGAGACTGTAGGTCAAAGCCCTTGCTTGATGACGTTAACATGTATGAAAAAGGTCGAGAGAATCCACCAAGGATGTGAGACCTATCCGAGGTTGTATGTCGGAGCCTTTGCTCGACGACGTTAACCTGTATAGAAGAGGTCGGGAGAATCCACCAAGGATGTGAGACCTATCCGAGGTTGTATGTCGGAGCCTTTGCTCGACGACGTTAACCTGTATGGAAGAGGTCGAGAGAATCCACCAAGGATGTGAGACCTATCCGAGGTTGTATGTCGGAGCCTTTGCTCGACGACGTTAACCTGTATGGAAGAGGTCGGGAGAATCCACCAAGGATGTGAGACCTGTCCGAGGTTGTATGTCGGAGCCTTTGCTCGACGACGTTAACTTGTATGGAAGAGGCCGGATCGAATCCCCCTGGGATCGATCTTCCAGTGATTGAGAAGTAATAAAGACTGCATATTTCTCGAATCAAGGATAAAGAGACTATATTTGTCAGTAGTTTTTCACTGTCATTTGTATTCTTTTTAAAGAAAGAGACAATATCAAAACTGGACGAACAACACATTATATTACTGTAAGACAATAATTCCCTTGTACAACAGAAGAGATACATATAGGGACAACCACATCATTCGACTTGGTAGAAATACTAAGGACATTAGAATGACATCCTACTGATCATAGAAGAGATACATGGTGACACATGACAAGTAGTATTACTAACACAAAGGTTCAAGTTGCAGTATTACTCAATCTCACCAACCATTTGAATATTATTCAATGGTTGTCTTTGTTGTTGTTGATTTTGCCCCCCAGTGGGGCGAGCTTCTTCTCGGGTAGGTGGGTTCCCAATAAACTGTCGAAGATAGCCCTGGCGGATAAGTCTTTCAATCTCATCCTTAAGTTGCCGACACGCTTCAGTAGTGTGGCCACGACTACGATGAAAGTGACAGTACTGATCTTGATTTCCTGTATTTGGCTTCGAAGGATGCGGCCATTTCACTTTGTCCTGATCTTGAATCGCCATTAACACATTTGCTTGAGATGTGTTGAGCGGAGTGTACTCTTTCTCCTGCCGAGGTTCTCGTTGTGGTAATGGGGGCCTAGAAGATAGATTGATATTCCCTTGCTTTTTCCGTTGTAAGGAAGAATTATCCATCCCAGGAGTACCTTTGCGCTTCCCATTTGTCTGCTCGAACTGCTTTCTGTGAGCATTTATGGCTTCATCTGCAGAGATTTGTGCCTCCACATGATGAATCAGGTCGGCGTATGAATGAACCGTATCTCGCATAAGAGCCGAATAAAAGGGGCCAGGACGGAGGCCACCAAGAAAGACTCCTCTCAATAATTCAGGATCTACTCCCGGAATTTGTCGAGCCTCAGTAGAAAATCGCTGAAAATACTCTTTCAACGATTCTCCCTCATTCTGACGGATTCCAGATAGGTGGGAGGAATCCTTAGTGATTCTTCAATTGGCTACAAACTGTTCCACGAACACTTTAGCCATTTTGTTGAATGAAGGGATCGTTCTAGACGGAAGCGAATAGAACCAAGTTCGTGCTTGTCCCTTGAGGGTAGCAGGAAAAACCTGACATAGGAGTGCATCCGATGCTTGCTGGATATGCATGATAGTTCTGTAATGATCGATGTGCTCGTACGGGTCGGATGTCCCGTCGTAGGAATCGATGCTTGGTAGTTTAAATCCTGCCGGAATAGCGTGTTGAAGAATAGTTTCTGTCAAGGGTGACGACTCCTGCAAGTCCCACTGACGAAGGGGTTGCCTTATACCTCCTGTAGGGAACTCTTCTCGGACCAATCGTCGCAGTTCGTGGCGAAGGGCATTGCGAGGGAGCTCAGCAATGTGTGGTCGGGCTAACTCTTCGGTAAGGTCCAAAGGAATACGAGGTTGCCGACCTGTGTGCGAAGGATGGGTAGAACTTGCTGTATCAGCCAGTTCATTATCTTGATGCGACTGCGAACGCCTCCTGAGTGGAGGAAGAGGAATCTCGTCTTGAAGATGTTCGATTTGAACAGCTTCAACACGTGGTGGATCTCGAGGGAGAAGAACCTCCTCTTGTGGTGCTAGTTCCTGTGGTGCTAGTGCCGGTTGTCGAGTCTCTCGCAGGAGTTGTAGGATCTCGTTCTGAGACTCCTCCATCTTCCTGATGCGGTCTTCAATGGACGGTCCTGAAATTCCTTCTCCCATAGCGTCTTGCCCCCCAGCATGAAAGGAGGCGGATACTTGGGGTCTATGATTCATAGACTGATCCCGAGATTGATGTGAATTGGAGCGGGAGGCTCCCAAGATGCGATTGCTACGCCTGTTGGCCATCAAAGTGGTGCTTAGGATAGTGGGATTTGTTTCCCACAGACGGCGCCAAACTGTTGCGGACTCAAATATACGCGGCGATAGAGTTTAAATTTCCGTCTCAGCGTTGTACGTATATCCAGCACACAAACAGAAGAATGAAATAACACCAGTATTTGTACGTGGAAAACCCTGGAAAGGGAAAAAACCACGGGGCCACGCCCAGTTGAAAGAGTTCCACTAGTGTTGTTTGAAATACACGAGGCTGATTCGTCCTTTAAATTCAGGACGATCAGATTACAATGAGCATTAGTTACAAGGCCAAGCGGAGTTCCGACGTCACTCGGGTGTCGAGCAGAATTCCGGCGTCACTTGGAAAGAAGTCCGGCGTCACTCGGGTGTCGGGTAGAATTCTGGCGTCGGGCAGAATTCCGATGTTGCTCCGGCGTCGGGCAGAGCTCCGGCGTCCCTTGGACGCCTGGTGGTGCTCCGGTGGTGATCCGGCGGAATTCCGGCGAAGTTCCGGCGGTGGTCGAGGAGGAGCTGTTCCCTCCTACACTTTTCCTCTTCTTCTTCTCCTTCTTTTCTTCTTGGCTTGGGTCCCCTCTTAAGAGAAATGAGGGGCTATTTATAGTTTTTCTGGAGTGGCATAGCCCGTAAATAGATGAGGGATCAAGGGCAAATAAGGAGTGATCCGGATGAACGACCGATATTAAATCCCTTGATCGTGAACCGTTTATCAAGCATTTGAAGGTCTTAATGATATCAGAATTCTGCGATCTTGGGCTCGTTGGATTTGTCTCGTCGAGCCGCTCGATTCGACTATAAGCTCGTCAAAATCGGAGACCGTTTGGTAACTCAAATTGCTGTTCGATGCTTCCAACAGCACTTCGGGTACTTGATTTGGACTCGTTTGAGCTCGGATTGAGTCGAATTTGGTGTTGTTGGATTCGTATTTCCGAGACGCTCAGTTCGACTATAAGCTTGCTGAAATCGGAGTTTAAATGGTCTCCGAATTAATTTTTGAAGTTTCCAACTTGAGTTTTTCCTCGAGATTCGTGCCCGATCAAGATAATTTTCCGATGACGTATCAACTCTAATTTTAATTAATATCACATTTCTAATTAACTTATAATATTTTATTTAATCTCATTTCTTGTGCAATTTAATAATATTTGCTTTAAATTCTGATCTCATATATTTAAGGTCTCTACTTAATTTGTTTTATAAATTATATTATATTTTTGTCTTAACTTCAATTTAATAATTTTGTATCTAAATATAACTTTCTTTTTGACATGTTATTATTAATATAAAATGATATAAATCTCCTTATCTTCTACTATTATTTTACTGATTTGCTTTCATTATTACTATATTAATATATTTCTCTCATAATAGGCATTATTTTAAATTTATTTAATTAATAATATAAATTATAATTATATAATTTTCAATATCTTATATATATAATATATATATATATATATATATATATATATATATATATATATATATATATATATATATATATATATATATATATATATATATATATATATATATATATATATATATACTTAATCATTTAATATGGTAATAATTATTACCAAATTTGAATATTTCTAATAATGTTACCTTTAATCTCATATCTACAACTATTTACTAATATTAACTTCAAATTCTAATCAAATATATTTCAGATCTCTATTTTATTTTTCTTTGGAAATTAGTTTATATTTGAATTTTAACTTCAATTTAATATATTGTTCTATAAATATAACTTACATTTTTTTATTACACATATTATTATAAATATTAAATAATTTAATTTTTCTTATCAACTACATAAAAATAAATATACATTTAATTAATTCTATTTTATTATTACTAAATTAATATTTTCCTCTTAAATTATACTTTATATTTAACTAGGTTATAATTGCTTTTGATTTCTAATGACATATATTGATCTACAAAATTTTCTCATTAACTTAACCATCATAATATTTTAATATGAGATACTTTATCAATTAATATGATTTTTTTTATTATCAACTTTCGAATTAACTAATAATTTCTTATTTATTCTTATCTCTTACGCTAGTTTTTTCCCATTATAATTTAAGTAATATTCGATTCTGAACTTTAATCTAATAAAATTATCTATAAATATGACTTATATTTTTTTATTTACTTATTGTTATTAATATGAAATGATAACATTTTCCTTACCTTCCATAAATAATAAACTTTCTAATTAAAATTATCCTTTTATTATTACAACATTAATATATTTAACTTTAAGAAATACTTATATTTCTTTAATTAACTTATTAAATTTATTTTAATATTATATATTTTTTATATTATATATTTTTCATTAACTTATTAAATTTTTTTAAATTCTATATACTTAATTATGCAATATTATATTAATTATTACTTAATTTTATATTAACTAATCATTATTATTTTAATAATATATCTCATATAATTTAATCATATTTATTTCAATATCTTATTTCATATACTAAATATCTCTAAACAATTACTCTATAGAAAATAATTTATAATTACTATTTATTTCAAAAGATATTTTTCCTCTCTATAAATATAACTTTAGTTTTTTTTTTATCTTTTTAATATAAATTTTCAAAAATTATTATTTCATTACCTTTCACATAAAAATATATATATATATCTCAAACACTTACATAATTCTTAAAAACTTTTAATTATTACGCATTTTGGTACTCTCTAATGATTACTGATTTATTCCTATATTTCATTGAATTTTATTTTACATACCACTAAATTGAATTTTTCTTCTACAAATATAACTTATATTCAAATAATTACATTATTAAAATAAATAAATAATAATATGATGTAATTTAACATAAATATTAAAAAAATTATATCCTTTATAGATTCATTTAATTAATTTGCTTTACGTTAGTACATATTTTAAAATTACTCTATCTCCCTCTCTAACTCTCTCTAACCTCTCTCTCCATCTCTCCTCATTTAATGTGCTTAATATTTGTCCAAATCCAACAAAATTAAAACCTGTGTTGGCCAAGCAGAATGTATAAGAACAAAAAATTTTTCAGCATCACATTTCTATATATTTGACATTATTTTTAAACATATATATAGGAGGCCTACTTTAGCAACAACAAAAAATCTCCTAAATCATAGAGTTTTTCAATGCTTACATGATGTTCATACCTCATTGCAAGAATATTAACCAACTATAATATATACTTTCTTCCTTGCAAATATATTATGCTTTGAAAGAGACTTTTATTTCAGAACTACTTAATATACTTCTTATATCATCAACAATAATGATTAATCGTTTATAACATAAAATGATAAATTATCAGAAGTAATTGCTCTCAACAACAATACTTCACCACTTAAAAAATATATCAAATTACACATACAATCAATACTAACAAATAAATTTTATTATACAAATCTTCTCTAAAAATTAACAACAATACTAATAAATTTCATAAAATATTGTTCTCTGAAAACTAACCTTAAGGATTTAAGATGCCTCTTCTAAATAGCTACACCTCTCCCAGCCTCAAGTAAAAACTCTCTAATTTCCAAATCATTTTCCTACCAATCTGGGCAGGTATTTATAGGCCAAACTAAGATTTATAATTCAAAATTTTTTTTTTTCAAAGCAAGCCAAATGCCGGGGTCCAGCAACATTAGGGAGCCAAAATTTCGCAAAAGCAGCTCACGGGCTGCTGCCTTTTCGCGTGGATCACTCCTGCGCGGGTGGGGGGGTTCCGGTTTGCCAGGAAGAAAACACATGCATGCCTTGCGTTTTGATCAAAAAATGCAAAGGGCCTTTGCGTTTTGAGCAGAAAACGCAACCTAGAGGTGCGTTTTCTTTGAAAACGTGGCCAAGGAAGGCGTTTTGCATTCAAAACGCAAACATTCTTTGCGTTTTCCAACAAAGCGCCAACACTGTTCACACGGATGATCCTTTCTAATTTTTTTTTTATTTTTTGATCCTTTCGCTAAATTACTTAACGCTAATGATCCTTCTCAAAATTTTCCCTATATCAGATAATGGATTACGTAAGATGATCAATAATGTATTCTCCTAACGTGATGGAAGACTGGGCAATTAGGAATCTAAAGGGGTTTGGAAAGAAAAATTGTGTTAATTTATTGGTATAGCAAACCAAAGTCGGAACTTCATATTTCTCTATGATTTTGAATCTCTGAAAAAAATTATTCATAATGTATAGAAATAGAGCCTACTTATAGATTTTAGATAGGATTTTTTTTCCTTTTTAAAAGTGATGTAATCATAATTTTTTGTTAAAAATTTTATGATAAAATGGATAATAAAAGCATATTTTCAAATTTATTTTATTTATTTTTCCCAAGAAATTTATTTAATTTGCCAATTTTATTTTATTTATTCAACCATTTAATTTTTTTTTTTTGGAATTTCATTTATCACTCTTTGTCAATTCTCCTTCGGATGAACTCGAGCCCTAAGTTCCTTGGCGCTATTCACACCAAGCAGGACATAAATAACGAAGACATTTCTCACTTCAAGGCAATAAACAAATGCGCAGAGCAATAAAGCTGGACTGGCTTCCCTCGAACTTAAAACCCCGAGACTTGACTCTTCAGCCCCGCCTTCCTCTCTTACCCTTCCACTGCTAAGTAATGGCTTCCACTCCCTGTTTTCATGTTGTCCTTGTTCTGGTTCTTTGCTTCTTCCTGACTACAGCCATTGCAGCCGCACCAAGGAAAGCCATTAACGTTCCCTTCCAGAAGAACTATGTGCCAACCTGGGCCGGCGATCACATCAAGTACTTTAATGGCGGAAATGAGATCCAGCTATACTTGGACAAGTACTCCGGAACTGGCTTCCAGTCTCGAGGCTCCTACCTCTTTGGCCACTTCAATATGCAGATAAAAATGGTTCCCGGTGACTCAGCTGGAACTGTCACTGCTTTCTATGTTAGTACTCCGTAATGGCTTATATACTTCTCTACTTTTCTCTATTTTCAGGAAATAATAACTTGTTAGCATCTCTTGTGTAACTTGCTCTTCTTCAGCTTTCCTCTCAGAATACAGAGCATGATGAGATAGACTTTGAGTTTCTGGGAAACAGAACAGGGCAGCCTTATATACTACAGACCAATGTGTTCACTGGAGGAAAGGGAGATAGGGAGCAAAGGATCTATCTGTGGTTTGATCCCACCAAGGATTACCACTCCTACTCTGTTCTCTGGAACCTGTACCAGACTGTGTAAGCTTCTCTTGCTCTATCCTTCTCTTTTGTTTGCCTCTAGTAGAGGCCCTCTACCCACACACATTTTGCTTTGAACAAATGATTTTACACATAATGCTTGTTACATGGACAAAATTAACGAAGGTGAACTTAAAAAGCGCCTAAACCAAAATAATAATAATAAACGGCTCGTTTCGGGTTGGCTCCGATTTGTTTCTGAACTGCAATGGGACTATGACTTTCGCATAGAGTGATTAGTTCGGCTTTGCTTAGTTTGAAGCTTCTGCCAAAAAAAAAAAAAAAGCTGAACAGAACTAACACATTTTTATTTTGTTCCATCTAATTAAATAAAATTGATTAATCTAAATTTTTAAGTTTATATAAAATATTTGCTACTATTATCACATGTAAAATTAAATTAAACAGACAATAAATTAAGGATGGATTGTATTGCCTAGCGCTTAATATTTTGTCATTTATATATTTAACATATAAATTTCATTAGAAATTACGGGCAAGGAACTTACCATGGGGTTGTCATTAGTGAAGGCATTGAAGGGCGTAACGGCGTTTGAAGAAGAAGAGTTTGTAAAACTTGTAGGATCTCACTGGAGAAGAGATCAATGGGAGCAACTCGCTCGAGAAGGTATCAATGGGAGGAGAGATTATTACGTGCGGAGTTTGGACACAAAGAGCCGTTCGGTTTTGTGACTCTTGTGACTCTCAAGAGTTAAAGCGCGTGGGTGAAAAATAAAAGAGCAGTGGTGAACAGTAACTATGCTTTTACTGTTCATAGTCATAAAACCGAACGGTTCTCTATGTCTAGGCTCTGCACATAATAATCTCTCCGATGGAAGTGATGGTATGTGACAAATAAGAGTTTGTGAGAGTTGCATAATTAAGTTCTGATACCAGCTAAGATTTACTAAATATAGGATTTATAATAAAAAGAGGAGAAATGGGATTTTAATTCTTTTGGGGATTTAAAGGTGTCATTTTTGCTTATTTAGGTTAAATCTTACTTAAATCTCTTCCATTTCTTTAATTCCTATGGCGGGAACTTACACGATGGGATCAGTGTCATGGACATTAAAGGAGTATCAACAATGTCAAATTTTGATAATGATAAGTACTATTTTATTATTATTTATGTGTTGTATGAGTTAATAAGATATGAAAATTTTGAGTGCCGTGTATGAAAATACTCCTTAGTTAATTTAAATCTAATCAAGCAGTACAAATTTAATCGGTTTCCATGGGTTTAGTTTTGGTTCTTAATTTTAGGGGTGTAAGTGAGTCGATTCGATTTGTGAGCTGGTTTGAGTTTGGCTCAATAAATAGCTCGTGATTAGCAAACAAGCGAAGCTTGAACTACCATCAACTCGACTCCTCAACTCATGAGCCAGCTCGTTTAGAAAATATTATTATAAAATATATTTAAAATATATTAGAATGTATGAGTCCACATAAAATTACTAAAAATATTTAAAATTAACCCCACATTGCTTAGCTTGGTTGGTGGATGAGTACGGTTGGGAACCCCTCAACTCGTGCTCGATTCCCCTCAAGCGGCAGTGCCTCTTAAGTGTGTCTTAATCAAGTACGAGCCAGGAAATTTTTGGGGTGGGTGCTTCTTCTAGGTCAGCTGATGATTAGTCATGCCACTAAGCATCCTTTCGGGGGTGACAGCCGGTGGATATCCCATTCCAAATATATATATATATATATATTATTTTGATTCTTTATTATTTATTTCATTTTATATTATTATTATTATTATTATTTGAATCCTAATCATCTTCTTGCTTTCATTATAAATGAGTTAGCTTGAATTAATATAATTTCACTTGAGCTTGAGCTCAAATTTGATTAATTAATTAAGTTTAAGTTCAAGCGAAGAGTGACTCTAACTTGGATCGACTTGTTTGCACCTCTAGTTCCTCCTTGTAATGTTCTGCCAAGCACGATTGTTGCTTGGGTTTAATGTATGTTTGATTTAGGATCAAATCAATATGAATAGATATATTTTTAATATTATTTTTATAGAGTTTATTACGCATGATTTTCTTTGCATGTCATTATTTTTATACAATTTGCTTGTTTAGTGGTTGTTTGGTTTGAAGTAAATCAATTTTGATGTATTTAAAATTATCTATCTAATTTATTTTTTAGTGTTTGGAATTTCTTTGTTTTGGATGATTTGTAAATACTCTAGAATTTCATTGCCTATCGTTGCCCGCCACTCTAGCCACCGTCGAAGGTGGCAGCCAGCAACCCTGGCTACCCCCATTGCCGACCACCACTACAACTAACAACTGTAGTTGTCCATCGGTGTTGGCCGCCCCCACCACGGATCATCTTATCTTTGGTCTTTGCACTTCATTTTTTTAATTTCAAATCAAATAAATTATGCTAATAATTCTTCACATTTATTTGACATTCATTCATACATTTTCAAAATATTTCAACTACATTGCATCGCTTATGAGAAAGTAAAATTGGTGTAAAGTTAATTGAATGCAGGGGTTTTGAAAAATTTGGTGTTTGATTGGATGAATTAGAAATGCAAGGTAAAGCATAGTAAATGTAGTGTAAAATAATTTAGCTCATTTTCAAGATAAACGGTTCTCGCCCAATTTTGGGTGAGAATTATTTACACGGCAAGAAAGCTCGGCCACAACAGGTCGCGATTACCCATCGCCAGCCTCCACCGCTGGCGCCGACGGCCACCCACCTCCGGCCACCGCCACTTGTCGTTGGTAGCCGCCACCGCCATCCACCAATGCAACTGCCGCCGGCCACCGTTGCACCATGGTAGCCGCCACCGCCATCCACCACTGCAACTGCCGTCGGCCACCGTTGCACCATCCTTTGGCCACCACCCCCTGCGGCTGCCGCCACCTATTCCCCATAGCTGCTGTCATCCACTAGTCGTCACCATCTTTGAACATTAAACTTTACACTTCCAATCATTTTACTTAAAACAAATATGACAAATTATTCATTTAAATTTATTTTGCACTCATTCAAATAACTTTAAAATATTTTTTTATATTATATTATTTTTATATTATATATTTTTTATACTATATTTATTTTTTTGGCAACCATTTCACTACATTTGTTTTAAGCCAACCAAACAGGCTCTAAATAATTAGTTTAATTCAAAGTGTTCGATTGCTATAGAGCCGTAGATAATCCATTAGTACTTTCCGGAAAATGTAGGAATATTTTATCGGACGAAGCTTATAGGTATCACAGGCTAGGAGAAAAAGGTTGGTTCAGTAAAATCTGACAAAAATTTAATGACGATAGATTTTATAATTATTATACTAACTAATACTGAATATAGTACATATCTATTTAATAAATTTATTTTTATTCTGTAAATATCTTGATGATTTTAAAATTCAACATGGGCCCCAACATTTCTTGTAAAAGGAAAAGTGAGGACTGAGGCCATGTGGGTATGTCCGGGAATCCAGCATTCATAATGCGTGTCAACAATAATGGACTTGACGGGACCCACGGCCGTATTCCTTTTACCAGTGTGTGGCGATGCTATCAGGTCAGAGTTGCGTGTCGCGTCGATCTGCGAAGAAATTTTTAGCCATGTGGGCATGTCGAGCCGATCTGCCAAGGAATTATCGTGCTTGTTACATGTCATTTAGAAATTAGATCGTGAGTTAGTATAGATTTATTAAATTTTAATATTTACTTATGTAATATCAAAACATTTTAAATTATGTTAAAATTATTATTATTATTTTATAAAATAAAGTATTTTATAATAAATATAAAAATATAGATATTAGATCCCAGACATCATTGAAATACTCTTATATTTATTTAGTTTCAAGCAAAATATTAAGATTTCATTTGGTATATTTTTTAAAATATTTTTTTAGCATAAATTAAAAAATAATTTTAAAAAATAATAAGAAAGTTAAAATTTTTAGTAAACAAAATTTTACATTAAAAAATTATTTTAAAAAGTATTAAAAAAAACTGTTCCAAATGAAAGCTAAGTTGGCACGAAAACAAGCCCATGTAAATAAAAAACCCAATCATCAGGTTCCCCACAACTGTTCGACTAAATGCCTATGTGAACAAACTAATCACAGGTTCTTCGTGGATGATGTGCCCATCCGGGTATTCAAGAACAGCAAGGACATAGGCGTTCGGTACCCATTCAATCAGCCGATGAAGCTCTACTCCAGCCTATGGAATGCGGACGACTGGGCGACCCGCGGCGGGCTCGAGAAGACGAACTGGGCCAATGCTCCCTTCATCGCCGCCTACCGCGGCTTCCACATCGACGGCTGCGAGGCCTCCACGAACGAAACATTCTGCGCCACTCAGGGCCGGCGGTGGTGGGATCAGAACGAGTTTCGCAACCTCGATGCCAAGCAGTATGACCGGCTCCGTTGGGTCAGGGAGAGATATACAATCTACAATTATTGCACTGATCGTAGCAGATACCCGAAGATGCCTGCTGAGTGCCAAAGAGATCGTGATGTCTGAGCTTTTGATTTGTATGAGAAACGTGGTTGTGGCTTTTTGTTTAAATTAGCCGAGAGATTCATAACTATCTGTCCGACTATATCTATTAGAGGCTGATCAGACTATGTTTGAAGTTTTGATGTTGCGATTTTGGTGGATGGATTGTAGGTTTTTTTATGGTTATTTATTTCTATATTTAATAATTTTAATTAAAATTTTGTTGAAATTGTAACTAAGAGTAACAGGATGTTAGGCTATCTTTAGTAGATTTTGATTTCTGGACTTAAAAAAAAATATTTTGGGTAAATTTATTATCTTTTTTTATATTTATTTTTAATCATATTTTTATATTTATCAATTTTTCTTGGCTTACATATGAATGTATAAATAAACATAGATATTTAAATGGAAACAGTTTCTGAAACAAATTTTAAGAAGAGGCACATCGAATGTTTATCTTTCCAATTTGACGATTGTCGTGGATTAGACTTGTAGCAGTAATTTTTCATCTGAACTCCAATCATATGAAGACATACGAATTGTCTTTCTTATGCACATTTTGTGTACATAAGAGGAAAAAAAATCACGTGTCTCCACGTGATTGAAATCTGAATAACATACCGACTCTATACATAATAATTTTTTTGATTTAACACCGTGCACAGTTGTGCTGACTCTTGCAAGCACATATTACAACAACAACAACAACATCAAGCCTTTATCCCACTACGTGGGGTCGGCTACATGAATCCTTTTTCTCCATTGTGTCCTGTTAAAAGTCAAATTCTCGTTTAAATCTAATAAAGAAAGATCATTTTTAATACTTTTAACCAAGTCTTTTTAGGTCTACCTCTACCTTTCTTAACATAAGTCAAATCTAAGACCTCTACTTTCCTAACCGGGTCATCGGGAGGCCGCCGTTTTACGTGACCAAACCATTTAAGGCGACTCTCTCTAATCTTATCTTCCACTGGAGTTACTCCAACCTTTTCACGAATATGCTCATTTCGTATCCTATCTCTAAGGGTAAAGCCACTCATCCACCTGAGCATCCTCATCTCTGCAACACTTAACTTAGAATTATGCTTCTCTTTTAATGGCCAACATTCGGCACCATAAAGCATTGCAGGTCTCACCACCATCTTATAGAATTTTCCCTTAAGTTTGAGAGGTACTTTTCTATCACACAATAAGCCTGATGCATTCCTCCACTTCAACCATCCAACTTGGATTCTGCTGATAATATCCCCATCTATATCACCATCACTCTGAACAATAGATCCAAGATATCTAAAACGTGTACTCTTATTAATGACTTGATCGGCCAAAGTCACAATGCCCTCACTAGGTCTATTATTACTAAAATTACACTCCATATATTCCGTTTTAGATCTACTCAAGCGAAAACCTTTAGACTCTAAAGTTGACCTCCACAATTCTAGTTTACCTTCAACTCCCTCTCTAGTCTTATCAACAAGAAGAATCATCAGCAAAAAGCATACACCAAGGTACATCCTCTTGCAAATGTCTAGTGAGAACATCCATGACTAAAGCAAAAAGATATGGGCTTAAGGCTGATCCTTGATGTAATCCAACCGAAATAGGGAAATACTTGGTCAAACCACCTTGTGTTTGAACACAAGTAATAGCTCCTGCATACATATCTTTAATGATTTGAATATAAGCGTTATTAACTCTTTTCTTTTCAAGAACTCTCCATAGCACTTCTCTTGGAACTTTATCATATGCTTTTTCTAAATCAATAAATATCATATGTAAATCATCCTTATTCTCTCTATATTTCTCCATCAAATCTCTTAATAAATGTATGGCTTCCATAGTAGACCTACCCGGCATGAATCCAAATTGATTTTGAGAAACATTAGTATCACGCCGCAACCTATGCTCCATAACTCGTTCCCATAGTTTTAAAGTATGACACATTAACTTAATTCCTCTATAATTCGCACAATCTTGTGCATCACCTTTATTCTTAAAAATAGGGATTAACACACTCATTCTCCACTCATCTGGCATCTTTTTAGTCTTCAAAACAGTATTAAAAAGTTTAGTAAGCCAAGAAATTCCTTCATCTCCTAAGCATTTCCACACCTCTATTGGAATATCATCAGGTCCAACAGCTTTTCCACCCTTCATTTTCTTCAAAGCCTCTCTAACTTCGGTTTTACTAATACGCCGATAAAAACATAAATCTTTATTTTCATTTAGGGTGCTAAGATCACTACAGTCAATTTTATTTTCACATTCTTCATTAAAAAGTTTAGCAAAATATCTCATCCACCTTTGTTGAATATCATCTTCTAAAAAAAGTACTTTTTGATCTTCATCCTTAATACACTTCACTTGAACTAAATCCTTACTACTCCTATCTCTTTGTTTGGCTAGCTTATACATATATCTTTCTCCCTCCTTAGTATCTAATCTATTATATAAATCACTAAAAGCTAAACTCTTTGCATCGCATATTGCTTTCTTAGATTCCTTACGTGCGTCTTTATATATTTTTCAATTATCAGAATTTTTACAATTAAACCAATTTTTATAACAAATCTTCTTATTTTTAATCTTTTCTTGCACATTTGGATTCCACCACCAACTATTTTTACTATTAGGAGCTTTTCCTTTTGAAACTCCAAGCACATCTTTTGCAATATTCTTAATATAACTAGCCACTTTTTCCCACATAACATTAGCATCCTCATGCACAGACAAAATTTTAAGATCTAAAATCTTACTCTCAAAAATATTTTTGTTAATAATCTTTAAATGCCCCCATCTAATCCTAGGAAATCGTTTTACTTTATTTTTTATTTTCTTCCCCATTATCTTCAAGTCCAAAACTAATAAACGATGTTGGGTACATAAGTTTTCACTCGGAATAACTTTACAATCTTTGCAATCTAAACGATCTAATTTTCTTATAAGAAAATAATCAATCTGAGTTGTATTATATCCATTTTTATAAGTAATGAGATGCTCATTCCTTTTCTTAAATAAGGTATTAGCAATTAAAAAATCATAAGCTAAACAAAAATCTAAAATAGACTTACCACCTTCATTTGTCGTTCCAAAACCATGGCCACCATGAATGCTTTTAAAATCATCTACCTCTCTACCAACATGTCCATTTAAATCTCCTTCAATAAAAACTCTTTCTTCAAGAGGTATCTTTTGTATTAATTCTTCTAAGTCATTCCAAAATTTTAATTTTGAATCCATATCCAAACCCACTTGAGGAGCATAAGCACTTATAATGTTAACAACCTTAGCATCAACAATAATCTTTAAAGCTATAATTCTATCTCCAATTCTATTAATATTTATAACATTATCCTTCAAACTCTTATCTAAAATCACGCCTACACCATTTCTAGTACGACTCCTACCCGAATACCAAAGTTTAAATCCTAAACTATCAATCTCCTTAGCCTTCTCTCCAATCCATTTAGTTTCTTGAATGCACAGAATATTTATCTTCCTATGAATCATAACATCTATTAATTCCATTAATTTTCCTGTAAGGGAACCTATATTCCAAGTTCCTATCCTAATTTTAGTTTCATGGACTAGCTTCTTTGCCCACATCTGTCCTTGATGTGGGAACCCTTGCCTATTTAACACTGCACCCGGGCGGCGGTGCAGCGGCCCTTGCACACTTGTCGCTGTATTCAGGCCATACAACGCGTCGCTTCCAGGGGACGCCCTAGCATTAACACAATTTCTTAAAGGATTCATGTCATTATTATTCGACAAGTTTTACGTTGGCTGTCGACTACCTAACGCAACCCTCCACTTTTCTCATCCAGGAGTTGGGACCTGGCAACGGCAGTGTTGCACATATTAATAATGAAGTAATTTTCTCATCATTATTTTGGTGTCATCATATATACAGCACCAATGAGGAAACAACATACTTAATGTTGATCTTTTTTATATAATTTATAATGCATATAACATTTACATGTAAATAAAAAATAATGAGGTTTGCAGGATAACTGAATGTGCATATTTTAATATATATAATTGTTGCGTCCTGGAGTATTCACGGCGGTAGAGAACTATAAAGCTTAACGTCTTAGCATTGTATGAAGATCCAGTACGCAATCAGATAAGAGAGAGAGGGTGTAGTACTTATAAGAGATACTAGAATTTTTACATGGAAACCCCTGAAAGGGGAAAAAACCACGGGGCCTGACCCAGTTTGAATGAATCCACTAGTATCTGCAGTTGATTACAAATGAGGCCCTCCTTTTGGGGGAAGGACTTGGCTTGATATAGCAATATACATCATATATAGTGCATTACATAGTGGGAATCAATATAGACATGTTTGTTGGGTCTGCTGACCATAGTTAGCAGACGACGGAAGTCGGAAGGACCGTAGTTGGCAAGAGATAGGGATCAGAAAGATCGTTGTCTGGAGATGGAGGTCGAAAGGACCGTAGTCTGATGATAAAGGTCGGGAGGACCTTAGTTGGTCGGGCGACGGAGGTCAGAATGACCATAGTCGTAAGGTAGTGATCCGACAGAAGTCCGGGCCTAAGGTGGTGGTCCGGCAGAGCTGAGGACGTCAGGTGGTGGTCCAGTAGCACTCTGGTGTCAGGCAGTGGTCTGGTAATGGGAATTCAGCGTCAAGGGGGCACTCTGGCTTTGGGTGTCACTTCAACGTCCTTTGATGGTCTGGTGGTGGTTTGACAGAACTCCGACGTCCCTTGGTGGTCTGGAGGTGGTGCGGCAGAACTCGACGGTGGTGCTGCAGAACTACGGCGGTGGTCGAAGAGGAGCTAGGCGGCTGGAGCTTTCTTCCTTTTCTTGCTTCTCTCTTAGCTTCGACCCCCCTTTTCAAGAGGAAATGTTGTTCTATTTATAGAATTCTTGAGTGGCATGGCTTGTAAATAAGTGGAAGATCAAGGGTAAATTGGGAGTGGTTCGTATGGACGGCCGATCTTGATTCCTGTGATCATACACCCTTCAATGGACATTTGACTGTCTTAATGATATCAGAATTTGATGATCTTAGGCTCGTTGGATTCGTCTGGTCGAGCCTCTTGATTCGAGTATAAGCATGTTATGATTGGAGATTGTTTGGTAACCCAAATGTTGGTTTGATCCTTCCAAAAGTGCTTCGAGTCTTTGATTTGGGCCCATTTGGGCTCGGATTGGGTCGATTTTGGTGTCGTCGGGTTCGTATTTCCGAGACGCTCAGTTCGACCGTAAGTTTGTAGAAATTGGAGTTCAGATGGTCACCGAATTAATTTTTGAAGTTTCCAACTTGATTTTGCTTTGAGATTCGTGCCTGACCAAGATAATTTTTTGATGATATATCAATAATTACTATAGATAAATTATATTAATTATGCATGTCATTTTTTTATTTTAAATTTATGTGACATAAATTTATTAGTTTTTAAAATTTATTTATATTCTCATCTAAAGATATATGCCTCAAAAATTAAAATATTCAATGAAAATTTAGGCTTCGTTTGGGACAACTTTTGGGCATTACTTTTTTTGCTACTTTTATTAAATTTTTGTGTTAGAAAGCAACTTTTAAAAGCAAAAAGAAAGCCGTCCCAAACAAAACTTTAATAAGATCATACTAACATGTATATAATAATTAAAGCAGTTTCATATTGAAAGTTATATATATGGTGAAAGTTTATGAAATATAGATATATCATAAATTTTGTTAGTTTTGATCAAATTAAAAATTAGAGAACACAAAATAAGTTGATTGTATCTTTATTTCTTAGCCAACTGTTAAGTATAAATTTTGTACTATTTAGTGTATTTAAATTTAGTAAAAACTTGTTATTTTAGTTGTGTTGGTGCATAAAATATAAGAAAAAGATAAAAATTAATAAGAATTAAACCAGCATCGCAGCGCCCACAGTTACAGCACCACAACATCATCATTTACAACACCCTAGTAGCTTATTCAAATACTGCAGCATCGATAACTCCAGAATTTTAGGAAGATCAGTGCCCCGACGGAGCCAAGGTTAGCACTGTAGCACTAGAAAATAGCGCCGCAGCACCTGTGTCTCGAGAAATTATGTATTGGAGCGCTGAGGTTTAATATACTGCATCATCATATTGTACATTCAAGTACCAAAGAGTTTAACTTTTACAGCATTGCGGCGAAGAAGTTGCCAAACTTAGGAGTTGTGCTGATTCAATCACAAAGTCACATTAGTTCAACCAATAGACACGTCGAGTCAGCGCAACATCGCAGTGTATCAAGCTAAACAATATTGAGGCTCTAGTTCATCTTATAACACCACTGCAGCACCATTTCAAGCATCATAGTGCCTGGAGCCATTTTTTCACTTACTATAAAAAGCTTTTTAGTTCTTTTATTTAGAAGTTCTATCACTTTCAATATAGTTATGTAATTTTCAATGTAGTTCTTTAGTGCCTCCTTAGAGCAAAATTTAAAAGAGGTTAATGAAGCATAAGATACTTTCATTAGATATCTTAGCTTGTCTTGTGTAAGTAATACTACTGTTAGAGAAAAGAGTGTGGAGAAGTTCATTTGTAATATCATGATGAAATATTTCCTTATTATTTCTCATGTATCTTTTTTTCTATGATTGAAATGAAGATGTGTCAGCTTTTTATCTTTATCATGTATGGATAATTACTAAGTTTTTGGCTAATATAGTGAACACATTGTAGTACTAATGTAGACTCTTATACCTTGAACAAAATTATGAATCTTTTCAATATCTCTCGTTCTTAATATAATGCATATAATAGTCATGGGTATAGTTAATATTTAGTGTGATATATTACCTCGATGAAAAATATTGAATTAAATAGGAGTATTAGAATAAAATGTTAGCATGCTTGGACATAAGATGTTAAACTTTCTAGGGTTTATGGAGGCATTAGATTTATAGGAAGGCCATAAATCTCTCTTTTCATCCATACAAGCTTGATAGAGATATATGAATGCATATACTCTGATCCACATTAATATTTAAGAGTCCCATTGAAAAAACTTTGATATTTTACTTATATTAGTTCAAAACATTTTAAATATCTGGCAGGTGTAGAGCTATATTAGGGGTCCTAGGGGCATGACCCCCACTAGCTCATTAATATAAACATATAGCAGAAAGCCCACAATAAAACTTTGGCCTATACCTAAACAACAAAAAGCCCACAAAAGATCATCGTAACGTATAACAATAACCCATAACAAAGTGGACAATTCTGGGATTCAAACTCAGCTCACGGGCTTTTCACAAGTTAACGTTACCAACTAAGCCATCGAATAATTATTGCTTCTATATTTATATTTATATTATAATTATGTGTTAAATTTATTTTTTATACAACTAATACTTAAATATTTAAGCTAAAATAAAATAATTATAGATTTTAGGTTTAATATAACTAATATAATCTAAATTTTGATACATTATTAAAAATAAATATTAATATTTTTGAATGATCAAAATTTTATCTCACTATAAACTATTAAATAAAATGCTAAAAAAAATCATCTGAAGATGTTTGAGAGTAATTTGAAAATCATCAATTTATGCCCCCACTAATAAAACTTTCTAGCTTCTCCCCTGATATCTGGTATCTCATTTATCCTTTTATTTTTTCTCTATAAGTGGCAAAAACTCAAACCCTTAGTTTTCATTTAGTAGGATAAATGCTGCATCTGTAATAGATAATACTAGTTTGATTACAATATAGCAGAATATTTTCTCATAGGATCGACACTCTCTCAATCACTTTATTATCTGATTGACATATATATAAACTTGCATATCTAGTAGAAAATTTATGTCAAAGAAAATCTAAGCATATTCATATTCATATATATACTGTTAGTGTATATATATATATATATACTGTTCATCAGTTTAACAAAAGCAAAACACTCTCATACACCCTCCACATCAAGTTTTTGGCATTATTGTGAGAGATCTAACGTGCATATTGTAATTTTAAACTATATTATTAAACTAGTTACATATTTAGACCTACTTGTATCCTGTATCTTTATTTTATAGTATTGATAGAATTTTTGAAAAAAATATTATTTATTTAATTATTGTTCTTTTCTTTGTAGTGTATTTTTGTTGCATGCATAGTAGATCTAGTAAGGTGCTCTTATTATTTGATTTTAAAATTAAAAGGTCCCTTATAAAAATTAGAAAAGTTAAAAAAGATTTTAACTTTATTGATGTCTGAACCAGTACAAGATTAGTACCATCTTAGACCTCTTAAGGAGTATGTCAATCCTATAATAGATGGAATCCACCAGAGTAGCAATGGACCTACTATCTAGGTAAATAACTTTGAGCTGAAATTTATCATAATTTAGTTTGTTCAAAATTCTCCATTTGGGGGACTCTTGTTTGCAAATCTGGTTTTTGATGATGACAAACATATTTCCAGTGTGTTTTGCTTGGCTAACCCGTTTCAGGCACAAAAGATCACGAGTAAATCAAGCTAACTCAAGACCGGGTCCAAGTGTGTCAAATGTATGATTTTTCATTTTATTGAGTCAATTGTAATGTAACTGATTCCCTAGCTAAGTAACCTTGCACACACACACTCACCAGGGAGAGCTTGAGTGAATTAGAGTTTCTGTTAAGTTTTTGTTCAGATCGTCTTGGACGATATTGACATCGTCCTGGACGATTAGGTATAAACAGAAACCCTAATTAGAGCGACTAAGTTAAAAGGGTCTGATTAAGCAGATCGTCCTGGACGATCTTTGGATCGTACGGGAGGATATGCTCAAATCAGAAATTCTCAGCCGCCAGATCAAGTTAGGCAAGTTTTTATTTTTAGCTATTTGGTCTGATCGTCCCGGACGATACATGGATCATCCCGGACGATACGTGTATCGTCCTGGATGATTCAGTACAATCATGCCTAATTTAATCTGGTAATTAAGGAAAGCAATTTATTTTTGATTGATACGATCATATCGTCTTGGACGATCGTAGGATCGTCCCGGACGATCATGATCGTCTAGTGCATTTCAGCTGTACGACCCGAACTGTGTTCAGGATGATTTGGGCACTTTTTGAACTAATCGTACAGGACGATATCCCGATTGTCCTGGACGATTAAGTCATTTTTTGGTCGTCCAGCACATATTTCTCTGGACGACCCGAACTATCTTCTGGACGATATTCCTCGATTTGCACTAATCATCCCGGACGATCGCAGGATCGTACGGGACGATATGAACAATTTTTTCTACTGATCGTCCAGAAGAGCAAGATCGTCTAAGCTGAAACAGCTGAATTTGAACTGATCGTACAGGACGATCTAGGCCGACCAGTTGAGATTTAGGGCTGGTTTTGAGCCCTCATATAAAAGATTTTTTTCTTTGTTTAGAAAAAATCTTTTGCTACATTCCTTCCCTGAGAAACCCTAGAGAAAGAGAGAGTTGGGAGAGAGAGAGAAGATCTTGTGAGGGGGAGTTAGTGAGGGATTCACTAAGGTTGCTCCAAGCAAGGATCAGAGTCGTCTTCTTCGCTCGTCATCTTCCGTCTAGTCGGTGTTCGTCGTGGGAGGATTGTTCGCAAGAAGATCCGGGTTCTCTGCCCGCTTCAGGAGGAAGCAAAAGGAGTTCAGGGTTCTCTGCCCGCTTCAGGTGGAAGCAAAAGGAGGTCGGGTTCTCTGCCTCACCGTGTGGTGAAAAGGAGGTGTTTGTACAGGCTTCTCCGCCTTGCTGTGAGAGCAAAAGGAGAGACACTTTCTGTTTAGTGCAATACCCGGAGGGGAGGCTCCGGGGAGTGGACGTAGGTCAAGTTGATCGAACCACTATAAAATTTGGTTTGCTTTTCTGATTCAATTCTGTACTTTACTTTTTGATATTAACTGCGTGGGTGAATATCTGAGATTGATCTTTTCATTCTTGTTTAATTATTTTTGCTGCTAAATATCGAAAAGATTTTTCATCGTTGTCGTGAAATTTTTAAATAACCAATTCACCCCCCCTCTTGGTTAGCCTCGGGACTAGTTCACTAGGGCTTAACATTCCTTTCGAACTTTCAAGTGGTATCAGAGCAGGATTCAAAATTTCTGTTTAAAAACTTTTAAATTTGATCCAATGGCTAACTGTAACAGTCGTAATAGTGCTGAAGGTTATTCTATTACAAGACCACCGTTGTTTGATAATATTCCTTTTGATTTTTGGAAAACACGCATGTCTATTTTTTTGTAATCTATTGATTATCGCATGTGGATGTTAGTTAAGGACGGATACGAACCACCTTTTAGATTGATTAATAATGTGAAAACTGAATTACCTTTTGCTGATTGGACGTTTGATGATCGTGACTTAGCACAATTAAATGCCAAATGTTTGAACTGTTTTTTTTGTGCTTTAAAATCTGAAGACTATATGCGTGTTTCTACTTATACAACGAGAAAAGAAATTTGGGATAGGTTATGTATAACATACAAAGGTACAACTGAAGTCAAACAGTCTAGGTTAAACATCTTGTTACATGACTACGAACTTTTTCGCATGAAACCTAGTGAGTCGATTTCAGAAATGTACACAAGGTTCACTCAGATTGTTACCTCTTTGCATGCTTTAGGTAGAGAACTTACTAACTACGAAAGAGTAAACAAAATTCTTAGATGTTTGCCTTCTTCATACGATGCTAAGATTACTGCTATCACTGAATCTAAAGATTTAAATACTTATTCCATTGACAGCTTACTTGGATCACTCATTGCTTACGAGCAAGGGGTGAACCAAAGGCAACTTGATGCAGGTGAAAGAAAGAAGGAGAAAATAGTGGCACTGAAGGCCAACGAGAGTGATTCTAGTTCTTCCGGGTCTGATAGCGATGATGTTGCCTTGATTACAAGGCAATTCAAAAGCTTTCTAAGGAAGAAACATAAGAACTATCATAAGTGGAACAAAGGTAAGTCCAGTAAAAATTTCAAGGGTTCATCTGATACTGTTTGTTTTGAATGCAGGAAGCCTGGACATATTAAAGCTGATTGTCCTACACTTAAGGCTCATCTAAGCAAGGAGAAGGGTGAGGAAAAATCAAATTCAGGAAGGACAAGAAGCGGATTCAGAAGGCGTTCTGGGCAGACTCTGCATCCGACTCTTCTGAGACTGAAGCTGAAGAGGAGGAAACAAACTTGTGTCGGATGGCTGATGATCACCCTGGTCAGTCCGACCAGGAAGAGGTATGTGAGCTTACTTACGATCAGTTATTTGAAGTTTCTGAAAAGATTCATACATCGTATAGGAAGCTTAAGAAAACCCATGCTAGTTTGAAATTAGATTATTTGACTTTGCAAAAAGAGCATGATTCTGTAGTTAAAGATCATTCCACACTTGATTTCAATCACATGGCTCTGCTTGATGAGTTTGATGAATTGAACAAAAAATATTCTGATTTAGTTTCTGAGCATGATTCTTTGAAAACCATGCATGTTGATTTAGAAAGAGCTTTTAAAGAGTTGATACAATGGCATGTGAAGTAGAAAGTAACAATGGAGCTTTAAAATTTGAAATTGCAAGTTTAAAGAAAGAGAATGAATTTTTGGAAGTGAAAATCAGTGCTTTTGAAAAGAACAAAACACCGCCTACCTTTGAACAGTTTTATGCACCGCCACCTTTTGAAAAATCTATTGCAAGTTCATCAAAACATGTTTTATACACTACTAGGAAGAGGCACTATCACTCACGACGTTTAGTTAATCCTTTTCCTGCTGTTAGATGTTTTTCATGTGGCATGTTAGGACACATATCACACACTTGTACTGTTCATCGTAGTACACATTGGGTGTGGAGACCCAAACTGCCTGTTTCACAGTACAGCACGCATGCATCGCATTCTTCTTTTCATAAGAAGGAACCCAAACCTGTTTGGGTTCCTAAGACTGACATTTGATGATTTTGTAGGGGTGCTCTCACACAAGACCTCGTGAGAGCATGTGGTACCTGGACAGCGGATGTTCTAGACATATGACTGGAGATGTAAATCAGTTCATTTCGTTGGAGGCCAGAGCTGGAGGCAAGGTTACACTTGGAGATAACTTCACCAGGAGGGTGGTAGGTTCATGTATAATTGGTGATTCAAAGAATTTTATGATTGACAATGTTTTGCTGGTAGATGGACTGAAACACAACTTGCTGAGCATCAGTCAACTCTGTGACAAAGGATACAGCATCAAATTCCTGCCCACAGGCTGCATTTTAAGCTTAAATGATAAAGTTGTTTTGCAAGGGCAAATGATCAATAACGTCTACAAGCTGGATGTAAGTAGCATTAAATCTGAGAATTCAATTTGCTTAAAAACTGCTGCTGATGAGTCTTGGTTGTGGCATAGGAGATTGTGTCATGCCAGTATGAAAACCCTTAGGAGAGTCACCCAAAAGGACTTAGTTAGAGGTGTGCCCAAGCTTAAGTTCACTAAGGATCACTTGTGTGATGCCTGTCAGTTAGGGAAGCAAGTCCAGTCCTCCTTTCACTCTGTTAAGGACATTAGCACCTCTAGACCTTTAGAAGTTCTTCACATGGACCTCTTTGGACCCATTAGCACTGCCAGCTTAGGGGGGAGAGTCTATGGTTTTGTGATTGTAGATGATTATTCGAGGTTTACTTGGGTGAAGTTTCTGTCACATAAATCTGAGTCATTTGATGAGTTTAGATCCTTCTCTACTTGGACTCAGAAGAAGTTAGGATGTGAGATTATTACCATCCATAGTGATCACAGAGGGAAATTTGAAAATGAAAGATTTGGAAGTTTTTGTGAGGATCAAGGGATTAGTCACAATTTTTCAGCTCCTAGGACCCCTCAGCAGAACGGGGTAGCTGAAAGGAAGAACAGGACCTTAGTGGAAGCCGCTAGAGCCATACTTGCCGAGTATTCACTTCCAAAATACTTTTGGGCTGAAGCGGTGAACACTGCCTGTTATGTGCTGAATAGGATGAATGTGAGATCAAAACTGAACAAGACACCTTATGAGATCATTAAGGGTAGAACTCCAAATCTTTCCCACCTTCATGTCTTTGGCTGTAAGGTTTTCATTCTGAACAACGGGAAGTCACCCTTAGGAAAGTTTGACCCCAAATCTGATGAAGGAGTGTTCTTAGGATATTCTAGTGTGGGGAAATCTTTTAGTGTGTTCAATAAGAGGACTTTGGTGGTGGAGGAGACAACCCATGTTGTGTTTGATGAATCTGATCCTAAGGAGTCTAGATCTGAAGTAGAAGATGAAGAGAGTGTTGAGGTTACCCAAGGGATTGGAAATAAAAATCTGGAGGAGAGGGTAGAACCTTAAATCACACTGCCTAGATATTGGAGATATTCTTCGAGTCATCCTAAAGAACTGATCTTAAGAGACCCTTCTGAAGGTGTTAGGACTAGGCATGGACTTAGGAAGGAAGTGAACCATTCTGCCTTTATTTCAATGTCTGAACCCACCAACATCAATCAAGCCCTTTCGGATGAGTTTTGGATCTTAGCGATGCAAGAAGAATTGAATCAATTTATAAAGAATGATGTTTGGGAGTTAGTAGAAAGACCTAAAAATCAAAGTATTGTGGGAACCAAGTGGGTCTTTAAGAATAAGATGAATGATTCTGGTGTGGTGGTTAGGAATAAGGCAAGATTGGTGGCTAAGGGGTATAATCAGATAGAAGGGATTGATTTTGAGGAGACTTTTTCCCCTGTAGCTAGATTGGAAGCCATTAGGGTGCTACTAGCCTTTGCCTGTTATAAGGGATTTAAGCTGTTTCAAATGGATGTCAAGAGTGTCTTTTTGAATGGGGTGATAAAAGAGGATATTTTTGTAGAGCAACCCCTAGGTTTTGAGAATTCCCAGTATCCAAATCATGTTTATAAATTAAAAAAGGCCTTATATGGATTGAAACAGGCACCCAGAGCTTGGTATGAGAGGCTTAGCACATTCCTGTTAGAAAGAGAGTTTGTTAAGGGGAGCGTAGACACCACCCTTTTTCTGAGGAGATTAGGAGATGACTTACTCATTGTCCAAATTTATGTTGATGATATAATTTTTGGATCTTCTGATAAATATTTATGTGATGAGTTTTCTAAAACAATGAGTAAAGAGTTTGAGATGAGTATGATGAGAGAATTGTCCTACTTTTTGGGATTTAGCATAAGGCAAACGGATGATGGAACCTTTCTCAATCAATCTAAGTACACTAAGGATATTTTGAAGAAGTATGAAATGGACAAAGCCAAGCCAATCAGTACTCCCATGACCTCCTCAGTTCAGTTAGATAAGGACTCAAGTGAAAAATCTGTTGATCAGAAGAAGTATAGAGGAATAATAGGATCACTGCTTTACCTGACTGCTAGTCGACCTGATATCATGTTTAGTGTCTGTCTTTATGCTAGGTTTCAGGCTGATCCTAAAGAGTCCCACCTGACTGCTGTTAAGAGAATTCTTAGATATCTTTTAGGGACCCCAAACCTAGGAATCTGGTACCCTAGGCACAGCACCTCTTTTGAGATCATTGGATATTCTGATTCTGACTTTGCGGGTGTAGGGTGGATAGAAAGAGCACCTCTGGAACCTATCAGTTCATAGGACAGTCGTTAGTCTCCTGGTCCAGTAGAAAACAGAACTCAGTTGCACTTTCCACTGCTGAAGCTGAGTACATTGCCTTAGGGAGTTGTGTGGCCCAAGTTCTTTGGTTGAAGCAACAAGTCTTGGATTTAGGGTTACCTGTTGGTGCAATTTCTGTTCTGTGTGATAATACTAGTGCCATCTGTATCTCTAAGAATCCAATCCAACATTCTAGGACCAAACACATTGATATAAGGCATCACTTCATTAGGGACCATGTTACTAAATGGGACATTGAGCTACATCACGTAGCAACTGAAAATCAGCTGGCTGACATATTCACTAAACCACTGGCCTTTGACTCATTCAGTATTTTGAGAACCAGATTAGGAGTGATTGATATAAATGCTTGATTTTGATGACTGCTGATTTCTGATTATTTTTTGATTGGTATTCTATTTTCTGTTAGTTAGTGTTTGGTTTGATTATTTACTTTCAGTGATTTTATTTCTTCTGCTGATTTCTGTTTTAGCCTGATTGTTAGTTTTGATTTAAGTATTTACTTTGATGTGATTTTCTACCTATTTTTATTCACTGGTTCATATCTTGCACTTACTGTTTTATGCTTTTCAAAATCTGATCACCGCTCACTACTTCTGATAATTTGAATTTCTGACTGGGAGTTTTTATCTTGGTTTGATTTGGAAGCTGGTAAGCAGTGATTGATTCCACTGAATCTGTTAAAGGGAAGAAATATTGATGATTGTTTCTCTTCCTCTAACTCCTTTACTGGTGTATTATTTCTTTTGGATAAAAATCTTTTTCAAAATTAAAATATTAGTTTTTAAAATAGAGATTTATTTTATCTTCCTACAGTAATATACCTCATATAAATAGTGTTTTCAAAGTCTTGACTCATTGTTATGATTTTCTAAAACCAAGTGATTGCACTTATCATACGACATATGGCTTTTGTTTTGTGAATTACTCTTCCTTATTGTGGAAAGCGTCTCCTATATTTGGAAGATAATTTCACAGCTAGGATTCTTTAACGATTATGAATAGAAGAAAGCTTACAAAAGATGCGCAGTGTGCCAACCAAATTGAAAAAGAGGCATAAAATGAGCCCAAAAATGAAAAGATGCGAAAATGCCAAATACACAAAGTGTATCAAAAATCAAAAGATACGCAGTATGCCAAAGAAATGGAAAAAGAGGCACAAAATGAGCCCAACCAAGCTTTCTTTCCTTTCCGATCGTTAAATGTCTTAGAAAAATCCGTGCGCCACCTAATATCTTCAAAAGCTTGTGTTTGAAAATCCTGATTTCTGATTCTTTACTTTGTAACACTATTATATCAGATATTTTTCTGGAACGAGGCTTGAAAGGATCTCTTTTCGAATCTAATGCCTTTTCTTCTGAATCGGATTTTTGTTTTGAAAGAGGTTTGCATCGATAAGGTGCCCGGGATCGGAGTTACGAAAGTTGATTTTTTCAACTTTTTCTGGATTTTCACGCTGTCAATCTTCTTCTTATTGGTTTTTGAATCTCACATCAAGGAAAAATTTTGATTTACTCGAGCAGCTTGATAAAAAAAAAATTTGCTTTTGCATATTTTATTTTTTTTGTTTTTTTTGTGTGCTTTTATTCGTCGTGTGTTCTTTTTATTTCATGGTTATTTTTTTTTATCCTGATCGTTCATCTTCATCATCCATCTTTTTCTATTTTTCTTCACATCGTCCTGGACGATACCCCTATCGTCCTGGACGATCTCCTTCGTCCTAGATGATTCATTCAAAATCATCCCCACACTGCTCCTGCTGGTAAAGACTCACATTATTGGTGATCGTCCTGGACGATCCGTACATCATCCTGGACGATATGATCCATATCTTCCTGATCTGATCGAATGGCTGGCATTGCACTAATTATTGTCCATCATCTTGGACGATCCACTTCATCGTCCTGGACGATCCACATGTCAGCCGCTGGACGATTGGAATTCGGCCCGTCCGACACACTTATTGCATATCGTCCGGGACGATCCACCTAATCGTCCTGGATGATCCACCTAATCGTCTTGGATGATACCTTTTCATCAACGGTCGTCCAGTCTGACTCCTCAGGATGATCGCCTGTGTCTAATCGTCCTGGACGATATCTGATCATCCTGGACGATCGCACCGCTTTTTTGACCAATCGTCCAGGACGTCATAAATGTCCCGATTGTCCCGGACGATGTCGCGATCGTACGGGACGATCAGGCCATTTTCTATATAAACAGCAATTTTCTTCAGAGTTTTTCCACACCTTTCTTCTTCCACTCTCCTTCTACTTCCTTACCCCTTGGATTCCTAATGGCTGGTGGCAAAAGGTCTCGTCAAAAGGGTGCCAGTTCCTCCCGGAGACCGGTTGATCCTCGCTTCCCTAATGCAGCCGATCAGGCTGCCTACGAGCGATACTGCGAAGTGGGGATCACACCCTCGAAAATCGTAAATCCCCGCACTCTTACTTATCCTGTCCTTGACCTTTTTGCACACACCTCCCTCACCTTCATCCTGACTGTCGCATTTCCCTTTTGTTCTGAACTTCTCCGCATTTTCTATGCGAACTTGCGGATCTCCGCTGATTACTCCACTCTTCGTTCTTATGTAAATCAACGCCCTATAGAACTTACCTATCAGGACTTTCACAACATTCTCCATTGTCCGTCACTGGCGAAAAACTCCACACCCTTACCACCGACCCAGACTATGATTGGAGTGTCGCCAATCATTTCTTTCGCAATACCAATGCCCCTTATCATGACAATGCCTGCTCCACACTTCTTAAGGATGCCCGGACTATTCAGCATGTCCTTCGTTCCTCTGTCATTCCAAAGATGGGGGATCGAATTCACATCACCCCACTTCTGTCCTTGACCACATACTACATCCTGGCCAATAGGGAATTCAATGCCGCAGACCTTATTATCCGGTACCTCGAGCACCTCACCACCATTCGGGATCCAGGTCATCGCCGTCGTCCAAATCTAGCCTTAGGACACCTCGTTGCCTATGCCCTCGAAACCAAATATGACCTGCAATATCCCGCAGCTCCAGATGTTCCTCCTTCCTTCCTCACCAACAATGCCTTCCATGTCCTCCACAGCACACGACTACATCCGGAGCCCGCCCCGGATGTTGAGGAGGAGGAGGAAGAGGCCGTTCCAGCTCCTGCTGCACCCGAGGCACCTGCTCCCCTTCGCATTGCCTCTCCTTTTGACCACCTCGTGCAGCATTTCGATATGTGGGAGGCCAGATTTGACTCCTACGTGGTTGCCCAGGAGCAGCGGCACGCCGAGGATATCCAGTGCTTCCATGACTATGCTGCGCAGTAGCAACAGCAGCATGACCAGGACATCGCCTGGCTCGGAGCCCACTTTCAGGCGATTAACACCTACTTCAACCCACCACCGCCACCTCCTCCTTCCGATCAGGATCCGCCTCTGTTCTAGTTTTTCTATTTTTGTAGTTATTTTTTTTATGTTTTTGTACTTGTATTTCTGTTTTCTATTTTACCCTCCTCCTTTTTGTGATGTCAAAAGGGGGAGTCAGTTGTAGTCATTTTAGTCTTTGTTATGTATTATGCTTTCTGTTTTAGTTTGATTGTTAAATAAAATTTAAAAAAAAATATCTGTTTTACGATCTCCTGTTTATTTTTATCTTCAAACTACTTTACAAATATTTGCCATCATCAAAAAGGAGGAGATTGTTGCAAATCTGGTTTTGATGATGACAAACATATTTCCAGTATATTTTGCTTGGCTAACCCGTTTCAAGCACAAAAGATCACGAGTAAATCAAGCTAACTCAAGACCGGGTCCAAGTGTGTCAAATGTATGATTTTTCATTTTATTGAGTCAATTGTAATGTAACTGATCCCCTAGCTAAGTAACCTTGCACACACACACTCAGGGGGAGAGCTTGAGTGAATTAGAGTTTCTGTTAAGTTTTTATTCAGATCGTCCTGGACGATATTGACATCGTCCTGGACGATCAGGTATAAACAGAAACCCTAATTAGGGCGACTAAGTTAAAAGGGTCTGATTAAGCAGATCGTCCTAGACGATCTTTGGATCGTACGGGATGATATGCTCAAATCAAAAATTCTCAGCCGCCAGATCAAGTTAGGCAAGTTTTTATTTTTAGCTATTTGGTCTGATCGTCCTGGACGATACGTGTATCGTCCTGGACGATTCAGTACAATCATGCCTAATTTAATCTGGTAATTAAGGAAAGCAATTTATTTTTGATTGATACGATCATATCATCCTGGACGATCGTAGGATCGTCCCGGACGATCATGATTGTCTAGTGCATTTCAGCTGTACGACCCGAACTGTGTTCAGGATGATTTGGGCACTTTTTGAACTAATCGTACAGGACGATATCCCGATCGTCCTGGACGATCAAGTCATTTTTTGGTCGTCCAGCACAGATTTTTCTGGACGACCCGAACTGTCTTCTAGACGATATTCCTCGATTTGCACTAATCATCCCGGACGATCGCAGGATCGTACGGGACGATATGAATAATTTTTTCTACTGATCGTCCAGAAGAGCAAGATCGTCTAGGCTGAAACAGCTGAATTTGAACTGATCGTACATGACGATCTATAGATCGTCCTGGATGATCTAGGCTGACCAGTTGAGATTTAGGGCTGGTTTTGAGCCCTCATATAAAAGATTTTTTTCTTTATTTAGAAAAAATCTTTTGCTACCTTCCTTCCCTGGGAAACCCTAGAGAAAGAGAGAGTTGGGAGAGAGAGAGAAGATCTTGTGAGGGGGAGTTAGTGAGGGATTCACTAAGGTTGCTCCAAGAAAGGATCAGAGTCGTCTTCTTCGCTCGTCGTCTTCCGTCTAGTCGGTGTTCGTCGTGGGAGGATTTTTCGCAAGAAGATCCGGGTTCTCTGCCCACTTCAGGAGGATGCAAAAGGAGTTCAGGGTTCTCTGCCCGCTTCAGGTGGAAGCAAAAGGAGGTCGGGTTCTTTGCCTCACCGTGTGGTGAAAAGGAGGTGTTTGTACAGGCTTCTCCGCCTTGCTGTAGGAGCAAAATGAGAGACACTTTCTGTTTAGTGCAATACCCGGAGGGGAGGCTCCGGGGAGTGGACGTAGGTCAAGTTGACCGAACCACTATAAAATCTGGTTTGCTTTTCTGATTCAATTCTGCACTTTACTTTTTGATATTAACTGCGTGGGTGAATATCTGAGATTGATCTTTTCGTTCTTGTTTAATCGTTTCCGCTGCTAAATATCGAAAAGATTTTTCATCGTTGTCGTGAAATTTTTAAATAACCAATTTACCCCCCTCTTGGTTAGCCTCGGGACTAGTTCACTAGGGCTTAACATCCCTTTCGAACTTTCATCTTGTTGATCTCAATCTGCACTTAGCTAGCTTCTAAGAAATTTGTGCAACATTCAAGTATAATGGTGTCAATGATGATGCTATTAGGCTTTATTTGTTTATATTTCACTAAGGGACAAAGCTAAGATGTGGCTAAATTCCTTTCCCTCAAGATCTATAATCACATGGAATGAGTTGGCATACAAATTCATAGCTAAGTATTTTTCACCTTAAAAACTACAAAACTTAGAAATGATATCATATCTTTTGCACAATTTGAAGAAGAGTCAACTTGTGAGAGTTGGGAGAAATTTAAAAAAAATGCTTAGGAAATATCCTCACCATATTTTACTCGATCGGTTGGTTATTCAGACATTTTATAATGAGCTGAAGTTAATTATAGATGTAGCAATTAAAGGATCTTTAATATCTAAGCTATTTGAGAAAGCTTATGAATTAATTGAGAAAATTACTATAAATAATTTTCAGTGGCTTTCTAATAGTGTGAATCCTAAGAGAGTAGTTAGAGTTTATGAATCTAAAATTTTATCCATTTTAACTACTCAGGTAGCTGTAATTTCTAAAAAATTAGTTATTTTTGGAGTTAGTCCAGGATCATAATCATCTATGTAATTGGAAAAACATGATTTGAATTCCATAGGTAATACTAATGCTCAAAGGATTGAGAATATGAATTTGATTGAAAGATAAAATAATTCCTATTCCAATACATATAATCCAGGTTAGAAGAATCATTCTAGTTTAAGTTGGTCTAATAATAATATTGGTAGTCAATCAATGTAATGCAGGTTAATATAATCATGGATAAAATTAAAATAATCTTCAACAACCTATGTTAAACCCTAGACCTTCTTATCCCCCAAGTTTTAATCAAAATAGTCAGTTCAGAGGTAGGAAGACACCTTTAGAAGAGGTTGTGATTTAGTTATGAACCCAATTACAAAGTAAAGCTATTCAATTAATAATTTTAAAAATTAATTATGACATCTTACAATCTCTTTTAGTAGTATATCCCATAAAACTTTGCCCAATAATACTAAAATTAATTTAAAATAGAAAGAAAAAAAGGAAAGTGGAGACCACTTGAGAAGTAATGGTGATTCATTGTAGCCAAAATGATACATCGAGGTAAGTCTGGCTGAAGACTATAAATTTAGGGCTATTTGGGAGGCAACCCAATTTTGTTTCTATATATATATATTTTTATAGTTTATATTATATGTGTATATTTTGTATTATTTGTGAAAGTCATTAATTTTAATTTTGTGTAAGTTATGAAAAGTTTCTTGATAAAAAACTTCTATACTAAAAATTAAACAAGTGCCACAACATTAGGGTTTAAAGTGTAATAGCCCGTATTTTGACCCAATCAAATAAAAATCTAAATCACAAACTATATTTATCATAACATAGATATTGTAGTAATTTAATCACACCAATTTTTTCATAATTTCTAGGCATTGGTGCAAATTCTTAAGAAATTGATACCTATTGATACAAGTGGAGATTTTTGGATCGTTTGGTACCCATTTTGCAATCCAATTTTACCAAATTTTTTTGACTAAAAAGGGATATTTTATGAATATTTTTTATAATTTTTGTATCCCTAAAAGGATTTATATGAGATTTATACTAAAAATTTATTAAATTCAATAATTATATTAATAGTATATTATTTTATTATAAAAAATCTAAATCCATTAAAATTCGTTTCTTAAGCTAACTAACAAAGAATGAAACAAAGAAAAAAAAAGATAGAAAGTGAGGAGAGAGAAAAAAATATTGGATTTGGAGGCCGTAGAACGATTTTTGTCAGTCGACCCTATCAGAAGATTTGCTCGTCTCATTGTAAGAATCTATTATCCTATCTCTAATTTCAATAATTTACTATTTTTGAGATTTTTTTGATGAAATTTGTATTTCCATTACCAAAAATTAAGAATAATTTTGTATTGATAAAATTTTTACTGCATAACTTTTTTATGTGTTATAGAGATTGAGATTATGAATATTTGAGTATTTATTTAAGATTTTTTGCCTAGGTTATTTTAAAAAAGCAGCATTTTTTAGTAATTTAGAAGTTTATTTTGACATAAAAAATAGTGATTTAGTTCATTTAAAACTTCAAAATATTGTTATATACAATCATTGATAATTTAATTAATTTTTGAAAATACGAATTTATATTCACTAAGCTATCACTACAGGAAAATAGCCTATTATCGTCAGAATTTCTGGCGGATAATATACGCCGAAAATAGCGTCGACCATACCGGCGGATATTCCGACGGTACGTGTGCGGTAAAAATTTTCGACGGATGTACCGTCGCTAAGATATTTTTGCACTTTTTAAATTAAGCTCAATTATATTTTATTTATTATAATGCATTAAAAATGAATATAGATATACAATTGATTAATAGTTAGTCACTGTTACTATTATAGTACTGTTATAATAATGTATGTATGAAAAAATAATAAGTAAAGACTGGTTATTCATGGATGTTGGTTGGAGACTGAGTAACCTATAGGATGGTGGGTCGATGAGCTTTTTTTTAAATATTATGATTCGGTATTATCCTCTACTGATTCACGTGATTCACTAATTGAATGTTATAAGGAAATAATTATTATGCTGATGAGCAAAGAGTGACAACTATGTTTACTTAGCCAATAATTTACTGATACTGATATGATACTAAAAAAATACTGATTAATCTAAAATTTTTTATTTATTTAGTATAACTACTAAAATGCATATTATTGAGATATTATTCCTATTATTATATATATTTATTATTATTGTATAAATTTACTATTACTATATTATTTTATTACTCTTCCAACTAATTTTACTATTACCGATATAGACATCGATATTATTTAATACTACTAATTCACTATATTGATACTAAATATGTTATATACTGAGAACATAATATACTAAGTATGTTACATATTAGATAGCAAGTGTAGACTATTTTAGGGTTTTACTATATTGATACGATTTTGATGATTTTTATCGAGACTTTAGTTTTACCAATTATACGATTTCTTTACTGATTGATAGTACTAATTTGGTAACTGCTTTATTAATATGATAACCATACTAGTTTATTGGTTTCTCCACTGTATTATTTTATAGTTTATAGATAATATTATTATTATCTACTATATGTGAGTTACTATTTCTACATGATTATATAAATATTAATACTATGATTTGACTGTTGATAAGCATATTACTCTTTTATTATGCTTTGAGTTCAGATGTAGGGTTTAATTGCTTGCTGGGCTGTTGAGCTCCTTATAGGTGGTTAAATAATTTTAGGTCAAAGCAAGGGAGCAGGAGTGTAAGATTAATTAGGATCATTTAAGTTCAGATTCTTATTATTTTAGCTATTCTCTTATACATAGAACAGAGTAATTATGATATGATTATATAGATCCTAAGTAGTATACATAATTTTTAAGAAATCAAATATATATATATATATATATATATATATATATATATATATATATATATATATATATATATATATATATATATATATATATATATATATATATATATATATATATATTGATCATTGATTTTATTTTTACTCGTATTTATATTAATAAAAAATTAGGTTGCTTTGATTATTTGTTTATTAAAAGATAAAAGAATAATTTTTTCAAATTAGATTTTAGGGCATCACATGAAATGCTATAGTATTTTCTTATCAAGCACCTTAGCATTCAAAAATAACATTATAATGCTGAGCTCTCGAGAAAATTTTCTAGATTGCATCATTACAATGTTGTAACTTTGAATGTTGTAGCACTATTAAGCCTTACATAGCACCACAACGCTACACTTTCAAGTGTCATAGCATTTGGTTAGTTATTTCTATAGTACTGATGGCAGTGCAGTTATCATTTCTTTCGTTCATAACTTTTTATTATGAAGCTTTAGTGATGCAGCGTTAAGTCAAAACATAATTGTGTTAGTTAGAGCACTACAATAGTGATCTTTCTTAGCACTGCAATGCTCTCATGTGTCAAACATAGTAGTATTTCTCTAATAAAATGCTGGTGTTTTATTTCCCCATGCTTGCGCCACAACCCCATTTGTCCCGCACCATTGCAGCATCTATCTGTTTGACCATTTATCATTTTGTATTCTTACGCACTGCAACGTTGCTCTTTTGAGCACTGCAACTCTCGTACTGTCTATAAAATAGGATGTTTGTTTTTATATTTTTATTATTTTTTTCACTCCATTTCTCTCAATGTTCTATGAAATCTTTGTTTGCTTGTGTTTTATGAGTAATGGCCCTAAAAATGTTTGGCAATAAGAAGAGAGCATCTTCCTCCTTTGATAAGAGCAGATTCATATATATAGAAGCTAAGCAGCGATATGGGATAATTGTAGTGAATAAATAGTTAATCCCTGAGAGAGGATTCCAAAACCTACGTGGGCAAGTGATGCATAAATAATAAATTGAGCTTGGGAGCTATTGTGTGAGGGACCCTATACTATTATGGTAAATATGGTGAGAGATTTCTTTGATAATGGGAAGGAGGCTGTGAACAATTGGTGCTATGTGAGAGGTAAGTGGGTACCATTTAATTATGTGACCAATATCATTTATACAAGTAGAGATTTTGAGTTTGACAAGTACACCCCTTTTTTGGAGCCTATGATCCTGATGAGATTCTGAGAGTTCTTGTGTGACCCACAGTAGAGTTGTTTGAAAAAAGAGGGAGAACAAAAATTTTAACTTTTATGCATCTTACTTAACCTAGCTATCAAAAGTTTGACATTATTTATCTCTCCCCATTTATTATCAAGCAAAAATATCAGTAAAGAAACCAAAGATCGTGTTGTACTTAACTATGTTATTCAATTTGATTACACTATTGATGTGGGAAAGTTTATTCCCTCTTCTTTAAATTACATTATCAAGGGCACTACTTCTGTGAGCTTGGGGCTTCCTTCTCTTATCAATGTTTTATGTATAAAATGCTAGTGTTTTGGGTGACCCTAGTGAGGAACAATTATTTTCTGTTTTAACCCTTACTATAAGAAAATTTTTAGTTTTAAAAAGATGAGGTTTGTCTTAGTGAGCCTTGTTTTACCAGTAGGCCTAGTAATATCAATAGCATGAGTTCTAGGACTCCAAAGTCTCTAGGTGAGCAGGTGACTGATTTGAGGGAGCAAATGGATAGTGTGACTGATTTATATGAGTAGAGTAGGGAATGGCTGGCTCATTACTCAGGTATGTAGGAAAAGCATTACCATTACACAACTGAATTTCATGAGGCTTTAGTGGGGATGTTTAAGAGGAGCCCTTTTGTTAAAAATCCAGATCAATTGCATTTCCCTATTGCTCTTAAATATCAGTAATTTGTGCAACATAGTAGTGAAGCTAATGAGAAGGAGGAAGAAGAATCGAAGTAGTTATTAGTGGATGTTGTTTTATTTTTCTTTTTTCAACAGGCTGGTGGGAGATTATTTGATTTAATATTATTGGTTATATCTCTTTTTATTTTCTTTATTTATCACTTATTTGTCAACAGGATTAGGGAGATCCATGTGATTGTGATAGTTCTTATATGGCTATGAGAGCCATTATGCTATACTGATGAGAGCAAAGGTTGTAGGTCTTGAGTGGAGATGGATTGGAAGGATATTGCTTTATGCACTAGTTATCTTATTATATTTCTTTTAGTAGTTTGAATTACACTGCCTATGAGCTTTTTACCATTTCAATAAAAAGGAAACTTATCTTTTTTATCTTAAGTTATATTTAATTAATATAGTTTACATTATTTTATTTTATCCCTTACATTTGAAAATTATTCTATACATAATGCTTGCACTTTGATTGTTTATTTAGCCAAAATAAAAAAGTAAAAAAAATTATCTAAAATTAAGAATAATAATAAAACTCTATATGTTAATTTGAATGAATAAAGTATAATACTTCATAGTTTAAAAAGCATAATTATTAGCTAAGAAAGATTATTTAAGTCTTTGACTTGTCTTGAATTTAGAAGCTATACACTTTCACTGACTATTGAATTGAAGAATAAATATTTGATTCTAGAAAAAAGAAGTGTGCAGCTTAATTTATGAAGATCATTGTAAACCTAATTAAGGAATAAACAATCTTACTAAATCTTTACATAAAATCAATTATGAATGCTAGATGGATAAAAGGCTAAACTAATATTCAAAATCATTAATATGTACTCCAAGTATGAAAAAAGTGGAAAACATAAAAATCCTAATACTTAAATCAAATAGGATAAGGTAATTGAACTAATACATATGATGGTGTTGACCTCATTTTTGTATGAGGTCACTATGACCAATCTAAACCCTATGATCAATCCAGATCTTAGACCAATCTAGCCTTAATCCTATCCATCCATCTATAATTATCTAATTGATTGTGGGTGATGTGGATAACTCAAATTCAGGCAATTAAATTCGAAATCTAACTTAAATATAGATTTCCAAACCAAAATCTAAGGTAAAAGGCTATATCATGAAAGCCTTTTTTATGATTTTTCAAACACTTCAAAATCCAATCAAATGAATTTTGATTCAGAGTTTATCAATTGCATATTGATAAGACATGTCTCTAACATCTACCCTCCAAATTTGAGCTCATTCTGAGACCTCTAACCTTAGAAACTGAATCTATTTCCAAATATTATAAAACCTTTAAATATTTACGGCCTATGCCACTAGACTTGTCATCCAGTAGATTTTAACTTTAGAGCTTTCTCCAAAGCCTCTAACCACTTTAAAACCCTTTATTATGATATGTTAAGCAATAAACTGTATTTTGGTGAACCTACTTTGACCCCCACTTGACCAGGGGTCAAAATGACAAAAATGCCCCTTAAAGGCAATTTTGGAGTTTTCCATAGACTTCAACATGGAATTTTTAAATTAAATTTCAAAACCTCTTCCAAAGATTCCTAATCATCATTAGGAGTGCAATGGACTTAAGCCCTAACCCTGGTTAAACCTGGTTGACCAGGTCAACTAGTTTTATCCATGATCGCTCCAGAAAAATCTTTTTAAATTATGCTTCTCGCGAACCCCTTTCTCAAGAACATAGGGTTCCCTTTTATTTTTCCGGAGGTAGATTGAGTTTGATATTTAACCAGATTTCCTCTGAGAATAGTGTCAGGGTTTATTTAGATCTGGATTCTACTTCCTATGAGCGCAAGCCCTCATAGTTAATTACCCCTCCTAACGCATTAGAAGAGCACTCTCGATTAAGGATGAAATACACGTAGCTTTGTACAAGAAGTGTAAAAATATGCAACAAAAAATTTTAGACTTAGTTATGGGGGATGAAGGTACACCCGATCAAGATCCCATGGTTCCGTCGTCCCGGGTATACCGTCGGTTCAATCTACCAACACTAACAACCATGGATTGTAGTGTCCAGGGAATCTGATTAGCAGCCATGGGTTGCCTCCTCTCAGGGATCCCGAATAGACTGAAGTGGAGATGTGTGGATTTTAGTTTAGTTTAGTTTGGGTTGGGGCTTATAGCTTCCTTAGAAGTTGCCCGTTAGTTTGTTTAGTTTGGGGCTTACAGCTTCCTTAGAAATTGCCCGTTGATGGGTCTTACAACCTAGCCCTTATAGACTAGGATGCCTAGGTGATTTGAGTTTTAGATTTAGGGTCGTTCATTTAGAAGTTCCCTAACGCGTGGGTCTTACTGCTTCGCTTAGAAGTAGCCCCAAATAGTGGGTCTTACAACTTAGCCCTATAGGCTAAGATGCCCATAGGGATTTGGGTTTTGGATTTAGGGTCCTTCTCTTAGAAGTTCTCTATTATGCGGGTCTTACTGCTTCGCTTAGAAGAAGTCCAATTAGTGGGTCTTACAGCTTAGTCCTATAGGCTAAGATGCCCAGGGTAAGTGTTAGGTCATTTTCACCTAAAGATTTCCCCTCTGAGGTTGGACTTACGGCTTCTATTAGAAGTGGCCAAATTAATTTTAGGAATATTGTTTCATTTAATTGATATATTTAGTGAAGTAATTATCTGTAGGAATTACTGCTTCTATTAGAAGTAACCTATAAGACTTAGTTTAGCGGGCCTGCATCTGGACATACTTCCCCACCTTGACACCACTTTTAGTTTTTTCGTAGCAATTCTACTACAGTAGTTTGTTGCTTCGCTTTCAACAGTTTGTTTTGCATGCAGTAGTTAGTTTACTCTTTTCAATATTCATTATATATATGAATTTTTTTTTTCGATGCGCTGACTTTTGCCTGTTTGCCTGCAGGTGCTCGTAGCTTGTAGATTAGAGAGTTCTCATGTAGCTACAAGAGCTTGTTTGTTGGAGAGTTGATTGTGAGTTTTTTGTGTTTGACAGCTGTTGGAGAGCTTTATAGTTTGAGAGCTGTTTAGTTCGATAGCTTTGTGAGAGCTTGTACTTAGATTGGATAATTAGAAATATTTCATTTCATGCTCTTTTGTTTTATGTTTTATTTTGATTTAATTAATGGAATTAACTAATTAAGTTAATTAATTAAAATGTTGAATTTTAATTAAAATTTAATTTGTTCAGTTTGTTAATTTGAAATCTATTTTTAAAAAGTGTTCAATTGATTATTTTAATTAATTAAATTGGTTGATTGATTTAAAAGATTTTAATTTAAAGTTAAAGTTTTAATTTAAGATTTCACTTCCATTAAATCTTTTATTAATGATTCATTACATAAATTAGTTACATCTCTCTTAATAATTTAAGTTGGAGATTTAAATTGATTCTGCCAACTAATTGATTTTTTTTTGAAGTTAATTAAAAAAAAAAAATTTTAAATTCAAGTTTGATTAGAAAGGATTTTAAATTTTAAATTAAAGTTTTACTTTATAGTTCAGTATTAGTTGTTTAGATATTTAAATTTCTCTTATTTGATTTAATTAAATTAATAATTTGTTCTTTGTTAATTGATTCTGTTAAACACCTGCTTTGGATTTGGAATGAAATAAGCCTAGGTTTTTTCTCATTTTTTGCTCCCTGGAAGTATTTGAATGTGAGGAATTCTTAAAGTTTTAGTTAGTTTGAAATTAAATAGTTTAATTAAATTTAAAATGAAAGTTCAGATTACCTCTCTTTTAATTTTAATTAAAAATTTTAATTTTAGATTAATTAAGTTTTTAGTTAGTTGTTTAGATTTAAGCTCAAATTTTATTTTTATTATTCATTCAGTTAGATCAATTAATTTTATGAGCCTTAAATTAAAGTCCAATTTGAATCTAAATTTTAACTTAAAGCTCTCAAAGTTCATAAGTCCAATAATTTCTGAAAAATTTCGGCAGCCTCCCGGCGTCCCCTCCCCGGCGTCGGGAGGTAAGAGAGGGCACTTGCCCTTGGCTCGACTCGACCGGATCAAATCGACGGCGAGGAGTATGGGGGGAGCGAATCGACCCCGAAGAATCTTCAAGTCTTCAATCCACTCGGCCGGATCAGATCGACGGCCGAGGGCTTCGGGGGACCGTATCAACCCCGGGACTTCCTCCAATTCTTATAATTTGATGACGATGCCCATCAGCTTTCTGCTTTGCTTGTAAATAATTACAATATTATACAATTTTATATAATCATAATAATTATATATAATTATAATATCATATAACTATTATATAATATTATATAATTACAATATCATATAACTATTATATAATATTATATAATTGTTATATAATTATTATAACATTGTCTCTTTGCTGTTTCAAGATAACAGAAATCCCTCATTTAAGGGATTTGGGTTTGAAAGCCAAGAGAAAGCCGGCTTCAAACAGCAGAATAGGTCATTCGGCGGGCTTGGCTGCTGAAGTTTGAATGAATAGGCGGAGATCAGGTTCACACCTAGAAGAACGATTCTGCTTGGAAATTTGATTGCGTCACTCAAAGCGACGAGGCTTGCTATTTTCACGTGAGAGAGCCAGACAGAGAAGGGCTTGTTTGCTTGCGTGAGGTAGCAGACCAACTTTGATTCCAGGAGGAGATCGTGGGTCAGGAGCAGACGTGCGACGGTGCCGGGCGGAATCGAAATCTCCAGACGAAGCCGAGTCGGGCGTTGAGTCAAGATCGCCGGCGACGAACAGGCGGAGGCGGTGCGGCTTGTCCGTCTGAAACTGAGGGCTCACAATCGAGAAGAAAAATTCCTCTTGAAATTTCTTCCCGCAAGCTTCCGTAAGCGTCCTCTCTTTTTTTTTTTTTTTCGTTTCGACACTTCTTATGCATATTGAGATAGCAGTTATTCCAACGACTTGGAGTCATGCTGCCGTTTGGCCATAGTGGCTTCGTGCTCTTATTCTTTTGCATTTGATTCTTTAGATATTATATTTTAATATCCTAACCATTTTTTTTTATTATTTTTATGCAACCTCTATAAACCGAGAGCCTAAAGGAATAACAATTGTTTGATCTTTACCCATTATTATTCCTTGAGTAAATTTCAGCGGTGGCTGGTTAATTAAGGAAAACTTCTGTTTGAATATATTTAGCGCCTCCAAAGTATGAAATGTGCTTCATCGAAATACGAACTGCTCGCAACAAATTAACTGTAATTGAGATACTCAGATGCAGTTTTATTGAATTAATTGGAATAAGCATATTTCTTCAGCTCGCTTAAACCACCTTTATTAATCCATTTTCATAATACAGGAAACCATTACAAACACATGCTGAGTTCAATGAGATTTGTTTCCTTGGTATTTACTTAAGTATAATAGATTCTAACTAATCCTGTTGCTCGTTAATGTTGAGATGATACCAAATATGACTCTTTAATAATGATAATAATGTCTTTGTATCGTTGATGGATACCGAGTTTTGCTCCTCAGCCAATCACCTTAGATTTCTCCAATTAGCTAAGACAATCACTTTTATTGTTGATAACAAGTGCTTACATATATTCAGAATTCGTTTTTTATGAAATCCTTCACACTTGGTATATGGTTTCATAGCACTATGAGTCATACTCATTATTAACCCCACTAGAAATAATCTGCTCCAGCTCTCTTCTTCTTTTTTTTTTTCGTTGTACAAATTTCGGTGGGCATTGGTATTCACAATACCATTAAGTAGGGTCTCATTCCCTGCCATGTCCGTTTCTTAGCTCTTCAGGATTATTTGTGTGCCATACCAAACGGATGCAATAACATAAATGTGATAACTTTTACTTCATTATCTGCTCAAGCTATTTTTTTTTTTAGGCTACTGCTTCTATTCCCATATGTGGTGATTCCTCCTATTACTTAAGTTGGGGTAAATCTGACTTTGTCTTTTTCACAAGAATATTGTGAGGAAACCATTTGTAACCGGCATTGAAATATTTGACATAGGCATTATGCCTTCAGTTACTTACTTTTCATTTTGATGGCCATATATACAGATACATCTTGCTTTGAACACTGCTAATGTTTCCTATTCAAAGAGATGTTGTCGTTAATAGTGCTTACATTCTTTCCCATATTTTCGAATTTGTATCTAATATGACTTGTGGTTATATGTTGTTGCATCGAACATATTGCAATTGATGTATTATATATATGCATCTATTTAATGTTATTTGAACAATCCAAAATACCCCTAAAGGGTTAAATGGGTCAATCCAACCCATATAACCAAATCAAATCATACAAGTCCTCAAATTCATTTCAAAGGATGTCCCAAGCATGTTTAAATTTACTTAAAGCCTAATCATGATCATTGATTTGGTTAAATCAATATGAATGGTCAAACCCCTTATATACCCATTCATACTTTAAGCTCAACTCCTTTCTAACTCTCCCAAATCATCCTAAAAGCATTTGAGACCTTCCCCTTTGCCACCTCATAACCCTTTGACTGTTGACTAGTCAAAATTAGTCAAAAATGAGGAGGGAGTGGTAAAGAATGGTTAAACTAGCTTTCATGAGAGCTTAGGTGGCCATGCCATTTTGGCAATCCATATCTCTTTCAACTCTAGCCATCCCCTTTGATTTTAAGCAATCCTAAGGACACTTAGAAAGAAACCAAGCATCCCTCAATCAATCATAGCCATCCAAACCAAGGGGATGAAGGGATAATATCAAAACTTAACTCAAAGCCATAGACTTACCTCATTTCACTCAATAATTCTTGTCCAAAAGCCTTCAGCCCATGAGACTGATCATCCAACCTCTCCAACTAATTCTAAGGCTTTTCCAAGCATTTCTCCACTTTATCCAAGCTCAAAAACCCAATCTGAGAAGATAGAGAGAGAAAAAGAGATAGAAAGAAGATTTTAAATAGTAGCTTTCAATCTAGCCATCAAAAGCTTTTGGTGTCTTCTCGAAAGTTGAAGAGGGCATCTCTAGCTTTCCAGCAAGCCTAAAAACTCTAAAATCTGACATTTGGATTATAAGTTATCCTCATTTAAAGTTATATGATCAAACCTTAATTTCTCCCAAATCTCAATGTATGGAGTCTTGAAACTCCATGGGTTGAAATATTAGAGTACCTAGATCCTACATTTCAAATTTCATCAAATTTGGACAGTTGGATCGAAAGTTATGAGCATTTGAAGTTTCAGTTAAAAAATAAACTAAAAAAATATGGGTCAATCTGGGCCATCCGTTTGTTTGCACTGGGCTGATCGAACAACCCTGATCTGCATGCCTTCTGTGGGGTTCAAACTCTGGTTCTATAGTATGAAGACGCAAGACTTGGCCAAATCCTGGCCGTTGATCTGATTTTTTGAATCAAAATTTATTTAAAATATTAATTTAAATGCTCTAAAATTCAAAAATTCACCAAAAATCTATTTTTTGTCCAAATTTGATGTTATTGGGCTCGTTGGAAAGGTCATGAGCCCATTATGTATTAAAATTAAAATCAAAGTATTTTGATGTCTGGATTACGAGTTATTTAGGTTTGATCAAAATCTAATTTTTTTTCAATTTTCTCATAATCCAGTGGTCAAATTGGGCTTAAATTTTGGTGAAAAATATTTGAGCATCTTAGGCATCCCCTACATTTTTCCTAGGTCCAGATGCTCAAGAGATTGATGTGATGTGAATTTTTAAAGTAATGAGTTCATTTTGGATCCAAAACTTTGAAAATTCATAACTTTTCAAATTGATAGAATTAGGCTATCTGATTGCTGTGGTATGCTTGCATATGTCCCAGGGTTAGGTGACTAATGTTTCAAATATAATTGAATAATAGTGACACCTAGGAAAATTAATTAAGGACAAGGTCTAGTTAAATTAGAAAAATTCTAAGAAATTATACACACTCAATAGGGGTGAAACTTGAGAACAATAAACTTAGTGACATTTTAAACCTTAGGTCCAAATTTCACTAGATTTAAAGGACATTATATCAGAAAAATAAGCAAGTCTATAATCAGCCCTTTTAGGGATCAAGAAACTTCAAAAATTATAATAAATCAAAATAAAATCAAAAAATTACAAATAGTATATCAAACTAACCAGAAATTGATTCTCTATCTAGGAAAAATAAAAGTCTCATCACTGGACCTTTAATTTAACTTTAATTTAAGTTTTAGTAAAAATTAATATTTAATTAAATAAAATAATTAAAAATTATTAAAAACTCTAAATAAATTATAAACACCTGAAGATACTCTCATGGATTATCTCTGACATTTGAGAGTAATTTTATATAGTTTAGGATGAGTTTGGATTAAAACAATCAAAACCTTCCTAATTAAATAATTTAAAAAATTAATTAAGTAACCAAACTTTAAAAAATTATAACTAATTTTATAAAAATCCAAATTGATCAAACTTTGTGTCATTCAACTCCAGTTTAAGTCTAGTATTTTGTAAAAATAACAAACCAATAAAAATAGGTCAAAATCAAAAAGTCAACTCTCCGATCAATCGTAGTTTAAAATTAGATCAAAACTTTGAGAATTTATAGCTTAATGTAGAAAACTCTAAATTAAGTAAATTCAAAGGCATTATACTCCATGTAAGGTATAACATTTATTAAAAATATCAAACCATAAAAAATTACTTAAACTCAAAAAGTCAACTTTTTAGTCAACTTTATCTCAAATTTCAACTCAAACATCAAAAACTCATAACTAATTGTAGAAAAATCCAATTCTAGTAAACTTACAGTCTAATTACTCATCTTAAGGTCTAGTATTTAAAATTATTAAACTTTCATTATTTAACTTTAATGAAAAAGTTAAATTTTGGCCCCTTCAATTAATGTATTTAAATAATTAAAATAATTCCAAAAATTCAAAAATCATTTAAAAATCTAGGAAACCTTAATTTAACTTTAAAAACTAGCAACTAATCAATCTTAATTAAAATTCATCAACTTTGAAACCTTAATCAAATTAAATCATTTAATTATATCATTTACCACTAGGTAACCTGAGCCTACGAGGCTATTACCTTAGCCCCAAGAAAGGTGAAATTAACTTCACGGCTTCGGTGAGCAACAAAGGTGGTAATAAATCAACATTTAAAACACACTTTAAAATCAACTTCAGGCCATTAATACTTAAACTCAAACTTAAATCTTTTGAGCATTCAACCAATTAAAACTTAAAATAACTCCAACCAATTATCCTATATATGACATATCCAAACCACACAGCCTACCTCACACACTTTATATGATTTGTTAGGACAACTACTTCTAGATCTAGGCTAGGCCGGTATTTACTTTTCTACTATATGACGAGTTTTTCATGATTTTCACTATATGCTGGTTGCTAGTATAGATTGATTGATTGTTTATTTAATTTCATACAATCAGAATTTTAATTTGATTGTGCAATAAATTATCCTTATGTTAGGGATGATTTATATTAATTTAATCTTATGCAGGTGGCCATGCCCATACAGGGCAATTAAATATAAACGGGGAAAAAAATAAATCATGCTTTTAAATTAGCAAGATTTCTATAGGTGCTTTGTTATGCTTAAGTCCTCCTTTAAAATCAAAAGAGCATGACTAAGTGTGGCTGTGATTTGAGTATTTAAGTTTTAGATTAATTTTATCTACTTGGGATGTCAATTTAAATGTTGATTTCTTAGGATAATCATGTAGGTTATTCAAGTCTAGATATTTTATTTCAATTTTCAAATGTAATTCAATATAGTTTAGCCCAGAGTTGTAAATGTTTAAAGTACTTTGAGATAGGATGTGTAAGTATCCAATTTAGAATCCAAAGAGGAAGGGACATCCCTTAGGGGAGAGTTCCTATCTATTTGGAGATCCAAATTAGGATGACTTTAAAATATCCAAAGAGAAAAGATAACGCCCATTTCGAGGGGGAGTTTCTTTTAATTTGTATATCCAGACTCGACGATCCAAGGAGCCCGCAGAAGGATGAAGAAGTGAAGAATGAGAAGATCCATTGTCAAATTCACTTGTCTCTTAGGAGTAGAATTTAGGTTATTATCAGTGGTACACGGCCACTTTACTTTTCATGTAGATCCTGGGTTGTACTATTCCTTCCTATATAATCATTTAGACTTCTTCTCCTTAAGGATAGATACTTCCTTCCCTTAGGTTTAAACCCACTAGTGGTAGAATACGCCCTCTGCGGTACTACCCTAATATCAATTCATACTTGATTCTTTAGGAATAGCTTTCTACGTTCCTTCAGAATTAAAATTTTAGTCTTAACATTTCAATTCGATCAAAATTTTTAGTCTTAACATCTCAATTCGCGGTCCATTTGTTGACCTCATTTTTGTATACAGTCACTAGGACTAATCCAAATCTTATGATCAATCCAGATCTTAGACCAATCTAGCCTTAATCCTATCCATCCATTTATAATCATCTAATTGATTGTGAGTGTTGTGGATAATTCAAATTCATGCAATAAAATCCAAAATCCAGCTTAGATCCAAAATTCTAAACCAAAATTTAAGTGTAAAAGGTTATGTCTTGAAAGCTTTTTCTTATGATTTTTCAAATACTTTAAAACCTAATAAAATGACCTCTAATTTAGAGTTTATTAATTGAATATTGATAAGGCATGTCTCTAGGATCTACCCTCTAAATTTGAACTCATTTTGAGACCTCTAATCCTAGAAACTGAATTTATTTCCAAATATTATAAAACCTTCAAATATTTATGGCCTATGCCACTAGACTTACTATCCAGTGGATTTTAACTTTAGAGCTTTCTCCAAAGCTTCTAACCAATTTCAAACCCTTGATTATGATATGTTCGGCAATAAACTGTATTTTGGTTAACCTACTTTGACCCCCAATTGACCAGAGGTCAAAATGATCAAAATGCCCCTTAAAGGTAGTTTTGGAGTTTTCCATAGACTTCAACATGGCATTTTCAAATTAAGTTTCAAAACCTCTTCCAATACTTCCTAATCATCGTTAGGAGTGCAATGGACTTAAGCCCTAACCCTGGTTAAACCTAGTTGACCAGGTCAACCATGTTTTACCAAAATACCCCTTAATGGTTAAATGGGTCAATCCAACCCATGTAACCAAATCAAATCATCCAAGTCTTAAAATCCATTTCAAAGGATGTCCCAAGCATGTTTAAATCTACTTAAAGTTAAATCATGATCATTGACTTGGTCAAATCAATATGAATGGTCAAACCCTTTATATACCCATTCATACTTTAAGCTCAACTCCTTTCTAACTCTCCCAAATCATCCTACAAGCATTTGAGACCTTCCCCTTTGCCACCTCATCACCCTTTGATTATTGACTAGTCAAAATTAGTCAATAAATGAGGAGGGAGTGGTCAAAAATGGCTAAACTAACTTTCATGATAGCTTAAGTGGCCATGCCACTTTGGCAATCTATATCTCTTTCAGCTCCAGTAATCTCCTCTAATTTTAAACAATCCTAAGGATACTTGGAAAGCATCCAAGCATCCCTCAATTAATCATATCCATCCAAACCAAGGGGATGAAGGGATAATATTAAAACTTAACTCAAAGCCTTGGACTTACCTCATTTCACTCAATACTTCTTGTCGAAAAGCCTTCAGCCCATGAGACAAATCATCCAACCTCTCCAACTAATTTTAAGGCTTTCCCAAGCATTTCTCCACTTTCTCCAAGCTCAAAAACCCAATTTGAGAAGAGAGAAAGAGAGAGAAAGAGAGAGAAAGAAAGAAGATTATTAATAGCAGTTGTAAATCTAACCATCAAAAACTTTTGGTGCCTTTTAGGAAGTTGAAGAGGACATCTCCAGCTTTCCAGCAAGCCCAAAAACTTCAAAATTTGATTGTTGGATTGTATGTTATCCTCATTTTAAGTTATATGATCAAACCTTAATTTCTCCCAAATCTCAATGTATGGAGCCTTGAAACTCCATGGGTTGAAAGATTAGAGTATCTAGATTCTATGTTTCAAATTTCATCAAATTAAGATAGTTGGATCAAAAGTTATGAGTGTTTAAAATTTTAGTTCAAAAAAAAACTAAAAAATATGGGTCAATCTGGGTTTTCCGTTTGTTTGAACTGGGCCGATTGGACAGCCCCACGCCTTCCCTGGGGTTCAAACCCTAGTTCTTCAATATGAAGGCGCGGCAACGTGGCCAAATCCTGGCCGTTGATTCGATTTTTTGAATCAAAATTGATTTAAAAAATCAATTTAAATGCTCTAAACCTGAAAAATTCACCAAAAATCTATTTTTTTTCTAAATTTGATGTTCTTAGGCTCATTGAAAAGGTCTTGAGCCCAAGTATTTATTAAAATTAAAATCAAAATGTTTTGATGTCTAGATTGTGAGTTATTTAGTTTTGATCAAAATTTAATTTTTTTTTAATTTTCTTATAATCCAGTGGTCAAACTGGACTCAAATTTTGGTGAATAATATTTAAGCATCTTAGGCATCCCTTGTATTTTTCTTAGGTCCAGATGCTCAAGGGATTGATGTGATGTGAATTTTTAAAGTAATGGGTCCATTTTGGACTCAAAACTTTGAAAATTCATAACTCTCCAAATTAGTAGAAATAAACTATCTGATTGTTGTGTTATGCTTGCATATATCCCAGAGTTAGGTGACCAAAGTCTTAAACCCAGTTGAATAATAGTGACACCTAAGAACAATAATTAAGGACAAGGTCTAGTTAATTTTAAAAATTCTAGGAAATTGTACAAACAACCAATAGGGGTGAAACTTGAGAATAGTAAACTTAGTAAAATTTTACACCTTACGTCCAAATTTCACTAAATTTGGAGATGATTAAGTCAGAAAATTAAGCAAGTCCAAATTCAGCCTTTTTAGGGACCCAAAAACTTCAACAAATTACAATAAATCAAAATTAAATAAAAAATTATAAATAATATATCAAACTGACCAGAAATTGATTCTCTATCTAGGAAAAATAAAAGTCCCATCACTTAACCTCTAATTTAAGTTTTAATAAAAATTAATATTTAATTAAATAAAATAATTAAAAATAATTAAAAATTCTAAATAAATAATAAACACATGAAAATACTCCCATGGATTATCTCTAATCTTTGGGAGTAATTTCATACAGTTTAGGATGAGTTTAGATTAAATAATCAAAATCTTTATAATTACATAATTAAAAAAATCAATTAATTAGCAAAATTTTAAAAAATCATAACTAATTCTATAAAAATCCAAATTTATCAAACTTTATGTCATTCAACTCCAATTTAGGTCTAGTATTTTTTAAAAATAACAAACCAATAGAAATAGGTCAAAGTTAAAAAGTCAACTCTCCGATCAACCTAATTTAAAATTTGGTCAAAACTTTGAGAATTTATAGCTTAATGTAGAAAACTCTAAATTGAGCAAATTCAAAGGCATTATACTCCATGTAAGGTATAACATTTATTAAAAATATCAAAATATCAAAAATCACTTAAAATTAAAAAGTCAACTTTTCAATCAATTCTATCTCAAATTTCAACAAACTTTAAAAACTCAAAACTAATTATAGAAAGATTCAATTCTAGCAAACTTACAGTCTAATTACTCATCTTAAGGTCTAGTATTTAAAAAACATATTAAATTTTTATAATTCAACTTTAATCAAAAAGTTAAATTTTAACCCCTTTAATTAATGTATTTAAATAATTAAAATAATTCCAAAAATTCAAAAATCATTTAAAAATCTAGGAAACCTTAATTCAACTTTAAAAATAGCAACTAATCAATCTTAATTAAAATTCATCAACTTTAAAACCTTAATCAAATTAAATCACTTAATTATATCATTTATCACTAGGTAACCTAGGCCTACGAGGCTATTAACTTAGCCTCAAGAAAGGTGAAATAAACTTCACGGCCCTAGTGAGAAACAAAGGTGGTAATCAATCAACATTTAAAACACACTTTAAAATCAACTTCAAGCCATTAATACTTAAACTCAAACTTAAACCCTTTGAGCTTTCAACCAATCAAAACTTTAAATAACTATAACCAATTGTCATATATAGGACATATCCAAACCACACAGCCTACCTCATGCACTTTAAATGGTTTGCTAGGATAACCATTTCTAAATCTAGGCTAGGCTGATGTTTACTTTTCTGCTGTGTGCCAGATTTTTTATAGTTTTCATTGCATGCTTGTTGCTAGTATAAATTGATTGCTTGTTTATTTAATTTCATGCAATCTGTATTTTAATTTGATTGTGCGATAGATTATCCTTAGGTTAGGAATGATTTATATTAATTTAATTTTATGCATGTGGTCATGCCCATACAGGGTAATCAAATATAAAGCAAGCAAAACTAAATCATGCTTAAAATTAATAAGATTTATGCAGGTGCTTTGCTATGCTTAAGTCCTCCTTTAAAATCAAAAGAGCATGACTAAGTATGGATGTGATTTGAGTATTTAAGTTTTTGATTAATATTAACTACTTGGGATGTCAATTTAAATATTGATTGCTTAGGATAACCATACATGTTGTTTGAGTCGAGATTTTTTATTTCAATTTTCAAATGTAATTCAATGTATTTTAGTCAAGAGTTGTAAATATTTAAAGTACTTTGAGATATGATGTTTAAGTATCCAGTTTGAAATCTAAAGAGGAAGGGACATCCCTCAGGGGAGAGTTCCTATCCATTTGGAGATCTAAATTAGGATGACTTTAAATATCCAAATAAAAAAGATAACACACCTTTCGAGGGGGAGTTTCTTTTCATTTAGATATCTAGACCCGACGATCCAAGGAGCCTATAGAAGGATGAAGAAGTGAAGAACGAGAAGATCCATTCTCAAAGTCACTTGTGTCTTAGGAGTAGAATTCAGGTTGTTGTTAGTGGTATACAACCACTTAACTTTTCTTGTAGACCTTGAGTTATACTATTAAGTGGCACTTGTCACATGGATATTTAATTTGAATATTTAATTTAATTGATTTATTTAATTAGTTTTGTAGTAGAACTACCTACTTTTCTAGTCTTTTTACTTGCATGCCGTATTTTTTTAGCCTGGAACCTGATCAGAGGCTCGTGAGGGTATGTTTAAAAATATTTTCTACTTGAAATTTAAACCTAAAATCTTTAAGCTCACATTGAAATTCTAATATTTTAAGAAGTAAGCTTGGATCGTCGAGGGTCACATGCATTCATATTAAATCTTCTCTACCTTATTAGGCACCTCCCCGCTTGTGGGTTTTGACAGACCACCTAACTTATTAGGGTGCAGTCCTATCAAGGGGATATTGTATAATCTCTAGGATAAAATATATTTTTAAGCCTAATTTTAAAACTGCTTCATATATGATTTTAAGCATTTATCAAGTCAACTAGCATGCATTGAATTAGATACTTATTAAAATAAGTCAAAAATTTAATTGCATTTACTTTAAGTTTCATATCACCAAATATAAGTCAAGGGGCTAATTAGAATTTGCTCTAGATGTTTGCTCTATTTCCCTAAACTTAACTTAATTAAACATCCTTACCACTCTTTCATTCAAAGACCAGACTCATGGTTTTAAAGCGCTTAGGTGGTTAGGTGGCTCCCCAATCCAGGCCGGAATAAGTCCAGATCTTGCATTACATTAGCTAAGTTCGGGTTACTAATTTTTAGTACCCAATTTAGACTTAAGTTTTGAGGCAGGCTCAAGCTATAAGACCTCAACCTTCGGGAATTGAATCCTAATTTTTTAATAAAATTGATAACTCAAACTTAAATCTCTTTTAATTTCAATTCAAGCCCAACACTTAGGATAGGCTGGGGTGCTTCTGAAATATTTCAAAATTCTAAAGCATCTCCTACTTTTCTTCTTTTGACTTCCAGAAATAAGTGTTCCACTTTGATCCAATCCCGTTTGAATTTCAATCCTCACTCCTTTGATATCAAACTTTAAATTCTAAATAAAATTTCTACTGCTATTTTAGTTGAGAGTATTTGTAGGAAACTCCAATTTAACTACGATGTGAAGTATGAGGGCTTGCGCTCGTAGGAGATTTAGAAACCCAGATCAATTTTCAAAATTAATTTTTTTTCAAAAACTCAATTAATTTTCTTTGGGAAAAATCAAATTTAATGATCATTATCATTATATTCGAATGACTAATAGTGAATAATATTTTCTTTCTCAGGGAAGATATATCGTTCTATTGTCATAATTTTGATTATAAAATTAATGATCTCTTATCTGAATTATTGTAGTCAAACACTCGATTGAACATCATTTTGATCCTCTGAAATCATTTGTTGTCCTTCTTTGTGTTTGATTATGATAATCAGGATAAATTTAAAATTTTGTAACTCAAACTCATTAGAAAATGATATGTTCATCTCCCGAGGTGATATATCATTCATAATGACGTGTCTAATTTCAACTAAAACTCTAGAAATTAAATTCTCCTAAAAAAATTAACTTTTTGAAACTCAAACCCAATAACAACTATTTCAATCAAATATATGGTACACTAATGAACTTTTAATTTAACTATAAGCATAATTAATATCTAAATAATATATTATTTATTTCTAAAATCAAAAGTCAAAACCTGCACATACACTTATAGTGGATAAGCTCAATTCAAGAAATAACAATAATGATTACTTAGGCCAATTATTTATGATTTTTTAAATTTGTATTACAACTTTGATCATTCCAAATTACTTCTAAACCATGATATATTATCTTATATTTTAGTAAATTTAAATTACTAATTTTTATTTTGGCTATCAAGATGCTCAATAGGTGATTACACCATTACTTGAGGACAAGCATAAACTTAGATGGGAGGAATTTGTTAAGTATAAATTTTATAATATTTATTATATTTTAATTTAGTGAAAATATATTATTTTAGTTATGTTTATGTAGAAAAATTTTATAAAAAGAAAAAAAATTACAAGTGTTAAATCAGCGCTGCAGCGCCCACAATATAGCACCGCAACAACATCATTCACAATACCTCAACACCTTATTCAAACATTACAACGTTGACTGCTATGAAATTTTAGGAAGATCAACGCCACAAGCTAAGGTTAGCACCATAGGGGTTTTACAACATCATTGTGCCAGAAAACAACATTGTAGCACCTGAATCTCAAGAAATTAAGCACCGGAGCGTCGATCATCACTACGCCGCAATGCTAGGTTGTATATTTAAGCATCGCTGTGCTCAATTTTTACAACACTAGGGTGGAGAAGTTGCCAAATTGAGGAGCTGCGTCGATTAAGTCAAAAGCCACGCCAGTTTAACCAATGGACGTGTCGAGTCAGTGTAGCAAGCACAATGCACCAAGATTCTAGTTCATCTTATAATGCAGTGGTGCCATCATTTCAAGCATCATGACATCTAGAGCTATTTTTGCACTTATTATAAATAGTTTTTGAGTTCTTTTATTTAGGAGTTCTGTTACTTTCAATAGAGTTTTATAAATTTTAATGTAGTTCTTTAGTACCTCCTCAGAGTAAAGTCTAAGAGAGGCTAAGTGTAAGATACTTTCATTAGATATCTTAGTCTATCTTGTATAAGAAATACCAACATTAAAGGAAGGAGTGTGGAGAAGTTCATTTGTACTGTCCTGATAAAATATTTCTTTATTATTTTTCTTATATCTTTTCTTTTATGATTGAAATGAAGATGTATTTGCTTTCTATCTTTATCATGTCTGGCTAATATGAATCTTCTGAGACTTATACTTCTTGAGATTTTTTTTTCAAAAATATATACTTATTTAAATTTTAGTCTTTTGAGATTTTTTGAGAATTAAAAAACTTGGACTTTTTTAGGCTCTTTATCTTGTGAGATTTTTGAAGAACTAGGTGAATTTGTGCCTTTTTTAAGGCTATTAGTCTTCTAAGAGTTTTGAAGAATTGAAGAAATATATACATTCTAAGATTTTTAGCCATATGATATTTTAGAGAATATGAGTAACATGTATCTTATGAGGCTTTTGTCTTCTAAGGTTTATAATGCACTTGTTATGCCTTAAGAGATTTTTGGAGGAGTGGAGAACCTATTAACCACTTAATCTCATAAAATCTTTCTAGTTAGGTCAATATCCACTACTAGCTCTCAATCAAGCCTACATCATGGGTGTGCCTTCTAGGGGGTTATTATTAAATGCAACATTATTTATAAAAAATGATTTTATTAATAATTTAATAGATACTTGGAAATATATATTTATCTCTAATAAAATTCAATATATAAATTCTTGTAGAAATTCTAAGGAATTTGAGTGATTGAATCTTTCAATATGATGTCACTTCTATCCAAAAATTCTGATAATTCACAAAGAGATGGGAGGAATCTTTGGAGATCTTATGATGGACAGTAAATTATTCAATAAAAAGCTAAGATTGATTAGCAAAAATATGAATATTTCAAAGATACTAGAACTAGGTGCAAACTTATCCCATATAAGTTGCGGGGATGACCTTGTAGAGCACTACATTAGATGTTTTTTGAATGTGCATGATGATCCTATAGTGATTAATATGCTCGCAGAGGTCAAAAGTCTTATCATATGGATCAATTATAACCTATATAAACCCAACTAAAGTAAATTACTTGAGACTTGCATTAGCTAGTGGTGAGAACCCTTGAAAGTCATGATGAGGGATAGATTGATTTTTTTCACAAAATGAGAATTCAAACAAAATAAAGCGTTACAACCACTATTTTAAAAACCGATCCAAACTGGCCAATTTAACCATGAACCGATCCGACATATTATCAAAATCGCTTTAGCCTTAAACCAGTTTAAACCGCCTTGAACCAGTAGCACAAACGTTTAACTAGTGTCTATTTGCAAAAACTGGTTCAACTCATATTTAATTAAACAAAATAATTTAATAAATTTATTATTAAATATTTTACTTAATAAATTAATTTAAATTTTATATATTTTAGTTAACCAAGCATCAACAATGCTTTATCATATTGCCCAACATATCATGTAATTTTTTTTTTCCATATGAATCAAAAAGACAAAAAGCTTATATAGACAAAAACAATCCTAATATATACACTTTAGCTGGTGTGGGACTAAAAAACTAATTTGAAGTTTTCAAGTTCACTATATATACACTATAAATTTCTACATATATTATTTAATTAAAATTTAATAATGCAAAAAATATTTAATTTTTATCTATTATTTTTTCATTTTATTTAATTATATAATATAAAAACTAATTTATTTTAATTTTTATCTATTTTTTAATATTAAATATAACATGAATTTATAGACATAATTTTATAATGTAAATTTTGTATACTTTCCATATGTATAAATTATATCTAAAAACATAACATAAATTAGAAATTATTTTTATTAAATTTAAAAATATATATGTAAACTAATTTTATATTAAATATGAATTATATTATTTATAAAGTATGATTTTAAACCTCCAACTTATTCTTAGTTTGGATATTTTATATGTATGATAGGATATGTTTGCATTTAAGTTTAAGGTTATATTATTTTTTTATTATGTTAATTTTATTAACTTTTAATAAAATTAATATTTATTTTGTTATCTGGTTCGACCCCGATCAAAACGGCTGAACAGTGAACATCTCTTTTTTCCTTTTCATTGTCTAGTCCAGTTTTCACAACCTTGGTCACAACTCATCTCTTATAACATCATGTTGGATGTTAATAAGATAATATTTATTTAAGCCCTCCATTATTGGTGGCAAATTATGGGTTAGCCAAATAATATGAGAATGATTATTTGAACAAATAATGCTTGAGAGAGCTTGATAAAACTTTAGTAGAGGGGGTGCTTCATCATGATGATGAGGATGCACTATATGGGTGGCATCAAATGGATAAACCTAAAGTGTTACCAATTTTATGGTGAGAAAACTCTATCGTCTGTGTTGTGATGATGCCCTTCATTATCCAACCTCCTTGTGAAATTAATGTTCATTCATGTTATGCTTATGATCCTCCAAAGTGAATCATTTGGACTAATTTATTACCTATATTATATTGTCTTTGATTAAGGAATTGATTATCAACTGCTGAAAAAGTATTTATAATATGTTAGAAATGATTTTCAAAAATGTTGTCTTTGTACTTGAAAATTTATTATGGTAGAGATAGAATGCTTAATATCTTAGTTTATACAAAAGCTCAACATGTCTGCAAATAGGAGTTGCACGAAACATTAAATTTTTTTACATGGAAAACCTTAATAGAAAAAAAAAATCACTGGGTTTGGTCTAGTTGAAATAACCCAGTATATAACTAAAGATGTAAGAAAGTAGTCTTCTAACAAAATTACACATAGTTAATAGCAATTGTATGACTCATATTGCATAGATTATAGAGATCGAGTGTCCATAATTAGACAACTGAAGTCCAATTATGGGGTTGGATGTCAATGATGGGATTCAGACTATTAAAATTAGATGATGGTGGAGGCAATTGTTGATGGCGGTTGTCAATAGCAATCTGTAAGCAAAACAAGAGAGTTCTTAATATCCCTCAGCTCTAAAATCTACTTCGATAGAAAATTGAGTCATAGTTATTATAATCTTATTGAGTGGGATATTTTAATAAAATTGGCCTAAATAAAGAATAATCCATCGAATGACTTATATTTATCCTCTTAACATAGATCATTTATTCATCATTTTAATACCATAATGACCTCAAAATTGATTGTGCTTAAACTTTTTAGATTCATCTCATCAATCCACTCAATTTGACTATAATATAAAAGATTTTGGTATCATTTAGTTATTCAATTAATATTCTAAAAATTTCAATTATGTTTCAAGATTTTGATATGAACTTTTTTGAAATCAAAACGGATCACTTATGATATTGATGTGTTCATCTCATCGAGACATTCAATTCAACCATAAACTTGATGAAATTGAAATTTACATGACCCAAAATTTAACTACAAAATTTTTTTAATTCGAATGCACATCAAAATCTTGAGATGTGTCAATCACCAACCTTGAATTTAAACGCGGATCTTCAACGACCCATTTGAAGCTAAGGAAAGGCGCCCATTTTGGCCCCAACAACAGGCCCAGCATCTTGCTTAGCTATTGGAGAAAATATAAAAAGGCTAAGTGGATTGAATATTTTCAGCATTTTTTGCTGAGATTATACAAATTTCTATTATTTACAATTTTTGAAATAATTCAGGACAAGTAATAATCGATTTTAGTTCAAGAAAAATTAAATTGAATATATAAAATAAGCTCAAATCAGCACAAAAAATCTACTCGTTCTTTTGTGAACAAGCAAAATTAAAACTTCATTTGGAACAACTTTTTTTATTAACAACAAAATTTAAAAATATCAATAAATAATCCGACCCGAATTCAACCTACAAAATCTAAATTCAAATAAAAATTTTCAAACCAAAAAATCCGATCCACCAATTTGATTTTGACTTGAAAGTGATTGTTTAATAATTTTTTTCCCTCCAATATGATCTTACTTATTGTCAATTAATCTAAAATATATTATTAATCAGTCAAAAAATTAAATAAAAATAGATTACCGGGTCAAATTTGAGTCATTCGGGTTACTAATGGATTGGATTAGAATCCACCATTGGTCAGGTTGACTCAATTTAGGTCGGACCCAAATCCAACCAATTAACTCATTTGGATGCCCGAAAACATAAGCCCAAACTAGCAAAACCGATTTGGAGATTGCTAATCATCTGCATTAAAAATCAGCAGTTCAATAGCACTATAAAATTAGAAAAGAAGGATGATGATATTATGAGGTAAATATTATTGTGAAATTATTTAAAAAATAAAAAAATACATGATATTTATATTGAAGTATCTACAATCTTCATAATTTTCAATTTGAATTTGAAGTCAGTCTTAGCACATCTTGTTCCTGATTATGCAATACGAGCTAGCTTTCGTTTTGCAGATGTGAAACCTTCGGATTTCTAACTAATCTTCTCTTGCAGCCAAATGAGTCTCCAGTAATTTTGTACCTTCGATCTTTTACTTCCTCAGAATGGACATTCACGGCCAAAGATGCAGGTCTCCTGTTTAACATGGAAGAAGAAATTACAATTAATTGCATGGAAACAAAGGGGGTAAATTTACAGAAAATAAAACGACATCAACTCCAATGGACTAGCATTCTTAAAGGTTCTACTTAATTATCCCAGAAGGTGCAGCTCTAAAGGAAATGGAATATTAATCAAGAAATGGACAGAGCAGCTACCCCGGCACGGGAAAACACTCAGTAATTAGTTGATAACATAAACTATATCTCAGTATTTAGAATCCAAGTGATGGAACATGAAGGAGACGTGTCAACGACGCTAGGTGACCCAAGAAAAGGATGCCTCAATAGAAAATCAGCCAGCTAGGTGACCCAAGAAAAGGATGCCTCAATAGAAAATCAGCAAGGTACCTAACTTTCTAAAAATCTCACCAAAATCACAAGGATCTCAATGACGCATCCCTGATGCAAATCTTGAGTATAATTTGTAAATATTGGTCTAGATGGCCTGATCCAAGTTGGGCCAGGGTTATTCCTTATTCCTTTCACCTACCTACCGCAGGACATAGACCGCCGCTGTCTGGTTCACTGTCATCAGAACACTGGTCTAAAGATGGAGCAGGATTTGCAACAATTACCTCGACGGCAGGTATCAATGACCATCAACGTGGACCCTTCCAGCCAAAAAATTTCAAATTAAAATGGGTGTTTTCTTTAGGAGAAAGACAGACTGCACATGATATGAACAAGAAAGCACTACCTTCTCAGAATTTTTATAGCAAATCCAATCATAACTCAACGCCATCTCTCTGTCATGTTAACCTTGGCCTCTCTATTGATGGGTGGCGACCAAGCTGCCATTAATCCTAGCCAGCCAAAGCTGGCGGGCGGGTCTTGAAGCCTAAAGGCATATACGCCCTGCGCAGATAAACATAAAAAATGTTGTTGATGATGATTGTGGTACATACTGAACTATTTACGCTTATCTTAAGGTACAATGCAAAACAACAATTTACTTACCCTTCAAACAATGAGGCCTTCATTGGGAGGATGAAATCAAGGTGATTTGTCTTTATCCGTAATAATATGGGTTTAACACAAACTAAATCTCAAAGACAACCCCAGCAGAGGCACTCTACACTAAATTTAAGTCAAATAGTACTAATAACTAAAGTTAGCTCTCAAGGTTGGACTTAAGCTAACTACTGTTGCCATATAAAACGTCACCCATATACAATCATCACCAATATAGCCTCATCCAAAATATTTGTCGGCCATATGAATCCTACATCACCATTCATTCTTGTAAAGTCATCTCCCATATAATGCTCAAGCAAAAGACTAGAACAGTTTTAACCAGCAACCTCCGCGTACGTGGTTCTTATTGATAGACACTAAAAAATGTTCCAGCCCAACTATTATTCCCAGCCCAGCAGCTTGATAGCATCATTATGCAACAGAGTTTCCATTCATTATGCACGCTTAACTATAGAGAATATAAACTCAAGAAAAGCAATGCAGAATCTGATAATGACCAAGGAAGCAGAGGAATTTTGAAGCCTGTCTGTAAACATATCAACTTAAACATTAAGGTCATAATATGAACAGAATATAGTAGACAAGAAAAATGATATAATTAGCACTGCGTAGAAAACATGATTTATTATTGCAAAAGATAGATAGATAAACTCAAAACGAAAGCAAATAAATAGCAAAATGCTGCAATAAATCAGTTGAACTGAAAATAGAACATGTTGCAGTATCTAACAAGTAAATGTTACTTGACCTGCTGGAAGATATAAATCTGTTTTTACAAAATATATTTTTTTCTTCTCTCATTCCATAAGTGGGATAACGGCTTGATGTTGTTGTTGTTGTCGTCGTCAATCCATAAGTGAAAACAAAATCATTATATTTGAGAAATTTTGAAAGGGTTTGGTGAACCTAATACCAGTGTTGGTTTCTAATCACATCCAAATGAATGATGGATGCCAATCAAATTACATGGTTTCAGAATCCAACTTCAAGCAAAAACAAGTAGCCCAAAAAGAGAAACTTTATCTTTAAACGACCATCAAAACAAGTGGATCATATAAATACCACAAGTGCTGCTACACTATCTGAAATTACCAAATTGAATTTAGACCGACTCCTCACATTCAAAGAATGCCCCTACGCTCTACAAAGCTATCCCATATCACTCAATCTATGTCAAGAATAATTAACATACTACGTGCGGAACATAGGTACACATAATTGTGTCCTAACTACTCAACTCTATGCTCGTTAAGCATTTCAAAATTTCTTATTTCGAAGCTTTATTAACTTTACTCGCTGCATACTTCTAAAAAAAGAGGAGTGCACAGTAAGTACAAAGTTCTATATTCTGATACTCCACACATAGAGGTTTCATTAATCGTCCACGTCTAACAATTTCTCCTAACTGAGATGGCCCAATTAAGACCAAAATGACTCACTCGGCTAGAACAAAATTATGAAGAAACAGATGTTAGATATCGTTGTAACTTATGAACAAAATTTTGCGTAAAATTGTTGAACTTGTTAACCGGAACATAAAGGTATGAGATGGGCAGCGACTTACAACGCACAGAGAAAGTCAGAACACGTAAGAGACACTTCTCAGCAACCATTGACAAAGCAAAAATGAAGCATTCTCGTTTCACGCAAAATCATCACAAAACAACCTGTATTAAGAAAAGAAGAGTGCCCCGTAAGCTATTTCATTCATATATTTCATCCAACAAGAACATCAAAAAAAAAAAAAATTTAAATCAAATAGGCCAAACTCCGGTCAAAAATTCCTGCTCAGTTTCTTCAATTTCTGTTTCCAAGCCCCTTATAGAATTCATCTTAATCTTTATAAAGTTCACAAGACCATACGATTTTAATTTGTTGATAGTGAAAAATTAGGTCATAATGGAAATCACCTTTATATAATTAACCACTCACTGAAATCTGTGAGAGGAGACATCATCCAACATTCCATCCCATATTCTTGATAATTCCACATAATAACATGAAGTTACTTAGATTACGGAAGAAACTTCCCAAAAAGGAAGTATTACAAGTCTCCTCCCCTCCAAATAGATTCACTGATCATAAGACCTTAACTTCAACTAAATCTGAAAAGGAGGATATTAGGTCCTTATTGTTCTTTCGTTTTACGAAGCCTCCACGGTTCTATTAGCAGTAGCGGTGGCGGAAGGCTGCCGAGGGGCCACCGGAGCAGAGTGGCCATGAGAGTTTGCCCTGTGGAGTCGGCACTTGAACGATCCGGCATGGGTCGCTGGAGCGCAGACGCACTTCGGTGGCGCCGACGAAGCCAAGCCATGCTCACACGTGACGGAGCTCGTTGTCCAAGACCTTCCCAAGTTCCGCGGCGACGGCAACTGCTGCTTGTTCTCCGCCCCGGCAAAAGCTGAATTGGACGCCATTGATCTAGATCTTCAACGACAGAAGGAAAAAACGATATGGTGCAGATCTGCAGCAAAACAATTATTAGACATTATAAAAATTAAATATTTAAAAAGATTAAAGCAAATTAAAACTAAAAAAATGTCTCGCCACTCTCAAAAATAATAAAAATTTTAAAAAATAATCTGATGAGATACATAAAAACACAGTTTTTTTTGTTAATATATGGACGTTATATATTTTTGAATTATTAAAAAGAACGGATATAAAAGGTGATAAATTAATCTGTTCCCAAATGCTTGGATTATTCCACGGAACTCAAACCAGAAGATTACGTCGGTTCGAACACCCATCCGATAAAAGAAGATACAGTGTAATTATTTTAAATTAAAAAAAAAATAATGGGAGCTTATGAGAAAAGAGGAAGGCTTACAGAAGGAGAAGGGGTGCCAAAGCGGCAAACTGCGGTTCATAGGACGGCACTTCAATTTATAGCCAGAACCTCCCAGGCCGGTTGAACAAGGGGCAGGCGGGTAGACGGGCAGCCCTGACCAAAACTCTTATTCTCAATCGTGATGGGTGGGGGCCACAACATCGATATGTGAATCTTATATGATGTATTAAAACTAAACGAATACTGTCACCCACGTCCACGTGGCTATTCTATGCGCAGGAGAGCTCAATTAGCCTACTCATAAGCGGTGTGGTGGCGAAGTGGGTGCATTTCGGATGTAATTTAGTATTCCTACTGAAATGACTAAAACAGCCACGATGTCCCCAGCTTGAGAGGGATAGTTTCGGGAATATGTAGTGGAGGAGGGATCACGGTGTCAAGTCTTCTTTTGTCAGTATGGACACGTGTCGTACGTTAGATGGTGGTATGTACTCAGCCTTGCATGCACCACAATATATATCTATACAAAAATAAGTAAAATCTCTACAATAATATAAAGAGAGCATAATACCTTCATTCAATGTACATCAATATAAATGGCATATTCTTATAAGATAAGAGAGAAAATCAGAACTTGAACCAATTAAGTGGTTGGATAGACTCAAAATGTCAAAGTGGATATCTAATAGTTCATGCTCTTCATCAACTATTTATATATGATAAAGTGAAGTTTTTAATTATAATATCTTAGAGGTAAGTAGTATAATTAGGTTGCCTATATCTTATAATACTGATTATCAAATAATATATAATTTCTAAAAAATAATAAATACTAAATTATATTCATAGCAAATTCACAGAAAAACATATGCAAGAATAAAATTCAGATTATTACTTGTAGAAACATGTAAATTATGTTTATAAATACCTTAAGAAATAAAGTTATCAAAAGTTATAAGCCCACAAAAAACTATTATCTTGATAATTAACTAAAATTTGAAAGAGCATTCTTTGTCCCAATAAATCAGGGTTATCATAAAATAAAACTTGCTTGCCAGTAGGTAAGGTAAGAGAAGGCTTTGAAAGTAATGTGCCATTTTCTTTAGCTGTGGTTAAATTAATGATGTCACTATAACAATGTAAGAAGATATGCCTAAGATAATCCTAGATAGACCAATTTCCATTTTGCATAAAAGATGAAGAATTGATATCAACTTGAGTTTTTAGTAAGGAAAAAAATATTGCCATGGATTCTCTCTTATAGTGAGTTGTCATTAATCCAAGGGTCAAGCCCACGAAAGATGTTAGAGCCATTGTTAATTTAAAAAGAGAGCCACCACCTCATTTTTAACCCATATGCTATAATTCTATCTAAAGAGAAAGAATATTAAATGACCCATGTTTCCAAATTTAACCATTAATAGCATGGCAACGACTAGAATATAAGCCATTGCATTAAGAGTGTCACGTCTCAAGATCAAATTTGAAAGAATTGCCTATTTTAATCACTTAAATAATGAACTAGAGCTTCTATGAATTCATTAATATAAATCAATCCAGTGGAAATATCTAAAATAATATACATCAAAATATTTCACTATATTCATTGTCCTAAAATCATAATACAATAGCTAAGAGATTAATACAATCACTAATCTATCAATAATTTTTAACTACAAAAGAATAAAAAAATATGAAATAAAAGCAAAAGAAAACCTAAAGATCTCTGACAATCTAATTCCTCCTGGTCTCAATTCCTTTTCTGTCCTAAAATCATTAAAATCTATATAATGTGTTAAAAAGCATAGCAGTAACTCAAATTCACTAAAGCTTCAAACGTAAGATTTAAAGAATCAATATGCATGCTTAGTTTAGTCAATATAGTCAATAGCATTCAATCATATTAATGACTAGTTATCATTTAAGGCTCAAAATTATCAATAACAAAAATAGGAAGTTATTTTAATGAATCTATAGTCGATATGATAATCAATAAATCTATAAAGAAATCGTATTGAAAGCATTCATAAATGAGTAAAGAAATCATAATATACAGGTGTCAATATCATCAATCTTATCTTTTCTATATATTATTAATAATATGCATCATATATAGTCAATATATGTATATGTACTGATTATGATCTATTTATCAATTCCATCGGTGCATACATGCTTTATTTTATGATTTAGCAAGGCAGAACATTCATCTTTATTTTGGTATTTTCATCTTTCAATCTATTCATTCATATCATTATATTATTATCATTATCATTACAATATCGTTATCATTTTATTATATCGGGTGACTTTTAATAAATCATTAAAAGTCATCATCCACTGCTCATCAGTATAGTCGATCATCAATTACAGGCTACAATTTAGATAACACCAAAAACTATACATTTAAGGAAAGCCCATTGGCCCACCCTCATACGCATAATATTATTGAAAGTTTGATAAGGTTGTCAAGCTTAAGTGAACTTGTCCCTAAGCACACTAATATGAAATCAATGCTTTCACTTTGATGCGGAAGCTAATTAATTTGTAAGAAGAACCAATAGCGATGATGATATTCTAATCAGTAGAATGCAGAATTAATTATGTTTTTCACCAAATAGTTAATACAGAATTAAAATGCAAAAAAATAAAGTGCAAAAAATAAAAATTAGAACAAACACATCAAAATTTATAATGGTTCGGTCAAACCATGACCTATGTCTACTCCATGGAGTCCTCCTCTCCAGGTATTGTACTATCACTATAGTGTCTCTCCTTTAGTCCCAACAGCTAGGTGGAGAAGCCCTTATAAAATCTCTTCCACCAAATTAGTGTAGTAGAGGACTGCAATTCTATTCACCCTCCTGATGAGGTAGAGAACCTGGAGTTCTTTTCACCATCCTAGTGCCCTCTTGGTGAGACAGAGAACCTTGAAATCACTTTCATCTTACCCGGTATGGCAGAGTAGCTGAGTCCTTTATCACCAAAGAGATCTTCTTTCTCAAAACCTCCCTCAAGACAAACCTTGATGTATGGAGGAACTCAAGTGCAAGTTCACCGGACCAACCATGTAAACCCCTCTCACACTCTCTTGAAACTTACAAGGATCTTCTCCCTCTCTCAAACTCCACCCTTTCTCTCTCTAGCTCAAGGCTCTGTCTTCAAGCTTTCAAAAGGAATAATTCAATGAATGACAAAAATAATCTTACAAAGTCTTATGAGAAAACATAAATAGAGGGCTTCAAGAAACCCTAGAAATTCAATTCTGTCGTCTCTAATCATTTAATACGATTCCATATCATATAGTACGATTAGTTCAATATTTATGTTAATATTATATGAAGAGTAATGAGCTGTACGATCAATTCATATATTTGAGCTAATTGTCCAATATGATATATGCATCATCCAGTATGATTAGAACAATTAAATTAGATTATCATTTTGTATGATTAGCGATGATAAATTATCATCCCCTACAAGAATAAGGTCGTATAGTACGATTTATATAATCATACAGTATGATCTATACAATCGTACAGTACGATCTCATTGGATAAATTAATCTGAATTTGATCCCTAATTACAGAATTAATTTAGGTAAGATTTGATAACATCGTATAGTACGATACCTATCGTACAGTACAATTAATACATAATTTATATTTTAAAATATAATCTAAATAATAATTAGCAGCTAAAGCCATTATTTTAATTAGTCATCCTGTATAATCAAGACCATCTAGTACGATTAGTTCAAATAACATTAATTATTATAAATAACTAATTTAATAATTTTTTTGAGTAACTGATTGTACAATATTATACATATCATACAGTACAATTAATTTAGAAAATTTCTCTTCTAATTTTTCTCACTATCTCACTCCTTTGAGTGTGTGTGTGCACGGTTAACAGGCTGGCATACATCCTTATAAGACTTGATATAAGAAATTAAAAAATACATAAATGAATTTTACAGACTCTTTCAGTATGCTCTATTCTACCCAATCTTGAATCCTAAATATTCATCGACTCGTGCATAATGTACTTAAAATATTAGTACACATAATAATAAATATACAGTATAAACAGTAAGAGACATAATGATACAATCAATAATATTTGTTATCATCAAAATCATAAGCTCAGAAGCCCAAGTTGCAACAATCTCCCTTTTTTTTATGATGAAAAATATTATTGGTGTAATTTGCAAATTAATATTATTTTCTCCTAATCTCTCCATCATTAAGAGAATTATATTAAAAAAATAGGGGAAAATATATTTTTTTTAAAGGAAAAATTGAAACTAATGCAACCAAATACCTTCTCCCCCTTTTGACATCACCAAAAAGGACAGAAAATACAACACCTAAAATTGAACTACATATAAAAGGAAATTAAAATAATTCACAAACCATAAATCAGATAAATAAACACATAAAATAAATAAATAAACATCCAACAGATAAATAAATACACAAATAGATAAATAAACACATAAATAGATAAATAAAACTTTATACCTGATTAGAATTACTAATTGAATCCTTGAGTATTTAGCATAAGTTTATTACCTCATCATCTTGCTTCTATTTTGATGAGTCAGAAGCTAAGTTTAGCTAGGAGATCTTTTGCTTCTTTTCATTTCCCCTTATTACAATTGGTTTATCCTCACCCATTTTCTTTGCAATTGTTTCTTAAGATTGGGGCATTCATATTTAAATATCTAGGTTTCCTACATCTAAAGCAAATAATGTTAGAAGTAAACTTATCGAATTTACCATTTTTACCTTTGCTCCACTTTTGTTTACGCTTGTGCTTGTGCTTCAAGAGACTTTTGAATTGGCTCATTATCTCCTCACTCTCATCATCTCCTAAGCCATTTTTATCTGTCTTTTGCCTTAAGCACTATAGCCTTTTCATCGCATGCATCCAAAAGTCTTTGACTCATATTTTGCTTGTAAGCAATGAGTAAGCCGATCATATTATTAATAGAATAAGCATTCAAATTTTTTGATTCACATATAGCAGTGACTTTGGCATCGAATTTATTAAGTAGATAACGTAGAATTTTGTTGACCTTCTCTAGGTTTGAAAGTTCTCTACCTAAAGCATGCAATGACGTCATAATCTAAGAAAACCTAGTATACATGTCTAAAATAGTCTCATAAGTTTCATGCAAAAAAATTTATAATCATGTAATAATATATTTAATTTAGATTATTTAACTTCACTACTACCTTCATATGTAATGCATAGTTTATCCCAAATAGCCTTGCTAGTGGTATAGGTAAATACTATATATCATATAATCTTTAGATTTCAAAGCATTTAGCATTCAGTTATGTAAGAACTTACTCTTCTCTACTCGATTCAATAAAAGAAATATTAGTTTTGACTCCTTTAACAAAGCGTGATGGTACAGAATAACTAGTTTGAAGCATATGCCACATTCAAAAATCAATTGATTGCAAAAAAGTAGACATGCAAAATTTTCAAAAAAATAAATAGAATATTATCAAATAAAGGTGGACGAATCATAGAATAGCCTTATGCAATTTTCCTATTTCCAAAATGTGCCATGGATCATTTTCCTCTAGATTTTTTAAAACACTATTTTTGAGAACCCGTCTTTGATACCAATTAAAAGTTTGATAAAGATGTTAAGCCTAAGTGAACTTATCCCTAAGCACAGTAATCCAAAATCAATACTCTCATATTGATGCAGAAGCTAATTAACTTTTAAGAAGAACCAATGGCGATGATGATATTCTAATAAGTAGAACAAAGCATTAATCACGATTTTTACCAAGCAGTTAATACAGAAGTAAAATGCAAAAAAATAAAGTGAGGAAAATAAAAATCAGAATAAACACACCAAACTTTATAGTGGTTCAGTCAAACCATGACCTATATCCACTCTCCGGAGTCCTTTCTGGGTATTGCACTATTACTATAATGTCTCTCCTTTAACCCCCACAGCTAGGCGGAGAAGCCCTTATAAAATCTCTTTCACTAACTCCATATGGCAGAGGATTATAATTCTTCTCACCCTCCTGGTGAGGCAGAGAACCTATAATCCTTTTCACCCTCCTTGTAAGGTAGAGAACTTGAAATCTTTTTCTCTCTCATGGTAAGGTAGAGAACCTTGGAATCACTTTCACCTTCCCCGGTGCGATGGAGTAGCTGGGTCCTTTATCACCAAATAGATCTTCTTCCCCAAAACTTCTCTCAAGATAATCCTTGACGCATGGAGGAACCCAGGTGCAAGTTCACCGGGGCAACTATGTGAAACCCTCTAGAATGTGACCTCTAAAAATAATAAACCAAGAATTAAGCATGGCATTAATGGACATATTAGCACTAAAATGGTTCAATATGAAAGTATTGTCAAAATGCATCCAAATTTTGACCACAATAGGGTTAGAAATAAACACATGGTGCATATTCTCCACATGATACTAACATTGACATTTGGATGGTAAAATGAAGCCTCTTTTAATTAAATTCTCATAAGTAGGAATGAATTTATGCATGATTCTCCAAATAAAAGTAGAAATAGAGGTGGGAATACTTTTATGCAAAATTATGGAAAAAACTTTAGTGGTATAATTCTTAACTCTAAAAGCATTCCAAGCATTCTTTAATCTAAACGTACCATTATTAGAAAGATTACATAATAAATAATCATCAAACTCAAGTTTATTGAAATTTTTTTTAAAGTTTATTGAATTTCTTTTATTTATTTATTTACTTATTTTATTTTTTTGTTTTTATTTATTTTTTTATTTTTATTGTTTATTTATTTTTTATTTTTTTATTATTTTTTATTTTTTTAGGGAAACCCACAAAGGGGCCTACACGTTAATATAAGAAAAAAATTTACATGGTCCTTAAAGGGACCCCAAGCTCACTACTGCTCAAACGAGCTACAAAAAGAAAGGAAAAAAATCCTAAGAGCACGGGGTCCCTGATAAGTACAATTACAAAACACCCTAGGTACATTCTACAGTGCACAAGGTCGAGTACCCACAAATGAGGAAAGAACCAAAAAGCAGCAACCGTCTCCATCTTAGTACAATCACCTGCAAAAATAAAATTCTGCCAAAAAGTCTGAAACCCAGGATTGGTATAACAATAATTAAAGGAAACTGTAGAAAGCCCAGCAAAACTCATCCAGGAGAGGCAACTAATCACAAAGCACATCCAGCAAAGTAAAGGATTAGCACTGATCCAAAACATAACAACAGAACAAAAAATACCACAGCAATGAGAGAAAGGGTGCGGGTAGAATGAGCTTAGGAAAAAATGGAACCAGCAAACATCAGTAAGATAATCCCAATGCCGCTCCATCCAACCATCCAGCCAAAGCCACCACCCCCTAGCAATCAGCTCCAAAAAACACCAAAATAAGGTCAAAGGCCTACCCAAGAAAACCCATACGACCTCCAGGAAAAGAGTAGTAGCCAAAACAGACCACCCCCAACAACCCCAGTAAAACGTGATCAAAGAGACACAACGGACAACCCAGCAAATCACCAGAAGAGAAGCAGCACTCCCAACAGCCAAAGAAACCAACACAGCAACCAAAAACTCCCAGCCCCAATTTATTTTTTTATTTTTTTATTTTTTATTAGAATTTAGGGTTTACTAATTAACAAACCAAATAGGCTCCAATTGGCTTAAAATTTAAACCATGAGTAGTGATGATATAATGTTTAAACCCTAGCAATTTGAACTCATTAATATCCTCTTAGGTTTATATTGAATTTTCTATGTAAATATGACTATACATTAGAAAATTCACCTAGGGCTATTTAGACCTAAGATTGGATAAAAATAATGAATGGCTAACTAACCGGGCTAAACCATGAACTTGTCTTAAGGCCGATCAGGTTCATTCTGAAAACAATTTTGTATTAAATTGGACCGACCGAAACCACTAGTTTAACCAGTGAACTGATGAATTGATCTCGGTTCCCTTGAACCTGTTGATTCAATTTCTAAAATATTTAAATAATTTAATAAATTAATTTAATATATTAAGAATAAAATATTAAGTAATATTTATAATTTAATAAATTAATTAAAATTTTAAATTCTTAGTTTTTAAATAAAAAATTCCAATTAAACATTTCACATGGCTCCATCACTCCATGTGAGTTCTTACCCTATCAAAACTTAAAAGGCAATATAAAGTGTAAGCATTTCCATGATGAAGTTTTGTAAGTGATGTGGGACTAAATAAGGTGAAGTTCTTATTTCTTAAGTTTACAACATACACTATATATTTTAAAATAATTTTTTTAAATAAATTTTTTATGATGTAAATAATATTTATTTTTAATTAATAATGTTAAATAAATTATATATTTAATTTATTATTCATGAACTATAAAAATTATTTATTTATTTATTTATTAATAATAAATAATCTAATCTTAATAACTTTTAAATGTAAATTTATAATATGAATTTAATATATAACTTATAGGAATAAATTATATCTAAAATATAATGTAATATAATATTTATTTTAAATTTATAAATTTATATGTATACTAAATTTTTGTTAAATTTGAATTAAATTTAAAGATTGAATGTGTTTAGATTTAAAATTATATAAGATATTACTAGTATGTGAATTTAATTTATTTTTTAAACAAAATTTTATATTATTACATGATTATCCTATTATTTAGATTTTATTTAAATAATTTTTCATATTCATTACATCATATGGTTCAACCCTGGTTCGACCCCTAATTAATCATTCAACCATGAACCTCTCCTTCCACCGGTTTTATGTCTGATCCGATTTTTAATATGTTGATTATCTATCAATCCATTAAGAATCATGCAAAATCTCTCTATGAATTTATAGTTATGGAATTTTAAATTTCTAAGTAAAATTCCAACCTAGGAATTTAAAATTCCATTTGATGTTTTTTCAAGACTCAAATCACCATGAATAATTTTGGTAATGTGCAAAACATCCCCAAAGATTATCCCTAAAAATTTGAAAGTAGGATATCCCAACTCAAAATTATGGGAGGTAGCACGAGATCTAGTCTGACAGAGTCACACCCGCTCATCAAATTCAAATCAAATTGACATCTTTGCTTTTTTTTTCTTCAACCTCTCACTTGAGATTTCAACCATGAACACATTTAAGCTTGATCTAAAAAATCCTACTAATAAAATTTGGCTAAAATGATCCTAGACGATCATTTGGATGGGAACTTTCAGTCCAATGACTAGAAAGCCTTGGAAAAAATCTAAGATATAGGAGGCTTAACTAATGAAATTTTCATTTTAAAAAGACAATTGAGGAGGATTTTACTTCAGGCACACTCGAATTGTCTAGAGGGATGATTTAAACTCCAAGGGTTGAGGAGCAATGGATTATTATTTGAACACTTAGCTGGAAGGAGATCACCGGAGTACTCTAGAATTCACCCAAGATAAGCTCTGGTGGTTTGAGGGAAGCTAGGGAAACAATATCGGTGAACTCTTAAGGATTTATTTTAAATTAAATGGTAGAACCCTTATTCATTAAAATCCAAAGTATTTATAACTTGATGGAAAATGAACTAAGCTCAAATTTTGGCCAAGTGAGCCATGCCAGGTGGCTCAATTAGTTAGGGATGGTGTGCCTAGTAGTTTAGTGGGGGAGTTTGAGCCCATGTGATTAGTTAAATGGTTTGTTATGAGTGAACCAATGGAAACGTATTCTATTTTTGAAAATTCTGGCCACCTCAGTTGGCCCGAAGGCTTAATATTAGTTGGCCACATGTCTGGGACATAGGGGAAGAGAATGCATAAGTTAGGCTAAGTTAAGTTAGTCTAGATTGAAAGATGGCTCAATGGAATGTGTTTTTGGATACTTGGGTTAGCCAATCTGTCTAGCCCAGGTTAACCCATGGGTTGGGCTTATTAGGTCTAACATATGAGGTCCCTAGGTTTAATTTTACGTGGATAGTGATTTGGATCATTTAAATAATTTGGGTTCACTTGAGTTAACTAAATTACTAAACTAAGTGTGCCTAAGGGCTGGGCTAGCTTGGGTAAATCCTTGGGAACTCAATGGACTAGCTTGAGGGGTTTGGAGGCCTTAGGTTTACCTTGGTTCAATTGAAGTGGGATCCCCATATGATAAATTTTTTTAAGAAGAGTTAACTAAGCCCAAGGATTAGATCTAATGTATTATAAATGATCAAATGAGTTTGTTGGAAGTGGTTTTAGGTCAAGCCAAGGTCAATTCTTATTGAAACACATGAATGACTTATTTAGGTCAAGTTTGGGTTCAATGGTGGTTTTGGTAAACCATAGTCCACCATAGGTCCATTTTCACTTAATTAAGCATGAATTGACGTTTAGGATATTTTGGAAGCTTTGGCATGACTAGTTTAACATTTATGCATGTTTGAAGGTTTATGTTCAAATGGATCCTTTATGCTCAATGTAACCAATCATGGTCAGCCAAACTATATCAAGGGTCCATTTTGGTCTATGCATGATCTAGGATGATTGTAGGATAACTAGGACTATAACCTAAGGCTTAGCTTGATTTTTAAAATATGCTTAATGTATATGAGGGATATTTAGGGTTTACGGGTCCATTTGTCAAACTTGGTCAATCTTGGCATGGTCAACCATGGACCCAAATGGGTTTAAATTATTGGGAAGATGATTACTAACTAGCCTAAACAAATTCCAAGGGTCTACAAAGAGGTTTGAATCAAAATGCTAGGTGAGTGGCATGGGATGTAAATATTTAAAGGTTTTGGTGTGATGATTAGATCTTTATGTTCTAGGGTTCAAAAGGGCTTGGAAGCTTCCAAAATGATTAGGGGGACTTTTAGGATATGTGTAATCAATATGTGAATAACCAAAAACTATTACAGAGGCATCACCTAGGGTTTTGAGCAAGCTAAACTTTTCCTTAGAAAAGGAAAAACGTCCAAAGGCTTTTAGGTTTAAAATTAGAACTTTGTTTTGAATGTGGATTAAGGATTAAATTTGATTAAAGGGTTTGAAGTTTATTGAATGATTAATGATTGATTGAAAATGATTGAAAGTATTTAAATGTTTAAAGAGGTTTGATGACTGATTGAACTTGATTGAAATTGATGATTAATTATGATTGAATTTTAATGATTGATCATAACTGAAAATAATTATAGATTGAATTTAATTGAACATGATTGAAGTTTAATGAATGATTGAAGATGATTGAAATTATTATTGAATGTGATTATTTAATTGAAGATCATGAAAAATTAATGAACTTGAATGAAGGTGATTGCTTGATTATGTGGATTCATTGATTGAAGATCATTGAAAATCTTTGAATGATTGAATTTGAGTCTGATGATTGAGTAGGATTTAAATGTTTCATCTCATAAAAATGAGGTTAATAATGTGAGAACATATTTTAGAATTTGAAAGATTTTGGATGTTATAAAAATCTTGATCCATTTTTACGACTTGCCTTTCATTGATAAGTGATTGTAAGGTAGTGTAATTGACATGGCTGACTATATTTGAGGAAAACACTAAACCATATCTGAAGTAAGGATGTGAAATTGCAAAGAAAAATTAAATTTTGGTCCCAAATAAAATAATAAATGTTGTATGCGAGGTGTTCTTACAATGCCAATTTTTAATCCATGATTACACATTACTGCTACCTCTCATATACTGCTGGATCATCCATAGTCATAAAGCTACATCAATCGAATGATTTGAATGAGGATGGTTAGGAACTTCCACACTTTCTTTCCATAATCCCTCACTATAAGGCTCTAAAATAACTCTTTTGAGAAAATAAGTCATGCGAATACAATGAATTAGGAAAAGGAGCTGAGGTGTGAGGCGATCACACAATTTCTCCAGGCTAGCTGCACCCTTGCTCCTCCTATGGCCTTGGTGAGTCTTTTGGAAGCTCTCCAGGGAGAGAGGCTTCTTAGTCCAATCCTCGTGATTCTCTACCTTCTCCAGGAGGGAGAAAATGGAGCTGAGGTTCTCTGCCTTCTTTAGGAGGGAGAAAAATGAGTCAAGGTTCACTGGTCCGTCACTAGGAGGGTGACATAGCATCTGACACTCCGCCGCATTAAAGGTTTGGTGAAAGTGATTCTGTAAGGGCTTCTCCGCCTTGCTAAGGGAGTAGAAGGAGAGTCACTTAGTGTTAGTGCAATACTCAGAGCGGAGGACTCTGGGGAGTGGACGTAGGTCAAGTTTGACCGAACCACTATAAAAATCTCTGGTGTATTTCTTCCTTTTTGCACTTTTATATTTTCTGTATTTCATTTTCGTTCATAACTACTTGGGGAAAAAATTGATTATTGCACTATCACGTAGATCAAAATTTCATCATAGTAAAATTTAATATTTTTGATGAAATCTCTCGCTTTTGCAATCAGTTAAGTTTTGGTTTTTTTAATTACTGATAAGATTTTCAAAAATTTTGTTATTGTTATTTTGAAGTTAAGAAATTTTTTTAAAGCACCAATTCACCCCTCCTCTTGGTGAGCCTCGGGCTAGTTCCATAAGGCTTAACAACCTTCATGAACTTTCATTTAGGTATGTTTTCATCAACCATGGTTGACTTGGTTAGTTTGGTTTGACTAGGGGTTAGTGTGGGGTCTGACTCATTCCACATGTGATTTAGAATTTGTTGGAATAGGTTTCATGCAATAGGGAGGTCATTTGGGGTTCAATATAAGTTTAAGGGTTTAAGGGACCCCTTGGTCAACCAGGGTTGACTAGGGTTGGAATTGGGTCCAACCCATTCTAAATGATGTTTTGAGTTAGTTGGAGATTGTCCCAAGGTTTGGTGATGTCTTCATGCATGAAATGCCATTTTAAAGGCTTAATGGGCCTTTTGGTCAACCAGGGAAGCCCATGGCTTGGAGTTGGGTTTAATACACTGAAATCATAATTTAAATGTGTTGGGAAAGATATCAGGATTTGGTTTGGTTGAGCCATATTAAATTTTAAGTGAAATTTAGCTTTTTAGATGTTTTAGGGTTTTAGGGTTTTAAGGGTTTTATGATTAACCAGGGTCAACCATGGTCCACCAAGGGTTCAATATTGGTTCAATGCATCATGTTAATGATGATGATGATCATGCTCAATGGATTTTGGGAGGCTTCCAAGGAAAAAAAATTGTAACATGCTATGTTTAGAGGCATAGGATATAAATATTTGAAGGTTTTACAACCTTGGAATATGCTTTGAGTTTAATAGGTTAGGGGACTTAGAATGCCTCTAAGATGATGTAATTGACTCTAGAGACATGTCCAATTAATATACAACTGACCAAGCATAAATCCAAGGTCATTTAATTGGTTACTTTATAATGATTGAAAAATGTCCAAAATCAGTTTTGGTTTTGGTTTTGAACATTGGATTTTGAAGTTTTGGATTTTTCATTATATTTGGTCAATTAATTTAGTTTGGATTTTATTTGATCAATGATTTGGAAGAATTTTAGGTTTGACATGCTCAAATCAATGACAAACATTAATGATTGTTAGTGATTGAACAAATGATCAGTTGATAATCACTAGTGACTGTAAATTGAAGGATTTGAAGTTTGATTTTGCAATGGATTATGAATTGATAGTGGATGTCAATGATTGAGAGAAATTTTGATTGTGAGATAATCATAACATTGATAATAATTTGGTAGCTATCAAGTGATTGATTTGATGATCATAAGGCACTTAAGGGTAATAAGTGATTGATTTGATGATCATAAGGCACTTAAGGGTGATTATCAAATGATGGATTTTGGGGTCAATGATCTGATCACTATACCATAGTAATAGATTGAATTTGAAATTTGGAAGGTATTTTCAATGATTTGAGTGTGTGAATTGGATGTTTAGTTTTGGGAATTGACCTTCTTAAAAAATGAGGTTAGCATCAATATCAAATTTTCTCCAATTTTATCAACTTTAATTAAGAGCACTATTATTATTATGAGAAAATTGGTTCTTCTCACAGTAGTACAATACCATGTATAATGATTTAAATTATGATAAAATCATGAAAAATTTACATGCCAAATAAATAATGTACAAATATACAAATAAATGGAAAAAGAATAAACATATACATATTAGATGCTATTAATATCTCGGCACCTATATTAATTATTCTAATTCTTAATATAACGATATTAAATCTATCATAACTTAATGATTTTGTAAATATATTTGTTAATTATTTTTTTGTGTTGGTAAGCTAAATGTTCACATCTCCTATAACATATGGTCCCTATTTAAATGATGGCAAATATTAATGAGTTTAATTCTTGAATACATAATTGGATTTTAAGTAATATAAGTTGCACTTCTATTATCACACATAATAGGTATAGTTTCCACATGAAGTCTAAATACAAAAACTATGCCTTATGCCATAAGACTTGATTAACACAACTTGCAACAACTATTCATTTTTCTTTAGCAATGGATAGTAAAAATAAGGTCTATTTCTTATTCAACCCTAAAATTAATGAATTTTCTATGAATTCACATATTCTAGATATACTCTTTATATCTACTTAGATACTACAAAAATTAAATTTGAGTATCCTACTAAATCAAATGAGTTGCTATCCCAAGAATGTCAGCTCCCTAACATAGATGTCACTATCAAATACCTTAAAATTCTCTTAATAGCAATTAGATGCGACTCTTGTAGTTCACCTTGGAGGCGTGCTTGTGAACATACACTAAATAAAATGTTTGATCAACTAGCAATAAGTTTTAATAGAGAGACCATCATTCCATCATACTTCTTAGGATACATAGATTTTTAACTAGGGTCTTTATCTAATTTATCTAATTAGTTAGTAGGGTTCATAAGGGTATTCTTACAACCTTCTATGTCAAACTTTTTGATTAATTTGTTTATATTTTGTATGAGATAAAAAGTTTTATGTTATACTTATTTGAAATTGAAGCCTAAAATGTAAGATAACTCACCTATCATGCTTTTTTCAAATTCATGACTTATCATGCTTAAAGATTCTTTACATTAAAATTCATTTGTGGCTCTAAATAGTATATCATCAGCATATATTTACATAATCAAAATATTTTACTTGATTAATTTTATGAATAACTTTGTGTTAACTATACCCTTAACAAATAAATTCTATATGATAAAATAATTGAACCTTTCATATCATGTTATAGAAGAATGTTTTAACCCATATACTCCCTTTTTCAACTTATTCACATGATTATGATGTACTGGGCTCTTAAATTTAGGCGGGTATTCAATATAAATGCCTTCTTTTATACACCATTTAAGAGAGCATTTTTGATATCCATGTTTAAATCCTCTAAAATATTAAAAGGCAAACATTAGTCTAGTAGCTTCTAATGAGAAGCTAGTGCAAAAGCATCCTCAAAATTTATTCTACAAACCTAATAAAACCTTTTCTTACTATTGATCAAATTCATTTAATTTATTTTTAAATGCCCATTTTGTTATAATTACACTTTAAACAAATGGTCTACGTACTAATTCCCACACATTATTTAGGGCCAATTAATTTAATTCTACTTTAGTGCCATGACCTAAAATTCATCTTATAGGGCATCCTTAACTCTAGTGAAAGATTAAAGCAATGTGACTAACTTCCTATCTAAGTGCATTTCCAGTCCTAATAGCTAATAAAGGATCTCCTATTATTTAATTTCTTGGGTGACTTGCTCTCCATTCTCTAATGAGTGCCTCATTCTTTTCTCTTATTAGTTAAGTTTTTTAATATTGGATAACTCATCCTCATCTAGTTCTTCCTCTCTAGGCTAGCTATGGGATTTGGATTCATCTAAAGTGACATGTGTATACTCCTCAACTATTAATGTTTTTCTATTAAAAGGCTATATGATTTCCCAATTGATGAATAACCCAAGAATATATCCTTATCTGATTTCAAAGAGAACCTAACTAGGCTTAATTTTTCATTATTTAGCACAAAACACTTACATCCAAAAACATGTAAATGTGATATGTTTTGGATTTTTCCCTTGAGTGGTTCATATATAGTTTTATTTAATTCAAGATGAATATGCATTCTATGTAGTAAATAACATTCAATGTTCACAACTTTAGCTTGAAAATACCTAGGTTGATTATATTCATTTAGCATAGTTCAAGAGGCTTTCACTAGTATCCTATTATTTCTCTTAGTTTAGGATGTTCGAGGTGCTAACAAGTTGTGACCTACTCTTAGCTCCTTGAAAAGTCTCAAAGTACTCACTCTCGAACTCTCCTCCATCGTTATTATGAGTTATGAAAATTAGATTACTAGTTTTCCTTTAAATCTAAATAATGAATATTTTGAACTCAATGAAGGTGTCACACTTATGTTCGAAGAACCTAATCCATGCATACCTAATATAGTCATCTATAATAACAAATCCATATGATTTTCCTACATATGATTTTTCCTACATAGCTTAATGTGCTAATTGGACCGAACAAATCTATATATAGACTTTATAATAGTTTAGATTTTATAATTTTTAACATAATAAAATAATGATCAAACTTGCTTCCCAAGTTAACAAGCATCACATAACTGTTCACTGGTAAACTCTAGCTTCAATATCCCTCAAACTAAGTCTAAGTGTTTTATCTTCCTAAGGATGCTCATACTATCATAACATATTCTCCTACTCCTTACCATAAGTCATCTAATGTTATTTTCAAGCACATGCTAATATAATAACTGTTCACTGGTCCTTAGAATAATGTGTGTAATTAATGTCAACTATATACACATTATTATCCTAGCACATGCTAATATATGTTTACCATTCAAAATTAATAAACAGGTGTTTAAATTAAATATATTTTTAAGACTTTTATCACATTATTTACTTATAGATAATAAGTTATGTTTCAAACCAACAACCATAAAGACCTTTTTAATAGTAAAGTACTCTTTCTTACTAAGAGTACTAATTCTAATCACCTTGTATTATTGTATAGAGTCTATTTACGATCACTCTTAGGCTTGTGTGCTATGAATTTAGATTTATCTACTATATTTTGTACCTTAGCACCTATTGTCTAATACCCCATGCCTTCATCAAACCTGCTGTGAAGGAAAATTAAAAAAGCTAGGAAGTGCTAAGCTATGCAGTAAATTTTCTAAGTCCTCTCCATTGTGGCGCTGAAGTGAGGGTGCTGCGACACTAGAAAAAGATATGGCACTATGATGTTAACTCTGTGGTGTTGTGGTGCTAATTCAATTTTTAAGATTTTTAACCTATTTCCTGCAATAAAACATAAGAATTAAAGCATAATAATAATAATCTATGCAATTTGGACTTGGAAAATTTTCTCTTACCAAATTCCCCCAAATTTTAAGATATTATTTATCCCTAAGTAATTTATACTACACTAGGATAAAATATCTTTTGCATTGAAAATAACTTTCGGAAAGAAATAAAATTAATAATGTAAGAATTTATAAAGTACATAAGTTGTAAGAATTTATGAAAAAATAATTTATAACATCATATTCCTTAATTTTTGAATTAATATTCCTTCAAAATTAAACATCTAAGGTTGTCAGTGAATACTTTTGACTAGCTTTCTCACATTTATTGAATTTTTGGAATTAATGAAATTACCCACTTAGTTTAAGTATTGTGATTCTAATAATTCCTTTAAGAGTATAGAAGTGGGGCCAGACATTATAGATATCAATTTTTTATATTATGATGTTTAGCATTTTTTCCTTTTCTTTTTATTTTTCTTTTATTTTGCTAAATACCATATAATGATTTTGAATACCATTATATTGCCATCACTTATTTTTTAAGTGGGGCTAGACATTGCACGCTCAAATTTTTAATACTCTAGTACTTAGCCTTGTTCAATCTTTTTCAATTTTAACTGTTTTTTCATCTATTTGCTAAAATATCTTTGTTGCGGACTCAAATATACGCGGCGATAGAGTTTAAATTTTTCATCTCAGCGTTGTACGTATATCCAGCACACAAACAGAATTGAGATAGTGACACCAGAATTTTTACGTGGAAAATCCTGGAAAGGGAAAAAACCACGGGGCCACGCCCAGTTGAAAGAGTTCCACTAGTGTTGTTTGAAATACACGAGGCTGATTTGTCCTTTAAATTCAGGACGATCAGATTATAATGAGCATCAGTTACAAGGCCAAGCGGAGTTCCGACGTCACTCGGGTGTCGAGCAGAATTCCGGCGTCACTTGGAAAGAAGTCTGGCGTCACTCGAGCGTCGGGTAGAATTCTGGCGTCGGGCAGAATTCCGATGTTGCTCCGGCGTCGGGCAGAGCTCCGGCGTCCCTCGGACGCCCGGTGATGCTTCGGTGATGTTCCGGCGGAGTTCCGGCGAAGTTCCGGCGGTGTTCCGGCGGTGGTCGAGGAGGAGCTGTTCCCTCCTAGACTTCTCTTCTCTTCTTCTTCTCTTCTTCTCTTCTTGGCTTGGGTCCCCTCTTAAGAGAAATGAGGGGCTATTTATAGTTTTTCTGGAGTGGCATAGCCTGTAAATAGATGAGGGATCAGGGGCAAATAAGGAGTGATCCGGATGAACGGCCGATATTGAATCCCTTGATCATGAACCGTTTATTGAGCATTTGAAGGTCTTAATGGTATTAGAATTCTACGATATTGGGCTCGTTGGATTCGTCTCGTCGAGCCGCTCGATTCGACTATAAGCTCGTCAAAATCGGAGATCGTTTGGTAACTCAAATAGCTGTTTGATGCTTCCGACAGCGCTTCGGGTACTTGATTTGGACTCGTTTGAGCTCGGATTGAGTCGAATTTGGTGTTGTTGGATTCGTATTTCCGAGACGCTCAGTTCGACTATAAGCTTGCTGAAATCGGAGTTTAAATGGTCTCCGAATTAATTTTTGAAGTTTCCAACTTGAGTTTTTCCTCGAGATTCGTGCCCGATCAAGATAATTTTTTGGCGATATATCAGTTGCCCCCCTATTTTCGGACGTCGAAGCTCCACGAGTCTGAAAATACTTATTCCGATATTTTACATTGGCCGAATCACAAAAATTTGCGTTCCAAAAATTAAATGTTTGCTCGAACTTGATCATAGAGGCCCCGTTGAGCTCCGAAAGTATCAAAATTGAGTCCGGAACGTCGAAAAACGTTTCCGGGGACCCCAAAAACGTCCGATTTGGACCGTCCGGGCTCGAAATCGGAGCCCGGGAACGTGTAGGCGGCGGCGCCCGCGCGGGCGCGCGCAACAGGCGCGCCCCTTGGGGCGCGCGGCAGTTGCCCCCGCCAATTGAATTTTTTTTTTAATGTGGGGCCCACATGGGATTAAAAAATTCTGAAAAATCCGAAAAAATCCCAAAAAATTCCAAAAAATTCCAAAAAATTCAGAAAAATTCAAAATTTCTTCTAGAAGCCTCCTCCCTCCAATTTTCAAATATTTTCCCCCTATTTCTTCAATTTTTCCCTCTCTTTCTCTCCCCTTTTCATCCTATAAATACCCCCCTTGGGGTAGGGGACAAAATGCCCCTTTCTTCCTCTTCTTCTGGCCTTCTAGCTTTTGGCATTCTGAGGCTTTCCGTCATTTTTAAGTAGGTGACTTTCCCTACTTGATTCGGCGCCCCTCCTTTTGCGCAAAAGTTAGCGGCTTTCCTCTCTTCTCCCCTCTAGCTTCTGGCATTTTGAGGCCTTCCGCTGTTTTTAAGTAGGTGATTTTCCCCACTCGACTCGGCACCCCTCTCTTTGCACAGAAGTTAGCGGCTTTCCTCTCTTCTCCCCTCTAGCTTCTGGCATTTTGAGGCCTTCCGCTGTTGTTGAGTAGGTGATTTTCCCTACTTGATTCGGCGCCCCTCCTTTTGCGCAGAAGTTAGCGGCTTCCCCTTTTCAGGAAGGGGAGCGGAATGGGAGTTGGAAATTTCTCTCCTTTAAGAGATCATGTGGAGGTGAGATTTAGTCGGAGAGAGTCTGTCGGCGGTCAGTGGCCGGGCGGTGGTCCGACGAAGGTCGGGCTGAAGTTCGATGGCGGTCCGCGACCGGGCGGTGGTCCGACGAAGGTCGGGATGAAGTCCGGCGACGATCAGCGGCCGGGTGGAAGTTTGGCGGCGGGAAGAAGTACGGCGTCGGGTAGAACTCCGACGAAAATCTGTCGGCCAGAAGAAGTCCCACGCGGGTAGAAATTTGGTGTCGGGTAGAAGCCCGACAAACATCTGACGACAGGCAGAAGTCTGACGTCACGTAAAAGTACAGCGTCGGGTAGATATCTGACGGGGGTCCGACGAATGGCAGAAGTCCGATGTTGGGTAGAAGTTTAGCGTCGAGTTGAAGTCCGACGAGGGTCTGGCGACGTGTAGAAGTCCTCCAACGGGAGGAAGCTCAGCATCGAATAGAATTTCGATGTTAGTTTGTCGATGATGGACGATCGGGTGGAAGTCTGTTGGTAGTCGACGACCAAGTTGGGAGCAGAAGGAGAGAGTTCAACGGTGCTGCTATCAGCAGTTGAACGAGAAGCTGATGATGGATGATATGAAGTAAAGGACAGCCGGCAGATATCCGACGAAGGGTCGATGATGGCGGGTGTCCAGTGGCATTATGTTAAGGCAATATTCATCTATACTGAAGTGTGCCAACATCAGATATTACTGGATCAAGGGGCCGAAGTAGTGTGATATGCCAACATTTTGGCAATACACTAACACTGAGTGGAGATCTGATGATGATCCAGTTATGTCCTTTCTTTGAAGGAGCAGTTGTAGGAGATGCTTGCGTGCAGTAAGGGAGAAGTCACTTAAATCCACCGAGGATATTTGACGGTGTTAAAGTTGCTTATTGCTTGATGATACTAGTTTGTACGGATGATGCCAATGTACTTTTCAATTTCAACTTCTAGTGAGAATAAATGTACACCTGAATCTGGATTTATGTAACTCCAATGATATTGTATATGAAATGAGGATTTGTCCCCCAGAGGGACCTGAATTATTATTGCATCTGTAAGACATGCTTTGTGCTTTTGATGTATTATTAGTCTGAATGAATGTGAGAGACATCCTTTTAGGATGTTTGACATATTTGAGACTGTAGGTCAAAGCCCTTGCTTGATGACGTTAACATGTATGGAAAAAGTCGAGAGAATCCACCAAGGATGTGAGACTTTTCCGAGGTTGTATGTCAGAGCCTTTGCTCGACGACGTTAACTTGTATGGAGGAGGTCGAGAGAATCCACCAAGGATGTGAGACCTATCCGAGGTTGTATGTCGGAGCCTTTGCTCGACGACGTTAACCTGTATGGAAGAGGTCGGGAGAATCCACCAAGGATGTGAGACCTATCCGAGGTTGTATGTCGGAGCCTTTACTCGACGACGTTAACCTGTATGGAAGAGGTCGAGAGAATCCACCAAGGATGTGAGACCTATCCGAGGTTGTATGTCGGAGCCTTTGCTCGACGACGTTAACCTGTATGGAAGAGGTCGGGAGAATCCACCAAGGATGTGAGACCTATCCGAGGTTGTATGTCGGAGCCTTTGCTCGACGATGTTAACTTGTATGGAAGAGGTCGAGAGAATCCACCAAGGATGTAAGACCTATCCGAGGTTGTATGTCGGAGCCTTTGCTCGACGATGTTAACATATATGGAAGAGGTCGGGAGAATCCACCAAGGATGTAAGACCTATCCGAGGTTGTATGTCGGAGCCTTTGCTCGACGATGTTAACCTGTATGGAAGAGGCCGGATCGAATCCCCCTGGGATCGATCTTCCAGTGATTGAGAAGCTATAAAGACTGCATATTTCTCAGATCATGGATAAAGAGATCATATTTATCGATAGTTTTCATTGTCATTTGTATTCTTTTTAAAGAAAGAGACAATCTCAGAACTAAACGAACGACACACTATATTACTGTAAGACATACAATATATCCCTAGTGTGACTTAGGGATATACAAGTTACACTGTACGTACGAGGATAACACAATGTTTAACTTTGAAGAAAACATTAGGGATATCAAAGTGACACCCTATTTAACATGATGAGATAAGATAAGTAGCATTATTAATAGAAGAGATACAAAGTGCGTGGTCATTCAATCTCGCCAACCATTTGAATATTATTCAACTGTTGTCTTTGTTGTTGTTGATTTTGCCCCCCAGTTGGACCAGTTTCATCTCGAGCAGGTGGGTTTTGGATGAACTGTCGAATATATCCTTATCGGATCAACCTCTCGATCTCATCCTTCAGTTGCTTACACGCTTCAGTAGTGTGTCCACGACTACGGTGGAAATAACAATATTGCTCCTGGTTCCCAACATTCAGCTTCAAAGAATTAGGCCACTTGATATTTTCTTTATCTCGAATGGCCATTAGTATGTTGGTTCGAGTTGCATTGAGAGGCGTATACTCTTTTTCATGTCGGAACTCGTGTTGTGGTACTGGGGGTCTAGGAGATGAGTTTTTCTTTCGTTGCGAAAAAGACTCCTCTATTGTAGGGGCGTTCTTATGCTTTTCAGTTGTTTGCTCAAATTGCTTTCTATGAGCATTAATGGCTTCATCGGCGGAAATCTGAGCTTCTACACGATGGATCAGGTCAGCATATGAATGAACTTTGTCCCGCATGTGTGCCGAATAGAAAGGACCAGGACGAAGGCCTCCAAGGAAGACCCCTCGGAGCAGTTCTGGGTCCACTCCCGGAATCTGTCGAGCCTCGGTGGAAAACCGTTGAAAATATTCTTTTAATATTTCTCCCTCGTTCTGACGGATCCCAGAGATATGAGAAGAATCCTTAGTAATTCTTTGGTTGGCTATGAACTGTTCGACAAATACTTTGGCCAATTTGACGAATGTGGGGATCGTTCCGGCTGGAAGTGAATAGAACCATGTTCGAGCCTGTCCTTTGAGTGTAGCAGGAAAAACCTGGCAAAGGAGTGCATCAGATGCTCGCTGGATATGCATGATAGTTCGGTAATGATCGATGTGCTCGTACGGGTCAGATGTCCCGTCATAGGAATCGATGCTTGGTAGTTTAAATCCTGTCGGAATAGGGTGTTGAAGAATAGCTTCCGTCAGGGGTGACGACTCCTGGAAGTCCCACTGACGAAGAGGTTGCCTTACGCCTCTTATAGGGAACTGCTCTCGAACCAATCGACGCAGTTCGTGGCGTAGGGTATTACGAGAGAGCTCAGCAACGTGTGGTCGGGCTAACTCTTCAGGGAGGTCCAAAGGAATACGAGGTTGCCGACCTGTGTGCGGAGGATGGGTAGAACTTGCTGTATCAGCCAGTTCGTTATCTTGATGTGACTGCGAACGCCTCCTGGGTGGAGGAAGAGGAATCTCAGCTTGAAGATGTTCGATTTGAACAGCTTCAACACGTGGCGGATCTCGAGGGAGAAGAACCTCCTCCTGAGGTGCTAGGGTCGGTTGTCGAGTCTCTTGCAGGAGTTGTAGGATCTCGTTTTGAGATTCTTCCATCTTTCGGATTCGCTCCTCCAAAGAAGGCCCTAAGTTTCCTTCTCCAGCAATGTGTTGCCCCCAGGAAGAAAGGAGGCAGAAACTTGATGTCCACGATTTATAGACTGGTTTCTGGATTGAGGAGAGTGGGAGCGGGAGGCTCCTATGAGGCGATTGCTACGCCTATTGGCCATGAAAATAATATTTAGAAGTGTGGGATAGTGGTTCTCACAGACGGCGCCAAACTGTTGCGGACTCAAATATACGCGGCGATAGAGTTTAAATTTTTCGTCTCAGCGTTGTACGTATATCCAGCACACAAACAGAATTGAGATAGTGACACCAAAATTTTTACGTGGAAAATCCTGGAAAGGGAAAAAACCACGGGGCCAGGCCCAGTTGAAAGAGTTCCACTAGTGTTGTTTGAAATACACGAGGCTGATTCATCCTTTAAATTCAGGACGATCAGATTACAATGAGCATCAGTTACAAGGCCAAGCAGAGTTCCGACGTCACTCGGGTGTCGAGCAGAATTCCGGCGTCACTTGGAAAGAAGTCTGGCGTCACTCGGGCGTCGGGTAGAATTCTGGCGTCGGGCAGAATTCCGATGTTGCTCCGGCGTCGGGCAGAGCTCCGGCGTCCCTCGGACGCCCGGTGATGCTTCGGTGATGTTCCGGCAGAGTTCCGGCGAAGTTCCGGCGGTGTTCCGGCGGTGGTCGAGGAGGAGCTGTTCCCTCCTAGACTTCTCTTCTCTTCTTCTTCTCTTCTTCTCTTCTTGGCTTGGGTCCCCTCTTAAGAGAAATGAGGGGCTATTTATAGTTTTTCTGGAGTGGCATAGCCTGTAAATAGATGAGGGATCAGAGGCAAATAAGGAGTGATCCGGATGAACGGCCGATATTGAATCACTTGATCATGAACCGTTTTTTGAGCATTTGAAGGTCTTAATGGTATCAGAATTCTACGATCTTGGGCTCGTTGGATTCGTCTCGTCGAGCCGCTCGATTCGACTATAAGCTCATCAAAATCGGAGATCGTTTGGTAACTCAAATAGCTGTTTGATGCTTCCGACAGCGCTTCGGGTACTTGATTTGGACTCGTTTGAGCTCGGATTGAGTCGAATTTGGTGTTGTTGGATTCGTATTTCCGAGACGCTCAGTTCGACTATAAGCTTGCTGAAATCGGAGTTTAAATGGTCTCCGAATTAATTTTTGAAGTTTCCAACTTGAGTTTTTCCTCGAGATTCGTGCCCGATCAAGATAATTTTTTGGCGATATATCAATCTTATATTAATGTTGAATACATATCTATTGTTTCCACTTGTTATACTAATCTAAAGTTTTTAAATGGTTTCATAATTCCTTAATTACCTTTTTTTAGGTGATTTAGGATTAATCTAATTAGTTAATTCACATTAATCCTAAAAAATAGCAGTCCTTTATAAGTAGTCAAGTGCTTAAGTAATTTTTGGGAATTTAACTTATCCGGAATTACAATTTTAAATGAAATGATTTGTTATTACTTGTAACTATTTTATTAGGTAAATTTTGTAAATTATGTATGATTAAATACTTAAGGATCTTATTTTTTAATTTTTCAAATTTTATAATTCATGCAAAAAGTGCAATATGGTAAGCCAAATAATTTTTCATAAAGTAGGAAAATTGATTGCATTTATTTTTCCAAATTACATTTTATACAAAAATAATAAAAGTACAGGAAATAAAATAACATAATTAAATAAACATTTAAAACTAGAAAATTTGCAATAAAATAGAAGTATAATAAAAAGTTAAAATAAAAAATAAAACAATATCTACAATAATATAAGTAGGGCTCTCCCTACTCCTCTTCTTCTTCTACTTCATCATCATCATCATCATCATCATCTTCTTCTTCTTCTTCTATTGTTGCATATGCTACATATGCTAACTGTGCTGACGAATGTATAACTCCTGGGCAAATCTCAAAGGGTGGTGGTCCTAGAGATACATTTTACTGATTATGTGAGTACATTTCCTAGCTCTTGAACATGCTAATCATAGATGAATTGTATCTAGTATGATATTGATACTACCATTGGTTCTATAACATCATATGGGCATAGCTGCCATACATCCCTTGTTATAGCCTATTCGGTCCTTCCTGAAGTGATTAATAAAAACTCTGATCCAATCAACTCTATCAAGAGGTCCACCACCTGATCTACTAGCATCCTCTTATCTCTACCCTACTGCTTACTAGGTTGGGTTGGTTGGCTAGATCACCCTACTCACTCTAATAAGAGATTTTGAACGACATGATTTTTGACCTAGCCAGAGAAGAAAAAGGCATAATATGTTGCTCCCTACTACCATAGTAGATTCACACAACTCACAAATAAGACTAGGATGCCCTAAGCCCACAAGTATTGACCACTTAAATATATATTGGATAGATTTAAAAATATTATTCCCAAAATAAATAGTAATTTCTTTCCCAATATAATAATTTACAACTGCCCTATCCTTCATCACCTTAATTATATAAAAATTAATTATTTTATCCACTCTTTTCTTTCATGAGGCATTTAAATCTCTCGAGGTCAGGAACCTAATTATTTCCTCATAATTTATAGCAGTCATACCAAAACTTAGGTACTTATCACCATCAAATTAAAAGTTGGGGGTTTGGAAAACTTGGTTGATTGAAACCGGAGTAACCAGGACCCACTTACCACGGATAGAAACACACTCATTTTGAGGCTCCTTTGTATTAATAAAGAATTCCTTGATTATACAAGCATATGCAGGATGAGTTTGGATCACTAAAAAATCTCAATTACCCACTTAGTTTAAGTATTATGATTCTAATAATTCCTTTAAGAGTATAGAAGTGGGGTTAAACATTATAGATACCAATTTTTTATATTATGATGTTTAGCATTTTTTCTTTTTCCTTTTATTTTTCTTTTATTTTGCTAAATACCATATAATGATTTTGAATACCTTTCTATTGCCATCACTTATTTTTTAAGTGGGGCTAGACATTGCACATTCCAATTTTTAATATTCTAGTACTTAGCCTTTTTCAATCTTTTTCAATTTTAACTCTTTTTTCATCTATTTGCTAAAATATCTTATATTAATGTTGAATACATATCTATTGTTTCCACTTGTTATACTAATCTAAAGTTTTTAAATGGTTTCATAATTCCTTAATTACCTATTTTTAGGTGATTTAGGATTAATCTAATTAGTTAATTCACATTAATCCTAAAAAATAGTAGTCCTTTATAAGTAGTCAAGTGCTTAAGTAATTTTTAGGAATTTACTTATCTAGAATTACTAATTTTAAATGAAAAGATTAGTTATTACTTGTAACTATTTTATTAGGTAAATTTTGTAAATTATGTACGATTAAATACTTAAGGATCTTATTTTTTAATTTTCCAAATTTATAATTCATGCAAAAAGTGTAATATGGTAAGCCAAATAATTTTTCATAAAGTAGGAAAATTGATTGCATTTATTTTTCCAAATTACATTTTATACAAAAATAATAAAAGTACAGGAAATAAAATAAAATAATTAAATAAACATTTAAAACTAGAAAATTCAAAATAAATTAAAAGTATAATAAAAAGTTAAAATAAAAAATAAAATAATATCTATAATAATATAAGTAGGGCTCTCCCTACTCCTCTTCTTCTTCTACTTCTTCATCTTCTTCTTTTTCTTATATTGTTGCATATGCTGCCTATGCTAACTGTGCTGACGAATGTATAACTCCTGGGCACATCTCAAAGGGTGGTGGTCCTAGAGATACATTTTACTGATTATGTGAGTACATTTCCTAGCTCTTGAACATGCTAACCATAGATTGATTGTGGCTAGTCTGATATTAATACTACCTTTGGTGCTATAACATCATATGGGCGTAGCTGCCATACATCCCTTATTATAGCCTATTAGGTTCTTCCTAAAGCAATTAATAGAAACTTTGATCCAATCAACTCTATCCAGAGGTCCACCACCTGATCTCCTAGCATCCTCTTATCTCTACCCTACTGCTTACTAGGTTGGGTTGGTTGGCTAGATTACCCTACTCACTCTAATAAGAGATTTTGAACGACATGATTTTTGACCTAGCTAGGGCAGAAAGAGGCATAATATGCTGCTCCCTACTACCATAGTAGATTCACACAACTCACAAATAAGACTAGGATGCCCTAAGCCCACAAGTATTGACCACTTAAGTATATATTGGATATATTTAAAATATTATTCCCAAAATAAATAGTAATTTCTTTCCCAATATAATAATTTACAACTACCCTATCCTTCATCACCTTAATTATATAAAAATTAATTATTTTATCCACTCTTCTCTTTCATGAGGCATTTAAATCTCTCAAGGTCAGGAACCTAATTATTTCCTCATAATTTATAGCAGTCATACAAAAACTTAGGTACTTATCACCATCAAATTAAAAGTTGGGGGTTTGGAAAACTTGGTTGATTGAAACAGGAGTAAGCAGGACCCACTTACCACGGATACAAACACACTCATTTTGAGTCTCCTTTGCATTAATAAAGAATTCCTTGACTATACAGGCATATGCAGGATGGGGTTGGATCACTAAAAAATTTCAATTCTTCTCTACTTCTTGAACCTGAATAACTCCAACCACCCCCCCCCCCCCCCACAAAGAACCACAAACTAAATAATAGCTATTCTATCACAATCTTCCTTTATCAAAGCAATAAAAAGAGAAGGAAGGTTATCATGAAAGAAGTCCTAAAAGAAGCTACCTTCCAAAGCATAGGTTGCACAAAAATCTGCAACCTTATTCTTCTCTCTAAAAATGCAATGAAAAATAATACACTTAAAATCATATAAAAAAGATAAATCTAAAGAGGAAGAATTTACATTATTAATCAAAGACTTATGTAAGAGCTTAATAACATTGATGTTATCCCCTTCAATCCAAATACCATCTACTTCAGTCATCCAATCTTATAGAACAACCTTTAAAGAAAGAATTACCATAAGTTCCAATTGAGCAATATCCCAATGATAAACTTGTTTACCAAAAGCCAATTGAAATCTTTTTTTATCATCTCTAACAACACCTCCGATTCCAGCACTATTCGATCTCAATAGTGAAGCATCAATATTTAATTTAATCCACTTTGGAGGTGGGGGGATACCAAACTTTGCAATTCAATTTTTCAAACTGATTAGCATCCCAATTATCCAAAATAGGATTTAAGAATGGCTTGATAAAATTAGATAAAATTCCAGCTGATATATAAGTGGAAGATAATGATGGCTTACCATGCTTGAAGGCATTTCTATCCTTCCAACAATAGAAAACTGAATAGCAATAAATTCTAGCCAATACTTCATTCTTGAAAGAAAGAGAGAGAATTAAGATGCTTCCATATATCAGAAATTGATTGAAAAATTGGGATGGGAATTCCCTAGCTTTTTAAAACATTGAAGTTCCATATAAGCTTCTTACAGGAAATTGAAATATGATTGATATTTTCTTTAAGACAACAACCTCTTGGACATTGATTTGAGACTTGAAATCTTCTATAATTTAGCCAACAATTTGTAGGAAGAGCATCTTTTCTAAGCCTCCACCAAAAAAGGAAAATTCTAAAATGCAATTTAATTTTTCTCAGCCATTTGATGTCATCCAAATCAAGCATCTTATAGTTCTTCAAAAGCCAGTGTTGAAATAGTTTTCCAAAAAGTTGGTGAATAAGCTCTATTTCATCCTCCTTTTGATTAGAATCTAGCTAAACTTGCTTGATTACTCTGATTAAGTCTTCACCAAATGCTTCTCTGATCATATTTAGATTTCGGGTCTTATTTTCAAAAAGCAGCAACTCAACCGAACAACCTTCCAACATATTTGCATTGACTAATGTTGGCCAAATACAAATTGGTTTGTATGCAATCCACGTATCATTAAGAATACAAATTTTAGTGCCATTCCCAATCTTCCATCTCACTATTGGCTTCAAGTGCTTTGCTCCATCCAAAAGGATCTTCCACACATCTGAATTGCCTTTTTAAAAACAAGTCCAAATATTGTCACCATATTTGGCTTTAAAAACTCTGTTAAGTAATGAATTCGGCTTTTGGATAAAATTTCATGCAATCTTAGCTCTCAGTGGTCCTTCCCAAATTAAGGCTGAATGAAAACTAAGACCACTATTTCTGGTTGGAAAAAAAAGTTCAACCCAACTAATGTAATGCATACCTTGCTTACCATTGTCTTTATGCCACAAGAAATTCCTGCTCAGCTTATCAAACTCATTAAGAATACCTTTGGGAACCAATGAATGAGTAATAAAGTACGATGGAAGAGAAAGTAGGGAAGAATTAATTAACATTACTCTTCCAGCAAGAGAAAAAAATCTACTTCCCCACGAATTCAGCTTATCAAGAGAATGCTTGATCGAATTCTAAAAATGTACCCTAGTTTTTCTTCTTAAAACAAATTCATGTCCAAGATAATTTAATTCTTGAACAACTCTGAACACACTTTGATCAGCAATAATTCTTTTCTTCCTTCTCATTATATTTTTGGAAAAAAGAATCATATATTCTTATAAGTAGTCCAAAACTTAATTTATGGGGAGGCATTCTAATTTGATTCTTGTAAGTAGTCATGTAAGCCCATAGTACACCATCCAGTCACAATAACCAATCATTCCTATTCAGACTTATAGTTTTCTCTAAAATTCTTTTAATATCTCGATTGTTAATCTTTGCTTGACCACTAGTTTGAGGATGATAAGCATATATTATGCTATGCATAATTCCATAGTTGGAAATTAGATTTTCAACTCTCTTGTTACAAAAATGGCTGCCCACATCTCTTATGATGAATTTAGGCACTCCAAATCTAAAAATATTTTTCTTTAAAAACTTAATTACTACATGAGCATCAATTTTAGGACTTGATATTCCTTCTATCCTTTTAGATACATACTCAACAACTATCAAAATGTATTTACTTCCAAAGGATTTAACAAAAGAACCCATGAAGTTTAAACTCCAAACATAAAAAAATTCAACTTCAAGCATATAATTTAAAGGCATTTCATTTCTTTTAAAAATTTTCCAATCCTCAAACATCTATCACATCATTTAATATAATTATTTATATCCTTAAATAGGGTAGGCTAATAAAATCTAGATTGAGGGATCTTAGAATATATTCTAAACCCTCTAAAATGCCTTCTATACTAAGAATCATGACACTGATAAATAATGGATTCAATCTCTTTTTTAAGGACATGCCACCTAATAATTTTTCCTTACACTTCCTAAGAAAATAAGGCTCATCCCAAAAATAGAATTTGATAATGTGAATGAATTTATGCCTTTTGGTGAAAGACATGATAGTGGGAATAACACCACTAACAATGAAATTAAGAATCTCAGCATACTAAGGCATATTCGAAGAATGTAATGAAAATAGCTTTTCATTAATGAAATTTTTTTTTAATGTCATTATCATTATTATCAGAATCTCCCCTTTGTAGTATAGATAATCGATTGGCTACCTAATTTTCAAAACCTTTTCTATCCAAAATATCTACACCAAATTCTTATAGTAATAAAATCCACATGATTAATCTGGGCTTAGCATCTTTCCTGGTTTACAAGTATTTGATGGAAGAATGATTAGTCAAAATAATTACTTTGGTGCTGATTAAATAAGATCTAAACTTATACAAGGCAAAGACTATAGCAGTTAGCATTCTTTAATTATTGTGTAATTAATGTGGGCATCATTAAGAGTTCTACTAGCTTAGTAAATGCCATAAAATTCTTATCAAGCCTTAGTCCCTAAAACCACTACTCTGACATAATCACTAGCATCACAATCAATTCAAAATTAAGAGACCATTAATGTGAAATGATGATAAGTGCAGTAACTTAGTATCTTTTAAGCTTCTCAAATGTAACTAAGCAATCAAAATCAAAATAAAAAGGCATATCGTTTCCCAACAAATGACATGGCAATTTGGTAATTTTTGGAAAATCTCTTATATGAAATGCCTGTAAAATCCAACAAAACCTAAGGAACTCTAGACTTCTTTAATAGAAATAGGAGGTGAAAAATTCTCAATGAATTGGATCTTTGCCTTGTCAACCTTCATACCCCTCTCATATAATTTGTGTCTGAGGACAATGCCTTCCTTTACAATGAACTAACATTTCTCCCAGTCAAGCACAAGGTTAGTTTCCCGCATCATTTCCAAAATAACTCTAAATGATTTATGAAGATATCAAATATCATTCTAAATATTAAAAATCCATCCATGAGGATCTCAATGCCCCACTCTATTAAATCGAAGAATATCGACACCATACATCTTTGAAATCTCACTAGGGCATTGCATAAGCCAAAAGATATATGCTTGAATGCAAGGGTTCTATAAGGACTGTTGAAAGCTATCTTATCCTGATCTTTAGAGAAAATGGGAATCTAATGGTAACCAGAGTAGCCATATAAAAAAAGAGTAGAAAGGATACCTAGCTAACCTATTTAATATTTGATTGATAAATGGAAACCAAAAAGAGATCATTTCTAGTGGCTTTATTAAGCTTATGATAATCAATATAGATCCTCCACTGGATCATAATATGAGCTGTAATAAGTTTATTCCTCTCATTTATAATAATAGTTAGTCCTTTTTTTCTTAGGGACACAAAGAATGGGACACACCCAATCACTGTTAGAAATAGGACAAATGCTACTCACATCGAACCACTTAAAATTTTCTTTCTTTTCCACTTCTTTCGTGGTTAAATTCAACCTCCTTTAAAGACCAGCTTTAAGTTGGAAGACTTTTGTCGATAAAATCTTAGGTATATAAATAGAAGGACTAATCCCTCGAATATTAGAAAAAAACTAGCTAAATTCTCTCTTATACAAACTAAGGACTTTAATAAACTTACCTTCATATTCTTTTTCAAGCTCAGTAGAGATAATGACAGGTGAAGTAGACTCCTCTCCTAAAAATGCATATTTTAAGTGGGCATGAAGTTCTTTGATTTCTAACTTTGATTCCTCAACTACAAATGGGTTCAAAGGTTTCCCTAGGGATAATGCATCTAAGGCTTCAAATCTCTCTCTATACATCCTCGAGCTTTCATTGATAACTTGAACAATATCCTCCTCTATCTCATACAAATCATCCTCACATAGCACCATATCCATCTGACTACCTCCTAGCAGTTCCTCCATAACTTTCTCTATAGAAGAGTAAAAAAAAATCTACTCTGTAACAATCCTCACCCTGATCCATAAGAAATTTCATTAATTTTAAGACATTCATGGTGACATCCTGATCCTGAACTATTAAGGTTAACTCTCCTTTTGAAACATCAATCATAACCCTATTGGAAGCTAAGAAAGGTCTACCTAGGATATAATGTATTTCTCTATCTCAATGTCCAAAATAATAAATTAATGGTGAAAAATGAACTTATCAACCTTCACTAAAATATCCTCTTTTATCCCATTTGGATAAGTGAATGAATGACCATCTAGTTACAGGGTAATAGTGATAGGCTGGACTTCTCCCAAGTCTTATCTTTTAAAAATAGAGAATGGCATAGTATTAATACTAACACTTAAATCACAAAGTACTCTCCCATACAATCTATCTCCTATAGATATCAGAATTGTGAAAATACTAGGGTCTTTAAGCTTTTACGATATTTTCTTTTTTATAATAACGCTAAACTCTTAAAAAAAGCTATAGTTTTAAAATCTCCTAATTTACTCTTTTTGTTTAAAATATCTTTTATAAATTTGGTATAAGTAGGCATTTATTCTAGAGCTTCAACAAAAGGTAAATTAATTATTATCTTTTTAAAGATCTCTAAAATTCTAGAAATTGACCTATCCAAGTTTTAATTTAACAATCTTTGAGAAAAGGTGGTAGTGGTCTCTGAACTACCTTCTTAATTAGATTATCTATTTTCTTAGTCGGTTGAGATAACTCTTTAACATTAACAGGGGTCTGAAAGAGTCTCCACAAAAATATCATTTATTGGTTTCTCTTCGTTACTAACCACTTACTTTAATTCTTTTCCACTCCTCAACTGAATAGCTTTCCATTATTCCTTACCTTTTTCTTTTAGATTTATTTTAGTTTTACTAAGGTTCCCTAAGGTTTATTGGTTAAATATAAATCTAATAATATTAATTTATTTTAAATATTTCTAATGGTAGTAGCTTGACTTTGAAATTTCATATCCTTTTGCAAAAGTAATTCTTCGAATGAAGGCTTCTTATCCTTAGGTTGATTATTTGAGTGAAATTTAGGGGGATATTTAGGCCTTATATTTGTAAAATTTTGTGGAGAGTGGTTTTAATTTTCTACTTGATTTGGCTAGTTAGAGTTTCAATTATTATTATTACTATTCTAATTATTACTCCAATTGAAATTGGATGATTTCTCCAACAAGGATTATAAGGTTTGAGAAAGGATTTTTTGGTTCTTTTACTAATAGCATTAAGGGACTCTACACTTGATGCATTTGGGTCACTAGAAGATCCAAAGATATTCTTTTCTTCAATCAAAGATGAATTTTGAGGAGAGTTGATTTCAAAATTATCTAATTTTCTAGATATTGCAACTACTTGTGTAGTTAGAATCGATAGAGCATCTGATTCATAATTACAAACTTCCTACCTAGGATTAACTCTTTTAGTTGCTGCTAAAAATTGTTGGTAGCCATCTCCTCAATCAAATTATATGCCTCATTAAAGGGCTTTGACATCAGAGAATCGCCAACAACTGCATCATTGATTGATCTAAGAGAGCCTATAAGACCATTATAAAAGGTTTGAATGATTAGCCAATTAGGTAGAGTATAGTGAAGACATTTCATAAGGAGCTCTTTAAATCTCTCCCATGACTTATAAATGGATTCATGATCTAATTGGATAAATTAGGTAATATCATTTGTCAGCTTAGCATGTTTAGAAGAAGGAAAATATTTAGCTAAAATTTTATTGGCTAAGTCATTCCAAATTATAAGTGGGTCTAGGGGCAGCACATCTTAGCTTTTTCCTTAAGTGACAAAGTAAATAACTTAATTCTAATGGCATCACCATTGTATTTAAGGTTGCAAATATTTTAAGAAAACTAGTTATAAGCAGATTAGGATCTTATATTAGAGCTCCCTCAAACTGAGAGTTTTACACCATTTACAGGTTTCAATTTAAAATTGTTAACCATAATGTTAGGTTTTTTTTTTGCTTTGATGAATGCCTTCAACCATAGGGTTAGCATATTCTCTAAGCGATATAGGTTGATCATTTTTTAGAATTTATTCATCCATTTTAAAGTCATTTTGTAATTTCTTAGTTTTTCTAATTTTTAAGTGTCTTTTAATTTGAGTGTCAAACAAGATTTCTACTAGTTGTTTATTACGATGCATGAAAAAATAAATAACAAAGTAGAAAATGTGTAAAACATTGAATAATAATAATTAATAGTAAGTAAGGAAACATTGAGAAGGTAAAATTAAATTTAGATTATATTAAATTAATAGTTTATTTAGCAATATAAAATACAAAATTGGATTATTAATTTCAAGAGTTCCCTAATAACGGTGCCAAAAACTTGACAGGTTCTATTTACACACACTACTTGATCCTCTAAATATTTTTTAATTTACTAAGGTTTAAATCCTGTTCTATACAAGTGCACTTTTCATGTAAAATAATAAAGTTATGAGAAGAGTATCATTCCCAAGGAGAGATTAAAATTTTTTAACTTCACTTTAATATTATCTATTAAAACTACTCTTTTTATCTAATAGATAATTCAAAAAATGTTATGCAAATTAAAATAAAAAGCTATAGTTATAGAAGGTAAATTCACTAGTTATAAAATCTCTGAACCTATGATAGTTAAAAACACATGATTGCATAAGAATATATTTCTATCTATTATTACTGTGAATTAGAGCATAAGTACTCCTCATCTCTGTTGAGCTCATTAGAGTATTAGTTAGGATTCCTCCTAACTATTTACTATCTCCTTAAGATCCCGTAACCCAAATCACCATATGTCTATATTATGGCAATATTACATTTTAAAATTTCTAATTATTCTTCTACTTCTTCATTGAGGCTCTAGATCAGTCTAGCCTTTAAGTTTATACATAGCCTATGCATAAACTAAATGAAACTTGGAGGAATTAAAAAATAACTTGAAGTAATTTATAAAGATCAAACCTACTCCATATAATTCATGGCTCTTACATAATCCTAAATTTAGAATAATGAGATTAGTTACACATGGAGATAAAATTAAACATAATAAAAATTTTATTCACTAATAGTATAAAAATACAAACTATAAAAAATATCAAACTATAGAAGAAAGGTTAAAAGTGACTCGGATAAAAAATACACACTCCTTTATAATCCTTCACTTTAATATACACTAATATAAAACTCCAAATAAGTACACAAGAGCCAATTTCCCTTCAAAATAGTCTCACACTCACTCACACACATACAGGTCTCCCCAAAGTGCTAACCTCCTTTCATTAACAATAAGACTACTATTTATAATATACAAAATAATTGAACCGCTGCTATGGTGCAAGCTTGGTGGCACTATGACACTATTTTTTGACTAGCTCATTAGTTAACCATTTATCTCATTAGTTCATCAATCTAACTATCTTTTGCTATGGCGCTGGGCAATTTGGCATTGTCTCACTTGATAATGCATTATGTCACTTTATAGATAGCACCTTAGTGCTAAGATCTCCATTTAATTTTTAGAGACATGTTCACTGCGGTGCTAAAGTGGGGTGCTACAGTGATGGGAGAAGATATTGTGCTCGGGCATTGAACCTGTGGTGCTGCGATGTTGGTTCAATTTTTATAAACATTAACATATTTCCTACACAAAAAATATAAGGTTTAAAAGTATAAAAATCATAATATATGTAATTTGAAATTAGTAATTTTTTTCTTACCAAAGCTTTAAGAGTTGGTCAATTGAGGCTATTTCCATCCTACTATGTCTCCTTAGGGAGCAGCTATTATATTTGTGAAGAAGAAGGATGATACTAAATGCATGCGCATCAATTACAAGGAATTGAATAAGGTAATAATTAAGAATAATTATCCTTTGCCAAGGATTGATAATATGTTAGATTAGCTTGTGGGAGCTTTGATATTCTCCAATATTTATCTGAGGTCTGGACATTATCAGGTGAAGGAGACAGAGGTGGATGTAGTGAAGATTGTATTTAGTACCTGATATAAAAATTAGGAGTGATTAGTCATGCCTTGTGGGGTCGCTAATACACCTATAATTATTATAAATTGATAAATAGGATATTCAGGGAATATTTGGATCAGTTTATGTTTATCCTCATTGATGATATTCTAGTTTACTCTGCTTCTAAAGATAATCATTCAATGCACCTAAGGATTATTCTAGAAATATTAAGGCAATATTAGTTATATGTGAAATTCTACAAGTGTAAATTTTAGCTTAAGAGTATATCAATTTTTAGGCAAGTGGTGAATAACATAGTTATCTCTATAGTTCCCTAAAAGGTTTGGGTTATTGTTGATTGACTGAGGCCTATTACTGCATCTGAGGTACATTGTTTCTTAGGCATGGATGGCTATTATATAAAGTTTATGAAAGGAATTTCCCATATTTATTCACCTCTTATGAGATTGACCAAGAAGTTAGTTGCCTTCATCTGGGCACCTAATTATGAAGAGAGTTTTAAGAGATTGAAGGATTGTTTGACATATGCTCCAGTTATGACTATTCTATTAAGTACAAAGAGATTTTAGGTATTCAATGAGGCTTCACTAAAAGGATTAGGGTGTGTCTTAATGCAACATATGAAGTCATAATGCATGCTTCTAGGAAGTTGAAACCATATAAGAGAAATTATTTGGCAAATAATTTAGAGCTTGCTACTATTATATTTGCTCTGAAGATCTAAAGGCACTACTTATCCAAAGTTAGATGTAAGATTTTTATTGATCACCAAAGTTTGAAGTATAAATTTACAAAAAATTATATAAATCTAAGATAGATAAGATGGCTTGAGCTGATTAGGGATAATGGTTTGATTATTCAGTATCAGCCTGGTAAGATGAATGTGGTGCAGATGCTCTGAGTAGGAAGTCTTCTGGAGTATCAAATCTTCTACTTATTTTTGATAATCTTCTTATTCAAGATATGGAGAAGTTGGAGTTAGAAATGATTTCTCTAATTTATTGGGATTTTTGTGTTCTGACTTAGATGATTGTTCAACCATTTCTAAGGATTTAAGAAGCCCATAAGTCAGATACAGAGTCTCTAAAGCTGATTGATCAAATCAGGTCTGGTAAGAAACCCAAACTATAATTGTCTGATTATTGAGTCATCTTCTATAAAGATAGATTATGGGTTCCAGTTTTGGAGATATGAGATAAGAGAGTCAACATAAAGCATACTATTCAAGTTATAATATTCATCTATGGAGCAATAAGATGTACATTGATTTAAAATATATAATCTTGTGGCCCAAATTATAGAAAGATATGATAAATTTTATTTCAAAATGTGAAGCCTATCAATTTGTAGAAGCTAAACATCAGAGACTAGAAGGTATTTTATAAATATTACCTATTTCAGAGTAGAAATGGGAAGAATTTATAATGAATTTTGCTATGGGATTTCCTAGATTAGGTAGGGAAATGATGTTATATGGGATATGGTAGATCGTTTGACAAAGTTTAGACATTTTATTTCAATTTAGCAAGATGATTTAGTGGATAAATTTGCATAGGTTTAGGTATGTGAGATTGTCCAACTTTATGGAATACCAAGGGTGTTAATTTTTAATTTAGATGGAAGATTTACCTCCAAGCTGCGGAAGAGTATTCAATAAGGTTAGGGCACAAAAATATATTTCAGAATGGCTTTTTAACCCTAGAACAATAGATAATTTGAGAGGATTATTCAGATACTTGAAGATCTTTTGAGATTATGTGTTTTGGACTTTAGCGATAACTAGGAGGATCACATTCCTCTGAATGAATTTGCCTATAGTAATAGTTTTCAGTCAAGCATAGGGATGACTCTTTATGAAGCTCTGTATGGTAGGAAGTGTAGAATCCAATTATCTTGGATGAGGTGGGATAGAGGAGTCTGATTGGGTTAGCTTTGCTTAATTATGCCACTAAAAAATTTATCTAATCAGAGATAGATTAAAAGTGGAACAAGATAGAAATAGTATTATGATGCAAAGCACTAAACTAGGGAATTTAAGGTTACAGATTTTATATATGTGTGAATCAGACCAATGAAAGGCATAAGCAGGTTTGGATAGGAAGGAAAGTTATGTTTAACATATATTGGATCATTTGAAATAATTAAAAGGATTAAAAAGTCTAAATACAAGTTTTAGTTTGCAAAGCATATGTCTGATATTCACAGCATATTTCACATGTTGAAAGTTCAATCCGAGTCTTTAAACCAGCTTGAACTACCCAAGGCACACCAAGAGGGTGAATTGGTGTTTTAAAATTTATTTTTTAAAAAAGAATTTTCTTTTTAAAATGATGCTTAAACAAAAACATAATAGAAAGAAAATATTAAAAACATGATGAAAGTTATGTGTTTTTTATTACGCAAAAAATTATTTTTGTTCTTTTTTATTTTTAGATTTTTACCTTATTTTCTTTTCTACCAAAAGTTAAATAGAAAATAATAACAATACTCTCAACTCAAATTTGTGTGAAAGTAAATATGTGAGAAATAAAATGTAGAAAATAAAAGCGCAAAATAAAGGAATGAGCACACCAAAAATTTTATAGTGGTTTAGTCAAACCTTGACTTATGTCAACTCCTCAGAGTCCTCTCCGAGTATTGCACTAAATCTTTAGTGACCTCCTTTAGCTCTCATAGCAAGGCTGAGAATCCCTTACAAACTCACTTCCATCCTTCCATGATGTGGTTGAGAAACAGAATCCTTTCCACTCCCTTGGTGTGGTAGAGAACCTATACTCCTTTCTGGCCTTCTAGTAAGGCAGAGAACCTAGAATCCTTTCCACCCTCCTAGTAAGGCAGAGAACTTGGATTTCTTTTAACATTCTTGGTGAAGCAGAGAACCTAAAACCCTTTCCATCCTCTTGGTGAGGTAGAGAACCTAGACTCCTTTTCAACCTCCTGATGAGGTAGAGAACCTAAATTCTTTCCACCTTCTTGGTGAGGCAGAGAACTTGTATCTTTGGCCTTCAAGAATTTCTCCCCATACCTAACCAAAAGAATAATAAATTCACTTGGAGGAACCAAGGCAGAAGATTTCTTGGGACAACCGTATGAACCCCCTCACACTACTTCTCCATCTCACACAACTTGTCCTTCTCCCTCTCTAAGCTCTAAGACATCTTAAGGAACTCTCACAGAACTCTCACAATAGCCAAAAAATTTTTCAAAGTTCAATAAGAGTGTTTTTATATGAGGTTTTCAAAAAACTCTAAAATTTTAAATTTTCTATTTCTCTTTGTACAGTATAATTTAAGTTCGTACATGACGATTAGGTCAAAACCCTATTCTGTCCAATATGGCTTAAGCAGTTGTATATGATGAACTCTGAGCCAATCATCTAGATGATCTACATTATACAGTATTATTAGTTCAAAATTAAGATTTCATATAGGATGATCCCTGCGATGATCGATCATCCAGTCTGATTTATATTGTGCTATACGATCTATCGTATTTATTAAATCCTAATTTGATTGGCTAATCATGGGGATTAATTTATGTAGCATTTTAAATATCACAATATAAATGGGTTTGTATAGTATAATCTATTCAAAATTTAAATATTAAAATAATTACCAAAATCGGATTGGTGACTATAGTTTCTAAATTAAACTGATTGTCCTGTGCGATCTTGTTCATACATTACAATTAGTTTAAAGACCTTAATTAGTCAATTAGCCATTTTAATTAATTTTATAAATAACTATTCTTACAATATGATCTAGTTTGTATGATATAATTAGTTCAAAATTTTGAAATTCATTTTCTCACTCTCTTGTGTGTGTGTGCACGGTCACCAGGTTAGCATACACCTTTTTATAACTTTGACTCAAGAAATATAAAATAAAGAAAAAAAATATAGAGTCTTACAAAACAACATTAAATCAATGCTATATCATCATATTCTTTAACTAGTTAGCAATATGAATTTAATGTTGTTTTTACAAATATTTAAAACTCTCCTCTTTATCGACTATCAGATTAGTTCATAGCATCTTACTTTTTCAAGGAATTCTCCTCTTTTGTTGATGTCAAAAGGGGAATGTATCAAGGTGTGATTGTTTGAAGTCTTGTGTTGTTTGTATTAAGGTGTGATTATTTGAAGTCTTGTGTTGTTTTCTTTTTTGAATATTTTCTTGTGTATGTGTTTTAGTGTTTATTTGTGTTGCTGGTCTTCTAATTATGTTTTGATTTGTAAGATGTTTTTCTGTTTGTGTTTTAATTTGTAAGATGTTTTTTTTTATTGATTAAGGGGGAGCTTAGGAGAAAAGAATGTTAATTAAGAGTTCAAACAATAATTATTTTGCCATCATAAAAAAGGAAAAGATTATTGCAACTAAGGAATCAAGATTGAGCTTGTGATTTTTGATGATAACAAAACTAATTATTGTGCTAATTTTTTATTATTTCTCCTAGCATAAATTGAATATTTTTATTTATTCTGTGTGTACTAATATTTCAGAAAAATCATACTCCAAATTGCTAAAGACTTTAAGACAGAGTAGAATAGAAATTCATGTAATAATGGTTGTAAATCTTTATGTTTATTTTCTTGAGTTTGATAGAGTGTAATGGTAATTGGGTAACCGTGCACACACACAGGAGGAGAGAGTGCAAATAAGATTTTTAAAACCAACCGTACTGTATGTTATATAATCATACTGTACGATTCGACTTTGATTTTTTCCCGAATGCAGTTTGGCAAATCTGAGCTTAAAATTTTTGAATTATTCTTACTATATGATATTAGGTTATACAGACGACTGACATAGTATAAAATAAGGTTCGTACATGATCATACCAGACGAACACATTCAAATTTTAATTGTTCGTATAGTATAATGTCAGCTCATACAGACTACTGATAGTGTACGAAATTAGGTTCATACAGGTTCGTACAAAATGAAACTTGAAATATTCAACTGCTCATACTATATAATGTCAGTTTGAACAGACGACTAACAGTGTATAAAATTAAGTTCGTATAGGGTCATACTAGGATGTTTTAAGATATTCGTACAGATGATCCACGATCGTACTGTATGATTTGAATTCATTTCACTTGTTATTTTCAATTTTTGAACGGTTTTTCTTGTGTTTCCTATATAAGAAGTCCTAAAAAATAATTTTCAAAACCTTTGCTATGAATTTCTCTTGAGAGTGACCATTGAGTGTGAGTGTTTGGGAGAGATTGTGAGAGTGAAGTGTGAGAGATCTAGTGGGGGAGTTGTGAGGAATTCATAAGGTTGCCCAAAGTGAGGATCTCATTATTTCCTTCTAATTTCTGCCCATCTCCTTTGGAGACTTTTGAGAGAAGTTTTTCATCAATATCGTGTCAAGGTTCTCTACCTTCACCAGGAGGGTAAAAAAGGATGTGGGTTCTCTGCCTTCACCAGGAGGGTGAAAAAGGATGACGGTTCTCTACCTTCACCAGGAGGGTGAAAAAGGACGTAGCAGTAAGCTGCCAGCACTTGGAGAGTGTAAAAGGCATCGATTCTCTGCCACATCGGGTTGATGGAAGAGAGTTTGTAAGGACTTCTCCACCTTCTTGTGGGAGCAAAAGGAGAGTCACTTTGATTTTTTGTAATACCTGGAGAATGAGTCTCTAGGGAGTAGATGTAAATCAAGTTTGGATCGAACCACTATAAAATTTGGTATTCTTCTGTTCACTTTACTTTTTCTACATTTTTTATTTTTCAGTAGTTTAAAGTTTCATGGTTAAAAAGTATTTTGTGATAATTATATCTAATCAACTGCATATTTTAAGGATCATTAATTAAGCTTTCTAGAAATGATTTTTGAAAATCCAAGAATTTTTTTTAAATTGCCAATTCACCCCCCTCTTGGTTAGTCTTGGGACAGTTCTATTAGGTCTAATAACCTACACGAACTTTTAGTTAGTTTTATAAGCATTATTTACTACTAATAAACTAACAACCTAAATATTTAAGTCATTGTAAGAGTTTGTATTCATGCAGTAAGAGATTTAAATAGGATTGTTTAACTTCATTAGTTCCTTCATATGTAATGTACAGTCTATCACAAATCATTTTTTAGTGGTAAAAGTAGGGACTCTCATATAATCCTCATATTCAAGTGCACAGAAAAAATAATTCAAACATTTAGCATTAAGTTGTGCAAGATCTCTATCCTCTTTGCTTCATTCATTAAAAGGTGTTTCAATATTAATACAACTAACAAATCTAAATGGTGTAGAATAACCTTCTTGTATCATATGTCACATTTGAAAATTAATTGATTATAAAAATATATACATGTGGATTTTCCAAAAATTAAATAGAATATTATGGAATAATGGTGGATGAGTTATCGAATAACTCTATGTGGTATTCCTATTTTTAAAATGTACCATTTGATCTTTTCTTAGTGGATTTTTAATCACTAATTCTGAGACCAGCTCTGATACTAATTGAAAGTTCAATTCAACTTGTTAGACCAGCTTGTACTGCCAAGGCACACCAAGAGGAAGGGTGAATTAGTGTTTTAAAATTTTCTTTAAAAAAAAAGAAAATTAAAAATGATGTTTAAACAAAAACATGAGAAAAAGCAAAAATCAAAAATAAGATGAAATTTTTGTATTTTTGATTGCATAGAAAAATATTTTTATTCTTTTTTATTTTTAGATTTTTACTTTTTTTTCTTTTAAAAAAAATTTAAATAGATGTTACGACTCAAGGTTACGAGTTTATGCTTTTGATGATAACAAATATTATGGCTCGTATATTTATGGCTCCTAGTATTCATTATATACTTGTTTGTGTGTATACTAATATTTCAGGAACACCATACATCAACCAATGAAGAATTAGAGTTCAAGATTAGGGTAGAATAGGTTATATTGCAAAGAGTTTGTAATATTCATTGATGTAATTTTTTATTTCTTGAGTCAAGTCCTGTAAAGGTGTTTGCAAGCTTGGTGAACATGCACACACACATTCAAAGGAGTGAGATCTAGTCAAAACCAGAAGTTTAATTTTTGAACTAATTGTACTAGACGATTTCTATCATTCAGGATGATCAGCTCTTTGAACTAATTGTACTGGATGATTTTTGTTATCCAGGATGATCCTTTATGATCTTGAAAAATAGCTGCTAATGATAATTTAGACAAGGATTTAAGATTCAAATTTTATTCTAATCATTCTAGACGATTGAAATCATCCTGGACGATCAATGTAAATCATGCCTAAATTGATCTTATGATTAAGGGACTAATTATGATTAAATTTTTCAATCATATCATCCTGAACAATATATATATCATACTAGATGATATGTTTAAATTTGTACTGATCGTCCTGGACTATCCTGAGATCGTCTAGGATTATCAGGTCAAATTCGACACATCATCCTGGACGATCTTGCGATCATACTGGATAATTCTTGGTGGGTGAATTGAGTTTTTAAGGTTTTCTGAAGCCCTCTATTTAAGCTCATCATACTGGATAATCTTGAAATCATTCTGGATGATCTTTGCTGTCAGAGTTGAGTTTCTAAGATTTTTGGATCCCTCTATTTAAGCTTTCTCAAGGCACTTGGTAAGTGTCTTTGGCAACCATTGAGGCTTCATTTTTATGGAGAAATTTTGAAGAGAGAGCCTTGAAAGGGAGAGAAGAAAGGGTGGAGTTTGAGAGAAGGAGAAGATCCTTGGAGGGCATTTCCCCACCAGCTTTCGGGCAAACTGGAGCAGTTTGAGAATTTAAGTAGAGGAATAAAGAGAAGGAATCGTCTTCATCAAGATCAGAAGTTTGATCATCAGAGGGATCCCAGATGGGGGCGTCATCATCCGAGTAAGCCATATAGAGGTGCTCAATATTTTCGTCATCAGATAAGGAGGGTGAAAAGGATTCCAGGTTCTCGCCTCACCAGGAGGGTGAAAAGGATTTCAGGGTCTCTACCACATCGAGGGAGGTGAAAGAGATTTTGTAAGGGCTTCTCTGTCTAGCTATAGGGATAAAGGAGAGTCACTAAAGGTTTAGTGCAATACCTGGAATGGGAGGTTCTGAGGAGTGGACGTAGGGCAGGTTGGACCGAACCACTATAAATTTGGTGTGTTCTTTCTTTTTATTATTTTCACATTTTAATTTTCTGCACTTTATTTTTACTGTGATTAACTGCTTGGGTGAAATCTTTGATTTATCTTTTTATTATTGATTTAATTTATTTTCATTGAAAAATAGAAAAATATTTTTTCTTTTTGTTTAAAGAGATTTTTAAATATCCAATTCATCCCCCCTGTTGGTTAGCCTCGGGACTAGTTCTATAGGGTTTAATACCCCTCATGAACTTTCAAGTGGTATTAGAGCGTGATTGATAAATTAAGTTTTAAAAAACTTTTGAAAAAAATCCATGGCTAATTTTAAAAATCGTAATATTGCGAAAGAATATTCAATCACCCGACCACCTTTATTTGAAATCATTTCTTTTGATTTTTGAAAAATTTGCATGTCAACTTTCTTGACATCAATATATTATCGAATGTGGCATATGATTTAAACTAGTTATTCGTTACCGTCATGTGTTTTAGATGGAATTAAAATTGATATTTCTTTTAATGAATGGAGTAGAGTAGAACAAATCAATGCTCAATTGAATGCTAAATATTTGAACTATTTTTTTATGCTTTGAATTCTGAGGATTATATGTTAGTATCCACATGCACTACTCGTAAGAAAATTTGGGATAAACTATGCACTATTTATGAAGGTACTAGTGAAGTTAAGCAATCTAAGATAAATATTCTAATACATGATTATAAACTTATTTGCATGAAATCTTATAAGATAATTTTAGATATGTATACTAGATTTACTCAAATTGTGACATCATTACATGCTTTAGATAAAGAATTTTTAAACTTTGAAAAGGTCAATAAAATTCTTTGTTGTCTATTTGATAAGTTTGATGCCAAAGTTGTTGCTATTTGTGAATAACAAATTTGAATGAATATTCTATTGATAATCTGATTGGCTCACTCATTGCCTACGAGCAAACTATGAGTCAAAGACTTGTGGATGTAGGAAAAATGATAGTGTTAAATGCTGAAGACATGGATGAAAGTGGCTTAGCAGATGATGAAAGTAAAGAATTAACATCAGTAACGAGTAAATTGGAAAGTCTACTAAAGCACAAGCATAAGCATCAACAAAAGTGAAATAAAGGTAAAAATGGTAAGAATGCTAAGATTTTCTCTGACATTATTTGCTTTGGATGTAGAAAATCTGGACATATGATAAATGAATGTCCGAACTTAACAACTCTTCATGCAAAGGAAAAGGGTAAAAATAAGCAAATTACAAAAAGGGCAAATGATAAAAAGCAAAAAATCTCTTGGGCAGACCTAACTTCTGAATCATCAGATCAGGAACAAGATGATGTTTAAAGCCTTATTTGTGTGTTTATTTATCTTTGTGTGCGTGTATATTTTTATTCGTTACGTTTATATTTATTTTCTGTGTTTTCTTTATGTTTAATTTTTCTTTTTATTTTATGATTTTCTTTTAAATTTTAAATTAGTTTCTATATTATTTATGTAGTTTCTCTAATCAACACACACATAACACATTTTATTTCATATACGCTTTGGAAAATCAAATCATTTTTCAAAGATCTTTTTTTCTAAAAATAAAAAATTTACCTTCTATTTTCTTGAAATTTTATGTAAGTTGTGGTTGACTTCTCTAAAATTAGTCAAAAGAAGGAAACTCATGATTTTATCTCTCTATCTCATTTCTTTAATGGGGCTGTTTCATTTTTTATTCAAAATCTTCATCAAATTATAAATTGGATTTTGAAATTGAACTTTTTTCATCTCCCTACATTTTCTCTATCTCATAGGGGTCTTTTACAAGTTATTAAATCCACTTCATTATTTTCTTAATCAAGCTATTCATTTTTGTCACTAGATTAGGTTTTCTTTAGTCTTTAAAATTACAAAAAGGAAGCATATTTGTAAAAAGAAAAGAGGCACAAAATGAGCCCAAAGCTAAAAAGATGCACAATGTCGCCAAAATAAAAAGATACACAAAGTGTATTAAAAATTAAAAGATGTGCAAAGTGTGCCAAAAATTAATAAAGAGGCAAAAAATGAGCTCACAATGAGTTAGCTTATATTTCTTGTACTTCTTAAATCTTAAATAAAAACCCTTATATCTATTAATAGTTTTGATACTTGATTTTGAAAATTATGACTTTTGACTCACCTTTTTTGCATTAATCTTCTATTAGATATATTTCATGAAAGGAGTTTTAAAAAGATTTATTTCCTTTTCTAATTTGTTCTTTAATTAAGATATTTATTTTAAAATGTTTTTTAGCCCTTAAGGAACCTAAGCTTGGATTAATAATTTCTGAATCTCTAACCTTTCTAAGATTATTCATGGTCAATACACACCTTACTATATTTTTGAATAAAATCAAGAGGTAACTTTCTCATTCCAAGAAAATTTTGAAATTTCAAACTGATTCTTTTAAAAATATCTTCTTCACCAGATTAGGAAACGTTTGATCTTTTAGTCTATTTTTACTATTTTATTTTTCTGTGCTCCCCTTCTTTTTGATAATATCAAAGGGGGAGAACGTACTGTTGTATTTGAACGTACTAATATTTTTGTGTTGTATTTATTTAGTTTATCTTTTTTGGTTTGTTTTATTTATTTTGTTTTAAAAGAAATGAAAATTATATTTTCCCCTCTTTTTTAAAGTTTTTATCTTAGTGGGGGGGAGACTAGGAGAAAATACTTTTAGTTTGTAAATTCAACTAGTAATATTCACCATCATAAAAAAGGGAGAGATTATTGCAACTCGAGCTCACGAGTTTATGCTTTTGATGATAACAAACATTATGGCTCTTATATTTATCTCATAATATTTTTATTTTATACTTATTTATGTGTATACTAAAATTTTAGGAATACCATGCACCATCCAACGAAGAATTAGAGCTCAAGATTAGGGTATAATAGGTTATGCTGCAAAGAGTCTCATTGATGTAATTTTTGATTTTCTGAGTCAAGTCCTATAAAGATGTTTGCTAGCTTGGTGACCATGCACACACACTCAAGGGAGTGAGATCTAGTCAAAACTAGAAGTTTAATTTTTAAACTAATTATACTGGATGATTTCTATCATCCAGGACGATTAGCTCTTTGAACTAATCAAACTAGATGATTTTTATCATCCAGGATGATCCTTTATGATCTTAAAAAATAGCCGCTAATGATAATTTAGGCAAGAATTTAAGATTCAAATTTTCTTCTAATCATCCTAGATGATCAAAATCATCTTAGATGATCAATGCAAATCATGCCTAAATTGATCTTATAATTAAGGGACTAATTATGGTTAAATTATTCAATCAGATCTTCTTGGATGATCTGTATATTGTCCTTGATGATCTGTATATCATGTTGGATGATCTGTTTAAATTTGTACTCATCATCCTAGACTATCCTGAGATCGTCCAAGACTATCAGGTCAAATTCTAGACATTATCCTAGACGATCCTGTGATTGTAGTGGATGATTCTTGGCAGCTAAATTGAGTTTTTAGGATTTTTTGAAGCCCTCTATTTAAGCACATCATACTGGACAATCCTGTGATCGTCTTGGATAATCTTTACTGCCAGAATTGAGTTTCTAGAATTTTTGGAGCCCTCTATTTAAGATTTCTAAAGGCACTTGGCAAGTGTCTTTGGCAGCCATTAAGGCTTCAGTTTTTTGGAGAAAACTTGAAGAGCGAGCCTTGAAAGGGAGAGAGGAAAGAGTGGAATTTGAGAGAGGGAGAAGATCCTTGGAAGGGGTTTCAAGGGAGTGTGGAGGGGATTTCACACGGTTGCTCTGGCAAACTTGCACCTTAGTACCATCAGATTTATGGTTTATCTTGAGGGAAGTTTTGGGAAGAAGAAGATCTCTTTGGTGTTAAAGGACCAAGTTCTCTTCCTTCACTAGGAGGGTGAAAAAGGAATCCAGGTTCTCTGCCTCACCAGGAGGGTGAAAAAGATTTCAGGTTCTCTATCACATCGGGGGTGGTGAAAGAGATTTTTAAGGGCTTCTCCGCCTAGCTATGGGGGCTAAAGGAGAGTCACTAAAGGTTTAGTGTAATACCTGGAATTGGAGGTTCTGGGGAGTGGACGTAGGTCAAGTTGGACAGAACTGTTTTAAATATGGTGTGTTCTTTCCTTTTTATTATTTTTGCATTTTAATTTTTTGCACTTTATTTTTACTGCGATTAACTACTTGGGTGAAATCTTTGATTTATCTTTTTATTTTTGATTTAGTTCATTTCTGCTGCAAGATAGAAAAAGATTTTTCTTTTTGTTTAAAGAAGTTTTTAAATATCCAATTCACCTCTCCTCTTGGTTAGCCTCGGGATTAGTTCTATAGGATTTAACACCCCTCACGAACTTTCAATAGAAAATAATCTCAATATTCTCAACTCAAATTTACATGAAAGTAAATGTGCGAGAAATAAAAATGTAAAAATAAAAGCTTAAAATAAAGGAGTGAGCACACCAAAAATTTTATAGTAATTTAGTAAAACCTTAACCTATGTCCACTCCCTAGAGTCTTCCTCTTTGATTATTGCACTAAACCTTTAGTGAGTCTCCTTTAGCTCCCACAGCAAGGTAGAGAAGCCCTTATAAACTCACTTCCACCTTTCCACGATGCAGCTGTACTGAACCTGAATCCTTTCCACCCTCCTAGTGAGGCAGATAACCTAGACTCCTTTTCACCCTCCTAGTGAGGTAGAGAATCTGGAATCCTTTCCACCCTCTTGGTGAGGTAGAGAACCTAAATTCATTTTCACCCTCATGTTGAGGCAGAGAACATAGAATCCTTTCCACCCTCCTGGTGAGCTAGAGATCCTAGACTCGTTCTGATCCTCCTAGTGAGGCAAAGAATATGAAATCCTTTCTACCTTCCTGGTAAGGCAAAGAACCTAGATTTTTAGCCTCAAAGACTTTCTCTCCAAAGCCACCAAAAATAATAATAAAGATACTTGGAGGATCCAAGGCAGAAGCTTGCTTAGAGCAACCACATGAACCCCTCATACTACTTCTCCCTATCACACAACTTCTTCTTCTCCCTTTCAAAGCTCTAAGACCTCTCAAAGGACTCTAATAAAACTCTCTAAATAGCCAAGGATTTTTCAAAGTTCAATAAGAGTGTTTTTATATGAGGTCTTCAAAAAATCCTAAAATTTCAATTTTTCCATTTCTATTTGTATAATATGATCTAGACTCATACAATATGATTAGGTCAAAAACTTATTTCATCCAATACGGCATAAATAGTCATAATATGATCTCTTCAAACTTTACAAATTAATCGTACATTATGATTATCAGATCGTATGGTACTATTAGTTCATTCATCTTAAAATCATAAAGGATGAACTCCAGGATGATTGAAAATTATCTTTGCCAATCATCTAGATGATCTACATCATATAGTATGATTAGTTTAAAAATTAAGGTTTCATTTAAGATGATCCCAAGGATGACTATTATTCATCTCTACCAATCATTCAGTATGATTTACATCATAATGTATGATCTGCTATATTTATTAAACCTTAATTTTATTGACTAATTACAGGGATTAATTTAAGTAACCTTTTAAATATTATATTGTATGAATGGTTTGGTATAGTACAATCTATTCAAAATTCAAATATTAAAATAATTACGTAAATCTTATAGGTGGTTAGGGTTTTTGAATTAAACTGATCGTCCTGTATAATCTGGTTTGAATAGTTCAATTAGTTCAAAAACCTTAATTATTCAATAAGCCATTTTAATTGATATTCTAAATAACTGTTTATACAGTATGATCTAATTCATATAGTATGATTAATTTAAAATTTTGAAATTCATTTTCTCACTCCTTATGTGTGTACTGCATCTTTAGGTTAGCATACACCTTTACATGACTTGACTCAAAAAATATAAAAATAAAGAAAAAAATATAGACTCTTGCAAAGCATTATCCTATTCTACCTAGACTTTAGCCTTAAATCTTTCATTGCATGGTGTGTGATGTACCTAAAATATTAGTACACGCATAAGAAAATATGAACTACAAATACTAGGAGAAATAAAGAGACAATCAATGATATTGTTATCATCAAAATCATAAGTTCTAGATTTTGGATTGCAATACATGTGATATCTGAGAAAATATGTATTTGATTCTGAGAACTGAGCATCTACATATAAGGTTAAGGTACTTCAAAATCTAAGCAACAAAGAAGAACCAAAATAGATTCTGGCATATGATATTAAAATATTAAGGAATAAATATACCTCAATGGTTAAGATGTAGTGGAAGCATAGAACATAAAGAGAAGCCACTTGGAAAGAGTCTAAAATGAGATAATTATACCCTAAATTATTTCACTTTTTTAGTTTTGAAATGTCTAGGATGACTTTATGTTGAGGAGGGGAGGATTGTAATACCCAGTGAAGTAGGGTGTACTTGTATTTGTTATGACCCAGTCTAGTAAGGGCAACATAGTAAAATTTTTATATTAACACCTCTTGCATACACTACAAGAAAATTACCAATTGTCGACGGCTTATTCTAGCGGTTATAATAAATTTTTCAGTGGTTATGAACATTACCGATGATTTTTTGATGGTTTATTAACCTCCAGTATAAGCCGCATAAAAAATAATTTGTGGCGGTCAATTTTCGGTGGCTTAATTTACCAGCGGCTTTCCGGCGGCCAATACAACCGATAATTTTTTGCGGTTATAGTGCCGGCGACCGCCAATTAATTACCGGCGGCCAATACAGCCGGTAATTTCTCACGGAGGTAGTCAAACGTGACTATGGGTGCAAGCGTCTGGAGGAAAATGATACGCGAGCAAATGAGGAGGAGGGCTCAGTTTGGCCAATATTAGGTCAATTTTCGGCGGTCCTCCGACGGTCTAAATCACCGAAACAAAAATACTTAACACAGGTAGTCGGGTCACCAGTAAAGGCGTCGTAAAAATAGAAAGCCGGCGGCCTACTCGTGGGTTATTATATCACCAATATTTCTGATGGTGTATTATAAAACACTGTCAAGTAAGCCACTGGTTAATACCGGCGGGCAAGTACGGCGATAATTTTGACCGCCAGAATGATCGCCGGAAATTATTGATTTTCCTGTAGTGATATATGTGTGAGTGTTTTAATCTGGTTGTTTGAATTTATTTTCAAGGTGTGGGGGTGGTGTTGTTGTGATAATGAGTTATCAGATTTTATATTCGAGGCTTATACGAAAGTGCTGCTCCTTGCACTGCCATGGTGCAATGTAAAATTCTTCTAAATATATCAAAAATCCACTCTATTTTTTTTTTAAGTTTAAAACACCATAAGCTATGTTTGAGAGAGAGGAAAGGAGAAAACCTAGTGAGTGAAAGTTTGTTTTTGGCGAATTTGATCAATTCTACTATCAGTCAAGTTATAAAAGTTATCCATATTGTGAATCTGGTTTCAAGGACTACGATTTTTATGATAGCAAATGATTCTGTTTCTTGTTGACTATCTAATTATTCAGGTTCGAAGGATCTATTGCAAGTTCAAGTCAACCCAAGATCGAATCCGACTATGTTGTAACTCAAGTCAAATGTACTATTTTTTTATTTTTATTGAATCATTATAATGTATGTATCCCCAAGCTAAGTAACCTTGCACACACACACTCAGGGGGAGAGTTTTACAGAATTAGAGTTTCTGTCCATATTTTTTGTTTCGATCGTCCTAGATGATATGCTCATCGTCCTGGACGATCCTGTAAAAACAGAAACCCTAATTAGGGAGACCAAAGTTAAGTTGGTCTGATTAAGCTGATCGTCCTGGATGATCCTTGAATCGTACGGGACGATAGGCTCAAATTAAAAATTCTCAGCCGCCAGATCAAGTTAGGCAAGTTCTTATTTTTAGATATTTGGTCTGATCGTCCCGGACGATACGTGTATCATCCTGGATGATCCAGTACAAGCATGCCTAAATTAGTCTGGTAATTAACGAAAGCAATTAATACTTGATTGATATGATCATATCGTCCAGGACAATCGCAGGATCGTCCCGGACGATCATGATCGTCTAATGCATTTCAGCTGTACGACCCGAACTGTGTTCAGGACGATTTGGGCACTTTTTGAACTAATCGTACAGGATGATAACCGTATCATCCTGGACGATCAAGTCATTTTTTGGTCGTCCAGCACAAGTTTCTCTGGACGACCCGAACTGTCTTCTGGATGATATTCCTCGATTTACACTAATCATCCCAGACGATCACAGAATCGTATGGGACGATATGAATAACTTTTTCCACTGATCGTCCAGAAGAGCCAGATCGTCCAGGCTAAAATAGCTAATTTTGAACTGATTGTACAGGACGATCTTGGCCGACCAGTTGAGATTTAGGGCAAATTTTGAGCCCTCCTATAAAAAATATATTTCTTCCAACAAGAAAAATCTTTTGCCACTTTCCTGTCTAGAGAAACCCTAGAGAGAGAGAGTTTAGGAGAGAGAGAGAGGATCTAGTGAGGGGGAGTTTGTGAGGGATTCACAAAGGTTGCTTCAAGCACGGATCAGAGTCATCTTCTCCGTTCTTCGTCTCTTGTCTTTATGGGTGTTCTTGGAAGGATCGTCGCAAGAAGATCCGGGTTCTCTGCCCGCTTCATGTGGAAGCAAAAGGAGTTCGGGTTCTCTGCCTGCTTCAGGTGGAAACAAAAGGAGTCCAAGTTCTCTGCCCGCTTCAGGAGGAAGCAAAAGGAGTTCAGGTTCTCTACCTCACCGGGTGGTGGAAAGGAGGTTTTTGTACAGGCTTCTCCGCCTTGCTGAGGGAGCTAAAGGAGAGTCACATTCTATTTAGTGCAATACCCAGAGGGGAGGCTCCGGGGAGTGGACGTAGGTCAAGTTGACCGAACCACTATAAAATCTGGTTTGCTTTTTTTGATTACATTTTGCACTTTAATTTACTGATATTAACTGCTTGGGTGAATATCTGTGGTTGATCTTTTCATACTTGTTTACTTATTTCCGCTGCAAAGTATCAAAAAGATTTCTGTGTTGCTCGTAAATTTTTAAATAACCAATTCACCCCTCCTCTTGGTTAGCCTCGGGACTAGTTCATTAGGGCTGAACATCCCTATCAAACTTTCAAGTGGTATCAGAGCGGGATTCAAAATTTCTGTTTAAAAACTTTTGAATTTGATCCAATGGCTAACTGTAACAATCGTAATACTGCTGAAGGTTATTCTATTATAAGACCACCATTGTTTGATAATATTCCTTTTAATTTTTGGAAAACACGTATGTCTACTTTTCTTCAATCAATCGATTATCGTATGTGGATGTTAGTTAAAGATGGTTATGAAGCACCACATAGACTTGTTAACAGTATTAAAATTGAACTCCCGTTTGCAGATTGGACTTTTGATGATCATGATTTAGCACAGTTAAATGCAAAATATTTGAACTGTTTCTTTTGTGCTTTAAAATCTGAAGACTATATGCATGTTTCTACTTGTACAACGGGTAAAGAAATCTGGGATAGATTATGTATAACATATGAAGGTACAACTGAAGTCAAACAGTCTAGGTTAAACATCTTGTTACATGATTATGAACTTTTTCGCATGAAACCTAGTGAGACGATTTAAGAAATGTACACAAGATTCACTCAAATCGTTACCTCTTTGCATGCTCTAGGAAGAGAACTAACTAACTACAAAAGAGTGAACAAAATTCTTAGATGTTTGCCTTCTTCATACGATGCTAAGATTACTGCGATCACGGAATCTAAAGATTTAAATACTTACTCCATTGACAGCTTACTTGGATCACTCATTGCTTACGAGCAAGGGGTGAACCAAAGATAACTTGATGCAGGTGAACGAAAGAAGGAGAAGACAATGGCGCTAAAGGCCAATGATTCAGATGCTAGCACTTCCGGGTCTAATAGTGATGATGTTGTCTTAATCACAAGGCAATTCAAGAGCTTTCTAAGGAAGAAGAATAAGAATTTTTAAAAGTGGAACAAAGGTAAGACCAGTAGAAACTTTAAAGGTTCATCTGAATCTGTTTGTTTTAAATGTAGGAAGCCTGGACACATAAAGGCTGATTGTCCTACACTTAAAGCTCACCCAAATAAGGAGAAGGGTGAGGAGAAGCACAAGTTTAGGAAGGACAAGAAGCAGATTCAGAAGGCGTTCTGGGCAGATTCTGTATCCGACTCTTCTGAGATTGAAGCTGAAGAGGAGGAAACAAATTTATGTCTGATGGCTGATGATCACCCTGGTCAGTCTGACCAGGAAGAGGTATGTGAGCTTACTAACGATCAGTTATTTGAAATATCTGAAAAAATTCATGCATCATATAGGAAGCTTAAGAAAACCCATGCTAGCTTGAAATTGGATTATTTGACTTTGTAAAAAGAGCATGATGTTTTGATTAAGGATCATTCCACTGTTGATTGCAATCATATGTCTTTACTTGATGAGTTTGATGAATTGAACAAAAAATATTCTGATTTAGTTACTGAGCATGATTCTTTAAAAACTACGCATGCTGATTTAGAAAAAGCTTTTAAAGAATTAGACAATCTGGCCTGTGAAGTGGAGAGTAGCAATGGGACTTTAAAATTTGAAATTACAAGTTTGAACAAAGAGAATGAATTTCTGAAAGTGAAAATCAGTGCTTTTGAAAAATATGAAATACCTCCTACTTTTGCACAGTTTTATGCACCTCCACCTTTTGTAGAATCTAGTTCAAAATCATCAAAGCATGTTTCATATAAACTTAGGAATAGGCATTAGTTAATCCTTTTCCTGGTATTAGATGTTTTTTATGTGGCATGTTAGGACACATTGCTCACACCTGCACTGTTCACCGTAATACACATTGGGTGTGGAGGCCCAAATTGCCTGTTTCACAGCACAGCACATATGCATTGCATTCTTCTTTCATAAGAAGGAACCCAAACCTGTATGGGTTCCTAAAACTAACGTTTGATGATTTTGTAGGTGTGCTCTCACACAAGACCTCGTGAGAGCATGTGGTATATGGACAGCGGATGTTCTAGACACATGATTGGAGATGTAAATCAGTTCATTTCACTGGAGGCCAGGGCTGGAGGCAAGGTTACACTTGGAGATAACATCACCAGGAGGGTGGTAGGTTCAGGTATAATTGGTGATTCAAAGAATTTTATGATTGACAATATTTTGCTGGTAGATGGACTGAAATACAACTTACTAAGCATCAGTCAACTCTGTGACAAAGGATACAGCATCAAATACCTGCACACTGGCTGTATTTTAAGCTTAAATGATAAAGTTATTTTACAGGGACAAAGGATCAACAATGTCTACAAGATGGATGTAAGTTACATTAAAGCTGAAAATTCAATTTGCTTAAAAACTACTGCTGATGAGTCTTGGTTGTGGCATAGGAGATTGTGTCATGCCAGTATAAAAACCCTTAGGAGAGTCACCCAAAAGGACTTAGTTAGAGGTGTGCCCAAGCTTAAGTTCACTAAGGATCACCTGTGTGATGCCTGTCAGTTAGGGAAGTAAGTCCCGTCCTCCTTTCACTCTGTTAAGGACATTAGCACCTCTAGACCTTTAGAAGTTCTTCACATGGACCTTTTTGGACCCATTAGCACTGCCAGCTTAGGGGGGAGAGTCTATGGGTTTGTGATTGTAGATGACTACTCAAGGTTCACTTGGATTAAATTTTTGTCACATAAATCTGAGTCGTTTGATGAGTTTTGGATTCAGAAGAAGTTAGGATGTGAGATTATTACCATCCATAGTGATCACGGAGGGGAGTTTGAAAATGAAAGATTTAGAGTTTTCTGTGAGGAGCAAGGGATTAGTCACAATTTTTCAGCTCCTAGGACCCATCAACAGAACGGGGTAGCTGAAAGGAAGAATAGGACCTTAGTGGAAGCAGCTAGAGCCATGCTTGCTGAGTATTCACTTCCTAAATACTTTTGGGCTGAAGCGGTGAACACTGCCTATTATGTGTTGAATAGGGTGAATGTGAGAGTCAATCTGAATAAGACACCTTATGAGATCATAAAGGGTAGAACTCCAAACCTGTCCCACCTCCATGTCTTTGGTTGTAAGGTTTTCATTCACAATAATGGGAAATCACCCTTAGAAAAGTTTGACCCCAAATCTGATGAAGGAGTGTTCTTAGGATATTCAAGTGTGGGGAAATCCTTTAGGGTGTTCAATAAGAGGACTTTGGTGGTGGAAGAAACGATCCATGTAGTGCTTGGTGAATCTGATCCTAAGGAGTCTAGATCTGAAGTAGAAGATGAAGAGATTGTTGAGGTTACCCAAGGGGTTGGAAATACAAATCTGGAGGAGAGGGTAGAACTTCAAACCACACTGCCTAGAGATTGGAGATATTCTTCGAGTCATCCTAAAGAACTGATCTTAGGAGACCCTTTTGAAGGTGTTAGGACTAGGCATGGACTTAGGAAGGAAGTAAACCACTCTGCCTTTATCTCAATGACTGAAACCATCAACATCAATCAAGCCCTTTCTGATGAGTTTTGGATCTTAGCTATACAGGAAGAATTGAATCAATTTGTAAAGAATGATGTTTGGGAGTTAGTAGAAAGACCTAGAAATCAAAGTATTATGGGAACCAAGTGGGTCTTTAAGAATAAGATGAATGATTCTGGTGTGGTGGCTAGGAATAAGGCAAGATTGGTGGCTAAGGGGTATAATCAGATTGAAGGGATTGATTTTGAGGAGACCTTTGCCCTGTAGCTAGATTAGAAGCCATTAGAGTGCTACTAGCCTTTGCCTGTTGTAAGGGATTTAAGCTGTTTCAAATGGATGTCAAGAGTGCCTTTTTAAATGGGGTAATAAAAGAGGATATTTTTGTAGAACAACCCCTAGGTTTTGAGAGTTCCCAATATCCAAATCATATTTACAAATTAAAAAAGGCCTTGTATGGATTGAAACAGGCACCCAGAGCGTGGTACGAGAGGCTTAGCACATTCCTGTTAGAAAGGGAGTTTGTTAAGGGGAGCGTAGACACCACCCTTTTCCTTAGGAAAGTAGGAGATGATCTACTCATTATCCAAATTTATGTTGATGATATACTTTTTGGATCTTCTAATAAAGACATATGTGATGATTTTTCTAAAATAATGAGTAAGGAGTTTGAGATGAGTATGATGGGAGAGTTGTCCTATTTTTGGGGTTTAGCATAAGGCAATTAGATGATGGAACCTTCTTGAATCAATCAAAATATACTAAGGACATCTTGAAGAAATATGAAATGGACAAAGCTAAGCCAATCAATACTCCCATGAGTTCTAGTGTCCAGTTAGAGAAGGATCCAAATGGCAAATCTGTTGATCAAAAAAAGTTTAGGGGAATAATTGGATCACTACTTTACCTGACTGCTAGCCGACCTGATATCATATTTAGTGTTTATCTTTGTGCTAGGTTTCAAGCTGATCCTAAAGAGTCCCACCTGACTGCTGTTAAGAGAATTCTTAGATATCTTTTAGGGACCCCAAACCTAGGAATTTGGTACCCTAGGCACAGTACTTCTTTTGAGATTATTGGATATTCTGATTCTGATTTTGCCGGGTGTAGAGTTGATAGAAAGAGCACTTCTGGAACTTGTCAATTCATAGGACAATCGTTAGTCTCCTGGTCTAGTAGAAAGCAGAACTCAATTGCACTTTCCACTGCTGAAGCTGAGTACATTGCCTTAGGGAGTTATGTAGCCCAAGTCCTTTGGTTGAAGCAACAAGTCTTGGATTTAGGTTTACCTGTTGGCACAATTTCTGTTCTGTGTGATAATACTAGTGTCATCTGCATTTCTGAGAATCTTATCCAACATTCTAGAACCAAACACATTGACATAAGGCATCACTTTATTAGGGACCATGTTACAAAAAGGGACATCGAGCTACATCATGTGACAACTGAAAATCAGCTGGCTGACATATTTACTAAACCACTGGCCTTTGACTCATTCAGCATTTTAAGGACTAGACTTGTCCTGATTAACTTAAACGCTTGATTTTGATGAATTCTGATTTCTGATTTGACTGATTTAACTGATTTATTTCTATTAGTTAGTTATGTGATTTGATTATCTATTTTCTGTTTATTATTATTTTTACTGTTTTTTATTTTACTCATGTTGTTAGTTTTTATTTTGAATATTTATTCTGATTTGATTTACTACTTACTTTTTATTTACAATTTTTGATGTTAAAAAATTCGATCACTGCTCACTTGCTGATAAATTGAATCTCTTACTGTAAGTTTTTACCTTATTTTTGTTTGAAAGCTTGTAAGCAGTAATCGACTCCTTTGTATCTGTTAAAGGGAAGAAATATTGATAATTATTTCTCTTCCTCTAACTCCTTTGGTGGTGTATGATCTCTTTTGGATAAAAATCGTTTTCAAAATTAAAAAGTTAGTTTTTGAAATAGAGATTTATTTTATCCTCCTACAGTAATCTACCTCATATGAGTAGTATTTTCAAAGTTTGAATCAGTGTTAGGTTTTCTTAATCAAGTGATTATCATATGACTTATGGTTTTTGTTTTGTGAATTATCTTTCCTACTGTAGAGAATGTGTTTTTTGCTTTCTCTTATGTTTAGACGATATTTTCACAGCTGAGATTCTTTAACGATTATGAAAGGAAGCAAGCTTACAAAAGATGCGCAGTGCGCCAACCAAATTGAAAAAGAGGCATAAAATGAGCCCAAAACTGAAAAGATGTGAAAATGCCAAATACACAAAGTGTATCAAAAATCAAAAGATGCGCAGTGCGCCAAATAAATTGAAAAAGAGGCATAAAATGAGCCCAACCTAAGCTTTCTTCTCTTTCAGATCTTTAAATGTCTTAGAAAAATTCATGTGCTACTTAATATGTTCAAAAGCTTGAGATTGAAAATCATGATTTCTGATTTCTTATTTCGTAATACTATTTTATCAGTTATTTTTCTAGAACGAGGCTTGAAAGGATCTCTTTTCGAATCTAATTTATTCTTTTCTGAACTTGATTTTTTTTTTGAAAGGGATTTGAGCCTGTAGGGTGTACGAGGTCGGAGTTACGAAAGTCAATTTTTCCAAACTTTTTTAATTTCAGCGTTGTCTATTGTCTTCTTATTGGTTTTTTGAATTAAAAACTTAAGGAAAACTTCTATCTATTGGAGCAGATCGTTTAAATAAAAAAAATTTGTTGTGTTTTCTGTTTCAATCTTTTTCACTATTTTTTGTATTGTTGTGTTTTATGTCATTTTCTTTTGTCTTCCCTTTTTGATATGTCAAAAGGGGGAGGAGTTGTTATTTTTAGTTGTTATTGTTATATGAAGTATTTGGTTTTTGAATGGTTTTTGAAGTATCGTTTGTTCAATTACTATTTTTTTTGAAATTATTAACAAGTGTTTGCCATCATCAAAAAGGGGGAGATTGTTGCGAATCTGGTTTCAAGGACTACGATTTTGATGATAGCAAACGATTCTGTTTCTTGTTGACTATCTAAGTGTTCAGGTTCTAAGGATCAATTGCAAGTTCAAGTCAATCCAAGATCGAATCAGACTATGTTGTAACTCAAGTCAAATGTACTATTTTTTCATTTTTATTGAGTCATTGTAATGTATGTATCCCCAAGCTAACTAACCTTGCACACACACACTCAGGGGGAGAGTTTTAGAGAATTAGAGTTTCTATCCATATTTTTTATTTCGATCGTCCTGGACGATATGCTCATCGTTCTGGATGATCCTGTAAAAACAGAAACCCTAATTAGGGCAACCAAAGTTAAGTTGGTCTAATTAAGCTGATCGTCCTAGACGATCCTTGGATCGTATGGGACGATAGGCTCAAATAAAAAATTCTCAGCCGCAAAATCAAGTTAGGAAAGTTCTTATTTTTAGATATTTGGTCTGGTCGTCCCGGACGATACGTGTATCATCCTGGACGATCCAGTACAATCATGCCTAAATTAGTCTGGTAATTAAGGAAAGTAATTAATACTTGATTGATACGATTATATCATCCAGGATGATCGCAGGATCGTCCCGGACGATCATGATCGTCTAGTGCATTTCAGCTGTACGACCCGAACTGTGTTCAGGATGATTTGGGCACTTTTTGAACTAATCGTACAGGATGATAACTGTATCGTCCTGGACGATCAAGTCATTTTTTGGTCATCCAGAACAAGTTTCTCTGGACGACCCGAACTGTCTTCTGGACGATATTCCTCAATTTACACTAATCGTCCCGAACGATCGCAGAATCATACGGGACGATATGAACAACTTTTTCCACTGATCGTCCAGAAGAGCCAGATCGTCCATGCTGAAATAGCTGATTTTGAACTAATTGTACAGGACGATCTATAGATCGTCCTGGACGATCTTGGCCGACCAGTTGAGATATAGGGCAAATTTTGAGCCCTCCTATAAAAGATATTTTTCTCCCAACAAGAAAAATCTTTTGCCACTTTCCTGTCTAGAGAAACTCTAGAGAGAGAGAGAATCTAGTGAGGGGGAGTTTGTGAGGGATTCACAAAGGTTGCTCCAAGCACGGATCAGAGTCGTCTTCTCCGTTCTTCGTCTCTTGTCTTTGTGGGTGTTCTTGGAAGGATCGTCGCAAGAAGATCCGAGTTCTCTGCCCGCTTCAGGTGGAAGCTAAAGGAGTTCGGGTTCTCTGCCCTCTTCAGGTGGAAGCAAAAGGAGTCCGGGTTCTCTGCCCGCTTCAGGAGGAAGCAAAAGGAGTTCAGGTTCTCTGCCTCACCGGGTGGTGGAAAGGAGGTTTTTGTACAGGCTTCTCCGCCTTGCTGAGGGAGCTAAAGGAGTGTCACTTTCTGTTTAGTGCAATACCCGGAGGGGAGGCTCCGGGGAGTGGATGTAGGTCAAGTTGACCGAACCACTATAAAATCTGGTTTGCTTTTTCTAATTACGTTATGCACTTTACTTTACTAATATTAACTGCTTGGGTGAATATCTGTGGTTGATCTTTTCATACTTGTTTACTTATTTCTGCTGCAAAGTATCGAAAAGATTTCTGTGTTGCTCGTAAATTTTTAAATAACCAATTCACCCCCCCTCTTGGTTAGCCTCGGGACTACTTCATCAGGGCTTAACATCCCTATCGAACTTTCAATCCATATTGAGGTAGGTTATATTCCGCCTATTTTAGCATTAAAAAATATAAAAAATTAGGATTGTTTTTTTTATTTTATAATTTTATAGCATAAAAATGAGGTTAATTTCATACTGCTAAACTTTCACTATTTCACCTTCTTTATATTATAGATATGACTATTCTGCACATTTTAATATTTTTTAGAAAACTTTTTCCTGGTAAATTAAAAAGCAAGTTATTTTTATCCAATTAGAAAATAATTTTAATCCTTAAAAATAATGTTGTAGTATAATTAAAGCTTCAAAATGGTATTTTGAATAATCCCTTTAAATCTGTTGAAACTTTAAAATTATAAAATTTTGCCAATAAAGCATTACATGAACTTTTTAAATTAATTTATTATATTTCCCTTATAAATATGCAATGATATATATGCTAATTTATTTGAAATATGTGATTCTGTGAAGCTCTTATCATGAAGGAAGTTATGTTGTGTTGGATGGATAGGGAGTCATAAGGGTCTGAATTTTTAAAAATCTAATATGTGCTAGAAATTGGGAGTCATAAGGGCCTATTTTTTGATCTGCTAGAATAAGGCATCATAAGGGCCTAACTGACATCTATTTATGATGGGAGGTATATGGGCCTGAGATAAATCTATTATTTTTTGCTCTGATATATGGAGTACTTATTTATTTACTTTCTTTGGATTATTATTTAAAATTTTGATACGTGCAAGCATTATTCTATTCAGTATAGTGATTTTAACTATTTTTAAAATTCATTTAAAGGCATAATGAATTAATTATTAAAATTTTAGATCGATGGGTGTGACCTACTGAGCTATGTTGGCTCATTCCTATTCTACATTCTATTTTAAGTTAGAGAAAGGGGAAATAGTTGGTTGAGTAGTTGTAGTCCCAAGTTTTAATTTGTCTGAGTATGAATACGTATTTTTTTATTTATAATTTTATACATTCTTGGCTTTTTTATTAGTTGCCCTATTCTAGTCTATAGTCATATATTGTAGAGTGTAGTTATTGTATTGACATTTTGATGATAAATAAAAAGTATAAAAAGTTATGGATGAGTTTATTTTCCTACTCATTGGAAGTTAATAAGAAGCTCAGTAATCTGTTTAATTAAAGGAAATCTGAAAAGTCCCTAAAATTTTGATCTTAGGCTCAATTTGACACCATTCAACATGATATAACCTTTCATATCTCTAGGCCATATTGGGTTGGGTTGTGACATCTACCTTGAATGTTATTGTACTAGTAAGTTTAAGAAATTACATACATGGGCTTGTAGAATATTCAAAATTATTAATAAAATTGAATCTAATATCTATCATGTTAATTTTCCTTTAGATGTGCCAAGTTATTTTATTATTATTATTAAAGATATTTTTTTTATAAGAGGGAGTTAGTAAACCACCACCTACTCAGTCTAATTCTTTGGTAGTAGAGTGAACCTATTGAATCACTCATTTTTGGAAGTTGACTATATTAATACAAAGGAATTAAGAACCAATTTGCCCAATAACTGAGTACCAATAAGCCACCCCCTACTGACACATAGCTAACTTGCATGGATTTAGAGACTCTATGCTAATAATTGGTTAAAAACTACTTAGATTTTAACTTAATATAGTAAAGTTTATTTGATCTTCAGGGAGCTAATTCAACATAATGTGTGTATGAAGATAATCAAGCTAAAAGCCCAATTAGAAAGCTAAGGCAAAGGCCTAAGAAAAAGATCAATGAAAATGCCCAATTGTAATAGTCTAATAAAGAGTCCAATAAATAATACATAATTAATAATATTTAGAATATAACATATATTTTAATATTTAATATTTAATCTAGAGACTTATATAGCCATCCATGACATAGTTTAGTATACATGATGCATGAAAATAGTTGGTTGAAACTCTTCATCATTAATGGCCACTAAACCCCTCTTTCCCACCCTTTTTTCCCTCCATTTAACCCTCCAAAAATGGTTCCCTAAGAGTCTTGTAATACCTATAAATATGGGTGAGACAATTGTACTTTATTTTGTATATATATATATAAGTATTCTTCATTAACTTTGTTCTTGGTGGCTTCAAATGTGTGTCTTTACTTTGGTGAGATTAAATAGTAATATTTACTTCCTTCAAGTTATTCACTACTCCACTCTAATACTCTCTCGAAACCCTTAACACCTCTTCATCTTCTTTAGAAGAATAATTTACTACTAATAAACCAACAACCTAAATATTTAAGTCATTCTAAACACTTTTATATAACTCTCACCAAACTAAGGGACACTAGGGCCTTGCCTTCTTCCATGCAACTCAACATCCTCTTAAACTCCACCAAAATCAACCATTAATTCCATACAATAATTTTATATCCAAAGGTAACCCTTTACAATTATTTTTAGTTATTTATGCTATATAAAATCCACTCTCTAAAGTGATCTTTCAAATTATCCCAAATTAGACCAAAATGGACTAAACTTGGAATTACTACTAGCATACCCCTCTAAACCCTTTACCATTACACCGTTAACAAAAAAAACTTTATTTAAATATTAAACTAAAGATTCATAGTCCTTTATAGAAGTTAATCTTACCAAAAAGATTACCTATCACAATCACACAAACTTTTTATTTGTAGAGATAGTCATCACACTAGATTATAATGATTCACACTTTATCTTTTCAATTGACCAATTTCAAAGTATAAACTATCCTATTAGGATAATAGTCAATGAATTATAATCTTCATTTTGATACTTAAGCTAGGTAAATCAAAATAAAGGAATACTTCACTTATCAAGAGCATATCTTGGAGATGTCCTCGAGTGGAGATGTCCTCGAGTGGAGTTAACCATAAGGAGGCTATTTTCTTCACTTATCAATTTTTCTTTTCTTCATCTTTATCCCTACATTCTTTTTAAAATAAATTAATACTTTGAAAGAAAATGTTGAGTTGAATCTCTACTTGCACAAATAAGTCTCGCTTCATGAAAGTATTGGATACAACATGTTGTATCATATCTATTAAAAATTGTACTCTAATTTTTAATTATAAAATAATACATTTAACATTTTAAAATAATTTTCTAAGAGAAAAAATATAATAAAGTTATTATAGGCATGAATAAGAAATAATCATAAATAATATTGATGAAATAGTTATAAAAATAATAAAATTGTAAATGAAGTTGAGAATTATAATGCTACTTCTTCGATGTTATAAATAGGTGGAAAAAAGTCAAACCATTGCAACTCCTCTAAAACGAATTTATTAGTAATGATGATACTGATACCCATAAATTAAATGCAAATTCTTTGGTCGTGCATGAAGATAATCTCTGGACTAACGCATTGATATTGACGTGCGGTTTAGCCTCGCCATTTTCTTGGCCTCGAAGGTCAGCCAGATCCTGACATGCATACAATTCCACACGTCATAAATTAGCAATCTCTCTCTCTCTCTCTCTCTCTCTCTCTCTCTCTCTCTCTCTCTCTTTCGAGATACTCATCATCGACCACCACGCAAAAATAGTAAAAAGAAAACAAATAAAAAAAGCTTGGCCATACGTCGAGCAAAGCACATTAGCAATGATCGTTTTCATTATTTTTAGGAGAAATTTTATGCATTTTCTTCCGTTTGGATTTAGTCAAAGAGTTTCGGGTCAATTTGGCTCTGTTAGACCATTAAGAACACAGAGAGAAGGCATCTTTGCTTAAGCTGGAAAACGTTTAAGTCCCTGCTGAATAGCACTTCTATTTGCCAACTCCAGCAAGTAAAGTAATTTGGACTGCCACAAGCAACACAAGGGTTGGTCCTCTTTGTTAACCCCAAGTGCGAGTGGCCTCATGTGAAAAATAAAATTGAAGATGAATTTGTTGCATCACACAATGTGAACAAGCATATCTTTTTAAACAGAAACTTTCGATGCATATAAAATATCAAATATGAGTCCATTGACTCGAGATACATTCTAAATAAATGAAAGGAGCCTATGGTAAGCCTAAATGGGATAAACTAGAGTGTCCTAAGTTGGTCCAAGTGGTCCTTAATCAATATGAGTCGATCATTATCCTCATATATATGGGCTATGATGTATCTAACAAAGACAATGGTGGTGGCAATCCTCTCACCAATTTCCCCTGCCCTCGCCCATGTAGATGAGAAGCACACTAATGAACTCAAGCGCTATAGGTTTTCTCTTATTTATTCATGATGAAGTCTAAAAATTTAGAGCTTAATTGATTCACAATTAAGTTAAAATAATATTCCTCTTTAGACAAGAAATTATCCTCTGATATTCTTTGTCACCATCATCGGGAAGTCTAGTAGCCACCTTCACAGAGTATAAATGATTGAATTATTATATGCTTTACTCCCCTCCTTCAACTTTAAGAGAAAATATCAAGCTTTTTCTAGAGCTTCTATGAAAATTTAAGGGCATTGAGGGCCTTGTATACTCACATATGCCTCGTTATTCAACATGTAATCGGTGGATCATGGTAGGTGAGTTCGTGCCTCATGGACCCACAAGAAAACTCACCCAAGGGTAACCGAGACCTGACTTGATAGGACAACAAAGGGGTGTCACCCCTCACAATGACAGTCAAGGGTTCTCATGGTCTACTCAATTTGTCACTTTCCCTCAAACAAGGAGTAGCTACCAAAAACCACTTGCTTTAATCTATAATCGAGAATTACCATCCATGCTCATCATCTCAAGTACAAGAAAACATCTATATATCCAAGAGGGTTCCATCACATCCATTACAACTAGCTAAACCCTGAGTCGACAATCCTTGCAACTCAAACTCACTCACCACCCATTCTTAGGTAGGCTGAGCCTCCAGCATGGGCTACCAATGACTTTGGGATGTCAACTAGTTACTGTCTTCTTAGCTCATTACTTGCCATCTAACTTGCCTATACCTACTTGCCCTTATGCACTCCGTATATGAAACTCGCATTGCAATAAACATCATTAGCAAAGTTTATTATCCACCAAAATAGCCAAGGCGTGACACCAAATTATGCACAAGTATTGAGATTAATTAATTAATATATTTTTTATTTCTTTATTAATGTAGCCCTTGGATCCCTACAAATAAGGGGTGAAGAAGAACATTTTAGATATTTGGCTTTTTAACTATAGAATACTTGAGCTAGCATATTACTTCCTCTTTCTCTATATTCTCATAAGGTTCACAGGTTATACCTCTTGAGCTCACTTGCTAGTATGATCATGTGTAAAATCTGGATAAATTTAGATCCAAACCCTCACATACCTATCTTCTAAGTTCGAGAAAAACATAAACATGAATAAAAATAACAACAAGGGGCAAACGAAAATTTTAAGAAGGTCAAAGATAGTCCTCTTAGAATTCTCTAATGAGCTCAAGAAAAACTCATGCATGACATATTGTTAAGTCAGTCATCTTGAATATTAAGAAGTATGTAATGAAACCCTAATATCTAAGTTATGTAATAAATAAAATCAAAATGACAAACTCTTTAGAAGACCAAGCGTCAAGAATCTTACTAATGTTTACAATAATAAATTAATGAGAATTGCTCAACTAAATAGATAAGAGATATGAACTAAGAGAAGATTAAAGAGTGAGTGAATGCTTAGAGCTTGAAAGTATACAAAGTCATGTATGGGACCAAGTTGATTCAATAAAAGTGGCTTTTATAGAACCATGAAGCCCATATATTATAAAAAAATTAAGTGGAGGAGTTACTTAAGTGATTTTGAAATTAATCTTATATACACTCTAACTAAATAAAGTCCTCATCAATCGAGACAGTAATATATGCTTAAATATTTTTGTTCAATAGGAATTAATAAATGACATATGTTCAAAAATATGTTTTCTAAGTGATTGGTTAGAAAATAAACATACTTCATAGTAGTTATATATATATATGAATTTACTCTAACAAAATCAATGCAAGTGGTTGGTATTTGTAATTGCAAGTGATTTCACAGGTTTCAAGCCAATTTGGCAAGCCAAATGTAGCTAATTGTCCCTACAAAAGATGGCCACTCAATTTGGCTCTAAATTAGCCTACCAAATCTAGTCGATCAAATACTTAAATGCATACTATTTTTTTTCAAGGGTAAAAAAAAATTCTAAGTCAAGATACTTTAAAGCAAATGTAATATGGACAACATAGAATAGAAACAAAAATATTTATAAGGTATAACTTTATTATTAACATCAGTTTTATAAGGTAGTTATGTAGTACATGAATTACAAGTAAAATAATAAGTGCCAAGAAGTGGAAGAAGCTCCTTGGTGCTAATAAATATGTTTCTTATTATTCTTAAAAGGAAATATTTTAGACATTACAAAAGGAGGGGGTAAATTGATTCAGTGCAAGCCATAATTATAAGGTATATTAAAGGAGGGTAATAAGTATAAATGGTTTAATTTAGACTAAATTGCAATATTACTCAATATGACTCAAATGATTGAATGTAGCTTGATGATGAAGTATCATGGTGGATATAGAATAATGTAAGTGAATTTGGTAGTTCCTAGGTAAATTATGAATTATGGATTGAAATAAGCTCTACTAGAGTGTTCATAGCATGTAATTATTCTAATTCACATAAGTATAACTCTAATTTTATCATGTGAGGATGAATTTTAATTTCTTTTCCATCCTTTCCTTGCATAAAAAACTTATAAAAAAATTAGTTTTAAACATAATATTATGATTTTTTTCTCTTCTTCAACTTCAACTTGATCATTTTAGTTTTCTTCATTCTGCAACTAGTCTTAAATCTTGAAGAGATTATGTATTCCATCATTTGAAACTAAGTAAATAAAGTTGTATAAAAAAGAAGAGGTTGTTAAAATTTGGGAGCTTGATCTAATTTTTTGATGATTATAAACAATATTAGTGTGATTGTTTACTTATTCCTGCTTTACATACATTACATATTTCTTTTATGTGTCACTAACCATTTTAGGTGCAACATACACCAAGCTGGATTAAAAAATTGGACTCAAGATAGTGTAGCAATAAGGTTTAAGTATGTTTATAATAATAGAGTCTACACTTTACTTTTCTTTTTAGTCAATTTTATGTATTAGTGTTTCTCAAGTAATCGATTAGGGAGTAAGGAAGAAGAGGGAGGGGGGTAGGCATTTAAAGGTATTTCACAAGTTGAAGCCCCCATTATTTAAAGGAGTTGTAGGACCACAAGTTGTTGAGGATTGAATGTTAAGGATAAAGAAGATCTTTGATAGCATATAGTGTTCATAGAATAAGAAAGTAACATTAGTTATATTCCTCTTTGAAGTAGAGGCTAAGAGATGGTGGGTTTGATAGTACAGAGAGAAATTTTAGGGGAAGAGTAAATTGAGATCACTTGGGATAAATTTACTACTGTATTTAGGATGTTATTTGTACCTCCTTCAGCTCGAAGACAAATGTAGGAAGTATTTAACAAGCTGGACCGAAGATATAAGACAATGATGTAGTATAAGATTTGAAAGTTCGTGAGGGGTGTTAAGCCCTTATGAACTAGTCCGGAGGCTAATCAAGAGGGAGGGTGAATTGGATATTTAAAAAACTTCTTTAACAAAAAGAAATATCTTGTAGTGGAAAAGAATTAAATCAATAATAAAAAGATCAATCACAGATTTCACCCAAGCAGTTAATCAAAGTAAAATAAAATGAGAAAAATAATTAGAAAGAACACACCAGATTTATAGTGGTTCGGTCCAACCTAACCTACGTCCACTTCCCAGAGGCACCCTCTGATTATTGCACTAAACCTTTAGTGACTCTCCTTTAGCCCCCACAATTAGGTGGAGAAGCCCTTATAAAATCACTTCCACCTTCCCCAGTGCGACGGAGTAGCCGGGTCCTTTGAAACCAACGAGATCTTCTTCTTCCCAAAACTTCTCTCAAGACGACCCTTAAATCTGATGGTACTTAGGTGCAAGCTTGTCGGAGCAACTGTGTAAACCCCCTCACACTCCCTCAAAAATCCCCCTTCCAAGGCTCTTCTCCCGTTCAAACTCCACCCTTTTCACTCTCCCTTTCAAGCTCTCTCTTTAAGTTTTCTCCAAAAGAAACGAAGTCTTAATGGATGCCAAAAACACTTATTAAGTGCCTTGAGAAAGCTTAAATAAAGAGCTCCAAAAACCTTTTCAAATCAGTTCTGGCGGCAAAGATCATTCAGGACGATCGCAGGATCATCCAGTATGATGTGCTTAAAAAGATGGCTCCAAAAAATCCTAAAAACTCAATTCTTCTGCCAAAGATCATCTAGGATGATGTGTAGAATTTGACCTGATAGTCCTAGACGATCTCAGGATAGTCCAGGACGGTCAGTACAAACTTTGAACAAATCATCCAATACGATATACAGATAGTCCGGGACGATCAGAATATCAAATTATGCATATTTGATTGAATAATTACAGGATTAATTTAGGCAACATTAGATCATCCAGTATAATATGGATCGTCCTGAATGATTAGAATAAAAATAGAAACTTAAAATCTTGCCTGAATTATTATGGCAGCTAGGGTTTTGAGATCGTATTGGATCGTCCATGATGATATTAATCGTCTAGGATGATTAGTTCAAAAATTAAACTTCTGATTTTGGCCAAATCTCACTCCCCCTGAGTGTGTTTATACATAGTCACAAGCAAGCATACACCTTTACAGGACTTGACTCAAGAAATCAAAAAATACATCAATGAATATTACAAATATCATCATATCATAACCTATTATATCCATTCTTGAGCCTTGAATCTTTATTGGATGGTGCATGCTGTTCCTGAAATGTTAGTATACATATAAATAAATATGCATTGTAAATACTAGAAGATATGAGTCATAATATTTGTTATCATCAAAATAAGAACTTGTGAGCTCGAGTCACAACAATCTCCCTCTTTTTGATGATGGCAAACATTAATGGTTGAATTTATAAATAAAAAGTATTTTCTCTTAATCTATCCCTCACTAAGAAAAGACTTTTACAAATAGGGAGAAACACAAAAATAATAATTTTTTTAATTTATTTATTTAAAAAAATGAACTACACAAATACAATACAAATAAAATAAACTTCACAAATACAACAGTACGTTCTCCCCCTTTGACATTATCAAAAAGAAGAGGAGTATAGAAAAATAAAAATAGAAAAAATAGACTAAAAGATCGAAAACGGTACATGATCTGGTGAAAAATTTTTGAAAAATTATTTTAAAATATCAAGAATTTTCTTGTAATGAGAAAGTTACATCTTGATTTTATTTAAAAACTTAGTAAGGCATATATTGACCACTCATAATCTAGAAAGATTAGAGATTCAGAAATTGTTGATCCAAGCTCAAGTTTTAAAAAGGGTAAGAAACTTTTTAAGACAATATCTAAATCAAGGAATAAATTAGATAAGAAAACAAAAATCTTTTCAACACACCTTTCATGAAATATATCTAATAGAAGATTAATGTAAAGTAATGAATCATAAATCATAATTTTTAAATTCAAGTAATGAATTTATCAAAAAAATATATGGGTTTTCTAAACTTTAGAGATTTACAAGAAGGGAAGCTAACTTATTGTGGGCTCATTTTATGCCTCTTTTCATTTTGGCACTCTTTGCGCATCTTTTAATTTTTGATACATTTTGTGTATCTTTTCATTTTGGCGCTATTGCGCATCTTTTTAGCTTTGGGCTCATTTTGTGCCTCTTTTAATTTTTGTAATTTGTCTCCTTTCTAAACCTTTAAAATCAACAAACCCTATTCTTATGATACAGACGAGCAACCTGATTAAGATAATCTTTGAAGTAGGTTCATTAAATTGCAAAAGATTCTTATGAGATAGATAAAATGTAGGGAGATGAAAAAATTCAATTTCAAAAACTAATTTATAATATGAAATAGATTTTGAATCAAAAGTGAAATAGTCTTATATAAATAAATAAGATAGAGAGACAAAATCATGAGTTTCCTTCCTTGACCTGATTTTAGGGAAATCAACCACAACTTACATAGAATTTTTAGAAAAATAGAAGGTAACTTTTCCATTTTTAGAAAATATGATCTTTGAAAAATAATTTTGATTTTCTAAAATGTAAATAAAATAAAAGGTGATATGTGTGTGCTGATCAGAGAAACTACATAAATAATAGAGAAACTAATTTAAAATTTTTAAAAGAAAAATAATAAAAAATAATAAGAAAAATAAAACATAAAAATAACACCTAAAATAAATAAAATCACAAAGAATAATAATAATAATAATAATAAAATAAAAATACAAGCACAAACACACAAGCAAAATATTAATTCACATCATCTCGCTCCTGGTCTAATGATACATAAGTTAGGTATGCCCAAGAGATATTTTGTTTTGTATTATTCGCCTTTATTACAATTTGCTTAACTTTACCTTTTTTTTTAGGAAGGTTTTTTAAGTTTGGGCACTGATTTTTTATATATCCAAGTTTCTTACATCCAAAGCAAATAATGTCAGAAGAGAACTTAACATTCTTACCATTTTTACCTTTGTTCCACTTTTGATGTTGATGCTTATACTTTAATAATCTTTTTCAATTTGGTTGTTATTGATGCTAACTCTTTACTTTCATTAGCTTCTGAGTCGCTTTCATCCATGTCTTTAACTTTCAGTACTATAATTTCACCTGCATCCAAAAGCTTTTGACTCAAATCTTGCTCGTAGGCAATGAGTGAGCCAATAAGATTATCAATAAAATATTCGTTTAACTTTTTTGATTCACAAATAACAATAACTTTAGCATCAAACTTATCAAGCAGCAATGTAGAATTTTATTGACCATTTCAAAGTTTGAAAATTCTTTACCTAAAGCATGTAATGATATCACAATTTATGTAAACATAGTATACATGTCTAAAATCATCTCATAAGATTTCACGCTAAAAAGTTCATAATCATGCATTAGAATATTCAACTTAGATTGCTTAACTTCACTAGTTCCTTCGTATATAATGCACAGTTTATCTCAAATTTCTTTGTCAGTAGTACATGTAGATATTATCATATAATCATCAAAATTTAAAGCACAGAAAAAATAATTCAAATATTTAGCATTCAATTGAGCATTAATCTGATCTACTCTACTCCATTCAGAAAAAAAAATATCAGTTTTGATTCCATCTATAATATGTGACAGTATAAAATAACCAATTTAAACTATATGTCACATTCGATAATCTATTGATTTCAAGAAAGTAGACATGTAAATTTTTTAAAAATTAAAAGTTATATTTTTAAATAAAGGTGGTCAGGTGATTGAATATCCGTCCGCAACATAACAATTTCCAAAATTAGTCATGGATCAAAATTCAAAAGTTTTTTAAAACTTGATTTTATGAATCCCTCTCTGATACACTTGAAAGTTTGTGAGGGGTGTTAAGCCCTTATGAACTAGTCCCGAGGCTAACGAAGAGGGGGGGGTGAATTGGATATTTAAAAAACTTCTTTAACAAAAAGAAATATCTTGCAGTGGAAATGAATTAAATCAATAATAAAAAGATCAATCACAGATTTCACCCAAGTAGTTAATCGCAGTAAAATAAAATACATAAAATAATTAAAAAGAACACATCAGATTTATCGTGGTTTGGTCCAACCTGACCTACATCCACTCCCCAAAGGCACCCTCCAAGTATTGCACTAAACCTTTAGTGACTCTCTTTTAACCCTCACAGCTAGGCGGAGAAGCCCTTACAAAATCACTTCCACCTTTTCCGGTGCGGCAAAGTAGCTGGGTCTTTTGACACCAAAGAGATCTTCTTCTTCCCAAAACTTCCCTCGAGATGACCCTTGAATCCGATGATACTTAGGTGCAAGCTTGCCAGAGCAACCGTGTGAACCCCCTCACACTCCCTCAAAAATCCCCCTTCCAAGGCTCTTCTCCCGTTCAAACTCCACCCTTTCCACTCTCCCTTTCAAGCTCTCTCTTTAAGTTTTCTCCAAAAGAAACGAAGCCTTAATGGATGCCAAAGATACTTATCAAGTGCCTTGAGAAAGCTTAAATAGAGAGCTCCAAAAACTCTTCCAAATCAGTTCTGGTGGAAAAGATCATCTAGGACGATTGCAAGATCATCCAGTATGATATGCTTAAAAAGACGGCTCCAAAAAATTCTAAAAACATAATTCTACCAACAAAGATCGTACAGGACGATCGCAGGATCATCTAGGATGATGTGCAGAATTTAACCTGATAGTCCTGGACGATCTCAAGATAGTCCAGGATGATCAGTACAAATTTTAAACAAATCATCCAGTACGATATATAAATCATCGAGGATAATTAGAATATCAAATTATGCATATTTAATTGAATAATCACAGGATTAATTTAGGCAACATTAGATCATCTAGTACAATATGGATCGTCCTAGATGATTAGAATAAAAATAGAAACTTAAAATCTTGCCTGAATTATTATGGCGGCTAGGGTTTTGAGATCGTATTGGATCGTCCAGGATGATATAAATCGTCCAGGACAATTAGTTCAAAAATTAAACTTCTAGTTTTGGCCAAATCTCACTCCCCCTAAGTGTGTGTGTACATGGTCACAAGCAAGCATACACCTTTACAAGACTTGACTCAAGAAATCAAAAAGTACATCAATGAATATTACAAATATCATCACATCATAACCTAATCTACCTATTCTTAAGCCTTGAATCTTTGTTAGATGGTGCATGTTGTTCCTGAAATATTAGTATACACATAAACAAATATGCATTGTAAATACTAAGAGATATGAGCCATAATATTTGTTATTATCAAAACAAGAACTCATGAGCACGAGTCGCAACAAGATTAAGTTTGCTACACCTACTAGGTATGTTTCTCACTTGATTCATACTACTGAAGAAAAGTACTACATATTTTTGTAAGGGTTGGAAGCTGAGACATCCACTAGTGCCTTTACGGATCCAAGAGTTTTTTTAAGTTGGTGGAACAAGCCATATTAATAGAGATTTATTTGGCATCACTAGCATCTAGAGATAAGGTTGGCTCCATATAATGCTAGCATGACATAAGGCAAGAGGGATAAAGATAGTGATAGTGATAAGAAAGTATCTATTGTGATTCAAGAGGATTTGGATTGAAAGTATCTACTGGCGACTATGGATAGTGTATTCATTATGATCGATGATATTCGGGTCTGTGCTACATATTTTCTAGGTGATGTGGATAGGAAGGGTACAAGGTAGCATACTACCCACAAAGAGGAAAGACTAATTTTGGTACAAGATAGTCTAGGCATACTAAGGGATAGAGGACTACAAATTTGAGAGCATACGATGAAAGATCAATGAATAGGGCTTATGATATAATTGTTAGTGATAGTCAAGGGAGTCTATTGCACCAATATTGACATCACCTACTCTAGTAATGCTACATGTGTATAACTTACAGTATCTGAAAGGCAAATAAAAACCTGAGAGTTATACTGGTAAGAAGTTTATTTTAAATGATTTCATGATATATCATATCATGCATATGTGAATGACATGTGATAGAATGAATTGCATGATTGTATGATAGAGAATGATTACTCATTGATGTGAATTCTTTGATGAGTTTTGATTTAATTTTTTTGATTTGATTTATGTTGATACAAATTTATTTTGTCTAATTTTGTATCGATTTTGTGCCTAAATCCTTAAGAAGAAATTTTGGGGATGACCTTTTATATATTGGTATCTCATTATCTTTTGCATTCTCTATAAGTGGGAGAAACTCAAAAAACCATTATTTTTGTTAAGTAGGATAAACCTTGCATCAGTAGTAGATAGTACTAGTTTGATTGCAATATAGCAGAACACTTTCTTATGGGATCGACACTCTCTCAATCATTTTGTTATTTGATCGACACATATAATTGTGTATCTAGTGGGCAATCTATATCAAAGAAAACCTAAGCATTAATTAACCCAAAGCATATTTGATTTCACACACGCATTCCGTTTACTTTAATTATGTAGTGATATAGAAAACAAACCTAACATGCATATTATATTTGTTATCAATCAAAGGTTTTTTATTGATTTTATAAAGCATATCCTTAATGAATAAGGCAAGTACCAAACATTGAATGCACATCATTAGTCTATAAAAGTGGAATAAGATAAATTATTTTGAAAGTGGTCTCTTAGATAGGAGTCATGCATTAAGTTTTAAGAAAATTACTCACTTATTATTGAATTTAAATTGCTTAAGTATTAAGATAAAAGATTTAACATCTTAAAACCCTAATTAGACACATAAAGGATAATTACAAGTGAAAAAAATATATGACATGATATAACAATATGATTAAATAAATAAATGAAAAAAGTATGCATTTCTATTGCACAATAAAATAAATAATCATATCAAATCATAATAAAAATTTGTAATATATAAACATGCACTTGCATTCCACAATACAGGCTTAGAAAGAAAAAGAAAGGTGATTGGCCTCTACTATAAATATAAGCCAGTTCTATGAGTTATTTATAGGGAAGTGACATATAGGGTCCTCAGATGGCCTCCATCAAGATCACCATTTGCAAGCAAGTGGTACCTTTGAGGTTTGATTAATGTTCATCCAATACCAATTTAAAAAAATGAATTGATGATGTCATTTCAAATACAACAAATGTTTTTTTTCTTCCAAATGCTTTCATAAGGTTTGATTAATGTTCATCCAATACCAATTTAAACAAATTGGTCATCATTCAATATCAATAAATGAGTCATTTTTTTTCATTTAATAAATATGTCATTCAACTACATAATATAATATTTATATCTAAATAATTATTTCATCTTTAAAAAAACTATTGAGCACAAAACTTGGGCACATCCATTCCTACCAATATATACTAGATAAAACGCACTACTCTTTAGAATAACATTGATGTGCATCAGATGAGCTAACGCTGAGTCATATCTGGCCTAAAATTTGTAGCCAAACTTTGTCTCTATGTACGCGAAGCTAAAGCGCTCCGTAGTTAGGTCTTCCAAATAAATAGCATTGATTGCATCTGCAGATAACGCATGAATTTCCTACGGGAATAAAGAAAGAATGCAAAAAGCCAAATTGATTTAGGTGGAAGGTGTCGACATGCTTCGCTGGGAAAGGGACCCCCACTTCTTTAGCTCTTATCCAAAGGTGAGGTCGAGACGTTAATGTTGGCAGCTAGAAATTTATTAAATAATAAATTCAGGGCCGCTGCCACCTTTCCGTGAGAGCATCGTTGCAGCAGAGAGTAATAACGCCAAAGACTCAGTAGCCTGGACGATTTTTTTTTTGTTTTTTCAAAGCTCTTTTCAGTCTTTTGAGCTTAATCTCATGAGAAAGTTATATGCTCTATAATATTTAAATTTTGAAAAATATATACATTATTTTATATTTAAAAAAATATTTATCCTAAAATTCATTTGGTATTAAATTACTTCTTTGTACTATTTGTAAACTGCATGTTGAAGTCATTTAAAAAAAAAATTTGAATTGATACAAATTTGGATTTCGGTTGGAATGAGATTCTTATTGTTTCTTAAATCAATTTTTTAGCATAAATTTTTTTTATTTGAAAGTTACTTTAAGAAGCAGTAAGAAAGCCGTCCCAAACGAAACCTAAATCAAATACTAATTCAAACGTGATTCAAACCCATTTAAATCAAATTTAAACCTAGGTCAATGAAGCTCACTATAAATTATGATTGTGATGTAGGATTATACAAAGGAAGTTCACTGGGGGCTCATGAATGGAGCCAGTGAAATCAATGGCTAGGTAATAAGATTAGCAAAGTTGGGGTTTGGTGAAGACTCGTGAATGTGAGCATTGAAATTGGGATTTGTTTGGGGCTCATGGGCAAAAATGATTTCATGATAGGAGACTTAGCAAAAGAACCAACAACATTTGAGAGAAGAAGATTTCTCAATAGGAGTTTGTTGGGGAAGACAATAGCGAGACTGATGATGTTTGAATGAAGATTCAAATAAAGTTTAAATTTGAACCAATTCAAAACAAAGTTGCTCACTGTATACTTCACTAATAATCCGCATATATAAAAAAGGAATAATTTTGTCTAAAATGAACTTTCGAGCATATTTCTCCAAAAAGATAGCGAATATATTTCTGTAATTTCAAGCATTACGAAGCATTCAAAATTAAATTTCTTAATCAAAATCTAATATTCTTTTAGTTCATATTTCTAACATTTTATATTATTTTGATCATAATCTAATTGGACGCAACTGTTGGGCTAGTTTAAGTTCAAATTTCATAAGCATAATTGTATTAAGGTTTCGATCGGTTTAATAAAAAAGGTCAGCTTCAAGATATCTTTGTTAGATTTAAGTCATTTTCACCTCAAACCCAATCCTTTAAGTTAGGTTAACATCATTGTTGACAGCTATGTGGCTCCAATTTAGTAAGCTCATAATTATGTTCAAAATTCACTTGAACATACTTAGTTTGAATCAACTCAAACTCTGTTACACTGAGGATATATTTGGGATAACTTTCAAGTTATTTTGCTTTTTAGACAATCACAATAATTTTATTTGGTTATTAATAATATTCTCTTACAACCAAAATAGTAAATTTATTTTCTCAACAACCAACTTTATAAAATGTTACAGCCTTCCCAAATAATGCTTTAAATTTAAATGCATCCATTAACTAATATTACATATACCTTGGAAAAAATTTTCAAATTCAAATATACATAAGAACTTAAAAACATAAGAAAAATCTAGTTTGCCATCAAATCTTTTATGTTGATAGCTTTTTAAAATTATTAAACCATTATTTTTATAAAATATATAATATAAATTTTAATTTATTATTAATTCTAATTATATTCCAATTTATGCTTGATATATCCTCAAAAATTAATCATGATCAGGCACAAATCTCAAGGCAAAATCAAGTTAAAATTTTCGAAAATAATTCCAGGATCATCTGAACTTTGATTTTAGCAAATTTATAGTCGAACTGAACGTCTCGAAATGACGAACCCAACGACACCAAATTCGACTTAATCCGAGCCCAAATGGATCCAAATCAAAGACCCGAAGCACATTTGGAAGGTTCAAACTATAAATTGGATGACCAAACGATTTTCAAACGTGACATGCTTATAGCCGAATCAAGCGGCTCGACGAGGCAAATCCAACAAGCCCAAGATCATCAAATTCTGATATCATTAAGACATTCAAATGCCTAGTAAACGATCTAAGATAAAAGGGATCAACATCGGCCATCCATTCAAACCACTCCTAACTTACCCTTGATCTCCCTCCTATTTACTAGACCTACCACTCTCAAAAAACTATAAATAGACCCCTCATTCCTCTTGAAAAGGGGAAAAAAAAGGAAGCACGGAAGAGAAGGAAGAGAGAGAAATTAGAGCTCTCTTGCCACCAGGCTCCTTCTCGATCATCGTCTGACCACCGACCATCGCCGACCTATTATCGAACTTCCGCTTGGTCACCGTCTGACGCTTGACTTCTGTCTAGCCACCAACTGACGTTGGACTTCCACCCACCTTCCAATTATTATTGGACTTACACCCGACTATCAACTAACTCCAGACTTCCACCCGACCACCGGCTTACGCTGGACTTACTCCCGGCAACGATTATTGTTGGACTTCCCCCCAACATTATAGCCCCCCAACTACAGTCCTTCTGACCACCTTCGCTCGACTACGGTATTTCCGACCTCCGTCGCCAAACTACGGTCCTTCTGACCTCCATCGTGAGACAACTATCTTTCTGACCACTATCGCCAGCCGACTACGGTCCTTTTGACCTCCATCACCAAAAGAATGGTCTTTCTAACCACTATCGCTCGCTGACTACGGTCCTTCTGACCTCCGTCACCAAACTCAGGTCCTTTCAACCTCCATTGCCAGACAATGGTCTTTACGACCTCCGTTGCCCTCCTATTTTGGTCATTCCGACCACTGTCACCCAACTATGGTCTTTCTAACCTTCATTATTTGCCTACTATGATCCTTCCGACCTCTGTTACTAGACAACAATCTTTACGACCTCCGTAACCCACCGACTGCGGTCCTTCCGACCTCCATCGCTAAGCAACGATCTTTCTGACCACCGTTGCCTGCCGACGAAGGTCTGACGATCCGAACTTCATCGCATGATAACGGTCTTTCCGACCTTTGGCGCTAATTGTGGGTACGTGGTTCCTAACTAGGGGGCAATTTTTGCTCCCACCTCAAAGGATTGTTTATATCAATGTCCTGACATCAGTCATTACTGCATCAATTTCATGAGAATCAGATGCAGACTAGGGCGTAACCTTAACTATAACTATGGTCAAGAAAATTGCTTCAATACTTTCAACATCTAAGATAATATTTTAGGAAACTCCTAGCAAATGCAAAAATGCTTCCAATAAATTGCAAGCTTGATATAATCCCTAGCTGAACTTTGACTCATTGGGGAAGGTCTTAATATTGACCTCAAAAGACAATAATAGTCTAAAGATAGGTCATTGTTCACCTTTGATTTGAGATACACACGGTATTCGCCCCTTCCCAATCAATGCATAATCGATCACAGGTGGATTCGATCTGACCTCTTTCATACAGGTTAACATCATCGAGAAATGCTCTAACAAATAACCTCGGATATGTCATACATCCTTGTTGGATTCTCTCGATCACTTTTACACATGTTAATGTCATCGAGCAATGTTCTGACATACAATCTCGAATAGGTCAAATATTCTAGGAGGATGTCAATCAAATCATAAAATTCTTGATTCGAGAAATACACAATCTTTATTATCTCAATCACTGGATCAATCCTAGGGGGATTATATCCGACCTCTTCCATACAGGTTAACGTCATCGAGTAACGCTCTAATAAACAATCTCGGATAGATCAAACATCATAGAAGGATGTCAATCAAATCTTAAATCCTTGATCGAGAAATATATAATCTTTATTATATCCCAATCACTTAATGATCAATCACAGAGGGATTTGATCCGACCTCTTTTATATAGGTTAACGTCATGGAACAATGCTCTGGCAAACAACCTTGGATATGTCATATATCCTTAGTGGATTCTCTTGGCCTCTTCTATACAGGTTAACGTCATTGAGTGATGCTCTAACAATTAACCCCAAAAAGCTCACCTATGAGGTAGCCTCAAAAGAAAGCTTGTAGTGAACAAAGTCCTCACTAGAAAGACTTCATGAGAGCAAGTGATTGACAGAGTCATCACTTATTCAAAGACCTTATAAGGCTAAAAAGCCTCAATAGATACAGTTACACAAAGACCTTAGCAGGCTAAAAAGTCTCAAAAGGTATATGTATACAAAGATCTTAGTAGGCTAAAAAGCCTCAAAGAGCACGGGGGATAATATATCAAAGCATATCTCAAAGATACGTAAATGACTTAGTTTCCTCTGGAGTACTTTATTTCAAATGAAAAATAAACATTAAGCTCATATAAATTCATATGCAATATCATTAGAGTTACATTGCAAAATTATACATCAGGTTCAAGTACACATTCATTTTTGTAAGAAGCTGAAATTAAAAATTACATCGGCATCATCCATACAAGTTAATGTCATCAAGCGACAAACAACTTCAAAAAGGTCAAATATCCATGGCGGATTCTATTAAACCCATTCTCTACAACACATTGAAGCATCTTTGATAATTTTCTCTTCAAAAAAAGATTATAACCTGATCATCATCAGACCTCCACTCAATTAATATTGTTAGTGCATAGTCAGACTCTCATAAGGCACACTGCTTTGACCCCTTCCATCAGGGATGTCTGATGTCCGCACACATCAGAATGGATGCATATTTCCTTAAGCAGAATGCAACTTGACCACCGCCATCATCGGCCATTCGCCTGATGTACGTTATTGGTCCTTAATTTCATATCGGTCATTATCGGCTTCTTGCTCGACTACTAATAGCAGCACAGCATCCAACTATCTTCTTCAGCTCTCCACCTGACCATCGATCTACATCAGACTTCAACCCGATCGTCGATCGTCGTTGGACTTCCGCTCAAACATCATCAAAAATTCTGCCAGTATACTGACAATCACTGGTTCTCTTCTCGAGTATAATTACCACTAGATCTTCTCAAATCACCCTCACATGTAAGAGATTGTTGATCTTCTTCTGTTAGAGTTGTCTATCGAGAGAATAGATTTTCATGGTGACTTCTTCTACACAAAAGAGGGGCACTGAAGCTTGATAGTGAATGCCACCTAACTCAGACAGTGAATGCCTCTAATGTAAGAAGAAAATCATATGAGAAGAAAAATGAAGGTGAAGAAAACTCCTACATAAAAGATAGGCACTGAAGCTTGATAGGGGATACCACCTATCTCAGACAATGGAATGTCTCTAATGTAAGAAGAAAATTAGAGGAGAAATAAAGGAATGAGGAGAAAGTTCTTTCTACATTAAAGAGGGGCATTGAATTTAGATAGATGATGCCACCTATCAAAAATTATGAAAAGCTTCTAAAATAAGAAGGAAAATGAGGAAAAAAAGAGAAGTGGGCTGAAAACTCTAACTTCTATATAAAATAGGGGTACTTGTATTTGATAGGGGATGCTACCTATTCAAGACAGTGGAAGGCCTCAATTGTAAGAAAGAGGAATAAGGGAGAAGAAAAGCGATTTTCCCCTTCCTCAGTGGACTATTTATAGGTGAAAAAGGAGAGAAAAATATTCTGCAGGAATAAGAATATTCCTAAAAGATTCTAAGAATATTCTAGGAATAAAAATATTCTGAGAATATTCAAAGAATATTCTCAAGAAAAAGAGAAAAAAATCTCTCTAAAAAAAAGAAAAAAAATTCTCTTAAAAAAATATTCTCTCAAAAAAAAAAATTAAAAGAAAAATATATATGGCGGATAGCTTTAAATTATAAAAAAAAAATCTAAAGGGGCGTTGTACGTGCCCCATGACCACATGCAAGGCGCGCTCGCCGACTCAGAGGCGGTAGCCGTCTGGCCAGTTCGGCCGCTCATACTCGTTTGGGCCCAATTTTCAGCCCGGATAGTCCAAATCAAACATTTTTAGAGTTCCCGAAATCGTTTTTCGACGTTTTAGATCTAATTTTGATACTTTCGGAGCTCAACGGAGTCTCTATAATCAAATTGGAGTAATTTAAAATGTTATGGAGCCCAATATTTTAACAATTTTTATTCCAATCAATGCTCCAACTTTAAGACATCTTCAATTCACAATTAAGAGTATTTTACTTGATTCACGGCCCTGAGGGGAGGTCCATGTTGACGTCCAGGGAGCGGTCGTGCCTCGTAATTATTTAAAAATTATAATTTTTCATTGAAACAATTTGAAATGCAATGACATATATTTTCGGACTCTACAGACTTCAGCATTTGAAAATAAGAGGACAACTGATATATCCTCAAAAATTAATCATGATTGGGCATGAATCTCGAAGCAAAATCAAGTTGAAAGCTTCTGAAATTAAATATGGGATCATCTGAACTCTAATTTTAACAAAGTTACAGTCAAACTGAATTTCTTAAAAAGGCAAGCCCAAGAACAAATTTGACTCAATCCGAGCCCAAATTGGTCTCTCAAAGCACATTTAGAAGGTTCAAACTATAAATTGGATAACTAAACGGTTTCCAAACGTGACATGCTTATAGTCGAATCAAGCGGCTCGATGAGGTGAATCCAACGAGCATAAGATCGTCAAATTCTAATATCATTAAGACATTCAAATGCAACAATAAATGGTCCAAGATCAAGGGGATCAACATCAGTCGTCCATTCAAACCACTCCTAACTTACCCTTGATCTCCCTACTATTTACTGGTCATGCTACTCTTAGAAAACTATAAATAAACCCCTCATTCCTCTTTGAAAGTGGGAAGAAAGGAGGGAAGCAAGGAAGAGAAGAGAGAGAAATTAGAGCTCTCTTGCCACCAGACTCCTCGATCACCATCTGAACACCGACCATCGCGGGACACCAACTGACGTCAGACTTCTGTCCAGCCTCCAACTGACGTTGGACTTCCACTCGAAATCCAATTATTGTTGGACTTACACCCGGCTACCAATTATCGCTGGACTTTCACCCGACCACCAACTGACGTTGAATTTACTCCCGGCCATCGATTATCGTCAGACTTCCCCCCTGACAACTATCGCCCGCCGACTACGAACCTTTCGACCACCTTCGCTCGATTATGATCTTTTAGACTTTTGTTGCCAAACTATAGTCCTTCTGACCTCCGTCGTGACACAACGGTCTTTCCGACCACTATCGCCCACCGACTTCGATCCTTTCGACCTCTGTCGACAGACCAGTCTTTTTGAACAATGTCACCAATCAACTACAGTCCTTTCGACCTTCGTCACCAGACAACGGTCTTTATGACCACTGTCGTTTGCTGACTATGATCCTTCTGACCTCCATCGTCAAACTAAGGTCCTTTCAACCTCCGTCGTCAAACAACGGTCTTTACGACCTCCGTCGCCCACCTACTATATTCATTCCGACCACCATCACCCGACTACTATTTTTCCAACCTTCATCGTCCACCAACTACGGTCCTTCCAACCTCCGTTGCCAGACAACGTTCTTTACGACCTCCGTCGCCTGCCGACTATGATCCTTCCAACCTACGTCGCCAAGCAACAGTCTTTCTAACCACCTTCGCTCGACGACTACGGTCCTTCTGACCTCCGTCACATGATAACGACCTTTATGATCTGTCAAATGTCGATTATGATTCTTCCGACCTCCATAGCCTAACAACGATTTTTCCAACCTCCGTCGACCGCCTACTACGATTTTTCCAACCACCATCACCCGAATACGATCTTTTCGACCTCCTTCGCCAACTCACTATGATCCTGCCAAACAAATGAAAATATCAATTCTAATTCTTCCAATTTCCACAATGTAATGCACTCCGTATGATGTATATTTACTACATCAAACCAAGGCCTTACCCCCAAGGAAGGACCTCATTTGTAATTGATTGCAAACACTAGTTAATTCATTCAAACTGGGCCAAGTCCCGAGATTTTTCCAACTTTTCAGGGGTTTTCTACGGAAAAAATGCTGATGTCTCTTATAAACACTACACTCCCTCTTTTACATGATTGCGTGCTGAATATTCGTACAAAGTTAAGACATTGAACTTTATATTTCTTTATCGCCACGAATATTTCAAGACGCAACAATGCTAACAAAAAATATTTTAATATATATTAAAAATTGATTAGCAAATAAGCTTAAAAAAAGGACTCAGAATTATCAATCAATCAACGCCCAGATGCGGAAAGTGCAGTGATTGATTGGCTGCCAATGGGCAGCGAGCCCATCCGGGTCCACTCATTCGTTGATGGATTAATGAGCATCATGCGACACCTGCCTGGACGTGCGAAGGTTCTAGGAAATTGCTCTTTTACCGTGACTCTTGCCAATCTTCCAAATGGATGAAGTTATTAAAAAAACAAGCATAACTTTGAATTCCAGCAAAAGCCTAATCATCACAAAAATTAACTGGGTTGAATACAAAAATTTCTAGAACAAACAGAAAATGTCTACTAAGCAGATAAAGCACTTGCAAAGGAAAAAACAAAAGGAACAGTAAAATAATTGCAAAGGGCTGTAGTTATTTATGTTATAAAATCCGTTTCTGCTAAGTTTTCTTGTTGCTATCAGCTCGCTACAAAAAATTAAAAGAGACGACCTAAAAGAAAAACCACTTGCGTGTGGTAGCAATCTTATATTGTGGCAGTTGATGATAGGTGCTCTCTTTTGGGATGATCATAAAAGTGCTCAAATAAACAGCTAAATTGTTTCTTTATGAATCAAACTAATTCTCCCTTCTTTTGTCCTAACTCATGCTCCGTTTGAAATGGCTTTCTCACTAACTTTTTAAAACTACTTTCCGGTAAAAAAAAGTTACTAGAAAACTGTTTTAAAAAATAATAAAAAAATCGTCTCAAATAAAACCTCAAATTCAATCAGTAGCCTTTTGTGCTTAATTCTACAAGCTTCTTTAGAGCCATGATTTCCAAATTTATATGTTTTTAGAGCTCAGAGTGTTTCGTGCGTAAAAACTCTCATTTGAATAAGACTAAGCTATGCCTCAAAATTCCCCAAAATTAATAAAGAAACCCCACTTGCTGCCTACTATGTCACCAGGGAATAGCTTAGAACTTTGGGTATGCTTGCATCATGCAACAATAAAATAAGAAAGCAGAAACGTGTAAGCATATTTCAAGTCTTCTTGATACACTTGTTTCGTTTCATAGCAGATATCAGATAAATAAAGTATTGAAGATAATTCATTCAAACATTTCAGTTCTAGATTTTAATTTGCTTACTTCCACACATCACGTAAATGAATCGGTATAAACAAGCAATAAATTAACAGCACCAGCAAAATTAGATAGACGCAACAACAATAAAGACATCCACCTCTGTACAATCTTAATTTTCAGGGCATTTGGAACGGCCCAATCATGCAAAAACTGTTGAAGATGGACTTTGTTCATAATACAAATTTGCAGAGTAGAAAAATTATAAGTTCCATAGTATCATTCTCCTATGTAATGATTGAGATTTGTTCTACCAATTTTATGGGAGATGCCGAAGTATCAACAAACTGAAGTCAAGGAAAAGAAACAAGTTGCTTTAAAGAATAGACTTCATTCCTTGAGCAACAACTCCAAGCAAATTATTTGTGAATCAACCACAAATAGAGAAGATGAGAATAGTTATAATGACAGGAACTGTTGTGCATCAAATACCATCAAGTAACAAGCAAAAACTTGCTTCAAACATATATTTCTGGCCAGAGGACCAAGTTATTGATATGCATCATTACAGATTTTAGTTTTTTTTTTTTTTTCCAGCCTGACTTTATCTGTGTTCCTTTCAGTCGGGTATTCGAACCAATATGGTACCTAAAAATGATTATGCTTAAATATGAGATCCATGTAATATAACACCCAATAATATGGCAACAATGATGAAAATTGTTTGAAATTGGCTGTTAACTGAAGGCTGAATGCAACCGATGTACTACAGAAAACTTGTCAACTTGCCTAAAAAATTATGTATAACCCTAAATGAAGATGTTCACTTAATTATTTGAATCAATGCACAAAAGCCACATAAAACAATACACAACAATAATCAACTATATTAAGAACCTAAAGCTACTATGGCATACCAAGAGGAGGATAAATTGGTTATTTTAATATTTTAATTAAAGACAAATAAAATAATATGCAGTAAATATTAACTTTGGATAACAATAGCAAAGCTATTAAAGAAAAATAGTACAAAAAGAATTATTTTATTTTATATAATTTTTTTGTTATTTTAAAATTTTGAAAGAATAGAATTACTAACACTTAATTTAAAGCAAGTGTCTTACTAATAATCAAAACTTACGAATGATTGTAATCACCATATGATCAAATTATAGATCTCAAAAAAAAAAAAACTTGCTCGAAATAAAATGCAAAAAAGTAAAAGAAAGAGCAAACCATGATTTTAGTAGTGGTTAGATCGAACTCGACCTACGTCCACTCCCCAAAGATTATCCTCTTTGGGAATATCACTAATAAACACTCATTCTGCAATTAGCAAGGCGGAGAAGCCCCTCTCTGTTACTAGATGGAGAATGACCTTCACAATCTCTTTCTCCTAAAAAATCCTAAACCCTCCTTTTGCTCATCACAACGGCAGAGATGTCGTTCCCTCCTACTCCTACTTGTTAACGGCAAATGGCGCACTGCGGCGCAAAGGTCCATTTGGAGCCATGGCGCATAGCGCACGGCGCGGCGCACGCTATTTTGAACATGGCACAAACTATACAAGAATTATAAAATAATAAGCATGTATGCATACAAGTTTTTTTTTTTGATATTCCTCTCCAAACTAAGACATGGAACCAAGCCAAGGCGTATACTGTTTTTTTTTTTGTTGAAATTTGAAATGCGGTAGTTTAAACTCCACATTGATTCTAACAGTGAAACTTTTTTTTTTTAAATGCACCTTTGATTTATAAATAGCTTTATTTATGATAAATCTAGACTTCCTGAAACTGCATGCATGTTCAACGTATTGCACAAGTATTCCATAATATTAGATTGTTTTTGAATGAATTCCTTTTTATCATTTGGCAAAATTCCCTATTTGCTCGACCTCTCTCCCAATCATGATATTGTTTAATAATGATATTGCAACTGTTTTTTTTTTTTTTATACATTGGACATAGAAGAAGGTAGAAGAAGAAGAGAAATGAGAAGAGGAAGAAGAAGAAAAGAGAAGTGGTTAAAAATAAAAAAAAATATATAAAAATATTCATAATTAAAATGGCGCGCTATTTTGCGCCGTGCGCCATGCGGCATGGCACGCATGTGGCGCAAATAGCGCGCGCCATTTTAAACATCTGCGCCGCGCCATACACATGGCGCCGTAGGTGCGCCGTGCCGCGCCGTGCGCCATGGCGCGCGCTATTTTGCGCCATTGACATCTATGCTCCTACTCCTGGCAAAGGCGGAGATGCAACTTCCCCAGCCTCCTCGGATAGTCACAAGTCTTTCATCTAAAGAATTATTCCCTCTTTGGAAATTTCACTAATAAACACTCATTCTACACTCAGCAAAGCGGAGAAACCCCTCTCCGTTCCTAGGTGGAGAATGACCTTCAAAAAACTCTCTCGAAAAGCTTAAACCCTCCAGCTCATTGCAATGGCGGAGATAACGTTCCCTTCGGCTCCTCACAACGGTAGAGATATAGCTCCTCTAGCCATCTCGGCTAGTCACAAGTCTTTCATCTAAAGAATTCTTCTCTAAAGCTCATCTCCAAGAGCTGCAAAGCCACAACACGGAGGACCCAAGGTGCAAGCCAATGAGGAGAACCTTGTGAATCCTTCACACATATCTTGGCTCCCTCAAGTAACAACCCCTCAACCTTACCTTCTCTCTTTCCTAAGTGGATTGTACAATCTCAAAAGCAAGGAGACACCACTCCCTCTCGAAAGCTCTCTCACACAGGAAAAAATATCTCAAGCTACTCACTTGCATCCTCTCTCATAATGTGAAAAGAATTAAGCTGGAATATTTAAATCAAATCCTAGCTACAATGTTGTTGTTCTGATCGTATAATATGAAGTGTGTATCGTACTGTCTAATTAGTTAAACACCTGTTTTTTACTTCTTGTGGGCTCCGAAAATTTGCGCTCCGGCCTCTCTGCGGACCCCTTTCTTTTCTTCGAGACGTCGAGGAGAGTTTTAATGTTTAGGTTCCAAGGCAAATTTTCAGAAGGCAAAATGGGTTTTGAAGTAAGACAACCCAGAGATTTCATCCTCACTTTGCTATGACTTTATGATCCGAGTTCAAGCTTCCTATAGATGCAAGGCCCTATAGTTAATAACCCCTCCCGGTAACGAGAGAGAACTTTCGATTAAGACTAGTCGTCAAATAGAAACGTAGCATCAGACCTGTAGTAGCAGCAGAGTTTAGGTATAAAAAATTCACCACCTTACAGTTAAAGCGAATGGTGGGGGGAATGATAATAGACCTCATCCCGGGCCATCATGATCCCTAGTCTACTTAGTCGAAGGAGGTAGTATATCCAACCTGATAGAAGGATCCTTATTGGCAACAATGGGTACCTTATAGACCTAGGGTGAATATTTATTTAAGAGGACAAATTTGAATCCATCTTAGCTAATAGAGGGCTTGTGCCCTATCGATTATATCTTATTGATTCATTACTCAACTTAATGTCGTTAGGGGATACGGGCTCTGATCATAATAAAATGGTGTCATTTGGAGGCAAAATCACCCTGTCAGAGCGTCCCGGTCATAACTGTTTACCTGTGGTGTCATTTAGTAGTGAAACCACAGGTTAGAGGACACATGCCACATCCTTACTGGTAAGAGACATATTGAGAATGATATTCTCGACCAGACATCTTCTCTTTATGAACTGAAGTGTATTATCAAATTTGTCAACCTCAGCAAATTGTTGTGGAGGATAAATAGGTTTTACTTTAAGCATTTGATGATTTATTTTATTTTAAATATCTTAATTTGGGGGTGATTTTTTAAATTTTGGATTTTTATGGGCATTCGAGAATTTGGGAGGCATTTTTAGATATTTTAGGTCCCCTCCGGATGAGATTTTCAATCAACATGGCCATCTTCAGGATACTTATGGATAATTTTACTTTATCAGTTGAACCTTGTCAACTTTGTCAACTTACCAATAGAGGATCGGGTTCTTCATCGATTTTATGCTTTTATTAGTGAATTTTCTTTATTATAGACCTTGAAGGCCTAATATACAACAGAGAAATTGTTGTATGTTTATACAGTGTACACATTATTACATGTGGAGTCCAGTCGTAATTTTAGGTCCGGATATGTGAGTGTACACAAACAGTGTATATACACTGTGTACACTCACATGTCATTGTGTACACTCACATGTCCGATGTAGTATGTATGAACTCCGCATGTAATAATTTCTCATTTTCCAGAGCCCTCTTCTCTCTGCCTCGCTGCCCCAGCATAGCATGAAGGGGAACTTCAAACTGGTCGCTTAGGGGTTTCGAGTGCCCTGTGCTTGGCCACTGCTACTCCTCCCTGCTTCACCCACCAGTCTCTGCTTCCTCCTGCCTCGTCGGGCCACCTTCCACTCCTTTTTTTCCTCTTCCCCTCAATCTTCCGTATCAAGAGATTTTGGTCTCCCACCATAGCTCTTTCCTACTTCGCCGACACACTGCTATTTCTTCATGCCTCACCGCTCCACCTCCTAGTCCTATTCCTTGCTTTGCATAAGCTTGGTTAGGTTTGCAAAGATTACCACCCTATTATTACCACCCTATTGTGCTTCTCCTTCAGCCACTCAGTCGGGCCTCTTGGCCTAGGCCTCCTAACCTAGCTAGCCATGGATCCATCATATTTTCCTTCACTAAAGCTCGTCTCACATCCCTACCTTCAACTACACGCCCCTCCATGAACTGGAAATCACTATTAGCCACTCTTAATCCATTGGCAAACACCTTTGCTCTACATTATATTCCTCCCTCTGAAGATAAATTTTTCTTTTTGAAAGGAAAAAATTGATGCAGGCTCAAAGCTTGGCGCTTTTTCTTGAAGAATCTGCTATTTTTATTAAAATTTGTTGGGTATATATTTATATGCATTTTAGTATTTCATTTGATAATGACAAATTTTGTTCGGTGTAGTCTACAATTTTATAAAGCGTTCTTGACATGTTCATAAATCCATACTAATCATCAAGATGGTCACAATAAATGTATAGAGTAGTTATCACTTGGAGTTGGATATTGAAGTGCAATTACATGAAGATTCAAATGTACATATCATCAAGGTCAACACCCAAAATTATCAATCTTAGTATTCTTAAGATGTTCTCAGATTCAATATATTGATTGAGTGTGAGCATTATCAAAACCTCAAAATAATGCACACAAACTTTAAAATGGTTAGATAACTCATAATCATTATGTTTAAAACCATTGGGAGTAAATAATGTAAATTAGCATATCTGCTCAATTTAAACTCAAAGAATTAAACTAGCTAAATATCAATTTAGCATTAAAAAATTTTCCAAAAATCCTTTTTATTCATTAAAGATTTTTTGAATTTCACATGCAAAAAATTTGCAAAAATGGATTTCAATTTCAATGTGCTTTCAATTTTCTACATTTAATTGAATTTTTAAAGCAAAATTTAATCGAAAAATCAATTTTTTTTTATATACTTGGTATTAAGCTGTAATTTTAATTTCATTAGATCCAGAATGTATTTTTAAGTAAAAATTTTTTTTTTTTTAAGTTCAACGTTAAGATATTTGCAAATTAACCATTCTATTTCATTTCTTAAGCATAATAGTTGAAATTACGATTCATTTGCCATAATTATTGTTGCAATCTGGAATTCAGCATTTCCCCTTTTTTTAGGGGGGGACATTTAGGCCAATTAGACAAACTCTCGCACATATCACATATATAAGACTTGAATTCAAAATCTCTTAGTTGATAGTCAATGCTTCCAACCAACACATCAAGGTGAGCTGCTATACTTAAACCCATTAACTGCTATCAATTTCTAATGCAAAAACTTCTCTTTTTTATTTCTTAAACAACTGCACCCTTCTCTTTCATTTAGAACAAAACTAGCACATAGACCTTGTGCTCCAAACTGCTAAAATCTTTACCCGAATTGCAGTTTCTCTATTCAGAACTGATAAATAATGTAATTAGGGCCTCCAAATAGCAGCCTTTAGCATTCAACGGCTATTTTGCTTACCCAAACATTCCTATTCTGTCAAAATTGCTTTTCTACTTTTAACAACAGCTAAGTGGCATTCCTTTTTTTCTCGGGTAAAGTGAGAGCCAGCATTCCTTTATAGCTTGAGATTACTAAATACAACACTGTTACATTGGTTATCAAAATCTCAGAAAAAAAAAAAAAAGAAGTTCAAAGCAGCTATTGCAGAAATTGCAAACTATAGTTGGCTATCATCATGGCCTCCAAAAATGACTCAGAAATAAATAACTAAGAGATATAGTGATACACGAAGTAAACCTAGCTAGTTTCCACAATAACAAAATACTCTAACAATCATCAAGTGTCCATCACAATGGAATACTTAAAATAAAGATATCAATCAATGGCAAATCTTGTAGACAGAAGCTCTCAGGAAAAACCATAAAGAGAAATAGTGATACAAGCACAGAAAAGATACTTCAAGAGAAAAAAGCAATGTTATTAACCTTAATTTAATATGAAAAACCAAAAAACTATATAGTGAGACAGTAGCCAGTTGAGGTAAATAAAAGTGTGAAAGATCTTCATGGAAAGAACTCCTATCCTTAAACCCAATGAAACAGCCACTGAGGTATTTAAGTGAAATATAACCTTTTCAAATTTGGAGAAATATGTTTTGCCCATCCAAGTATGGGTAATGGAGAAATTGTTGTAAGAAAATAGGATTACCTAAGCTCATGTAGGATTAGGTGATATGTTAAACATGCATGGTATAGGAGAGTACGTTTTTTTTTTTTCTCTTTTTTTTTTTTTTTTTTTTTTTTTTTTTTAACTCAGTGATGGCCAGTATAGGAGAGTACGTTGGGTTGCACTTGTTGCCCAGAAAGAAGCATGTATTAGTGTAGCGTTTTTTTTTTTTTTTGTCTTGTTGAAAGTGATTTTTAGATGGTGCAATATCAATTTGGGTGTGTTGACTAGATGTGGACGTAGGCCTTGAGGCCGAACCATGTAAAAATTATTTGTGAGCTTTATTCTTCATGGGTTTACATTAGATGTACATTACTTTTCTATATTCATATATTAGGTTTATTGCTTGGCTGTAAATAATACACATATTCATATTCATGTATTTAATCTAGTAGAGTTAAATTTATAAGACTGCTCACGTTGTCCAAAGTTATCATGCTCTCATTTTATACATCATCATTAATTATACTAGTTGCTTGTATTTACAACTCTAGTATATAGTGACTTAATTGATATAGCTTTATGTTGTTTTGTAAATCTACTTCGATCAAACTTGAATGTTACATCACATTTATTCAAATAAAACAGTAAAAGTCATTTTGACCATTTTTTTAATCATGATATTTAAGTTCTTTTTGGTGATTATATGCTCTAGGCATGCACTCTTGACACTCCAACATTGATTTATGGGACTAAAGTCTCTACTCCAACAGCACAACTCCACCCAACTTCTTCGCTTCCAAATGTCAATCCCAAATTACAAGTTCTCTACCCCTAGCTTGATATGTTTATAGATATTAAAATTTAAAGAGCTTAATTACAATACTACATCAAAATGTAAGAAAGAAAACGTTTACATACAATTTTTGTTTTATATTTTCCAAAATACAAATATGATAAAAGATAATTTTAATTCATAGACGCTTACAATAACCCTTCAAACTCTTTATGCATCCACTCTGCACTCTTTCAGCTCTTATGAATTAAAATTATGATCAAATTGACATTTTTAACAACTGAATTAGATCAACCAAATAAATTTAATTCGATTTGATTATTCAATTTTATCTAAATAACACAAATCCCTAAACAACCATAATCATGGCCCATAAATAAGCAAAAAGACATTAGGTCACAACAAAATTGTTCCATTCCTATTCTCCTGTCGTCAACTAAATAGCAGCAACAAATACCAAAGAAGGAAGGTATATGGATTACCGTATAAAAAGAATAGTTGGTGAAACTGGCAACTTCCCTTGAAAAACGGAAATCCAGACGCAGGATCTAAATAAAACCTTATTCAGTTAAAACCGGATTACTATAAAACCTTTCAATATTAGTGATAGACTTACCGCATGAATGTACACAAACAAAACTGCAGTTAAAAATTCTCAGCCAACTATAAGAAAGATTCAGGTACGCTATTTTGTTTTAAACGACTAGCTTTCAGAAAAGAACCATGTCCTCACTACATGATTCAAGTAGTTGATAGCTGACACTGAACAGGATATGTGACTGAAAGAGAAGTCCACATTGGTCAAGAAGACCATATCCTCTTATTTCAGTTTAAAAAATCTGATATGAAGACACTCGACACCTTTAAGATTTAAAAGATTCCTCCAGCTTTCACTAGCTCTTCGAGTGCCTTGTTGATTTGAGGTTCGGTTAATCCTTCCAGCCGCACATATCGCTCTACACCCATGTCTGAACAAAGGAACGGAATAGTTCAGCTCAGTCAAAGAATTGGATAAAAGATTGAAGGAAACTAAATGTGATCTACTGATAGCATCAACAGTAGCAACCGTGAGTTAAGTAATCATCTAAAAACTAAAAACAGCAAATATATGTGAAAAATCTTACATTTTCTCATTTACAAAATTATCACCAAATATTTTTATTTACAATACTAACAACCTAAACAATTACAATACGCCAAAACTGCCACCTTGAGAGTTAGTGATGCTAATTTTTTAATGCTTTGGGTGAATCACATGTAAATAGATAGAAGTAGTTCATTTTGAAGGTTTCAAAATTAGTTTCATAAATAAGAAAATTTGGGTATTACATGTGTGAATTCTTCTCTATAGGGAGATAAGAATAAAAATCATGCCAAGGAAACAGAGGCATCAATGTGCTCTAAACAGTTCAAAGTAGACAGCAAAAGTTCTCATATCAAATACAAGTAAAAAGATATAGATCGGACTCTGCAATTCAAATGTTTTCATTCAATACTGAATTCCTCAAGCCAAGAGAAGAAAATGCTGCAATGCAATGCTGCTTCGGAAAAATTAATATAAGTTAAACAAAATAATAATATTTAAAATCTTAATAAATTTTGTATGTCACTTTCTTCTCCACAATACAATACTCTTCTCTTAAGCATACAATTAAAAATAAATAAAAAATAAGTGACAAACTAATGATAGTTAAAAAAAAAAGTCAAAACAAAGAAAGAAATCCCTCAACAAGAAAGTCTTAAGTAAGAACTTCATCAAGAGGAATTGATCATTTCATTCGTTTCTCATAAAAGAAGAATACAATATATTACATCTCATCTTTTTTATTCTTTCACGGTACGCATGGTAAGGCTCAATCTTCCAAAACATCATTGTTGTAATGGTACGCACGGTTGCCTGACCACTGACGATCAATGCTTACCAACTATTCAGCGTAAAACTGAATATTTCCAACTTAAAAAACTCGAAATTTTTTATTCGTTAAGATATTATGAAAGCTCTTGATTGACCAAACATTGATAAAGATATCAATCATGTTTAATATTATATGAAAGAAGATGGTGATTGTTCTCATAAGAAAATATTTTTATGGTTTCATATCAAATTCAATTATAAATTAATCTATTAACTCATGATAATAAATATAAGGATAATGATCACTATATTCTAAATTCTTCTGTGAGAATTTAAAATTGAAGATAATAAGAATTATATTCTAAATATTTTTATAAGATTAATATATTTATATTTCAAACTTACGTACACACCAGGGGAACATACATCTCATTAGGATTATGCCACTGACAAATCCATCGTAGATGGAGAGAAAGATAAAGCACGGCTGCATTACAGTGGGCTGCAAATCTCGCAAGGAACGCATCATTGCCAGAGGAGGTCGTGAGCACATCACCACTGATAGTGGCTCGCAGATCATGGGAAAAGCAGCTTGGTGGTAGAATCATCGATGTTGAAGAAGGCATTGGAAGCATGTTTTCATTACTACAGCTTGCATTTTTTTTAAAGGAGCACTTCAGCGCCCACTAGAATTTACCATGTATGATGGTATTATGCTTGTAATGATAAAAAGACTAGTATCACCTAGCAGATGCTCCCAATCTCTCTCTACCACTCTCTTTCTGGAAAGAATAAAGTAAAGTAGTGAATGTAGAATGCATAATTTTGCAAAGGTGGTGGGTGTGGAGCACTAGGATGAAAGGAATCAAATACAATAGAAATCTCCTGGTTGGAGGATGTGAGCTTCGACGAATGGTGCCAAAGCGCAAGCGGGCTATGTGAGAAGGGGGGAGATGGAAATGGGTGCTAAAACTTGCCACTTCGGTCTATCACTATTGAAACTTGTTGGAAAAGCTATAACTGCCAAAAGTTGTTAGGGAGTTGTTGTAAGAATTGAACCGCCATTTATAAAACCAAGTTGTCAACGTTGCTCTTCATGGAGTTTAAGAGGAGCATGCAATTGCATAATTTCATCACTAGAGTAGCACCAAAGATAAAACCTATTTTTTCCATTAACAGTCAATAGAAGATGCCTCTTGCTATCATTGTTGGATGTTGGAGAAGCTTGTGTTGTTGCTGCAAACACTTCTGGCCAATGTGTTCCACAAATAACACCTAGCTGTCGATGTACTGCAATTGATAAAACCAAGTTGTCACTGTTGTTCATCATGAAGTCCAAGAGGAGCAAGCGACTGCATGATTTCATCACCGGAGGAGCACCACAAATTACACCTATTGTTTCCAATAACTATCGATGGCAGATGCATCTTGTTGTCATGCTGCAACCACTTCCGGTTAATGGGTCTGTTGCAAATCTGGTCTCAAGTACTGTGATTTTAATGATAACAAACATTATAGTTTCTTTTCTATTGCTATTATAGCATATATGTTTTGTTTACCCTACTTACTAATCTTTCAGGTCCACAAGTTCACTTGCAATGCAAATCAGCTCAAGATCGGGTATACTAAGGTTAAGTCTGTCTGTATTTTCTATTTTAATATGCTTTTTACCGTTCTTGAGTCAAGTCATATATCTGATGGACCCCAAGCTAAGTAATCTTGCACATACACTCAAGAAAGTGGGTTGGTGAGTTAGAGAAATTTTCTGGTTTTTGACCTAATCGTACAGGACGATTTATATCGTACTGGACAATTAGTTAAAAATAGAAAACTCAAATTAGGGCATCCCTGTTAATTAAGATATTAAACTAATCGTACTGTACGATATGGATCGTACAGGACGATCAGTTCAGATTGTGAAAAACAGTCGCCAATCACAATTTAGGCAATATTTTATTTTTCAAATTTTGTACATATCATCCAGGACGATCCTTATTGTCCTGGACAATATATGACAATCATGCCTAAATTAACCCTGTAATTAGGAGAACAATTATGGTAAAATTTGATTCGATCCGATCGTACAGGACGATCGGTGACGATCGTCCTAGACGACAGAGAACAGGCATGGGATGATAAGGGATCGTCACATATCGTCCCAGACGAATACCATAGTTTTTCAACTAATCGTCCAGGACGATTGACCTCTTTCGTACCAGACGATAGAGAAGTGCATGGGACGATAAGGCATCGCCGAGGATCATACAAGACGAAATTCAATATTTTTATACAGATCATCCGGGACGATATTATGATCGTCCGGGACGATCAGTCTATTTCTCTTGAACTAATCGTACATGACTATGCAATTCATACTGGCTGAATTAGTATTTTTGAACTAATCATACAAGACGATCGTATGATCGTACTGGACGATCAGTGCCACCATATTAAAAATTAGGGCTTTTTTGAAGGCTCTCCATTTAAGCTCTCTTATTATCCTTGAGATAATCTTTTGTTGTTTAGTCTTCTTGAGAGAGAGCTAGAGAAGAAAGAGAGAGAGAGCTTGGGAGAGAGAAATCCTTGTGAGGGGGAGTTGTGAGGGATTCACAAAGGTTGCTCCAAGCAAGGTTTCCACCGTCTTCGTCAAGTTACTTGTCTGGTTCCTTGGTGGCTCTGGAAAGATTTTCATCAGCATCAGATCCAGGTCATCTGTATACTCCAGGTGGGAGTAAAAGGATTTCAAGGTTCTCTGCCTACTCCAGGAGGGAGTAAAAGGATTTTTAAGTTCTCTGCCTACTCCAGGAGGGAGTAAAAGAATTTTCAAGTTCTCTGCCTACTCCAGGAGGGAGTAAAGGGATTCAAGGTACTCTGCCTCACCGGGTCGGTGGAAAGATTTTGTAAGGGCTTCTCCGCCTTGCTGTGGGGGCAAAAGGAGAGACACTACTTTTAGTGCAATACCTGGAAAGGAGGTTTCCGCGGAGTGGACGTAGGTCAAATTGACCGAACCACTATAAATCTGGTGTGTTCTTTCTGATTATATTTTTTCGCATTTAACTTCTACATTTTTCTGTGAATTATTCTGTGTTTGAAATCTTTGGAATTTTTGTTATTGTGAAACTAAGCTACTTCCACATCAAGGAGTTTTAAATTTCTTGTTTTGTTAAAATTTTTTTAAAATAACCAATTCACCCTCCCCCCTCTTGATTAGCCTCGAGACTAGTTCTTTAGGGTTTAACAATTCTCAAGAACTTTCAGGGTCCACCTCAAATAAATATATGAAGAAAATGAAATAAAAGATACAAAATAATAAATCCTCAAGTTGTTGATGTTGAATCCTTAAGACATCTTAATATAAGATCACCACTTAGCTCAACCAACTACATCTAAAAGTGTTATGGCACACTTGGGGGGGATCGAACTCAACAAACGTTCACTCCCCAAAGGTCCTACTCTGTGAATTCCATTAGTAAACCCTCCTTCTACACTCAGCAATGTGGAGAAGCCCTTCTCTGTTACCAGTTGGAGAATAACCTTTACAAAGCACTTTCTCCTGAAAAGCCTAAACCCTCCTGCTTCCCGCAACGGCTGATATGCCGCTCCCTCCTCCTGCTCCTCGCAATGGCGAAGATGTAGCTCCATCCTTCTACTCCTCGCAACGGCGGAGATGCTGCTCCCCTAACCTCCTCAGCTAGTCACAAGTCTTTCGCCTAAAGACTTCTTTTATAGAGCTCCTCTCCAAGAGCTCCAAAACCACAACCTGGAGGATCCAAGGTGCATGATGACGAGGAAAACCGTGTGCTCCCTCACACACCCCTTGACTCTCTCAAGAAACAATCCATCAACCTCACCTTCTCTCTCTCCCAAGTGGATTGGACACTCTCAAAAACAAAGAGACACATCTCCCTCTCGAAAGCTCTCTTAGAAAAAAACATCTCATGCTACTCACTTGCATCCCCTCTCATATTATGAAAAGAATTAAGTTGGGCTATTTAAATCAAACCCCAATTTTCAATTATGTTCTTCTGATCGTACAATAAGAAGTGTGTATCGTACTGTCTAATTAGCTAAACACCCATTTTTGAGTTCTGTAAGATCGGACAGTACGATAATTAATTATACAGCACGATTAGCTATATCAAATCAAGGAACGTTCAAGATGAACAAATGTTTGTACACCAAATGTTCTGTTAAATTGTATTGGACGATTTAGATCGTATAGTACAATTGTCAATTAAGATTTGACCCTGTTTCGATTGCATGATCAATAGTCCAAATTAGGCAATATTAATTAATAATTATACAGTACGAAAACTTTCGTACAATATGATTATGTCAAATTTCGAATTTTAAATTTGCCTATATTTGGTAACTTAGATTCAGCTGCGGGGTTTTATCAAAATACTGATCATTCTGTATGAACTCAAACCATACAGTAAGATTAATTATGAAGAAAATTAATTTAATTAATTTAATTGAATACTTGATTTTATATTATGGATTACCAAATCACAATGTAAGATAGAGATCGTACATTAAAATTTAACAGAGAATTCAAGTATTTAATTTTAATACCCACTCGTGAGTGTGTGCTCGTTTAATAGGACGCAATGGGGAAAAAAGATTATGTAGCCGACCCCACATAGTGGGACAAAGGCTTGATGTTGTTGTTGTTGTTATTGTTGTAATAAAAAATAATACAATCATACTAACATGATTTGATTGTACCTTCCAGATAAGACGTTTTGGACTGACTTGATCAGACATTATTCCCCCAATTGTACTATACGAATGACCAGAGGCTATGTAAGAGAGGGTTGCTTTCATTTTAAACTCACACCCTCAAACCTTTACTTCTTCTCACTAGTGTGCACTTTCTTCCTCCCTCTATGGCTAACAAACAAGATATGTTAGGCTTCTAGCACCCCAGGCTAAATGATCGATTCCAAAGTGAAGAGGATCATGTGGCTTACGAGAAATACAGAAGTGCCTCTATCACGGACCCTAAGGTGCTCGAAAAAGAAAATTTATTGTATCAGGTACTCAAGTTATTCGCTACCACCACCCTGCAATTTTTGATTTGCCTAGCTTTCTCTTACCACACAGAGCTCCTTCTTGAATATTTATCAAATCTTAGAATCATAGTTGACTGCACTAATATGCAATCCTATATATGTTATCATCAAGTCACCATCACTGCTGACAATTTACATAAGTATCTATACCTGTCCAACACTGGACAAGCACCCCATAATATTGTACAAGCCTTAAGTTACAACTAAACCACTGTCAACACTACCCTTAGGAACTCAACTTTAAACCAACATTAGCCTCTAGTTCGCAACATGGTTCTGAATGCACGTGTTATACAACACGTTCTTCAACACAATGTGATCCCTAAGATTGAAAACAGCATAAATATCACTCCCTTACTCTCAATTATTATCTACTTTTGTATGACTATCACGCAATTTAATGCTACAAAAATGATCATTATGTACATTGATAACTTAACCTCCATTAAAATCCTTGCACCTGCCGCGAAAGCAAAATTTGAACATAGGACATGTCATAGCCTTCATTTTAGAATCTAAGTAGAATTTCATCTATCCTGCACCACCTGATCACTAAACCACATTCTTCACAAACCACTCATTTCACACCATCTATAGTTATAGATGTAGGGTAGCATTGGGGTGGCCGCATCTTACTCTAAGGAAGAAGCAAAAGTAGGGGAAGCACCCACACAACCTCTTCCTCTTGCTTATTATTATCCCTAGGATGCATGGACTGAGTATTTTGCCCATATAGAATTAAAGGTCGACACCCATATTGAGCAGTCCACACAACGGTGGAAGGAGCTACAGCAATAGCATGAGGTGAAATCTTGTTTGGTGTCAAGACCAGTTCATCTCCCTTCACCACTACTTCCAATCACCACCACAATCACTTGATCAACGACCCCCTGCTGAGTAATGTTTGTGTTTTCCAATGTTTTGTATATTTCTTTTATTTGGTGTATTTTCCTTTCAGTTTACTCTTCTTTTTGTATTGATAAAAGGAGAAGTGATACTAGTTGGCTGTAGCAGCAGATATATAGATGTTTTAGATGCTCTCTATTTGTATTAGTTGATATTATTTGTACTCGTTTTGAAAATTTTAATCCAATATCATTGTTCTTGCTTTTTTTTGTTGTGTTATTTGTTATTACTATGTTATTAATAAATAATAATAATAATAATAATATATATATATATATATATATATATATATAAATGTATTTGAAAGCTAAAATTTATTAAAAAGGGTTTCCTATAAAAAAAGAAGGCATGGAGTGAGGGGGAGATCTAAAATCCAACCAAATATGTTTGTCATCATCAAAACATCAAGTCGGACTCATGGATTTCAACAATATCAAAAGCCCCCCAAATGAAGATGGCCTAGCAAAGGCTTTCTAACTAATAGTTAAGCTATCCTAAATCTATGATGCACTACAATGTTAATGATTCAATCATCTATGGTAATCAAATGCAGGTTCATGACTCAATTGTCCACGATGGAATGTAGAAAACTTGAAAAAAATTATTTTTTCTTCTTAATAGTCCTCTTTCATTCTCCCCCTCATTGGACACCCAATTGCGCAATGGAGATTTGATCCCCTAACGAGTGCTATGGTATCAAATTTATGTAGCACAATCAACTATTTCAAATGCTTAAACTGATGGAAAAGGTGCAAATAAGGTACTATAACCAATATTTCAGCCACCTAAGATAAACAAGTACGCTACAATGCCCATGACTCCAACAAGGCTGATGTCGGCTCGAGAGAATGGTGATGGTAGTCTTGTCATATGAATTGTACAATAACAAACATGCTTTGACATGATTAAACAAGATTGATGTATTTCTCCCAAGAAAACCTTTTGGGAAGTGCACCGAAACAACTACCCCTTACTTAATTCATGGCAGTCTATGCTTGGGGAAGGAGAAGTCTGAACCAACTCGAGCTAATTAAAGCCAAACTAGCTCAAGCTAATTTTGTTCGACTCAATTTGTTTGAACTATTTGGGCCTCAAATCATGCAATCTTAGTGTCAATGGACTCTTCTAGGCTAGTTGGACATTTGATAATGTTTACACAACGTTTTGAGCTGATTTGGCTTAGAGATTTAATTTTTAAAGTAAATTAAGTCTTGTTTCAGCCCCTTTGAATTGCTCCAAGATTCACAAATTGTGTTCGATCATATGGAAATTTTTCAATCCCAACAAATATTAATGACGAATTGAAATTTCATTGGTTCTACGCCCCTCTCTTGCCTATTCTCTTCTTATAATCTCTGGTGAGAAACAGGCTCTCTTTCTCACACCTTCCAATCTTCTCTCGTTCCTTGTATTCTTCTCTTTCATTTTTATGTTCAGGATTTTAACCTACATTCTCTACCGAAAAAAGTAAATTACATTTGATTGCATAGCCATACAAGCCTCCACAACCCTAATACATCAAAAGGATATTAAAGCCATTTGACACCTAGAATGCTCCAATAATAGCCTGCCTTGGCATCATGCAGAGTCATTCACTCGCATTAGAAAGACGAATCACAGACTGAGAATGAAATTACCGTATCTGGCCCAAAGCTGAGGCTCCACTCCACTGGTTTCTCGGATCAGAATAGGAAGCTTTGGATTTAGGGTCTTCAGATCTTTGTAGTTGCGATGTACAAATTCCCTGCATACAACCTTGTGATTATGACCTCTTTAAACGACGCAGGGCGGAAAAATCCAAAATTGGCAAACCCTAGACTCGAAATTAAAAGAAGAGATTGGGAGGCGAAGCAATACCGAGCTGGAAGGCTAGCAGGCGAAGTCTGGCAGTATAGAAAGCGAAGCTCCTTCACACTGCGAGAAAGATGACCTCTCCACGCCATTATTCCTGCTTACCTTGTCTCAAAAGCGGATCAGAAGGCTGCTTGTGCCAAGCCCAGAGCTGAAACCGATCAACGATTAATGCTGACCCGTTGCTATTTGGGCAATAAGTAATTTTTAAAAAGATTCAATAAAAATTTTTTGGCTTCTACAGGTGTAGACAGGGGTTTCAACCCTTTCTATAATTTTCCTCTTTCTGTGATGAATTTGTCTAATGTCCTAAAAATTTTCGAAAAAAAAAATCTCATGTTAAAATATTCTTGCTATATTCATAGCTGGTATAGGTCCCTTATTATTGTCATCATCAAATTTTTGTTCGAGTTTCATCCACAATGAGTTTAGATATTTTTTTGTTCATCAATGATTTTAAATATATGGGTACTATTATGTCGAGTTTTAGATAATTCTTTTTTCATTTTCTATTATTTAACATGAATTTTGTCATTTTCTATTGCACAGAATATGTTGAAACAACCGAGTAAATTATGTCTGAACCTGATTCAAACATGATCGCACATGATTCAAGACATCAAGAACTTGGTTGCTTGTTCTTGATTCATGACATTAGAATATGATTCAATTAATAAGTTACTATCATCTTAACTCGATCTAAATAAGGTACGATCATACCTTCAAATATAGTTTAAATGTGGATTGAGTGTTTTCAAATATAATCCAATCATGTTCAATAAAGCTTCAAACTTATTAGAATATGATTCAATTAATTTTAATCTATGTTCGAAGAATATTAAAATTAAATGTAGAGTTTGAGCTTCATAACTTGCAGGTGCATATTAGCGGCATAGCAGAAAACTAAGAAGGGAAAAAGTTGAATGCAAAATCACTTCAATGTATATATGTTTGGTGCGAGCATGAAAAATAAGATTATTTGTCAAAGCAAGAGCTCAATATTATTATATGATAAGCAAGTAGGTTGATCAACTGGAACCTTGATTCAAGTTGTAATAATCATAACCAAAAAACATCACTAGCAATAGTAGCCAACTTTATATTCAATCTAAATTGATGAATAAATCAATAGTAGTTTGCTTTTTGACACACTAGAAAACTATTGTTCCAAGGAAAGCCCAATATCCTATAGTGGAACAATGATCAAATTTATTCGCAACCCTGTAGGAATTGGAGTAGGCATGTAATTCAAGCTGTGCACGAAAGATAGGCAAACCAAAATGCATTTCTCCATGAAGACAATGTAGAATTCATTTTAGCATTTGAAAATGATAAATAGAAGGTTTATGGATAGGTTGAAAGGAAATGTCCATCTCAGTAATCAAGATATTGTAAAGAACCTACTATTTGATGATAAATTCAGGCTGAGAATATAATTCAGTAGCACCAATGGTTGGTAATTTGGTGAGCAAAAGGCTCAATACCAATTTGCAGACTTTCACATCATCCTTATTAAGAATTTTAGACACATAACATGATTAATTTTGATGAAGTTTGGCTGAAGTTTTGCTAACCTGTATGTCAACAAGAAAAGCCACATATCCAAAATTATATATAAGAAACTGGGTTTGCATATCCAGAAGAAGAGCTTCAATTAATTTATAATCATTGCTAATATGTAAAATGTCACGAACTTAAACAAATATGTAAAGACTAGTGGATCCTTTATGATAAAATAAAAATGATGGATCAACATTGCTTATGTAAAATCATAATGCAATAAATGCAATGAGAAGGTGGAAAATTATTGTCGATGCATCTATTTAAGCTCAAAAATAGCTTTATTAAGCGAACAAACATGATTAGAAAATTATGGATCTTGAAAATTAGGTGGTTGCATGATGTATATAGTTTCATCAAGTTTCCCATAAAAGAAAGCATTAGAAACATCCAATTGAAGTATTTTTCCAATTATAAGAGATGACATCAATGAAGAATATTTGGATGGTGGGAAATTTTGCAACTTAAATGAAAATGGCATTATAATCTAAGCCAAATTCTTGTTTACATCATTAAGCAATTAAATGTTCTTTATATCAGACAGTAGAACCATTAGAATTATGTTTTATTTTAAAGATACATTTACATCCTAAATTATTTTGATTTGATGTATGAGGAATAAGAGTCCAAGTACACTTTTTTTGTAATATCTCAAACTCAGAAATGGCCGATGCCAAACTACATGTTACATGGCTTGAGAAACACATGAAGGATCAATAGGAATAGTTGCATATAACATCTTGAAAATAGTTTTTGATTTGAGATGGCTTGTCTGAAATCTAGTTAGCATGGAGTGATAAGGAAGTGTTGGTTGTGAGACAAATTGAGTATGAGAAACAACAAAAGAATTAGTAGAAGAAGAAGAATTAGAAGTTGGAGAGGAAGTATTAGAGGAAGAGAGATGTGAAGAAACATTGATAAAAGCATTAGCAACTAAACTAAGAGAAGATGAAGTAGTTTGAGTATAAGATGTTAGAACCCTAAAGCATTAGTAAATAATCACCAGCCTAGTCTAGACTAGAACTGGTTGTTCTAGCAAGCAAATTCTAAAGTGTGTACTGAGTATGTGTGACTTTGATATATCTTAAGGGATTTTATGTTTGAGTTATTTATTTTTAAATTTATTTATTTATTACAGACAAAAGAAGATTTTAATTTGAATATAAATCTTAATGTCTTAATGTTTTATTAATAAATTTTATTTTAATGGTTAGAGTTATTTAATTTTAAGTTATGTAGAATCTTGATGATTAATAACTTTAAGTGAGGATTGAAGTTAAAAATCATCAAATTCTAAGCTCATAATTGTAATGCATTTATTTTCTCTTAGAGGATTAGTACCTAGGTTTACTTATCTAGTTGTTATCATTGTAAAGGTTTCTTTCGACATGTTATAAAATGTGCAATGCAACCTTTAAAAAAAAAAAGAAGAAGGGATAAAGTAAGTGCATATAGTCCTTTGAATTATTAATGATTTAATTAATTTTTATTTTAAAGAATATGATAATCAATGACCTTAAATTGCTTTGAAGCCTTTGATCAACACATCCTAGGCTTATTAATTTAATGCATCTATTTTCTCCATAAGGAATATAGCAAATGAGTAAAGCCTCGAATCTTATTTAATTAATTTTTAATGATTTAATTATTTAAATTAAATTAATTGGTTTATCTAATTAAGTATAATTTAATTAGATTTATCATTTAATTTTATTTAATTTAAATCATTTGTTTTTTATTGAATATTCTTTGATTTTTATTTTATTTATTTATTTTTGAAATTTTAATTTATTTGAATTTTTATTTAATTTTTAATTAATTTCTTTTATTTATTTAAATTAATTCATTTTATTTTTATTTAATTCTTACTAATTTTTATTTTATTATTATTTTTAATTTTTTTAATTCTATTTAATTCTATTTTATTTATTTTTTATTTACTGGATTATTGGATTTATAAACCCTTAATGGTGGGTTTGACTAGAGTGTGACTTTGGAATTTAATATGATTTCGCATTTAATTTTATTTTTCATGTATTATACTATTTATTTAGAATTATATGTAATTTAGATTATATTTTTATAATTTAAATTTATTTAAGTATGAAATTTAGAAGTTTGATAATTTATTTAATTCCTTCATATAGAAGGAACTTAGGGTTATGCAATTATTTCATCAAATGACCTCAACTAATCAAATGATTGATATTATGTGTCAAGTGTGACTCAAAGTACAATCAATAAGAATTTGAGGTTAGTTGGATCAAAGGATTATTTTATATGATTTATTTTAATTAAAGTTCAATTAAACCCTAAGTTATAATTAATGTTATTTAAAATGATGTTTCAATGGACTTTTATTTTTATTTGATTATATATTCAATTTGTGGTTCAATGCAATTTATTTCATATTTTTACCATTGCTATTTATTTAATTATGAATTTTACAATATTATGCCAAAAATTGGGGCTGAAATTATGGTTTGTGAATTTTACAAGTAATGTAACCCTAATTGCTACCATATTAATTCCTTGGATTTAAGATTTCATTAAGTTCAGTAGGTTTGAGTTTCATCCCAATTGGATTTGAAATGAGTTTCCTATAATTTTTCTAAGTTATGAAACCTTAAACCTAAGTTGGTGTCTTTATTGTTCAATGGTGTTTGCAATCAAGTGTTTCTAACCCTTATAATAAAAACACACAGACCACAGAAAAATCAAACCCTAATTTTCTATGAATTATCTATAATGATTTTTCAAATATCTAAGTTAAATTTTGACCCATTTAATTGAAAAATCAAGTTATACCAGTGGGGGCTTCAACTAGGCCTGAGAAAATTAAGTGATGTAGGCAACATCCTATTATATCTCTCAGCCAAATTTCAAGCCAATTGGATGAGTGTATAGGGCATAATAAATAAAAAATAGTGGACATTTAAAATTAAATTACTTAAGATACACTCAACCAATCCACTAAATTATAATTTTAATGTACAAAGCTTCTTCTTTTTTAATCCATAGAGCCCTAGAACATGTAATTTAGCTTTATGAATGATTTATTATGAGTATTTGAAGCTATGGGCATTAAAAAGTATTTAATAAATCAATTTAAAGCATTTTCCAATGGAGACACTGACCTAACCTATGCTTTCTAGGTGGCAGAGAGCCATTGGACGCTTGTTTTGGTGGCAGATAGCATTTATCCACTCGGAGTGGCCAGTAAAGCTTAAAAATGACTTGGGGGTTAATTTCCCATATGGGGACCATTGGGTCAAGCCCAAGCTAAACCAACCCTTGGGCTCGATTGAAATAGGTTTAGGAAGGTTCTAGAAATCCATTCTAACAAGCTAAAATGGTTGGTGTAAAAGGAAGTGGAGTGTTTATGGGGTTTGACCATACATGACCAAACTTGGTCTTTTAACCCCTTTGACTGGTTAAACATGGTCAAGCCACTTAGAACTGACCCTTATGAGTTTCTAGAGGTTAATTGGGCCAAGATTAGGGGTTTAGGTATATAAGATTTAGTATTTACCACTATAGGAAAATTACCTATTACCGGTGGCATTTTCTAGAGGAAATTGGTCATTTTCCAACAGTTTCGGAATTTACTGACCGCTTTCCAAAGGAAAATTTTTCGCCTGTAAAACCCGCATAGGAAAAATATTTCTGGTTGTATTTTCTGGCTACAAATATTTTTAGCAATTTTCAGGTGGAAAAAGGTTGTCAGAAAATAAAAAAATAATTAAAAAATCAAGCTGCTTGCCTGCCCAGCCACCCGCGCTAGCTGCCTGCCTGCCCGCCCGCCCACACATCCTGCTTACTCGCCCTCCTGTACTACCCGCTACCCGCCCCCACTGCCTGCTCAATTGCCTACCCGCTCTCCCGCGCTGCCCGCTGCCCGCCCGCGCTGCCTACCCAGCTGCCCACCTGCGCGGCCTGCTCGGGATTCGAACTTAGTCCAAAATTTATTCCAAAGTCCCAACCATTTTGCTAGATGGGCAAATGCATTAAAATGCTTATTATTATTTATTTAAACTATAATTATATGAAAATTATTATTAAAAATTAATTAAAATAAAATATTAAAGTTAATAATTAATTAAATAAGTTATTAACTTAACAATTAATTAGACTAAGTTATTAAATTAATATTTAATTAAAATAAATTAATAATTAATTAAAATAAACTATAAATTATTAATTAATTAAATTATGAATATATGATTTTTCAAAAATTATTAAAAGCCATCGAAATTTTCGCCGGAAATAAAACCACCGGAAATCCGCTGAAAAACAGTCCGCCAAAAAGCCACCGGTAATGGACGATTTTTCTGTAGTGTAAAAGGGTTAGACCAAGCTTAGCCTAGGTTTGACCAATTCTCATGATTTGAATAGGTCAACTTAACATGAAATGACTAGGCCAAGGTTTGAGCATATTTAAGAAGTCTATTTAGTTTAAGTGACAAAGGTTGGCTAATTGACTGCATACAAATACTTGACCTGGGCTAGGCTGATTTGACCAATTTTTGTTGAGTTGACTAAGTCAACTTTTAATTTAGGAACGTGGACCACATGAGCGTGACACTTTAGGAGGAGCTTCCATAAATTTAGTTGAGTAATTTTATATAGAGTTAAAGAGGCTATGGAGGGTTAATTCATAGGTTTGACTTATTGAGCTAGTTTGACATAGCTCAAGTAGGTTGAGTAGGTCAACCCATAGCTTGGAGAGCTAGGGTTGAGGAGCTTAATGTATGAAGCTCCTAGGGTGAGAGTTCGGGTAGGGTTTGAAGTCAACAGGCAAGTGTTATATATGATGTTGTCTACTAGGCATGTAGGGTATGCTTCAGGGTTTAAAATGATTTAGGAATATTTAGATATACTTTGAAGAGCTTGGAGTTCAATGGCTAAGTATAAATCAATTAGACTAGTCACCAAACACAAGGCAAGGAATCTCAAGTATGAAGGGGCATATAAGATCATCTTATGGTCAAATAGGGTTAACTAGGATTGGACCTAAGGTCTTAGATTACCTTTACTGGCTTTGGGATGATCCTATACTAATCTTGACTAATCATAAGGATTTAGATATATGATTGAGCAGGCTTGAATGGGTGATTGACAGGCTAAGGTAGGAGAACTAGGGCTGGGTTCCTATTACTTGATGAAGTCATGCAACAATATGGTAATATAGTGTTAGCTTGAATGAATTTTAGGGTTTGAGATTTCAGTGACCTTAGCTAAAAATGAGGTCAACATTATTAATTTGGAACATTATCCTAATCAATATTGGCTATAGAAAGTGTTTTTATTTCTAACTTTCACTTAAGAGGAACTAGAGTATGGCTGAGACAAATGAAGTTTTGATGCATTGAGTGTAAGATGAGAAGAAGCATTCAAATTTAAAACTAGTTAGTAGAGGAAGAATACACCTGAGCAGGGAAGGCTTATGGGTTGGATTGAAAGAAGTGATTAGTCTTATGTAAGGATTTAAGAGTGTAGTGACCTAATTTACCCTAAATTTCACCCTCATTATATTGAAGAGATTGGCATCCTTTGCAAGTTAAACTAGTGGACATAAAACTTCCTCTAGACATAGACACAAAAGATTAGCCTCTACCTATAGCTTGATATAAAGCATAACAATAAGTTTTTAAAAGAGCAACAGCCAATGCAAATTTAGAATTAATAACACCCTCAGAAGGCCTATCCCAAGATGCTTCAACAATAATGTTAAGTTCTTCAACACAAAGTAATGAATAAAGATTGTCAAAACAGATAGGTTGCAATTTTATTTGAATTGATATCTTATAAGCATGATATGATGAAGGTTTTCCATTAAGTGTATAAAGGATAATATCTTCAGGATCAATTATAATGCCCACATCCATAACAATATCAAACTTTTGTTTGATTTCAAAAAGATATTAGACCATACATTTATCTCCCATGTGAAGTTGATGGAGTTCATTTTTTAGTTGATGATGTAAGAACGATTCATAGATTACAAGCATTGTTCAATGGCTAGCTAAATGTCATGAAAGGATTTCAATTAAGCATGTAGGGGAGTAATGAAAGAGAATGATTGCATAAAGGGTTGTAGTTAAATTTTGATCAATAAGCATCCAAATTTGAAAGTGAGGATCAATAGTGATAGTACCATCATCTAATACATTATGTTAACTGGTTTGGTATGGAACCATCAAGGTATTTGTCAAATCCATTAACATGAAATAGTTTTAAAACTTGAGACTTTCAAATAGTATGATTATCAATGATTAGCTGAATACTAATCACATTTTTGACATTTTTCATGAGAAATTTAAGTTGAGATGGAATAGGAATCTCACATCATGATTGGAACAACATTTGATAGAGAAGTAGTACAAGTTGATTGTTTCATTAATAAATTGATAAGAAAGATAACTAGAAAAAATGCTTAAAAAGTTAAAAAACTATAGTGAGGATATAGCTCTGATACCATATAAAATTCAAGCTTCATAACTTGTTGATACATATTAGCAGCATAGTAGAAATTGGAGAAGGGAAATTGATGAATGCAATATCATGTCATCAAAATCACTTCTCATATACATAAATTTATACATACATTGAAGTGATTTTGATGACATGATATTGCACTCAACTTTTTCCCATCTCCATTTTCTACTATATATATGTATGTATGTATAATTTATGTGTGAAAATGGTAGAGGTTGTTAGCAATCAATGGATGAGATTTCAGGTAGTTAAGCATGGACAGTGCAAATTATTAAGTTTGAAAAATATTTAGCCTATAGAATAGATAATACAGAGTTGAGTGCTTATAATAACCTTTTGAGAAAACTTATCAAATAAACCTTATCACCTATCTATAGAAAATATTAAGTATTTTCTATAGATAAATCAAGCATCAACATTCTTATGTTGTATCAAGGAGAATAAAAGGAAGATTTAGTTATTCACTCTAAAATAATGTAAAGGATTGAAGGTACAAAGAAATGTTTTCTTTGATGATTTCAATGATTTTATCTATAAAGTAACAAATATTGATGATAGACAATTTAATTTGAAATTGGTGGTGATGTACCACTTAGATGAAATATCGTAACTCCTCCAACCAAGCTACTTACATATGTTGATCTCATTTGTATTCGATGAGATTGCTTTATCCATTAAAAATTGACCTCCTAAATGTGTCGCCACTACTCCTAAGAAGATTTCAACTATAGTTCCTTGTACAATTAAGGTTGATGCAAGACTAATAACTTTACCATCTTTCACTAGTGTAGGTGATGATATGGACATTCTACATGCATAAAATGATGATATTGTAGATGTATATGCTAAATGTGATTATAATTCAATATATGCTTCAAAACTTAAACATTTATTAGAGTTTTCAACTATAGTTTATGATCAACCTAAAACTAGCAAACAATTAGGATTTTTTAATTCTTCATGTACATTGAGGCTAAAAATAACAATTCCAATTATGAAAAATACATAGGTAAGTCCCAAACTATAAGAACCAATGCTTCAAATTGTCTTAAATTTAATATTTATTGATTTACTAGCATCATGCTCGAGTTTAAGCCATTGAATAACATAAGGTTCATCTATTTGAGAGTAAAGAGGAGTTTAAGTAAACACTGCATGCATATGCCAAGAAAAAAATTTAATTTAAGGTAAATAAATTTAGTAAATAAGCATGGTGCATCTATAACTTTTCATTCACATTCTCTTCGAGCTTGCAACCAAAAGAAGTGACAAATTCAAGTATGCTAGAGATAAAGATTCTTACAATAAAGCACACTTATACATTGAATGTAAGATTTAAAGACCACCATCAAGCCCAACAATGGCTCAGTAGAAGTATGATCAATAATAAGCTTGTAGCTTCTAATCCTAACATGAAACCAAAGATGATCATATCACATGTTAAGTACAATAACTCTTATTATCATGATTAGATCACTGGATGACTCGAATGGGACCTAATAAGATTTGTGAGTTTATTTGGCGTGATTGAAATTCTATAAAATATTTATAGTCATATTTGTATTTATTTGGGTAAAAAAGGGACTTGTGATTTGAATTTAAAAATGAAACTATTAAGTTGAGATCCACCCTTAGGGGCACTATAATGCTACAAAGGCAGTGCTCTGGTGCCACTTAAACTACAATTGCATATGAAGAGGAGGGTGAATTAGTGTTTTGAAAATTCTTTTTTAAAAAATCTCTTCTTTTAAAAACTTAAACCAAATTTACCACCATAACTTTAAAATTGATTTTCTCAAGCGAAAGTAAATAATAAGAAAAATCAAATACTATTTTTTTTATTTTGATTTAGTAGAATAATAAATAACAAAATATTTTTTCTTCCTTTTTTACTTTTCAATTTTTTATTTCTTTTTCTTTGCTAACAAAACTTAAATTAAAAAACAATCACAAGGTTTTTAACTTGGATTTACAAGAAGGTAAATATGCAAGAAATAAAATGCAAAAAAAGGTACTAGAAAATAAGAACAAACACACCAGATTTATAATGGTTTGGTCAAACTTGACCTATGTCCACTCTTTAGAGTCCACCTCTCAAGGTATTACACTAAACCTTTTAGTATCTCTCCTTTTTCCCCCATAGTAAGGTGGAGAAGCCTTTACAAGAATATTTTGCACCAACTCGATGCGGCAGAGTAGCCAAATTTCTTTCACAAACGATGAGGCGGAGTAGTTGAATCCTTTCACCAATGGTGACGTGGAGTAGCCGGTGGCCCTTTGATTCTAAAAAGTTCTTCCCTGATTTTAATTTAAGTAAAACCTTGACCCATGGAAGAAGAAGATGAATGTTGGCTAGAGCAATTATATGTAAACCCTCTCTCTCTCACACTCTCTTGATCCCATAAGGCTATTTTCCCTCTCTTTCAACAACACTTCTCTCCATCTTGCCCAAAGATCACTTTTCAAACTCTCTGTAACAGAAGACTCAAGACCTTTGACTGCCAAGGACCTCTCCAAATAAAGCTAGATATTTTTAAATAGTAGGTTGTAAGAAAACCCTAATTTTTAATTTAGCTATCATTATTTGTATAACATGATCTATCGATTATACAGTAAAATTAGCTCAATTCTTTTTCTGTAGTACTATATGATGAATAGTACACAAGCTGCTCAGTTAAAGTATGTTAACTGATCATACTGTATGAATGAACAGTATTACAATACAATTAGAGTTACTTAATATTGGATCATGCATGATAAACAAAAATCATCTAGAGAGCCCTCGGGTGATTCAGATAGTATGATTTTTGGATAAAAAAAGGGAGAGATTGTTGCAAATTTAGACCCAAGTCTTATGATTTTGATGATAACAAATATTATTGGATTCTTTACTATGCTATCCCTATTACTATTGCATATTTATTTTTCTTATGCACTAACATTTCAAGTCCACCATACATTGTGCAAACTTGATTAGCTCAAGATTGGGTAGAATAAGGTTAAGTATCTTGAAGAGTCTGTATTTTTGCATTTTCTTATTTTTACATTTTTTTGAGTTAAATTATATATTTGGTGGATGCTAAACTTGGTGACTGTGCACACACACACTCAAGGGAGTGAGACCATAAGAAAATTAAGAGTATAATTTTCTGAACTAATTGTACTATACGATCTATATTATACTATATGATCAGCTATTCAGAAAATCATTAAAATGACTAATTGTGATAATTAAAGCCATTTGAACTAATCATATTGTATGATCTAGATCATACATAATGATCAGTTGAAATCAAAATCTCAACCACCAATCACAATTTATGTAATATTTTAAAATTTAAAATTTGTACTAGTCGCACTGTGTGATAGGTATCATATCATACGATATAATTAAATCTTTCCTAAATCATGTAATTAGGGAAATGAGTTTTGACTAAATGGTCCAGTCAGATCATATAGGATGATTGGAGCCAATCATACTGTATGACCCGATCTCTACATGGGATGATATTTATATCATTGCCAATCATACTGGATGATAATCCAAGTCATTTGAACTAATCGTATCATATGATGCTTCATATCATATTGGATGATCTGCTCAATCATTTGAACGGATCGTACATTGCCTTGCACTTCGTATACTACTAACATTTTAGTTAAACTAATAGTACCATATGATCTTGGATTGCACTGTATGATTAGAGTCAACAGAATTGAATTCTATAGCTTTTTATGGAGCCTTATATTTAATCTCTCTTAATAGACTTATTTCAAGTCTTTGGCTACTGAGTGTTTTGGAGAGAGAGCTTAGAGAAGAAATCTTGGAGAGCTTTAGGAGAAGAAAGGGAGAGCTTGAGTATGAGTGAGTAGTAGTGTGAGGGGTTCATAAGGTTGCTCTGAGCAAGTGTTTTACCTTGTTTCCATCGGGTGTCTGTCTAAGTTTCTTGGGTGGCTCTAGGAAGAAGTTCTTCAGCTCCAAGACCGTCAAGGTTCTCTGCCTTCACCAGGAGGGTGAAAAAGGAGGTCGAGGTTCTCTACCGTTAACAGGAGGGTGAGAAAGGAGGTTAAGATTTTCTGCCTTCATCAGGAGGGTGAGAAAGGAGGTCAAGATTTTCTACCACATTAGGTTGGTGAAAAGATTGTAAGGGCTTCTCCGCTTAGCTATAGGGGTTAAAGGAGAGACACTAAAGGTCTAATGCAATACTCAGAGAGGAGGACTCCAGGGAGTGGATGTAGATCATTGTTTGACTGAACTACTATAAAATTTGGGTGTGCTTATTCTGATTTCTTATTTCTGCACTTTACATTTTCTGTATTTTATTTATGTGATAATATCTTGTTGAAAATCGGTGATTGATGCTTCGTTATATTGATTAAAATATCATCATCGTTATTGTAACTTTTCATAAAATTATTTGCTTCTGCATCAAGTGATAGTTGTTTCTTGCTTTTTAATTACTGAAAAAATCTAAAAATATATGTATTGTATTTTGAAGTAATCAGTTAGTTTTTTAAATCCACCAATTCACCCCCTCTTGGTGTGCCTAGGGATAGTTCACTTAGGCTTAACTTTCTACATCGAACTTTTATAAGTCATTAAAAAGAGTGCATAATTTAGATATCATAGGTCCATTGTTCAAAGAAATAGTGAAATAGATGAGGATATTATTAACAAAATTCAAGTTGGATGGTTGAAGTGGAGGAAAGCATTGGAGTTATTGTGTGATAGAAAAAGCACTCCTTAAACTTAAGGGGAAATTTTGAAAGAAGGTGGTGAGACCTATAATGCTTTATGGAGCAAAATATTACCATTAAAATAGAAGCCTAAAATTAAGTTAAGTGTTACAGAGATGGATGCTTAGGTGGATGAGTGGCTTAACACTAAGAGAGAGAATGAGAAATGAGTATATATGTCAAAAGGTTGGAGTAGCTCCAGTGACATATAAGATTAGAGAGAGTAACCTTAGATGATTCGGTTACATAAAATGTTATCCTTCTAATGACCCTATTAAAAGAGAAGGTGTATTAGATTTGATTTATGTTAATAAAGATATATGTAGACCTAAAATGACTTAGTTAGAAAGCATTAAAAATGACCCTTTTGTTAGATTTAAATGATAATTTGACTCTTAAAAGGACACAATGGAGAAAGATTCATGTAGTTGACCCCACATAGTCGGATAAAGGCTTGTTATTATTGTGTCAATAGTAGACTTATAATTTCCAAATCTAATTGTTAGTTTTTTATTTCCATCAAGTATATTAGATAATTTATATAAATCATAAAAATTTAATGGGTAAAATCATTAAATTATTAAAATGCACCTAAGAATTTCTAATAATGATTCATAACCTATTTTTATATGATCAAATGATAAAAGAAAATTAAAAATAATCAAACCACACACACACACATATATACTAAATCCAACCTCTAAGGAAATCTACAAAATAATTCAAATATTAGATTAGAAAACTTATGCACCATTAAATCAGATTAGAAGTTAAAATGCATGTTTGTTTTATGGTATCATTATTAAGAAAATCATTGAAGTGTTAATGCCATTGTACTTTCTCCTTTATAATGTTTTAAAGACTGTTTAAGTCATAGAACTAAAAAATAAAAATTAAATCTACTTTAATTTAATTTACAAATATTAGTTTGATATAAATAATAAGATGAGTTAAATCAACCTTTTAATCAATTTATCCTTTTAAATATGAATAATTTATTTACTTTCACATTAAAAAATTACTTCATTAATTTGATCAATGGACTCTTCATATTTAGTACGCATAATTTTCCCAACTTCAAATTTAACAGAAAATTTAGATTTTGATTATAGTTTAGACTCAATTATAATCTTAGGAATGGGTTATTTCTCAAATATGATATAGATATGTATCACGAATTAATAAAAAAATCACACAACTATTTGTCCTTAAGACATAGTGTTGTAATATCCACTAATGCATATAACTCCATTTCTTAGGTTCACAAGCTAAAGAAATTTGGAACATATACGGAAAAAATCTCTAAATAATAAGACATGTAATTATACTAGTCTAAGTCAACAATATATTTCTCTTTTCACTCGTATCCATTAGTCACGAATAAACCAACATCAAAACTAAGGTAACCAACAACTTGATGAGGGTTGGATGGTGGGGCTTAGATCACTGATGTGATCAATTGGTGGATGGGGCAATCTTCTAATGTGATTAGAAGAGTTAGGCTTAATTAGATGGAGTTAACTCAAGTAGGGTACTAAGTGTAGAGCGTTTGAATGGCAGGCCAAAACTTCTTGCAATCAGTCACGAACAAGCACTTAATTTTCTTCCTAATGGTTCTCCCTGTATAGATCTAAAAATCTAGCAAACTTGTAATTTATTTATATATGAGGATGTCTACTTTAATTTTAGAGATCTTGGTAAGTATAAAAAAAGGTTTGGTGAGTCATTTGTTCTTTAAAAGTAGTATAGTTTGGATGTGGATTTTTATAGATCAAATCGAATTAAAAAATTCCACTAGGAATGGCTCATGGACATTCTCCAGATAGGATATAGAAGTGTTTAGATTCTTTGGTGGAGTTTTTATTATATTATTGTTTATTTTGTTGATTAGAGTTAGCCCACAAAACTAAAACAACAGACAAAAGATACAAATTGGGTTGCATGGATCTCCATAATTTTGAATAGAATAATTAGAAATAAATTTAGGTTTATTGAAGTATATGATGTGCACTATTGATTTGGAGATTTTTGTGGGGTTTTGAGTAGTTTAGATTGGTCAAATGCTTTCAGGAGTATAACTTGTCTAGCAATTCTAAAAAACCTTGCCAAAACTATGTATAATTTTACTTGGATTAAGATGAATGGAAAGGGATTTAGGATTTTTATAAGATGTAATATTAGGATAAGAACAAAAAGAAAGAAAATTCCAGTAAATAAAAGTGTAGGAAATTTAAAAAAAAACTACTCACCAAATAGGGATTCAAGGAGATCACCCAATCTTCTCGTGTATGGCCGACCACCATGCCTGGAAGACACTTGGAATTTTTCTCCAAAATGTTTAAGAAAACCAAATATATATTAAGTTCATTCTTAGAATGTTTTATAGAAACTAAAATTTAAGTGAATAGACACATTCCTTCCTTTTAAAATTAAAAACAGAAGGGAAAGAAGAAATGAGGGTCCCAAACCCTTGTTTGGGCCTAGTAATAACCACCTACAATCGCCACCTTTCTCTTATGCATACTAGCATGGCCATCACATGTTTTATATAACAAGAATTAGACTTAAATTTAATTCTTCTAACAAATTAAGTTACATCAACATGATCCACATAACACTTACGACACCAAGTATATGTAAATAAAAGAAAATGCACAAAACATGAGATTAAATGGATAACTTCTTTGTCATGTTGTTGTCATTAATGGCTTGAGCTTCATAAGCTCTTGCCCTTTCCTTAGTGATAGGTCCACTTCCATGTGTGAAATCATATCCCTTGGACCACAAAGAGCTCTTCTCAAAAGAGTTATAGTTAAGTAGTCAGCTGCCAAGTGATATCTTCTCTAATTCCTCTCTAGTGAGCCAAGTACTCTTAATATGTGGTTTTTCTCTCCACCTCACTTGGAATCTATGATCGTAAAGTTGTCCCTTCTCATATTGATGATATAGTTCACCTAAAAAAATGAGTCATTTTGGTTCCTGCAAAGAATGAATGTGTTCCTGCAAAAGAATCATCCTGTACATTTGGAGGTTAGCTAACTCCCTTAAATATATAAGATCTTCCACATTTGGGTTGATAAACATGTATTATGAAAATTTGATATTATATGCATTCATGCAAATTTTTTAAATAATCTTGGCATACATGCCCTAGCTGGTAATTTTGTAAATTCAGTGTAAGGATACCTCTCAGGATGGACTTTAATTAACACATAATACCCAATATTGAACTCTTTAAGAGTTTTATCTTTATTTCTTGATTTAGCATGTAATTTCTTCTTTATATTTTCATGAAAGCTTTGAAAATATTGTGCAAATATAAATGCAGAATCAGAAAATGCATTTATGGGCATGCTAGTAAGATCAATTGGTTCTTAGGATTGTATCCATAAACTATTTCATATGGAGTTTTATTGGTGGACATACAAAAGGAACTATTATAGGCAAACTTAGATAGGGTAAATGAAGGTCCTAATTGATTAAGCTTCTACCTATCAAACTTCTAAGGAGGTTTCCTAAAGATCTTTTTACTATCTCAGTCTAGCCATCATTTTGGGGGTGAAAGGTAGAAGAAAATTTTAGTATGGTTGCCATCAACTTCCATATTATTTTCTAGAAATTAGATGCAAATTTGACAACTCTATCCAAAATAATTATGGAAGAAAGTCATGGAGTCTAATAATTTCCTTAAACAATAACCTTGCTACATGTAAAGCATCATTAGATTTTGAAGATGGTAAGAAATGAGTTATCTTGGAGAACCTATCGACTACAAAGAAAATATTATCATGAGCTTGGGTAGTCATAGGTAAAATCATAGAAATGTCTTTTCAAGTCCTAAAAGGAATAGGAAAGGCAGAATATCTCCATACTCTTTACTTTATAGCCTTGGTTTTTCTACAGGTAAAGCACTTAGTTACAACTCTCTCAACATCTTTCTTCAAAGAAGGCTAATAAAATCTTGATATGAAGAGATATATAGTTTTCATCTTACCAATATGTCCATCAATACCTCCTAAATGTATCTCCATGATGAGAAAAGTCCTCAATGTAGTCCTAGGGATGCATAATCTCCTTCCCTTATTTTAATAGCCATTACTAATGGAATAGTAACAAGTTAGACTAATAAATGGGGCATCATTCTTATCATGCTCAAGATAAATCAAATGAAAATTAAGACTATCTTGCTAATCATCCATGAGTATTTTAATCCAGGAATTAGAAATTCTAAAGATGTGATTACCAAAGTAACCCTAGAAAGTGAATATATGGGTATTTTTTGAATTTAAGGCTTGTGCTTCAAAATAAATGTAAAATCATAGAGGTATTCTACCCACTTGGGATGTTTACAACTCAACTTTCTTTGGGTGTTAATAAATTTTAGAGCATGATGGTAAATTTTGCAAATAAACTCTCTATGTAGACAATATTATATCCCATGTTTAAGGGTCTGAACAATTGCATAAATTCTATATCATAGGTTGAATATCGTTGTTTAGCATCTTTCAATTTTTCACTTTAAAAGGATACATGATGAATTTCTTAGCTAAGAGAGAAACCTATACCCACATTAGAGGCATTACAAGTGACCTTAAATGTCTTATTGAAGTCTAGAAGTTTTAGAAATGGTGATGAGGTCAAAAGAACATTGATTTTTTCTATGACGTTTTAAGCCAATGTAGTCCAGATAAACTTTTCTTTCCTATGGATTTCAATGATATGAGCTATAATGGTGCTAATGCTTTATTAAATCTTTAATAAAAGGTATCTAAGCTATGAAATCTATGAACATCAATAAAACTCTTTAGTACATGCCAATCTAGAGTAGCTTGAATCTTGACTTGGTCAACTTTAAGGCCATTTATAGTCACTATGAACCTAAGAAAATTGACATAGAGCAAATAGAAGGAACATTTCCTTTAATTGACCTAATGTTTGGTTTCTCTTAACTTGAGCAAGACCAATCTCAAATTTCTTAGATGATCTTCTCATTAAAACTAAAGTTTAGGACATCATCAACATATACCATAAGAAATTTCTTTATGAATGGCTCTAGAACTATTTTCATAAGTCTTATTAATGTTTAGGAGCATTGGATAATCCAAAAGGCTTGGCTAATTATTCATACATGCCATCAGGGGTTTTGAAAGTAACCTTCCATTCATGTCCTGACCTAATTCTATTATGATAATATCCACATTTTACATCCATCTTTGAGAAGCATGTGACATTTCTAACAAGATCCAACATATCACCCAATCTACGGATTAGAAATTTGTACTAAATATTAATTTATTGATAGCTCTACTATTTATGCACATTCATCAAGTTTTATCCTTCTTAGGTTCTAGAAGGGTTGGAATTGCATAAGGGATGTGACTCTCTTGGATAAACCCTTTCTTAATAAATTCATCTACTTGTCTTTTGATTTCAATATACTTAATAGGTTTCATCCTATAATGGAGAAGTGCATGTAATTATAAACCATGAATGAAGTCGATGGCAAGTTGTATCTCCCTTTATGGTGGTAGACCATCAGGTAGGTCCTCGAGATATAAATCCTAAAATTCAAATAAGAAAGGAGCTACAACAGTATATAAAGTTCTATTAAAACTTCCCTTAAAGAAAAAAATAGGATGAAGGAAGTTTCAAAACATTCCTTCAGCATAGTGTTGAATCCTATCTCAGGAGCAAAACTCAATAATGCTATGTTAGAGGAGTTTTCCCTATTAGTAGGGGATATAAGTACTATAAATTAAAGTTCAACATTTCTATTTTGATTAGGCTTAAGTTGTAAGTTAGAATTAGGCTTATGGGGAGGTGTGGGGAAAATCTTATGTGAATTAATTTTTGGTCTTTTGTCTATTGAATCATTTAAAGGAGTAGAAAATATTCTATATGGAGGTGTAATTGGTATCTTTTTCAATGGGCTTTATTGAAAATTGTCATCAAATTTGAACACATAAGTGTTCTCTCTAACATAATGGGTAACATTTATGTCTTAAAGCTAAGGCTTTCCTAATAATATATTAGTGATTTTCATAGGGAGGACATCAAACCATGAATGATCAATATAGCTTCCTCTTTTAATAGGACCAAAACACCTAGCTATAATAAGTAGAGATGTATGGTTTACCCATCTTATATGAAAAAGCTCTAGGTGGGGCTTAATCCTAAGGCTTGCTCCTGTAATGGTGTGGGTTGACATGTGATATGGTATTCATTACACTACCCCCCCCCCCCCCCCCCCCCCCCTCCCCTCTATGCGCCCACACACATCTATGACCATTTTTCACCACTTCTCCTTGCTCATGACATACATTTTGTAACTTTAATCATCTTTATTTCTAGATGAGGACAAACATCTCTTCACACCTAAAAAGGTCTCCCACATGCTCTACTTCCTCATTAGATAGAGTAGTACCATAATGAATTTCTTCCACCTCATTATCTACTCTTTATTGTTCAATTTCTTCTTCAATTTCATCTAAGAACATGATCTTGGCCTTGAATTGATGTAGCATATGACCTTTCTTGTGACATTTGAGACACATTATGTCTTCAGTCTTAGAGGATGAGTTGGGTGTACTCCTATTAGGCTGGGCACTAGATAAAAAGGGTGTAGGCTTAATAGTTAACCTTAGGGTAGAGTATGGTGATGATTGAAGGGATGAGGTTGACCCTCTAGTCTAGATGAAAAAGCTACCTTCTTATGGTTCTTTAGGAGTAATGCATAATTAATAGCATCTTCTAGGATTTGAGGGTACTATAACTCAACAATATATCCAATCTCATTCATAAGACCAATAGTGAATTTATTGGCTAATTTCCACTCTTAATATGTGTAATTGGTCTTAGTAATCAAATTCTCAAATAAGTTCATGTACTCTACCGCTTGCATATTATCTTACCTAAGAGTCATTAGCTATTCATTTAACTTCTTGTCATGATTTCTAGGATAGTACTTTGCCCTTAGTATCTCTTTCTTCTCAACCCAAGAATGTTAGTGCCTTCTTAACCTTTCTTCTTCACTAATACATTGGTATAATATATTTTGGCATAACCTATAAGCTTTATCTTAGCAAAGGTGGTTCTTTAGTAGTCATCAAATTGCTACCAATCAAAAAATCCATCTATTTATGCAAGCCAATCTAAGAACTTATTAGGGTTATGAGCTCCACCATATGTAGGAACATCTACCTTAACCTTCTTTTGGGTTTCAATCAAGGCTTCATAATTCCCATCTAGGATTTTCTATGTAGTATTCTCATATTATTTCAATGTTTATTGGGTTTAGTGCTAATGGAGGAGTTTGTACCCTAACACTTAGGTTTTGAATCTGGGTGATTTGGTTGACTATAAGATCTTGAAGTCTTTCAAAAATTTCATTAGTTTGTTATTTCTTAAATTATCATTCATTTATCCTCCCACTGGTGTTATTCAATTGATCTTGATTAGAAGACATTGGAGGCATGATTGAATGCTTAATGTTAAGACTTTACAAAATTTTCAAATATTAACTGCTAGCTAATTTAACTAAAAGAAATGCAAATTATTTTTGGAAAATATTGTTAAGCCTTCACATAATGTAAATTCACAAGTAGAAGAAGCAATAACAAAGTAACTAAACTATTTTAAGATAAAACCTTTAAGTGTTCAATTAGAATTTCTTATGCTAATTTGAATCAAAAGTAGGGTTTATTTGCTTTGAATGGAACACTCCCTCATTGATTTTTGGTCATCTCATTTCAATTAGGGTAAGTAGTTTTAGGGTTAATTGCTAGGTTTAAAATGTGGAGGCAATTAATTGACATTCTTGTACTAGTTAATAGAAATGCATCAAACATGTAATCTACCATAAAAACTGTTAACAAAAATAAAATATCATAAAAGTAATTTTACCAAGCCCAAAGTATAGATATTAATCTTAAGGATTTTCAATCCACAATTTGTAAAAGCCTCTCCAAGCTGCTGACTTTGTTGTGTCCACCTCCTTCCAATGCAAGTGAGGTCCACCTATCACCAAAGCTTTGATACCAAAATATTGATGAGGATTGGATGGTGGGGCTTAGATCAATTGGTGAATGGGGCACTATTATAAGGTAATTAGAATATTTATGATGAATTAGATAGAGTTGACTCAAGAAAGGAAAGAAATGTAGAGTGTTTGGATCATAGGCCAACATTTCTTGCAATCAATCAGGTATAGAAACCCAATTTTCATCCTAATGGTTATCCCTCTATAGATCTTAAAATCAAGCAAAATTATACTTTATTTGTATGTGAGGATGTCTAATTTAATTCTGTAGAGCTTGGTAAGGACAAGAAAAGATTTGGTGATTCAATTGTGCTAAGGAGATAGTATAGGTCCATTTTATCCAGAACTGACCAAGGTTGGGAATTTGGATGTAGATTTCTATAGATCAAAGTGAATTCAAAATTTTCACTTGAAATGGCTCATGGACATCCTCTAGATAGGATCTAGAAGTTTCTAGATTTTTTTATGGAGCTTTGATATTTTTTGTAATTGTTTTTCGATTGGAGATTGCCTGTAGACTAAAGCAATAGATAGGAAATATAACTAGGGTCGAGTGGATATCCAGAATTTTAACTAGAACAAACAAAAATAAAGTTAGGGTTATTGAATTATAGGATGTGTACTAATGATCAAGAGATTTTATTGGGGTTTTGAGTATTTTAGATTAGTGAAATGCTTTCAAGAGTGGAATTGAGCAAGCAATTCTAGAAAGCTTAGCCAACACTAACTATGGGTATTTTTACTTGGACTAAAAGTTATGGAATGGGATTTAGGAGTTTTTTTTAAGATGGAATACTAAGAGAAGAACACAAAAAAAAAAAAAAAAAAAAATTCATTAAATAAAAGTGCAAAAGAAAAAAAACCTACTTACCAAAGCAGGGGTTCAAGGAGATTACCTAATCTCCTTGAGTATGATCAGCTACCAAGCCTCCAAGCCACTTGAAAATTTTCTCAAAAATGAGTAAGAAAATTAAATCTATCTTTATTTTAGTATGTGAATGTTTTATACAACTGAAAATCAAGTGAAGAGATAAATCCATTCATTTTAAAATCAAAATAAAGGAGGGGAAGAAGGAGTGAGAGGGGCCAGCCCCTTGCTTAGGCCCACTAATAACCACCTATAACCACTACCTTTCTCTCATGCATACTAGCATGGTTCTAACAAAGCAAATTAAATTAACATGAAATCCACATAATACTTACCACATCAAATACATGAAATACACAAAACATGACATTAAATGCATAAAGTCTTCATCATGTGTTCTTGCTTTTGTTCTTATCCTTCATGGCTTGAGCTTCATAAGCCCTTGTCCTTGCCCTAGTAATAGGTCCACTTCCATGTGCTACATCACAACTATACTTACATTTGATAACATCTTCTTATGCTTGTCATATGCTTCTTACTCTCATTTTTTAAGGTTATATAATTCCTCTAACATGAGATTTGTTCTCACTATATAATCATCTAATCTTCTTGAATTTGCCATAAGACATACTTCAATAATGATAGTAAGGGGACCCTTGCACATAGGAACTCCTATTAACCTATAATAAACCTTTAGTAAATTTATCAACTCTCTCAATCATAGCAATCACTTTATTTAAAATAAATTATTAATTATTTATATCCGCTAAGCTTTGTATATGACATTCGTACAACATAGCATCATGAAAGTACTTATAATAGGGTAAAGAGCCTGATAATAATAATGTCTGATTCTCATTTTCGATAACCACAGATATTTCTCAAATTGTAAATGATAGAATTAAACTCAATTCATACATGATGTGATTGTTCTACCGAGGCAAATTCAACCTTTGCTTTTTTTATAATTTATTGTAGAGGCTCTTGGTTATATATAAAAAGTTTGGCATTAGACATAAAGCTTTAGTAGTTATTTCCTTTAAGACTTCTATCACAATCGCATCTATCAAATATAGCTAAATTGTTGAGATAGCCTTCTCATCCTTTTTTTTATATTAGAAATAACCAATTTTACTAGGTTTAAACGAGAATCCGACACTTAACAAGACACAATGGAAAAAAATGATATATGTAGCTGATCCCACATAGTGGGATAAAAACTTGATGTTGTTGTTGCCATGTTCACTCATTATCATAGGCATCTTTGATTGTCCCATTAGTATTTTGTACCCAAACTTGCTGGACAAAAACACCATGTATCTTGATCTTTCAAAATCCAAAGCTCTCTAACCCAAACTTCTAAAATCTTTAACTTCATAGCCATCATAGTTCTCAGAACCTTTGCTATGATATTAGTTGTTAGGAAAGTAGAGTGCACCTAACTTTAATTGTGAAAGTAAAAAAACATTAATAATAAATATGATAGGTTATAAAATAATTATAAAAGAGATCAAACACACATAACAGATAAAAAAAACTTGTATGCTTTAATGAAATCCACCAATATTTATGATCGTGTAGTAGAGACTAAAACAATCCACTAAACTCAGAAGAAAATATATTAAAGATTTATTCATGCATGGGAAGATGTGCAGAAGTTACTGCTTTGAAAATAGATGACTGCCATGAATCAAGAAGAAAATATGCAACCACTTATCATCATTGGTGAGGAAAAAGGCTTTCCTCGATTCTTCCTGCTTTCAGGTTTCTGAGAGCTCCTCATAAACTTACCTCTGTCCTTTCTCCATTGCAACTCCTGATGCTCTTCCCAATAGCTTTACTCGCTCAAGCCTCTTTCTCCCTTTAAGCTCTTCCCAATAGCTATACTCTCCGTTATGGATAACTTTCATGTTGGATGCACTTGGGATATCACTTGGAGGGTGTAATTTATAAATGAGTAAAAAATGTGAGTATAAAAAATCTAATAATCTCACATACAAGAAATAGTATCTCAAACATCTCATAAAATAAATAATAATATTCTCTTAAATTAATCCCTCTAAAAAAAATCAAATAAAATCTCAAATAAAGATTTTATAGTAATTAGAAAAAATACAATGATTTATTTGTAAATATTTATTTTAGGAAGAAACTTTAGTCACTGCATATCATCTACCAATATTTAGTTCCAGGACTATACTATCACAAATCCTTATATATTTCCATGACTAATGAGATATCTTCTAAGATCATGTTTGGGATAGCTTTTTTACTACTTTCAAAAGTAACTTCTTAGTACAAAAATTTTTTAAACCAAAAAAATTTATACTAGAATATTACTTTAAAAAGCAGTAAGAAATCTATCTCAAAGAACATCCAAGTCGTCAAATAGACAGCCTGTTGAAAGAAGTAACCAGAACAGACATAGCACGTACAGTTATGAAACTTATTTTGCAGATTTCTATATTTATTGTGGAACTTTACATTGTTGTTTTATGATGTGATTGTTTTTGGTTACATGATTTGATAAAGATCTGGAATAAGAACCTGCTGAAACACAAACTTGTACATGACACCAGGGATCAGGCAATGTATACCTTTAGGTTATCTACTCTAAATCAATCAGGAAATGATTTTTTTTTTTTTTACAGTGGATTATCTCAATGACGAAGCTAAAATTTACATTATTTTCTCCAAACATTAACGTAGAGCTTTGGCCTTTGTACAGAGAAATGTATACAGATGGCTGGTTTGTTGCTGATCAAAATGCTTATGTACCTTGAATATGCTAATTGCACTTTCTTCTCTTATCTGTCCCATTCACTACTAACACAAATCACGGTCTTAGCATTCTTGGATTTGTATTTGAGGACATCCATGATGTGATAACATCTACTAGAAGTTCAATATCCTTTGAAATCTGTGTGCGAAGGATACTTGAATTTGGACCCAATGTATTACTAATTTCTTTTGCCACTGATTCCCACGGCGTTCCAGCAGTTAGATTTGCCAGAAGTTCACCTCCACGGTTCACTGCATCAGCCATTGCAGGAGGAACATCAGGAAGGACCTATATATATGGCAAAATTATCAGGAAAAAAAAAACAAACAAACAAAAACATAAGATATTATGCGTGATAAGAATATAAGGATAGAACACACACACAAAAAAAAAGAAGGAACTTACAAATCATGGAAAAAAGTTTCAAAATGTTGAGGGGCAAACAACTCTATCAAAAGTTCATAATTAGGAATCTAAATCAATCTAAAATAATAAAATATTCATCTCTAGTTATGAATAAAAAATATTACGTGAGATTAAATTTCTTTGACACGTTTACATGAAACATACCTGTTGCAGTGGAAGTCCATGGTCTCCAGGCAATGAACGGATGGACAAGTCCAGCTGAGAACTTATAGCAGATTCACCGCTTAACAATTTGGCTAGTGTTGGAGTTTCGTCGATCGTATCATCCTTGAACTGTATCAGTAGATTCCTTGAAATTCCATAGTAGGATTTTATCTGCAAAGTTAAATCTTTTTTTAATTCATAGTATAGCTATTTCAGCAATAAACTAACCTTTTTGGTAGATAAATCTAAAGTTAGTTATCCAAAATAGCACATTCTGTTTGGACAACCACCTCTATTTCTAAAATTGAAGATCCCAATCTATTAGTTTATTAATTTCACAGATGACCAAGTTCTCAAAAGACATTTCCTCGTGAATTGCATATGATGAACACCCAGTAAACTAGTGAACCTTCTCGAGAAAAATAATAAAAAATCAACAGAAAAAGTCGAGGTTATTTTGAAGAATGCAAGAATGATTTTGCCCAGCACTTACAGAAAAGAGACATTGTTTCATTAGTCGAGACTAATTCTAACAGTAAGATGAACTTTGAAACACCAACGCTATCTTAACAAAACTGGCATATATTTGTTTTACATATGAAAGTACACTATAATAAATTTAAATAAAAGTTTGTTAAGGTCATTATAATATTAGTTAGTAAGAAAGTATTGTGAGAAGAATAGGTTAATTAACCAAAGGAAGCATATGTTTGATTCCCCAAACAATGGAGAGTTCAGACATACCAGTCTACTGGTTTCCTCTGGTTTAGGAATAAAGTCTTCTCTTCCATTAACTAGATCCATGTACAGAGGTGGGAGTTGTTCAATCAGTGGCAGAACCTGCTTCATAATCGGAGGACTAAGAGACTCCAGCTGTCTCATGGCTATTTCAGCCTAGAATAAACAATGCATCATAAATTTAATCAACAATAACAATAAATGTAATCAGCATAAAGAACATAACATTGAATGCATTAATGCAAGAAATGCAAGTCTGACCCCACGACGGATACTGGGAGATGATGTGAGCTGAGTTAGGAGTGGGCCCAAACTCTGGGCCATTGGTACTATAACTGGAGAAAACAGAGGTATTGCTAGGCTTGCTTCCTGTAAATCCCAAAAGAAAGAGTAAAAATACTATTTCATTAAGGAGATGCATGTTCGGTAAAGATAAAGAGAGAATGACTGAAGGGGAGTAAAAACCATAATAAGACAAGAAACAATCTATCTCAGAAGCCCAACAATTCTTATTTATTTACCTGTTTCTTCTAAATTCTGCTTCAGAGAAATAAAAAAGATGGATACTCATAACCTCGAAGTAGCAAAGGTAATGAAGGAATAAACTACAGCATACAAAATGGCACACCATCAACGTAATGACCATGAGCAGTTGCTTACCAAAAACTAAAGTAAATTTTATGAAGTTTGATGAAAAAGTACAACAAACAATACATTACATTAACCAAGCAGTATAAAGATCTAAGGGTTTCTTAATGGTTATTTCTCATGGTCAGACTAGAGTAAACAATAACAATTCAAATATAGAGCCGACCACACCTAAAAAGGAAGAAGCAACTAGCACATAGCATCAAAAGCTATAAAAGTTTTCACTACCAAAAGAATAGCTAACTGAGCTATCATTGACGACCACCAAGAGCAAGTTTCCTATCTCCTGCATTTTTTAAATAGGATTGGAACCAAGACAATTTTTTGGTCGCCAAAATTATTAAAGTCTACCCAAAAAATAGTGACCGAACATGAACTTTTAGCAACGATCAAGCAACTTGGATAGTCATCTCTGATGCTCCTCAGTGACCATCCGCTATAGTAACAAATCCTTTCTACTCCTATGATCTGTCCTAACTATGAAATTTCTCCCCAACAGATAGGGCCGCCACTTCTGAACAGCCAAGACAATCGCCATCAACTCTAGCTTGAATACAGACTTGAGCCTCGCCCTGAATGTGAGCACCTTGCTGAAATATGCAATTGGTTTCTGGTCTTGCATGAGTATTGCTCCTAGCCCATAACCTAATGCATCTGTCTCCACCACAAATGACCTCCCAAAATCTCGGAGTGCTAATATTGGTACACAGATCATAGCTTTCTTCAACTCCTGGAAAGCGTGTGCCACTTCCTCCCCCCACTTGAAGTTGTCCTTTTTCAATTGCTCTGTCAAGGGTCCTGCAATGGTGTCGTATCCCTTCACAAATTTTCAATACTAATCAATGAGCCCTAAGAACCCCCGCAACTCCTTCAAGTTCTTAGGAAGAGGGCATTCCACCATAGCCTGAACATTGGACTAGTCAGCTGACACCCCCTCTTTGGACACAGCATGTCCTAAATACTCCACCTGTGACTGCCCAAATCTACACTTTTTCTAATTAGCGAACAACCGATGCTCCCTCAAGGTCTCCAGTACAGTCTTCAACTGTTCCCAGTGTTCTGTCTTTGTCCTGCTGTATATCAAGATGTCATCAAAGAATACCAAGACAAACCTTATGAGATGTGGTTGGAACACTCGGTTCATAAGGGACTAGAAGGTGGAAGAGGCATTGATGAGACCAAAAGGCATCACCAGAAACTCGTAGTGCCCTTCATGTGTCCTAAAGGCCGTCTTGTGCGCATCAGCTACTTTCATCCTAATATGATGATATCCCGACTTCAAATCAATCTTGAAGAAGATCACTGCTCCAAATAACTCATCCAAGAGCTCATTAATCATTGGAATGGGAAACTTATCTAGCACTATTTCCTTATTTGTAGCCCTGTAATCCACATAGAACCTTCAACTGCCGTCCTTCTGCTTCACCAATAGAAGTGGACTAAAGAAAGGGCTCACACTAAGCCTAATGATCTCTGCTTCCATCATCTCCTTGATCAGCCTCTCTATCTCATATTTCTGAATATGGGGGTAACGGTATGATCTGCTAGTTATAAGAGAGGTCCCCTCTTTTAGATTGATGGTGTGCTCATGCTCTCGTGGCGGTGGTAACCCGATAGGTGGCTTAAATATGTCCTGATGCTTTTGTAGAATCTGCTAAGCCCCCACTGGAATTTCCCTTGCCTCCTCTTCATAGATCCCTTCTATACTATGTAACTCCACCAAGAACCCTAGGTCAACACTCTGGATTTTCTTGAGCATGGTTTTAAGTGATACCATAGTTTTGCATAAACTAGCCACTCGAAGCACTACCTTCTTGCCCTCTACCTGGACCTCCATAGTCAAAGACTTCCAATTCACCTTTATTCCCCCCACGGTCTGTAGCCACTTCATTCCCAGAATCACATCCGTACGTCCCAAGTCTACGGGAAGGAAGCCTGTCACCATCTGAATATCCTGCAAGGTCATCACCACCCCTTTACATATCCCCTGAATCGTCTCTATCTTGCCCATCCCCATCATTACCACACATCCTTCAGTCTTCACCAACTTCATCCTCAATCGGTCCACGAATCGATTTGAGATAAATTTATGTGTAACACCAATGTAACACCAATGTCGACCAAAATCACCATTGGTTGATCCCTAATCTGCCCCCTCACATTCATGGTGTGATTTGGAGTGGATCCCACCACAAAGTTCAGGAACACTTCTGCCACATCTAGATATAACTGCTATGTTTCCCCTACAATCTCCTCCAGCTCATTCCCTCTCTCTTCTTCCCCCTCACAGACCATCAAGACATGTAGGGCTTGATTCTTGCACTTATGTCCCGGTGTAAATCTCTCGTCACACCTGAGGCATAACCCTTTTTCCCACTTATCTTGTACCTCTGGTTCTGTAAGGCACTTGAAATTACCTCCAGGACGAACTCTAGTGCTCTTCTCGTTCGGCGCCTCCCTCTGAAATGACACTAACTAGGTTCTCGATGTCAGGGTCATAGGGGTATTCCTGTTATTCCCCCCCCCCCCCCCCCTATGGCATTGATCTTGCTGGACTTCTCCCTCTGATGTTTCTCTTCCACCCTTTGTGCTAGTTCCATAGTCTTTCTTGGCTTTCTAGGCCTCAACACCTTGAGGTTTGCTCGTATGTCTTCCTTAAGTCCCTTCATGAAATTCTCTTCCAACCCTTCCTCTGAAATCCCCCTTAGCCTACCCAACAATAGCTCAAACTTCTCCCGATACTCCATGATTGTCCCCTCCTGAGTTAAGGCATAGAACTGCTCATTGAGGTCTCCTTCCCGAATAGCTCGAAAACATTCCAACAATTAAATTCTCCTGATGAATTGATCGAATACCCAACCTCCCTCCACTAAAACCATGCTAGGGATTTACCCTCCAAACATAGCCCCACTGCCATAAGCTTTTCTCCTTCCATCAGCCTATTAATAACAAAGTAAAGCTCCACCCAATACACCTAACCCTGAGCATCTTCCCCTTAAAAAATTGGCATTTTTAACTTCCATGATCTCGCATCCAACCGCAATGACTTCTCCCTCAATTAGTTCCTCCCGTGTAGTGAAGTGATGGTGCATTTCTCTCCCTTCCTCCCTTAGTAGATTTGGACCCTATGGATCGGCCCAACCATTTCCTCCACCAGTCCGCCTTCCACCATGTTTAGGTGGTCTCCCAAAGGGTTCAGCCTCTCCCTTTCTTGCTTCCCTTTCTTCGAAATACCCTGGTCTCCCATTAGAGGCCCCCATGGTGGTCCATGAGAATAAACACTCTACACTTCATCAGCATCCTCTTGAATTTCCTTTCCCTTTGGTTCAGCACCAGGGATAGTCGATGAAACTTTCGATTGCATCTCGATCATCTTCTTTATCAAATTTTCCAAGTTCTTAAGCAGTTCTCTATGGATGAGAGCCTTCCTTCTATAGTTGAGAACTTCCCCTCTATTCCAAAATATTTCTCCTCCATTCTGGCCTTAAGTTTCTCCATCTCGCCTTTCAATGCATCCATCTTCTTTGCTGCCATTTACCTTGCTTTGATACCAATTTGATATGCCTTTGAAGTAAAAACATCAAAAGAAAGAAAAAAAAAACTACTGGGATACTCCAAACGATGGTCGGTTTTATAACTTCAATACAAAAAAATAAGATACAAGTGATCTACGATTAGTGAGGTAGATCGATTCTCCCAAATAACCTAGATGCCACTAAAAAGCCCTCACAGGAAAAACTAAAGCAAAACTCTCATCAAAACATAACCCTAATACAAAATAACTAGCTCTAAATAAACTCTTCCTATTTCCCCTCAAAACAGCCTTATTGCCTTAATTAATTCCCTCCTTTATCTTGAATTCAAATTGGCATTAAACGGTGATTAATTTCTTCCGTACATATGGAACCATAGACCGAAATCTCCCTGGATCTAGCTCTAGATTCCGCCCCCTTCTGATTTGATTCCTGCTGGACCGGCCGGTCTAGCCCCCCTGCTTGCTGCCGTATCAGATGTATCCTTGTGTTCACCATAAATTATTTGCCCAATGACAAAACATAGTTCATTAACCACGAAATGATATAAGTAACCTTTGTTACTAGCCAAGGTCTTCACCTGTACTCTAATTAATAACTCAAAAAATAAAATATAACAGAATTTAATGAATTCAAAGATTTAAATGGAACTGTAAGTAAAATAAGTGGAAAAAAGGTAGGTAAAGAAGCGAACTAGTTACCTTGTTGTTAAAAGCCAACAAAACATTCCCATTCCTTTGCACTGCGTACCTTGAACCTGACGTGCAATACAACAATCAGAATAGAACTACATCCTTCTGATTAAAGGCCTAAAAAGCATTAAAACTGTTGGACTGATTAATACCAATCAAAAGGTGAATTACAGATCCTAAGGAATGACCAATACCAAATGTTGGAAGGTCATTTTCCTACACAGAAAAAAAAATTATCAAGTTTAGGAGAAATTGTAATGATAGAACAATTTCACAAAACCAACTTACTATGTCAGTCAAAGATCGCATGGATCTATCATACTTTAACTGTACTTCATCCGCTATAGAGAAGTGATCGAAACGACTAGCAAAAGGTGTTGCTATTACCAAAACACCCCTGGTCGAAAGAAAATCAGAGGATTGGATATGGATTCAGTATGGCACTAACAAACATAAGTTTTAATGAACAAAGGCCAAAATATTTATTATTAATATAGCATTATTGTCACAAATAGGCCATTGTTTACAATAGGCCTTTTTGTTTTGGAGAAGTTTCACAAAACAATAATTTAAAATGAACAAAAAGAGAAGATATCAAGACAAATACCTTTAGAACTTGGATAAAAGGCAGGTCATTAAAAAAATGAATCTACCCAAATTTCAGGCAATTGAGATGGCAAGCAAACCTATCTTGTGGTAGAGGCGACCAACAACAATAACAACATTAGGCCTTTATCCCACTACGTGGGGTTGGCTATATGAATTTTTTTTCTCCATTGTATCCTGTTAAGAGTCAAATTCTCATTTTGATCTAATAAAAAAGTCATTTCTAATATTTTCTAACCATGTCTTTTTAGGTCTACCTCAACCTCTTTTAATATAGGTCAAATCTAATACATCTACTCTCCTAACCGGGTCATCAAAAAGTTGGCATTTTATATGACCAAATCATCTAAGGTGACTCTCTGTAATCTTATCTGCCACTAGAGCTACTCCAACCTTTTTACATATATGCTCATTTCACATTCTATCTCTAAGAGTAAAGTCACACATCCACCTGAGTATCCTCATCTCTGCAACACTTAACTTAATTGTATGCTTCTCTTTTAATGGTCAATATTCTGTGCCATAAAGCATTGCAAGTCTCACCACCATCTTATAGAATTTTCCCTCAAGTTTGACGGGTAGTTTTCTATCACACAATAGGCCCGATGCATTCCGCCAACGAATAATTAATATTGTATATCTATATTAAATGATGTCAATATTCTTTTTACACTGAATTATTACAAAGCAACCAGGTAGTCTCCTAGTTGCAAAGGTTAGTGAGTGTTAATAAATATGTAAAAAAAAAATCTCATTAAACTCAACTAACACCATGCAATGATTTCTCTTAATTTTTGGAGGCTAATAACAAAAGAAATTAAATTGAGATAGCTTACTTGTTAGAGAGTCGCTCAAGAAATAGACGATAGGTAAGTTGAGGTGTAGCCCCAACAAATATACCCCAATAAAATGAACAATCGATCTTGGTCTTGTATGTCTTGGTCTGAGGACCCAAGTACCCTATATATTTAAACGAAGAATTAATAAAAGTTAGACACGAGTACATAGTATAGGTATTTAGTTAAAGAAGGGAAGTAATTACAAACATAGAATATTTTAGTTTTAATATTGGGAAAATATTCAACGCGAACAGGTCATCCGAAGCATTTCACTTTGTGCTTACAAGTTTTTTTTACGGAGATCTATTCTAGATCATTGCATGATTACCTATTTTATCCATTACTTTTCCCAAGGTGCTTATTCTTATTTTTCACAATGAAAATGTATGGTGCTGACTCAGTTCTACCCTGACAGCTAAATAAGTTATGGGCATATAACCACAGTAAGATTCAAAGCATATTACCCGTGAACTGAAGTTCTAGCTGTGAAAAATGATAGTAGGTTTGAGTACTAAAGAGTCAAAAAAACAATAAATACAAGAAGTTTGAATTCAAAAATAAGGATAATCGAATCATGTACCATTTTGCATATGACCGACGATGCAGTTGCCTAAGGTGACTTGAACATGGGATATCAAGCATGGTTAAGCTACAAAGTACAAAAAAGACTAGATAGGTAGTCATCATTGCTATACCAGAAGAAGTACTAAGGGAATGTATTTATAATATCCAATCACTCTCAAAGTTTGTAAGAGATTTTTAATGGATTTCAATGAGTCATTTGAATGGATGTAGCATAAAAATTCAGATAATAATCTTCACAGTATCATTAACAAAGTGCAAAAATCACAAGAGATATGCAGTTCAGTAGCTCTATTGGCAATTCCAAACTACTAGCTTCTTGAAGAAAGGTAGTATTGACTTTATCTAACCTCTGGGATCACCTTAGGATATAGGCTTAGCAATGAAAATTAATCCAATCTATATCTATGAGAAATAGCTAAACTCAAACCTCATGTTTTTCGGATCATAAAATGTGATAAATTCTCTTTGAAAATAAAGTTGATTGACATAGACATTTAGCTACCTGAATAGGCAAGGAAACAGACAGGAATTCAGACAATTATAAGCAAGGATATAATTTGTCCCAATACTAAACATTTTAGAGCAGTTGATCATTAAAATAGTACTTGTGAATGGGCTCATTACGAGCATAACCACAATAATTTGCAATTATAGGGTAAATAACAAAATAAAAGTTAGAAAAATAGCAAATTTTTTGTCAATTCTGTGTAAACTACAATTTCAACTTAGAACAAGCAGGTTAGTGCTAGGTTTTGACAAGGTTCAACCAGGTTAATTGAAATTAACCAAAGGAAGATATACGGATGCCATGCTTGCTAATCAGCCTAAAGTTGTTCATTCTCATGAAATGACTACTTCAGTTGAATCGTGCGAAAAATTTTCCAAGATAAAAGCATGTTATTAATTCATAAAAAACATGGTAATGATCTGTTACATATCCTACAAAATTGTCTAAAATATCATTGTAAACTGACCTGCGACCTTATTTGTGACATGTTTTTGCTGAATAATAGTTCAAGATAACAGTAATTATGATTAAAACAGATTTTGAATAGCTACTTTTGTCTTTACTTAACAGTTTTGTTTTGGATTTTGCTGAATGGCTACTGCTGCAAAATAATTTTTGCGTGAATCTGAATAAAATATATCATGATAGACGCATCAACAGAATTGAAAGATATTATCAGCCCAAACTTTATTTTTTTCTCTGTACCAGGGCAAAGAGGATTGGTCGGTTGCTGTTGATTTCTAGACCTATGGCACTATTAAGTTCTATTAAAGCTGAAAAAAGATGATTAATTTGATGGAATTGGCAAGCATTTACTCTCTGTAATCACTGTAGTCAGTAATACTCTCGACTTTCTTTTATGATGGAAACTTAGTAATCCAAGGCCACTGAAGTTCACTAATAGACATTCATTTATAATACTATTAGTTATAGAGCAGATTATCAAAATATCTCAAAATCATGAATGCTTTGAGCATAAGAAGAGGACCTCAATCTCCTTCCAATCTCCAGTGCTACCCCAGCCATCCTGAGATTGTCTTGCTGTTTCAGTAATTAATCTGCAAAGTGGGTAACAAATTTGATTTTTTCCTTGCAAAAATTTCAGCACAGCATAAAAAAGGATAACTTACAGGAAAAAAAAAAAAAAATTTAACATTGGGAATGAAAACCATATTCCTGATGTACCCCTTCATATTCCTAAAGATCTTAACCAGTTGTTGTTTTCATTTTGAAAATAACTTCTGAAACGCTAGGAATTTGCACTTTAATTAATTTTAATTGCAAAATTTCGGCAAACCAATCTCATAACGAATACATAAGTATGTTCGGATAACTACTTCACTTTTGCATGAGAAAATCATCAAGCTCCCCTTTTTTGGAATACTATTTGCAATTCCAAAGTTTCCGTTCAGAAAGCAAAAGAAAGGGAATCCTTTAGTTCAAGTTTCATGATCTCTGCAATCCCGAAATAAGAAAAAAAATGTCATCGGGCACCCAATAATAATAATAATCCCCAAAACAATCGCGGAGATTGAAATTCAGATTTCGGAAAGAATATTCAATCGTGACTGAGCTTCTTATTGACGTAAAATAGTACACGATCAAGTTCTAAGCAGGTCAAGAGCGAAAAGAGGATTAATAGCTCTCGTAAGTAACAAGGATAGAGTACTTCTCGATGTCGGAATAGAGTTGGATTCCTCCGGCAGCGGGGTCCACTTCAGGCCTTTTCTGATTCTCATCCGCATAGCAGAGGAAACTCGATCCGAACTGTCGCTGCTGCTTCTGCCCGCCGACGAGGGAAATACCACCACTGAAGAGGTTCAACCGACGGCGAGGATGTGGATGCGGAGGGTAACTCCGACGAAAGGAACACGGAATGTGTGAGGAGCAGTAGAGGGCGGAACTAGCCATCTTCTTCGTCGCAGTCGCTCACAGCTTCCGACTCGGTTTACGCTCCTCCTTTTCTTTCCGCTTTCGCAGCCTCCAGCAGTAGTAACCACCACACTATTATTATACGTTTTGGTTAACTAGTACTGAATTCTCGGACCCGCTCGAGCCCGAAAATGGTAGTCCCATGTGCGCAAGATACGGGCTGTTACATGATCAAAAGTGGCAAGCGCAAAGAATAATATTATTGTTATTACTATTAATTATGTACCTGGCTCTACTGAAAACCATATTGATATTTTTGGAATTTTAATGTTTATATAATTAAAATTTTAATTCAAGTAAAACTTGATTGAATCCTAATGGTACCTTGCTTTGGAAGGGGTTAACTAGCAATTAATTAGCTAGCCAATTACAAAATTGATGAGGAATTAATGAGATATGGAATGTTTTTAACATATAATAAATTTTATATGAAATATCATGAAAATTATAATTTAACTTATAAAAATTTATTATATGCCCGAAATAATGGTAAAGATTAGGCAGATTGACATAATTTGTCTCGTATAATTGCATGCGGATAATAAATCACAACAAGATATCTCAAATGTAATTTGAAGATTTTGTCCCCATGAAAATCCTATTACACTTGTGAGCAACAAAGCTAGCAAACGAGTAAGAGCTAAAATGATTTCAATTGAATTTTCTATTGAGGATTAGGGAATAAAGTCATCTAAATGAGGCCTCATGAAGATAGAGAGAGGCACTTTATTTTGGCGGGTTTGGGGGTACTTATAAGTGATTAGATAAGTGAGATTTTGAAATCTTGGTATTTTGTATGATGAATAGCAAATCTTTGTCTATTTTGTGATATACACTAAATTAACATGGATCTCAATTGTGATGAAGCATGGAAGGTGGTCTTTTGAAACGGAAGAAGCCCTCTTTATGCAGATCAATGTTTAATAGTTAATTAAGAGAGGAGTGTGTAAGAAGTTTTGGGGTAATGAAGAATGTCTAAGGCTCACTTTGGGCATATATGTTGCAACTCGAGCTCACGAGTTTATGTTTTTGATGATAGCAAACATTGTGGCTCACATCCTTATGTCTACTTGGATTTACAATGTATATTTGTTTGTGTGTGTACTAACATTTTAGGAACACCCTGTACCATCCAACGAAGATTCAATGCTCAAGATTGGGTAGAATAGTGTGGGCTCCGAAAATTCGGCCCCGGCCTCCTTGTTTACTTTTTTAGAGGAGTTTTAAAGGATTAAGTTCCGGTTGAATTTCGGAAGGCAGATGGTTTGTAGATAGGACACTGCCCATAGATTTCTCCCTCATTTTGTGAGGACTTTATGATATGAGTTCTGGTTTCCTATAGACGCAAGCCCCTATAGTTAATTACCCCTCTCGATAATAAGAGAGAACTTTTGATTAAGGCTAGTCGTTAATTAGATACGTAGAGATACATGTTATCTGGCATATAGTAGCAGCATGAGTTGGGTACTAGAGAAAGTTTGAAAGTTTTGATATTTAAAATTGAAAATTTCACCATCTTCCACTTAAAGTGGATGGTAGGGGAATGGATAATGGACCCGATCAAGATCTCATGGTTCTGTCGTCCCAAGCCATCATGGTCCTTGGTCTACTTAGTCAGAGGAGGTAGTCGACCCAACCTGACAGAAGGATCCTTGTTAGCAGCCATGGGTTACTTCGTCCAAGGGGACCTTGTAGACCTGGGATGAATGTTTGTCTAAGGTGACAAATTTAAATCCACCTTAACTAATATAGAGCTTTGTGCCTATCGATTATATCATATTGATTCATATCTCAAGGATTTGATGCCACTAAGAAACGTATTGGCTCTAGCCATAACTGTTATCTCGTGGTGCCATTTTACAGTAGAACCACTTAGTTCAGAGGGCCCCAGGTCATAACCGTTTATCCTGCAGTGTCATTTGACGGCGAAACTGTCGGTTAGAGGGCACGTACCATGTCCTTACTGGCAGGAGATTGTTTGAGAATGGATCCTAGTGATATTTTCGACTAGGCATTAGCTCCATTTGAGCTGAAGTAAATTTCAATTTGTCCTCCTGGCAAACTGTTGAGGAGGATGGATGGATTTTGCTTTAAGTATTTAGTGGTTTATTTTAATTTTAAATATTTTGGATTTTTTTGATGATTTTTGAATTTTTGTGGGTATTTGAGTGGAGCTTGGAAGGCATTTGAATACTTAGAATTAACCCCTCCGGTTGATATTTTTTATTTAACATGGCCATCATTGGGGTGACTTTGAGGTCATTTGAAAATATTTAAATTTTGTGGAAATTTGAGTACATTTTGAAATATTTGAAATTAACCCCTCCGTTGAGATCTGCATTCAACAGGGCCATCATCGAGGTGTTTGGGGTCATTTGTATTTATAGAATGAATCTTGTCGACTCTATCAAGCTGTCGACAAAGGAACGTGTTTCGTAGGCTTTAGAATTTTGTTAATGAATTTCTTTGTTCATAAGCCTTGAAGGCCTAATATGAACGTATAAAATAGATATCCCGGTTGACACCCTGACTGTATATTTATTTGATAATTTGAGCCATGTCGACTCTTATCTGTCCACATAGAAGGATCGGGCTCAAACTTGAATTCATTTATTAACCCTCGCAGTATTCCCAGACGTCACGTGTGTACCATTAACACACTCGTCGAGGCCCATGTGGGTGTTTGAGGATATTTTATACTTATTTGTTGAACCGTGTTGACTCCTATTTACCAGTATAAGAGGATCGTGTTCAAATTTATTGACCTGCACAGCATCATTAGACGTCATGTGTGTTCCTACAACATGCTCGTCGGGGCCCATATGGGTTTATAGTTACATGTGCATTTTGATGTACCTATGTGCATACATATTATAATGCACGTGTGGGGGTATTTTAGGAATATTTGAAGCTGCTCAGTTGTGTGGGACACGCTCGTTTGAATGTAGCATTCTATTTGGAAGCTTGTACACACCTTCTATCTGCTTGTAAGGATGTTGCGGATTCGGTGGTGTGGCATTATACTACGGTCATTTATCTGTTAGATACAGGTAGATTGTCATGCACTGCTTGTTTCTTTCTACAGGTAGCTTGATGTACACTGACGAATCTTCTGCTTTGGCTAGTAGATGTTGCTATCTACTATAGTTCCCTTGCATCCTTCTTGCAGACGACATTTAAGTGTATAATGGATTTCCTATAGAAGCTCGTAGGAACTTGTATTTGTTACATTCTTCTGCCTCTTATTTGCTAGGGATCGGTGTATTTGACTGATGTTGGATAATTGTTGGTCGTGGAGGTGCTATAGTGTTTTTGCTATAATAATTAGTAGGTACCTTGAATGTGCTGCGGACATGCTATCTTTACCTATATGAGGATCAATGTATTTTACTATTGATGCATGATAATCTTTCTACATTCATTTGTGGGCAAGTTGTAGTGTCCTCAAGCATCTATAACCCTTTCACCAATATTCTCATATGAATGCGATAGGAACAGCTACATTTTCTCGCATGACTGTTATGAAGAATATCATCAACTCTGACTTTGTTGCTTTTGGGATGTATCCAGTTGTGCTTTGAAGCCAATCGTAGAACACTATTACACTTGATGTATATTAGCCTCGTATTGTAGAAGACTGTTGCATCAATCTGTATTTTGATAAGTGTTGACTATAGGATCTTACCATACTCACTTCCCCTCGCCATATAGTTTGTAGATGCTTTCATTTGTCACCATTTCCTCTATGCTTTTTCTTGCGATCTTTTATATTCATAGCAACTCAATGGTTGCTTTCACATTCCTCTTGCTTTGCTTGTAGACCTACTACATTCATTATGCATGATAGCTAGCAAATCACCATATTCATTACATTACTTATGGGTTTGAATGTATTTATTGATGTCTACTTATGCTTTGATGTTGACCGCAGAAGACTATTATATTCATTGTATACCTGTCTTATGCTCGTGGGGGACTAGTATGTTCATTTGAATAATTGATGTAAATATCCCTTGCTTTTGCTTGCATATTGATTTAACTCAATGCTCCAAGTATGTTCTTTCTTTCCTTTTTTTAATAATTAATTATAATTAATTAGAACTGATAATGGTTGATTAGAATTAATAATGATTAATTATTATTTAATGAGTAAATAATTATGATTAATTAAGATTAATCATATTTAATTACAATTAATAATAATTAATTTATGATTAATACTAATTAACTAAAATTAGTTAAAATTAATCACTAACTAATTACAATTAATTAGTAATTAATTACAATCAGGCTGCTTTGTCACAGGATTATACATGATATGAGCAGGATTTAAGCTAAGAGCTATCGGGATATAGGATTTGTACAAGATTTGAGCAAGATTTGCTAAATCTTATTAAACAAAGAGTTTAACTCTCTTAAATAGAGAGTTAAACCCTCTGTTTCCATGCGGCGGGTTCCCTTGGCCGAAGAAGCTCGCGATTGGGAGAAGTTACCTTCACAGCGAGCAGCTCCCATCCCTACTTCCAATAAAAATGTCGTAACTGTCAAAACAATAGGAGGGGAACGTCGTCAGGTTCGAGGTGGCTAGGGAACATCATCGAAGGAATGAAGTCAACCAACACAAAGGAGTCAAAGAAGGTCAATGAAGGCGGCGGGCTTATGGAGGTCAGGCAAAGTCCAGGGCTTCGGTTAGGTTAGAGAGGAAGCTTCTTCTTCTTCTTCTTTTTCTTCTTCTTATTCTTCTTCTTCTTCTTCTCTCTCTCTCTCTCTCTCTATCTGTGGATTGGAGGCTTAGGGAAGGTGGAGAGGGTTATGGGTTGATGGAGTCGAGCAGATCAAAGCTTCGGCTCTGAGGTTACGAGAAGAGGTGTTTGGTAGTTGGAGTTGGGCTTGCGACAGGAAGAAGTTTCGACTGTGTGTGTGGAATTTGGAAGAGAGGTTGAGATAGAGGGATCAGGAAGTCTTCGACTATGAGGTTTTCGCGCGGGAGGAAGTAGCGAGAAGAGATTGTGTGCTGAAGAAGTGAAAGTTTCCTTTCATTGTCGTATTTAACGACTCAGATGGAAGTGCGAATGAGGAGCTCTCTGTACGCAGGTATGGGTTGCTGCTGTTCGGTGCTAATTTACAGAGAGACGGGACTGTAGCAGGCAGTGGGATGGGCTTCGACAAGTATGTAATGATTTTATTTATTTTATTTTATTTTTTGAAATATGCTTTTGAGGTCAACAAATAGGTTATACTATAAAAATTTTTGTAATATTTATTAATGTATTTTTTGTTTCTTTAGTCAAGTATTGTATGGGTGTATGCTAACTGGGTGACCATGCACACACATACTCAATGAGAGTGAGATTGAGTCAAAACCAGAAGTTTAAATTTTGAACTAATTGTACTGTATGATCAGCTCATCTAAACAGCAACTTTGATAATTCATGTATTTTGAACTAATCGTATTGTACGATTCACATCGTACGGATGATCTATAAAAATCAAGAAACTCATCCGCTAATCACAATTTAGGTAATATTTTGAATTTCATTTTTTGTTCTAATCGTACGGTACGATGTGCATCGTATTATACGATCTATAACAATCATGCCAAAATTAATCATGTGATTAGGGGAATAATTATGATTAATTTGTTCAATCAGATCATATAGGATGATCGTAGACGATCGTACATACAACCCAAATCTGTCATGAGATGATAATTAATTGTCGCATATCATACAAGATAAAATACAATAATTATTCATCTAATCATCCTAGATGATCCCCAATATCATACTAGACGATCAGTACAAATTTGAACTTATCATATTGTACTATATTATAATCTTACTGTACTATATTGTGATCGTATGGTACTATAAGGTCAAATTTTACACATCATACTAGACGATAATGTGATCGTATTAGATAATTTTGCCGCCAAAAATGAATTTCTAGAGTTTTTCAAATTCTATACATCGTACTGGATGATCCTGTGATCGTACTGTACGATCTTTACCACTAGAATTGAATTTCTAGGATTTTTCAAAGCCCTTTATTTAAGTTTTCGTAAAAGACTCAGTAAGAGTCTTTGGCATGCATTGAGTTATTTTTCTTTTGGAGAAAACTTAAAGAGAGAGCCTTGAAATGGATAAAGGAAAGGGTGGAGTTTGAGAGGGAGAAGATCCTTGGAGGGGGTTTCAAGGGAGTGTGAAGGGAGTTTCACACGATTGCTCTAGCAAGCTTGTACCTCAGTACCATTATTATCTAGGTTTATCTTGAGGGAAGTTTTGGGAAGAAGAAGATCTCTTTGGTGTCAAAGGACCCGGCTACTGCACCGTACCGAGGAAGGTGTAAGGGATTTGAGGTTCTCTGCTTGTGAAAGGATTATGGTCCGCTATTGCATCAGGTTGGTGGAAGAGATTTTGTAAGAGCTTCTCCACCTAACTGTGGGGGATAAAGGAGAGTCACTAAAGATTTAGTGCAATACCTGGAACAGAGGGTTCCAGGGAGTGGACGTAGGTCATATTGGACTGAACCACTATAAATCTGGTGTGTTCATTCCTTTTATTATTTCTATATTTTAATTTTCACATTTTTATTTTTCTATGATTAATTATGTGGTTTAAATTTTTGTTTGTCTATTATTATGAAACTAATCTGCTTCTGCATCTGGTGATTAAATTATTTATTTTCAGATATTTAGAAAAAAACTTTAAAAAGGGGTTTTTTCTCTTTTTGTTTTAAAGAAGTTTTTAAAATAACCAATTCACCCCCTCCTCTTGGTTAGCCTCGAGCTTATTCTTTAGGGTTTCACAACCCTCACGAACTTTCAAGTGGCATTAGAGCGGGATTCATAAATTAAGTTTTAAAAAACTTTTGAAAAAAGATCAATGGCTAACTTTGGAAATCATAACATTATGGAAGGCTATTCAATCACGCGACCACCTTTATTTGAAAATATTTCTTTTAAGTTTTAAAAAATTCGCATGTCTACTTTTTTACAATCAATTGATTATTAAATATGGCATATGATTTAAACTGGTTATTCTATACCATCACGTATTATAGATGGAGTCAAAATTGATATTCCTTTTACTGAATGGAGTATAATAGAATAAATTAATGCTCAATTGAATGCTAAATATTTAAACTATTTTTTCTATGCTATGAATTTTAAAGATTATATGAGAATCTCTACATGCACCACTGGCCAGGATATTTGGGATAGATTATGTACTACATACGAAGGTACTAGTGAATTCAAGAAATCTAAGTTGAATATTCTAATGTATGATTATGAACTTTTTTGCATGAAATCTTATGAGACAATCTTAGACATGTATACTAAGTTTACTCAAATTATGACATCATTACATGCTTTAGGTAAAGAATTTTTAAACTTTAAAAATGTCAATAAAATTTTACATTGTCTACCTGATAAATTTCATGCTAAAGTTACTGCTATATATGAATCAAAAGATTTAAATGATTATTCTATTGATAATCTGATTGGTTCACTCATTGCCTTTGAGCAAAGTGTGATTCAAAGACTTTTGGATGCATGTGAAACTATAGTGCTAAAAGCTGAAGATATGGTTAAAAGTGACTTAGTGGATGATGAGAGTAAGGAAATATCATCAATAATATATAAATTTAAAAATCTATTGAAGTACAAGCATGAACATCAGTAAAAATGGAATAAAAGTAAAAATGGTAAGAATGTTAAGATTTCCTCTAACACTATTTGCTTTGGGTGTAGGAAATCCAGACATATGAAAAATCAGTGCCCTAATATAAAAACTCTTTATGCAAAGGAAGAGGGTAAAAATAAGCCAATTATGATAATGGCAAATGATAAAAAGTAAAAGATCTTCTGGGTAAATCTAGCTTCTGAATCAACAGACCAAGAGCAAGATAATGAGGTATAAATTTTTGTTTATGTGTTTATCTGTGTTATATTTAATGCATGCATGTATGTTCTTTATTTTATTTTTGTTCACCATAAATATTTTTATTTTTTATGTTATTTTAGTGTTTTATTTTATAGAAAGATATTTATATTTGTAATTTTTAATGTATGTTTTTTTAGAACACTCTTTGATCATCACACACAAATCACATCTCACATCATATTTGCATAAGAGAATCAATCATTTCTCTCCAATCACATTTTTTAAAAAATAAAAAATTTGCCTCCTTTTTACTTAAAATTTTTAGTAAGTGATTATTGACTTCCCTAAACAGTTAAAGGAAGAGAAATTGACAACTATCCCTCGTCCTCTAACTCCTTTAGTGGTGAAACTTTTTTTTGAATCAAAATCTATTTCAAAGTAAAAATTGGACCTAGAAATAAAGATATGCTTCATCTTCCTATATTTCATTATCTCATATGAATATTTTTTGCAAGTTAATGAATCTATTTAAAATTTTCTTAATCAAGTTGTTTGTCTCTATCATATGGATTGGGTTTTACTTTGTGGTTTACTCTTCTTTATATAAGAGAGTGAGTTCTTCTTCTCTTATATTTGGAAGATAATCTCAAAACTAAGAGGACTCCTTCTTTAATGATTAAGAAAGGAAGCAAGTTGATAAAATATGAAAAGAGGCACAAAATGATCCCAAAATAAAAAAATGTGCAATGTCCGCCAAATAATTGCAAGATACACAAAGTGTATAAAAAATCAAAAATTAAAAGATGCACAAAGTGTGCAAAAAATTAATAAAGAGGCACAAAATGAGCCCACAATAAGTTAGCTCACTTTTCTTTCAAATCTTTAAATCTTAGAAAAATCCTTGTGCTAATTGATATCTTCAACACTTTAGTTTGAAAATCATGATTCCTGATTCATCATTTTTACATTAATATTTTATTAGATATATTTCATGCAAGAAGATTAAGAAGATTAAAATTCCTCGTCTAATTTATTTTTGAATTAGATTTTTGTTTGAAAAGATTTTAACCTATAAGGAGCTTGAGTTATGATGAATAAAACTCGAATCTCTAACCTTTATGGCTTTAAGCATTGTCAATACATTTCTTACTAAGCTTTTGAATAAAATCAAGAGGTAACTTTCTCATTTTGAACAAATTTACTGAAATTAATTGATTCTTCTTAATCATCACCATCACTTCTACATGATCAGGGTCTGTATGATTATTAGTTTGTTATGTGTGTTCCATTTTATTTTTTCTATATTTCTCTTCATTTTGATAATGTCAAAGGGGGAGAATGTAATTATGGTTAGGTTGCATCTGTTCATCTTATATTGGCATTTGTTTTATGTTATTTAGTTTCTAAAGTTTATTTATTTATATTTAAAAAAAAAACTTTTTTGATTTTTCCCCTATTTTTAATATAATTATCTTAGTGAGGGGGAGATTAGGAGAAAATGTTTTTAAATTTATAAATTCAACCAGTAATGTTTGTCATTATAAAAAAGAGGAAGATTATTGCAACTCAAACTTACGAGTTTATATTTTTGATGATAACAAATATTGTGACTCACATCCTTATATATACTTATATTTATAATATATATTTATTTTTGTGTGTACTAACATTTTAGAAACACTATGCACCATGCAATAAAGATTCAAGGCTCAAGATTAGGTAGAATATGATATGCTATAAAGATTTTTGTAATATTCATTAATGTATTTTTGATTTTTTGAGTCGAGTCCTGTAAGGGCGTATGTTAGCTTGGTGATCATGCACACACACACTCAAAGGGAGTGAGATTGAGCCAAAATTAGAAGTTTAAAATTTGAACTAATCGTACTGTATGATTTATATTGTACTGTGCGATCAGCTCATCTAAATGGATAACTTTGATAATTCATATATTTTGAACTAATCATACTGTACGATTCACATCGTACAGGATGCATAAAAATCAAGAAACTCAGTCGCCAATCATAATTTAAGTAATATTTTAAATTTTATTTTTTATTCTAATTGCACCATGCGATATACATCAGACTATATTTGATTTATAACAATCATGCCTAAATTGATCATGTGATTAGGGAAGTAATTATGGTTAATTTTTTCAATTAGATCGTACAAGACGATCGTAGATAATCGTACTGTATGACCCGAATCTATCATGGGACGATAATTAATCATAGTCTATCATGTAAGACAAAAATAGCATAGTTTTTAACTAATCGTATAGGATGATTCCCCAATTTTGTACTATATGAACCGATCACTGCATGGGATGATAATTTATTATTGCCTATTATCCTGGATGATCAGTACAAACCCTTGAACTGATCATACATGATAATGCAGTTTGTACTGTCTAAAAGGCTATTTTATACTATTCATACTAGACGATGATCTTAATTGTCTTGGATGATCAGTTTATCTCTTTAAACTAATCGTACAGGATCTATCTCTTCATACAGTACTAAAGAAGTACTTTGAAATAATTATATAGGACGATCTTAAATCGTACTGGATGATCATAGTCGGCAGATTAAAATTTAGGTCTTTTTTAGAGGCTCTCTATTTAAGCTTTTACATTATCTTATTTCAAAGGCTTTTGGTTACTAAGTGTTTTTTTTGTGAGGGAGCAAAGAGGTGCTTATGAGAGATTTGAGAGAGAGAAGAAAGGGAGAGTTATCTTTGTGAGGGAGAGTTATGAGGGATTCATAAGGTTACTCTAAGCAAGGTTCTTCCCCATCTTCTTTAAGCTTCTGCCTTTATCCTTTGGAGGCTCTAAGTAGACATTCTGCAGAAATAGTCCTAGGTTCTCTGCCTTCTCCAAGGGGGAGAAAAAGGATTCTACGTTCTCTGACTTAACTTGGAGGGTAAAATGGATTCTAGGTTCTCTTCCTTCACTAGGAGGGTGAAAAAAGATTCCAAGTTCTCTGCCTTTATCGGGTTAGTGAAAAAGATTTTGTAAGGGCTTCTCCACCTTGCTGTTGGGGCAAAAGAAGAGACACTAATTTTAGTGCAATACCTAGAAAGGAGGCTTCTAAGGAGTGGATATAGGTCAGGTTGGATCGAACCACTATACATTTTTATGTGTTTTATTTTTTATTATTCCGCACTTTTATTTTTCTATGATTTACCACGTGGTTGACAAACTTTGATTTTCTATTATTGTGAAATTAATCTGCTTCTGCATTAGGGGATTAAGGTGTTTATTTTCAGATATTAAAAAGGCTACAAAAAGGATTTTCTTTTTGCTTAAAATTTTTAAAATAACTAATTCACCCCCTTCTTGGTTAGCCTTGGGCTAGTTCTTTGAGGTTTAACAAACTTCACGAACTTTCAGAAAGATGATGAGGAAGATGAAGTTTGGAGTGCTGATATGATAACCACTCTAATTATGACCATGGGAACATTTAGCTACAACGAAATGGTCATGCACCACTATTGGTAGAGGAAGCACTGTAATGCCAATTATAGAGGAAGAACTTATCACCACCATAAGTTGGAAGTGAAGATATATATATATATATATAAGAATAAATGGAGGCTGATAGTTAGGTAGTAAAATGGGTGTTTTATGGAGCCACCTCTTCATTTGAATTTCATTTCAAGGGAAGAGGGGCTAACTGCTTCATCTTGGATTTGAAACTACTGTTGAGATGTTGATATGAAGACATTTATTGGCCTACAAGATAATTCTTGTTGTGGATTTACATGAAAGGGCTTCTTATATAAAATGATGGTTATAGTCATCAAATCTCATTTTCAACTTTCTTTCAATTATTCTCACCAACTTCCAAAAATTAAATCAACTAACTATTCAATTTTAAATTTCAAATTTTGAAAATTCAAATTCAAATATAAATTTAATAATTAAAAAAATTGTCCTTGAATTTGAACATCTTATTCTAGTCAATCAGAGGATGAAGAGCAAAGACATAATATCTTTGAGATACATACTAGACCATCATTCCCCAATGATAAATGGATAGATTGATGGAGGCCCTATGCATTAAAATTAAAACTAGTGTACATGTGTTTTATAGAGGTTAATTATTAGGCCAACATACACAGTGCATGCTCTAGTGATATAGGAGATATACTATGATCATCAATAGATATTCATTAGGTATATAATAATTTCCCCCTTTTTGAATTATTTTATTAAAATTTTTAAAAAAAGTTCATTCAAAATTGATTACTTCATCCTTCCATCACTAGTTGCTCACCTACAACATCGACAACCAAATGCTATTCACTAGCATCGTCAATAGCCACCATCATTGTTAAATTTAAAATTATATTTATTTTATTTCAAACCAAACAAAAAAAAGTAATTACCTTCATTTATTTTATATTTATCCAAATAACTCTAAATATTTCTAATACATTACACTCCTTTTACATTATATTCCAGTTTACTCTATATTTAATTTTTTGCAAGCCAAATGGGACCTAAGTAAATTCTTAGCAAATTTGGTAATTTAAAAATCCAAAATTTTATTATAAAAAAACATAAATTTTTTGTAAATCAAATTGTTGCAATGATCTTGGGATGACCTTATCTTTTTTTTCTTTTTAAATAGCTAGAAGGTACCATATTGGCTAATTTTGGTATAAGAATTTACTTGGCTCATTTGAGGTAATTTTGTCCTAATTTAGTCCATGCTTGTAAGGCCTATATATATTTAGATAGCTCTAAATTATCAGCAAAGGTAATAACTATTAAACTCTTTATGTAATACATTATTGCCTCATATTAAATATTATTTTTTACTTTCTTCAAATAGGCAAAAGCCTATATCACCTTGAAGGAAATGAAAAGCAAAGGCTCACTCAAATTAGAGGTGACACACCAAAGAACTCGTAATTTCTGACACCCCAAAGCACTCATAACAAACCTTTTTAGATGGATTTTATATTTCCTTTCAAAGTTAGTAGAAAAATTAGACACTTCACATGAGGTCACCAAGAATAATCTCTTTCACAGAGGAGGTAATTAACTTATTTTGAAAGTTTTATAATTTAACACCCAACACTTTTCTTCAAAAAAATTTCAATAAAATGTAAAGCAATTTTGTTTTTTCTTTCTTTGGTTACTTGGAAAGTGTTGGTGTCACTTAAAGGTCAAAATAAAACCTTTCAACTCCATTTTTGCTTGTATTTGGCACTTGAGAAGTGTGATTGAAGACAAAAATTGAATATTTTAGACATATTAGGACACCTGGGAAGTATAAGGCTTTTTAGAGGAGGAATTGAAGCCTTTGGCTACATCCGTTACTCATTTTGGGCACTAGATAAGTGTGGTCTAAGTTAAAATTTGAAGCTTCTAGCATCCAAATTTACTCATTTCATGTACTCATAAAATTTGTGTGGCTTGATGATAAAATTAAAGCCATTGGCTTCTGCATTACTTGCTCATTTCAAGCACTTGGGAACTTTAGTGTGATTAAAAGAAAAAAAAAAGCAAATCCTTTGGGTCCATCTTAAATGTTATTTTGGACATTTAAGAAACATGGTGTTGTTTAAAGCGAGAAACAAAATCTTTGGCTTTTATTTGTCTTTCTTATTTTGGGTGCTTATAAATAAAAATTAAATCTTTTAGCCTCTACCTTTGCACATTTTGAGGATTTAAAAATTCACTACTGCTTAATTATAGGATTAAAGTCCTTTGTATTTTCTATAATTGCTTGTTTGTATCATTAGAGAAGCTCATGTGTGATTAAATGCAAAAATTGAAGCCTTTGACCTCAACCTTCCTTGCTCATTTCTAGCACTTGGAAAAAATGGTGATTCTTAAGAGAAACCATGCCCAATGAAATTAGATAATATTCATAAACTTGATGGATGATGCAAATAATTTTTCTTGTGATAGTATTCATACAAATGTTGTATAAGGGTTTGGACTAGAGGCTTGGGATGTGGAACTAAATATGTAGTCTGATAATGGGTAGTTGATTAACTCTTAAGTAGTGGATCAATTGAAGGTAAGGGAAGTTAAGTGTAAGTAGAATATCAAAGAAAATTATAATTGTACGGATTATGATGAATGTAATTCTCTTCTTCCTCCCATGTTTACTTTCTACTAAGCCTGCTTTTTATTACAACTCATATTAGTGGTCGTAGATCAATATCATGGATACTCATGGGAAATCAAACACCAAATTATATAATAACATTTATAAGACCATCACATGACATAAGGCGAGCTAAGACCACCTTAATGAGGTGCTTTAAATTGTCATTACCAAACTCCAAGCCAAATGAACTTCCATGAGCCCTCACCATGAGTATCCTAAAGTGAACCTGTTTGTCTTGAGGGAATTAGCTCAATCATTATTGGATATCACATAGGTGCTGGTTCAGAGCCCACACACAAGCACCTTAAATCTTTATTTCCAAAATTTAATGGCGAGGACCTGACTGGGTGGTGTGGACAAATTAAATGATGATTATATATCACTGCTTGGGATTTTAATATTTTTATAATCAAATCAACATAATTTAGTGTTAATTACCTTGAAAGATAAACTAACACTTGTATTATCGACTTGAGAAGAGAAATATTATATTTTTGTATTCGAATTTTGTATAGGGGATATGAAATTCATCCTAGAGGATAATATTCACATACAACTATCGTTTCAAATACAAAACTAACCCAAGATTAGCTTTAGTCAATGTCTAAAAGATTTTTCCCCTATCTTAGTGAACTAAGATAGGGTTTATTTTATACTAGGATCTTGGTTTCCTATAGAGGCAAGCCCCTAAAGTCAATTACATCTCCAAAGAGAAAACTTTTGATTAAAGTGAAGATTAGACTCAATCAAGATTAAAACACATAAGAGTTACCTTATATACCTTGAAAATATCAATAATTTCCTAAAGAATATCTTTAAATTTTATAAAAAATACATTTTAAATACATGATATCCTTTTTATGATAGAGTTCGAGGTGCACAAATACCTCTAAGCTTATGCTTGCTTGAAATGCGCTGCCAGTTAACAGCCTAGTACACACACAATCATCCTAGATGTAGTGCATAATGAGGCCAACTCTATCCTAAGAGGTCCAAGGATGAATCAAACTCTTAATTAATGACTCAAGATGAATAATTTACACTTTATATTTAAATAATGCTAATGAGATAACTCGTTAAAACTCTAAATTTTATCTTATTAAATTTATCTAACTAAATTTTCTAACTACAAAATTTTCTTAGAAATTTCGACAGTATAATGGCCCTATACCAATTGGAAAAGTGTAGCATTCTCACAGCACAACGAGGACCCCACTACCTTACCCATGGCAGGCGTAAAAGTTCTATGCACTAGCATACATAGCAAAAGTAAAATAAGTATATATGCATGTATGAATAGGTAAAGGGGTTGGCATTTATAATACCCAAGGTTATATTATCTTATAACTAGTATACAAATTCTTAAAAAGTTTGAATTATGCCCACTTTAGAGAAATCTAGGAAAATTTCTACCTGCTAATGTAAGCTACCACCCACATGAATGTGATGTATGGAATGATGTAAATAAAAGAGAAGACTGCATAAATAAAATAAATTTTATTCATTTATTGATTTAAATATATGCAACAGACTCAGACTCTGTAGAAAATTAAGGTAGCAAGGTTCCACCACAACAAACCTGGATTTCTAAGCCTACAATATATATAGAATCAAATACATCTACTTATTATCTTCAAGCTCCAAGTCTTCTATGGAATTCAAAAAGAGATTATCCTCCAAAGGAGAGGACATCACCTTTTGCAGCCCCACTTGTATGTAGAAAGAACTAATAGTTTGATGTTGAAAATTGCTTGCATTTAAAGTGTAAGTTCATTAAGGCCGAAAGGGGGTATTTTAACTGAGATTTGTTTTGTATGAGTTTGAGTTTTATTGATTGAATTTTAAAGATTGAAGTTATTTATTTAGTTTTAGAGAATTTGTAAGTTAATATTTCCATGTGCGGGAGCTACTAACTTAAAAATCCCAAGGCTTCTAATCACCATGCTACCATCCCCCATATAGGATAGATAGTTACATAAAGCCCTTGAAGTTTTGTTAATGATTTATTAGAGATAGAAAAGGGACCATTCTATCCAATACACATGCCCTCCAAGTGAATCAAGCATGATATATAAGGTCGCTATTTATTAATGAGTTGAAGATCCCCCAATCCAATAAGTTAGTGCTTTCTTGAAAGGAATTGTGCACAATAAATAGGAGTCTTTTGGTTATTTAAAATGTATTAGAGGCCTTGAAATCAAATGCTAAAATGCCATCCAAATAGAGTCAAGCTTCAAGTATAAAGGCCTTTACTTACTTAAGCCAAATTAATTGTTTATTAAACTAATTTGGTTTAAACGATTTAAAATTCTAATTACAATTTTTTTATTTTTATTGAATTATTTGGAATTTTTAATTAATTATTGAGTTTTTAATTAATTTTATATAATTATAAATTAATTATTAATAAATTCTTATTAAATTTTATTCAAAAATTTAATTTAAATTCAAATGATTAATCTCTGAATTTTATTTAATTTTATTTGATTATCTATTTTTCTAAATTATATTTATTGAATTACATTGGGAAATTAAAAATTTAATGAATTATTTTTAAATTTTAATTCAAAAAATTTTATTTAAATGAAAATTAATAACCTCTGATTTTTATTATTTTTATTTTAAATTTGTTATGGATTTTTTAGTTATATTTATTATATTTATCTAATTACACAAGAAAAGGTTTATTTATTGAATTAATTAAATAACCTATTTATTGACATATGTAAGGCTATTTAATTTTGATATCAAATTAAATCTAAAAATTATGAAATTGATAATAGTGGTTAATAATAACCAATAGATCAAATTTTAAGTTTTTGGGATTTATTTGATTTATATTTTAAATTTTATGAATTTATTTAATTAAGGGTTAATTAATTATTAATTATATTTTAATGAAAGTTTGTTCTAAATTTTAATTTTCCTTAATTATAGAATTTCTTTAGAGTTGATTGAAGTTGATTTGATATTTTTGTTATTTTTATTTGATTTAGTGTGAATTTTGAATGAATCAATCATTAATTAAGGGTTAATTAATTATTAATTTTGTTTTAGGATCAATTAATGTCAAATGAGGGCGAATTTAATTCCTGAGGTATATGTTGTCACACATTTTACGTGTTTGAAGTTTCATCTCTATTAGATGTGTGCATAAATTCTTATGAGTTTTCTAAGTTTACTAGACGTAGCCTTAATATTTTCCTTAATTATCGCTAGTGTTTTCATGGTTTGGCAATTATTGTCTCTAATCCTTGTATACATGTGAAAGCCATAACAATCATGGGTCCTAATTGTACATGCAAAGGGTATAGAGAAACTTTCAATCATTTAGGTTAAATTTTAACTTATATGCTTGAAAATTTGAGTAAGCTAAATTGATCAATTTTTTAGATCTAGGAAAATTACAAGATGTACAACACATCTCATGATACCTCCAAGTTAAAATTGAAATAATGTTAATGAATGATTTGAGGCTAATTAAAGGAATATGGGAAATTTAAAATTAACTTCAAATCATCCATCAAAATGAACTAACTTCAACTTTCTTACGTGAAACTTTATACCCTAAATTCATAAAGGTATGATATGCAAAATGGATTATTGTAATATTCATAATGAATCTTCAAAACTTTAAGTCAAAACATGACCTAAACTTTTGTAAATTCATATATAGATGGAGCTAACCTTAGACAGCCCAGAGAAAATTACTAAACATGTTAAATGCCTTCTAATTCATTCCTTTTAAGTTTATAATTGATCATATCATTAATTTGAGAATAATTAGAGAGATTTAATAAAGTACATAAGTAAAACTATTCCTTAAATATTATTAATTTTGGACTAATTTTATTTTTAAAATGTAGGAAATACAAAGAAAATGAGTATTTATTTGTGATTTTTGGTTAAGTATTCAATTTATTATAATGTTTAGAAGCTACAAGTGTTTAAAAATATGATTATACACACACACACACACACACACACACACACACACACAGATATATATATATATATATATATATATATATATATATATATATATATATATATATATATATATATATATATATCTGTGTGTGTGTGTGTGTGTGTGTGTGTGTGTGTGTGTGTTTATTCCTTTAATTAAATTAAAATAACTAGCGGCAAATAATTATCTTGAAGGAAATGAAGGAGGAGCACTTTACATGTGGCCGTAGATAATTGGGCCACTTGGTCGATTGTGTGGCGTGGTGTTTGACTTACACGCTTTCCACTTAACCATGCCAGTACAGTGCTATCACCATTCGATCAAGCATGGAGTGAGATAAATAGCTTAGATCTGTTGCAATCTAGGATCCTTAGCTTGTGATTTTGATGATAACAAATATTATTGATTGAAATTTTATTTCTCCTAGCCTATATATTACATATTATTATTTTTATATGTACTAACATTTTAGATACATCATACACTGCTTAAGAATGATAAAGGCTCAAGTTTGGAAAGAATAGGATGTTATTAGAAAGAGTTTATATTTTTAATTCTATCTATTTTATATTTCTTCATTCTAGCCATTTAAGCGTGTATGCTAAACTGGTGACCCTACACACACACACACACAGTGGAGTGATAAAAGCGAGCTAAATTTTTTTTGAACTAATCATACCATACTATTACATTTGTACTGTATGATCCGTTATACAAAAAAATCAATTTAACGACTATTTTTATAATTAATACTTATGAACTAATCATACTTTATGATCCTAAGCATTCTATACAATTAGTTTTCTTTTGGAAAGCCTAGCCACCAGATAATTTAAGTAGGCATTTTGAAAATCAAATTTTGAACTAATTATACTATATGATTCTAATCATACTGTATGATATTTGAAATCTTACTTAAATTATTCCCCATGATCAGTCAATCAAATCAAGTTTAATAACTATGGTAAATTATATTGTACGATATATGACTTATAGAGATAAAATTTGACCGTCCTGAATATCATACTTGATGAAACTTTGATTTTATGAACTAATCATATAATATGATGTTAATCATACTGGACGAACCCTTGACGTTTGAACTAATCATACAGTACGATATAAATTGTATTAGATGATTAATAGAGATAATTTTTAATCATCCTAGTGGTCATCCTATATGAATAAAAGGAAATTACTGTATGAAATTTTGATCATACTATATGATAAGTATGCTAAAATTAAATAGTTCATCTAAATGACTGTTCCATCGTATTGGATGAACCCCTATTTTTAAACTAATTGTACTGTACGAACTCAAATTATACTGTACAAACAGTGGCTTAATTAAAAACTTAGAGTTTTTTGAAGCGTTGTACTTAAGCAACTCAAACTTGTCTCTAGAAAGACTTTTTACTATTGAAGGAACTCTGAGGGAGAATTCTTGAGAGAGCTCTTGGGCTTGGTGAGGGAGAACATGAGGTTAAGCATGAGGGAGAAGGAGTGTGAGGGGTTTTCATATGATTACTCCAGGAAAGCTTGCACCTTGCTTCCTCTAGTGGCCTTGGTGAGTTCTTGGAATTTCTCTTGGGAGAGAAGCTTCAAGGTCAAGGGTCGTGGATTCTCTGCCTTCACTAGGAGGGTGAAAAAGGATTGAAGGTTCTCTACCAACACCAAGAGGGTGAAGAAAGATTGAAGGTTCTCTGCCATTACTAGAAGGGTGAGAAAGATTTCAAAGGTTTACTACCATCACCAAGAGAGTGATATAACTTTTGGTTCTTCATCGCACCAGGTTTGGTATAAGTGATTTGTAATGACTTCTCTACCTTGCTATAGGGGCTAAAGGAGAGTCACTATAGTATTAGTGCAATACCCAAAGACGAGGACTCCAGGGAGTGGATATAGGTCAAGGTTGGTTGAACAACTATAAAATTTTTGGTGAGCTCTTTCTAGTTTTTTCTTTTTTGCTCTTTTATTTTTTGCACTTTAAATTTCCTCATGAATTTAATTTTTATTGCAAACTGTAGTTAGATTTAATTTATGTTAGCAAAAAAAATATATATTCCTCTTGATTTATCTGTGTTACAAAACTTTGAAAAAAAATGAAGTTTTTAAATTGCTTATGCTTGTGCTAGTTACTTAACTAGAATATTTTCATAAACTGTAATATTGATTAAAACAAAAAAAAGGGATTTTGTTTTTATAATTTTTTAAAACTACCAATTCACCCCCCTCTTGGTGTGCCTAGGGATAGTTCAATGAGGTCTTACAACCTCCCTAAACTTTCAAGATCGAATCCCATGATTTCAATATCTAATGGGGCTAGATCATATGACATATGGAAAAATCACAACCATTGAAAATAGCCAGAGTAAATTAATGGCCATGATTTCGTCTATGCCATTTGAAAATTGAAAACCCTAAACTCATATTTCATTTTAAACTTTCTATATTTTGGGTTAAATGATCTAAAACTTTAAACAATGATTAAAAATGATTGTAGAAGAAATATGAAATAATTTAGAAGGCATTACATGCAATACTTTAAGGGTTATTTAAGAAAGACATGTAGAATCTAGTGTTATGATTTTGCCTCTACACAGATTACCCCAGAGAGTGTGAAAGGTCTTATTTTCTTTGTTGAAAGCTTCTCTGAGAGGAACCATAGCTGGAGGAACATTAAGGAATGATCTCGACAAGCTTGGATGGAATAAGGTTTTATTTAATGTTGATCTCATTGTCCGCGACCACCAATAGCAAGGAATAATCTAGGAAATGCTCAGGGGCTTCTAGGGAGGAAAAACAAAATTAAAGTTGCATTAGAAAGCAGCTAGGTTGAGAGTATGCTTAGAACGAGAGTTTTAATTGGTTTTGGGTAATTCAGGTTTTGGAGCTCCTTTGTATTGCTGTGATCGATCAGAGCTAGCCCTGGATGTCAACCAACTGTCCTAGGTCATTAGGGAATAGGAAGGCAAGGTATGAAGTAGGGAAGTGGTTGTGGTTACCTTATACATAGGAAGGGGACCACTTGCTTATTTAGGGCAAAGCAAGGGTTAGACTGGGTTTAGGTGATGTTTAGGAAAATTAAGGAAGAGATTTGAACATCTGAGCTAGATTAGGCTGGAAAAGTTAGAAGGTTTGAGCAAGTTTGACCATTTGAGAAGTTTGGTTGATGTTTGTTGATAGTTTGACCAGTCAACTGGTCAAACCTTACTGATGTGGTCTTAGGGAAGAGTTAATGCCAAGGGGTTTGAGGGAATAGGTTTAGTGTTTGAGCAAATGGGTGTGTGTGTAGTGAGGTTTGACCACACATGGTGGTTTGACCAAGTCAAATTGACCATAATTTGATTCATGGCTAGCTTAGAGATGTTTAAAATATGCAAGGGAGTTATTATGAGAGGTTAAGGTAGTTGTCTTGATTGTATGCATTAAATTTACCCAATATTGACTTAGTTTGAGCAATCATGGGTTTAGTTGACTAAGTCAATTGTTGACTGAGTTAGGGTGACTAGTTAGGCCCAATCCATTAGGAATGATGATCATAGAAGTTTGATGAAGATGAAGGTTCATCTGGGACTAGATTAAGTATAGGTGGTGTGTATGATCAATCGGGCTAGATTGAGCTAGCCCAATTGGGTTTGATGGATCAGTTAATGGCTGAAGGATTTAATGATGGATGATTTACTATATGAAGCTCCTAATGAAGAGTTTTGGGTGATGACTGAGGTCAAAGGGCCAGTGCACTATGGAAGGCAGTGTACTGAGCTACCTGATTGTAGTGTAGGGTTGTAATTATCCAGTTGATTATAATTTAGTATATGTTGAATATAGAAGTGATAATTGATTAATGTGATTAGATATCTAGGATGACAATGAGTCCACTACATATAAGCTGAGGTCAATTGAAGGTTGATTGAAGGATGGAATGGATTAAGTGACCTCAGCTAAAAGTGAGGTTAATAGGTAGATGTATAAAGTTGAGTAGTACTTTGAATTAAAAAATAATATCTTTAATAAATAATTACATTTGCCTATTTCCATTTGGAAAGAATTATGCTTCAATAATATGATTGGTTCAATAAATTTTGAGGGCCTCTAACATAGGAGGAATTCACTTAGGTGATTTAAGCTAATTTGGATCATGGAGTACGAGAACCATTATAACCAGTCTGTTGGTTGAGAATGTTTCTTTGCTTTAGAAAGAAGTAAAGCAAATTGAAATTAATTTTTCTTTGAAAAAGTTTGAAATTGAATTTTGGATTTTAATTCTAAAATCAAACATCTATTAGAAATGATATACCACCTCAAGAGGTGGAGATAAGATCTCTTGTTGGGTTCAGATTTAGAATTGCAAATTCTATCCCGAATATCGTAGCCAAATTCAGGAAAAAACTACGTATGACCCCGAAGGGTCAAAATAATATTCAATCAAATATTTGACTACGATGATCTGGATATGTTATCATTAATCTCATATTCAAAGTCATGATAAAGAATGATATATCTTCTCAAGGGAAGAAAGTATCATTCCATATCAATTATTTGAATATGATGATAACGATCATCGTTGATCTTAATTTTCCTAAAAAAGATTAATCAAATTTTTGAAAGTCAACTTGGGTTCTTTAAATCTCCTATGAGTGTAAGCCCGCATAGTTAATTATATCATAGGAAGCTTAAAACCCTCGATTAGAATAACGAAACAAGTTTTATTTGGAATTTTTAAAGAATGATATCAAGGGAAGTGAGGATTGAATATTCAATCGGGATTGGATCAAATTTGAACAGTTATTTCTCGAGGTCAAAGGAAGAGAAGTAGGAGGTATTTTAGGGTTTTGATAATTCAGAAATACCCCATTCTATCCTATGTATTAGGCTTTAAGTTATGGTTTGAAGAGAATTTTAATTCAAGTTAACATTTTATTAGAAAGGTGGGATTATATTCCCAGAAGGTTAGGGTCTTATGATTTTGAGTCTGCCTTGGATCCTAAGTCTAATTTGGGCACTTAACAATATTAACTTAAACATAACTAACGTAGTGTAAATTTGTACTGACCCCGACCTAGATTGGGGAACAGACTAATCACCTAAGCTGTTTTAAATCATGAATATGATCTTTAGTGAAATACTGGTAAAAGTGTTGATTAAGTTTTGAGGAGTTGGGGCTAATGTCTGGAGCAGATCTTAATTGGCCCCTTAACACATGTAGGGTGATTGGTGCTTGAAGAAAATGTAATTAAAATTTTTTTACTCTTTAATTAATTTCCAATATAATGCATGTTAATTGACTCGAATGCATAAAATCGATATGAAGTAGTTTTTTAAAAAGGCTTAAAATAATTTTTCCTAGAGATTGTATAACATCCCCTTGATAGAATTGCACCCTAATAGGTCAGGTGGTCTACTAGAACCGGCAGGCGGGGATGTGCCCAATAAGGAAGAGAAGAATATAATATGCTTATGCAAACTCTCGAAGGTCCCAAGCTTACTTCATAAGTCGTTAGAGTTTTTATGTGAGCCTAGAAAATTTTATTTAATTTAAGTAGAAAAAGTTTTTTGGTGTACCCAAATAAGCCTCCGCTTATTCAGGCTAAATCAAAATTAACACGCAATAAAAAAACTAAAAAAGCAGGCAATTTTTAAACATAGTCAATGTAAACAATCACTCAAATTAATCAATTAAATAATATAAATGTTTATATGATAAGTGTCACTTAATTTACAACCCAAGGTCTGTAGAAATTAAAAGTGGCTGGGTACCACTGACAATAACTCAGATTCTAATCCAAAAAAAAGACACAAGTGACTTTTGGTGGGATATATCTCTATCTTCACTTATTTACCCTTCTATGAGCTCCTTGGATTTATTGGGTCCAGATATTTAAATGAAAAGAAACTCCTCCCCGGAGGGGTATTTTCTTTTCTCTTTGGATATTAAAGTTATCCTAACTTGGATCTCCAAATGGAAGGGAACTCTCCCCAATGGGATATCACTCCTCTTTGGATTCTAAGTTGAATGTGATATCCCATTTCAGAGTCAACCTTCACAACTCAACTTGATTAAATTACATTACATCAAAAATAAAAGAAAAGTTTTAGACATCTTGCATGGTTATCCTAAGCAGTTATAATCAAAATCATAAATCATCCCACGTAGTTATATATATATATATATATATATATATATATATATATATATATATATATATATATATATACAATTAAATCATAGCCATGCTTGGCCATGCTCTTTTAATTTCAAGGGGGACTTAGCATTTTGCACTTGTAAAAAATTTGTTAATTTTAAGCTTTATTTTTTGCCCCTTAATTTAGCTCTACATGGGTATGGCTACCTGCAGAAAAATTTATGAGCATCCAAATCATTCCTAACCTAGTAGTAACCTGACGCCCTATAAATTAAGATACAAATTGCATAAGTAAATCAACAACCACATCAATCAAATTATTACAACTAGCATATAGTAAAAACCATGGAAAACTCAGCACACAACAACAAAAAAGTAAACATTAGCCTAGACAAGATCTAGAGTTGGTCGTTGTCTTAAAAAACCATCTAAAGTGTGTGCAGAAGGCTGTGTGGCTTGGATATGTCCTATACTGGGTAATTTGTTAAGGTTATCTAGTGTTTAAATTTGCTGAATGCTTAAAGGATTTTTTATTTAAGTTTAGGTATTAGTATATTAAGGTTAATTTTAAAATATATTTTAAGTATTAGTTGATTAGCACCTTCATTTACACCAGAAGTTTATTTCATCTTTTTTGGGGCTAAGTCAACAGCCTCGTAGGCCTATCTAGTATTAACCAGTATTAACTAGGTGAATTAATTAATTGAAGACTAAGAGGTTGGAAATATTAATTAAATTGATTGATTACTGATTTGAAAGATTAAGATTAATGTTTTTTGGGATTTAAGCCAATTATTAAATTTTAGCATTTTTTTGAATTAGTTAAATACATTAATTGAGGGGTCAAAACTTGCCTTTTTAAATTAAAGTAAATTCTAGAATTTTGATATTTTTTTAATTATTAGACCCTAAGATGAGTAATTTTGTAGGGTTTGAGTTTTTCTATATTAAGTTATAAAATTTTGAAGTTTTGGCCTATGTTTAAACAATAATTGACCAAAATGTTAACTTTTTGACTTTGACTTATTTCTTATAGTTTGATATTTTTATTAAATACTAGACATTAAATGGGGTTAAATGGTTTTGAGTTTGGTCAATTTAGAATTTTTTGGAATTAGTTATGAATTTTCAAAGTTTGGTTAATTAATTAAATTTTTTAATTGGTTAATTAAGAAGGTTTTTATGGTTTTGATGCAAACTTATTCCAAACTTCATGGAATCACTCCCAAAGATCAGGGAAGATCCAAGGGAGTGTTTCCAAGTGTCTCGAAATTATGTGGAATTTTAAAATATTTTTAATTAATTAAATTAATTAATTATTAATTTTCCCTAAAATTTAAATTAAGTTCAACTTAGAGGTCTTGTCAAGGGACTTTTAATTTTTCTAGGTTGGGGGTTTAATTATGGTCAATTTGATATATTATTTATAATTTTTAGATTTAAATTTAATTTATTATAATTTTTTAAAGTTTCAGGGTTAATTAAGGGGTTAGTCTTGAGTTAATTAAATTTCTGGCTTAATGACTTTTAAAATTAGTGAGCTCCTATCCTGAGGTAGGTAGTATTACTATGTTTAAGGTTCCAAAATTTTATCCCTATTTGATGAATGGTTAATTTTTTATAATTTTCCTAAGGTTCCAAGTTTTGTCCTTAATTTTTGTCCTTAGATGTCACTAAGTTGCATGGGTTTGGAATCAAAGTCTTATAACCCTTATTAAACACACAACCAGCCACACCATGCAAATTAAAAATAAATAAGTATGTGACTAAGGTCTAAGTGCACAGGAGTGAGTGAGTCTCCAAATGTTTGGGTTAAACTATAACCTATGCACTTGAAAGCTTACCCACTAAACACTTCCTCATTTTGCTAACATTAAGATGTTATAACAAGATAGACACTTACCATAGTATCTTAAGTTAAATCCAAATGCAAATTGAAATGACTAATTGTTGAACATGCAAATTAGAACAAAGGGTTGCATAAAAAATGACCTTGACTTGCAGTGGATGTGACTAACACATTTCACATACCATTAGGCTCTGTTTAAAACTTTCATTTGGAAATTCGATCAAGAAGAACTAAGCCTAAATTCATTCATAAGGGATTTTAAAAAAATGCAATTAAATTTAACTCATATTAATGTAAAATTAATTGACATCAAAATATGGATTAGAGAGTTTGGAAAGTCTTCTAGAAAAATAGGGACATTTCAAAAATAATTTTCTAAAAATTTTATAATGTTTAGATTATATATTTAGTAAAATACTAATTAAAAATCAAATATTTAATATTTAAAAATATTTAAAAATTAGAAAGAATTTTTAATTGAATTTTATTTTAAATGAAAGATAATAAAATTCTAAGGAAAAATAAATAAATATTTGTAGTTTTTGGATAAAAAATAAAATTTATATGAATTTTTAAAACTTCTACTAATTAAAATCATTTTAAATTAATTAAATTACTTAATATTATAAGAAATGGCGGTGGCAGCTACGACGGGCAGTGCGTCGTCTTCCTGGCCATTGGATCAAAACTGTGATGTCAAAGTGGCCACACGGCGCTCTTTGGGCTGCTAGATCAAAGCCGCAGCATCGACAGATAATAATTTCCAATGATTGTGTCGTGATAATCATTGACCATTAATGCAGGACACGACGACGTAGCATCACACGTCACTTATCTGATTCAGCAGGCCTCAGATGCCATTGGATCTTCTGCGGTTTGAATTAACGGCTTGGATTTAGCCGTACGGGAAACCAAACCGAGGAATGAAATATGTGGTTGGATCATGCGGCTAAACAACGAGATCAGAACCATTGATCTCATGATCAACGGTCAAAAAAATGTGTAAGCGTATACTTTAATCAGAAACCCTAGGAATAGAATAAACACCTACTTCTTTGAAATGGCTCGATCAAATTAAGTGAAATTTTAAACAAAATATACACACATGAAGAGAATTCACTGAGAAGTGTTTGTTTGGTGTGAAAATTGCTTTACAAAAAGCTATTTAAAGCAGGGTATTTTGAGCTAGGGTTTGAGTTATACCCTAATCTAACTGATGGATTCGAGTGATTTTGGTATGGTTGAGCTTGTAGACTATCCTTGTATGCTTTCCTTGGAGAAACTGATGGCAAAAGAAGCTTGGATCGATAGCTAGAAGGCTAGAACAGAACAAAAGCTGGGTTGATCGGAGATCTCATCATCAATGAGCTTTGGCCTTCATATTTTGACTGGGGAAGTGGAGAAGAACTGCTAGAGAGTTGAAATGAAACAAGAGGAGAAAATTGGGATTAGCCTTGATGGATCAGAGACATCCATTAGATGAGGGACAAGTGTCCCAGGTAATTAGAATGGTAGGAGAAAAGCTGGGTTAAGCTTGATAGCCATCGAAGGCCTTTGGAGAAGGGGAGGGGGGACCATTTCCTTCCTCTTTTAGCTAAGCCAAGGATTGGACTTGGTTTGAGGAAGGTTAAAGGAAATTTTAGAGCTTGTTTAGACATATCAAAGAATGTAGTGGGAAGAGATGGCTATGAGAGGAGTTTTGACTACTTTGACCTAAAGGCTTAAGTTGACTGTTTAACTAGTCAACTGGTCAAGAGTTGATGAAGTGGTAGATGAGGGGGATGTGAGAAGTTGTTGGGGTGAATTGGAGAGGATTTAAAGCCATGAACTCAAAGCATCATGCATATGTAGAGGTTTGACCAAACTTTAATGGGTTGACTTGGTCAAACCCAATAGACTTTAACTTATCAAAGTCTTAGATGAGTTCAACGTATGGAATGGAATAAAGCTTGGAGAAGGTTTGATTGGATGTGTATAAAGATTTAACCAAAACCTTGGGGGTTTTAACCAAACTCAAAGGGTTAACTTGGTCAAGCTCACCAAGATTGACTTATGATGAGTTTGAATGCACTTGATTCATGAGTTGGAGTGGGATTATAGATTTGAAGGGTTTGGTTGGATTGAATTTGACCACATGAGGTGATTGGTCCCAAATAGATCAAGTTTGACCATGCTTGGACTCAGTTGACCAAGTCAACTATTAACTGGGTCCAGGTGTTTAGTCAAGTCCAAATCACCAGGAGAGATGGCGGCAAGAGTCTAGAGGAACTCAGGCTTGATTTGAAGTTAAATTGAGTGTAAATGGAGTTTATGGTTGATCTGGTCAACCAAGGAAAACCAGGGGCTGGGGTTGGGATCGATAAGTTTGATTTGATCATTTGAGATTAATAGAGGTGGTCCTATACACTGGTGAGGTCATTTAGGTTGAAATGACCATTTAGGCCCTTAAGGGGCATTTTGGTCAACCATATCAAACCAATACCTAGGTTTAGGTCCAATGCACTCCTAATGATGTTTAGGATTTATTGGAGGAGGTTTCAATGATTGAATTGACTATGCTATATTGAGTTTTGGGAAAAAGTCCAAATTTTCCCCGAAGGGTTTTTTGGTCATTTTGACCCATGATCAACTTTGGGTCAAACTGGGGAAAAAATATAGTTTACTAGTCTATATGTCATAACACATACTATGGACATGGTCAAGGGTCTTGGGGAGGGTCCCAAAGTTAGATTCCACAAAGTGCCAAGTCCAATGGCATATGCTATAAAAATTTGAAGATTTTATAGCCATTGGAAATCAATTCGATTTTTAGGATTAGAGGCCTCAGATAAGGCTGAAATTTGGAGGGTTGACCTTAGGGATATACCTGATCAATATGTAACTGACAGATCATTATAGTGTAGAGAACATTTTTTGCATTATTATATTGTAAAATGGGTGTTCAACATGATAAAATAATTTATCAACTAATTAAAGGGGAGTTGAGCAGAGGTCACAGTTTAAACCAAGAGACAAGTTTATAATAAGATGGTGATACCCATTGGGGTTCACATTTTCATACCTTTATTAATTTGATAAAAATGTATGTTTCAATAATTGAAGTGCTTGAAATTATTAAATAAGATGTGATATATGATCAATAATCTATTGAAGTTAGTGTTTTGATAGATGCTATAGAATCTTTTAATTTTATCCTTGTAATATACTTAATGATTGATATTTTAGGTGTTACAAATGAATTATCACAAGCCTTATAGAAAAAGGATCAAGTTATCATGAATGCAATAAAATTAATACAACTCTCTTAATAATGATTACAAATAATGAGGGAGAATGGATGGGATTCTTTATTAGATGAACTACCATGTTTTTGTAATATTTTTGAAGTTGATGTTTCTAGTATGAATGCCCAATAATTAGAACATAGAAATGAAGAAATAACAAATTTGTATTATTATCGTGTGGATTTCTTTTATATTGTTATTAATATGCATCTTCAATATATGAATAATAGATTCTCTGTAGGTAGCAGTGAGTTGCTTCTTTGTGTTTTGTGTCTAAATCTAAGTAACCCATTTTCTGCTTATGATAAGGAGAAATTAATTCGGCTTGCAAAGCTATATTCAGTAGATTTTTCTGTAGTTAAACTTGTGGGTCTAGAGCACCAGCTATCCACATACATTCTTGATATGCATACAAGTGAAGAATTCTCATCTTTGGGTAGCATTGCTGATCTTGCAAAATAATTTATTAAGGTTAAGAAAGATTATGTGTATCCCTTAGTTTATAGGCTTATTATTTTAGTATTAACTTTGTCAATGACCACTACTACAATATAGAGAATATTTTCTGTAATGAAAACTGTTAAACATCGATTATTGAGTAAAATGGATGATGACTAGCTCAATGATTGTCTAGTGACATATATTGAGAAAGAAGTTTTTGACTTGATTCCAAATAAAATTATAATGCAATATTATCAGAAAATACAAAATCGAATATAAAGCTTTTAATTTTTTTATTTAATATTATAATGCAATATAAGTATTTATTTTGAATTTTTCTTATATAGATTTTTATTTTTTTATAAGCTTGCCCCCTCCCTCCTAAAAACTAAGGCTAGTTTCGCCCTTGAACACAAGCATAAGCTTCTACTTGTGGCCGTTCAAATCAACAGTACATTCAAATCCAGAGGATTAAGGAGGCGAGTAGGAGACAAAGAAAGATTATGTGTACCTTATGCCCATATGCTGGTTTTTTGCTCAGGTTTTATTTGGGACAACTTTCTTACTGCTTTCTAAAGCAGCTTTTTAGTATAATTTTTTTTTAATTAGAAATTTTTGTACTAAAAAATTATTTTAGAAAGTAATAAGATAACTATCCCAAATGAAGCCTAAGTCATATTTATATAATGTTCAATAACATTATTTTTGTTTTAACTGTGATTATATTTGTCGGCCTTGTTGCACCCATTCTTTCTAGTTTGTCTTCATAAAGATTTTTTTTTTAATTATAGTATATACTTATAGGTTTTCTTTTTTTTTTTTCTCAAAAAATATTTATGATCGTATGAAATCACTAAAAAAATAAAATTTCTATAACTTTAATCAAAATATTAATCGACATAAAATAAACCTTAAGAAAATTTATCTAAAGGGCAATATTATTTATAGCTTGATTTATAAAAAATTGTTTATGACTTGAACTTAAAACTACTTTTAATGATTTCTACTCACTTTATATCTTTATGGAAAGATACAAAGATGAATCTTTTTCAGCATTGAGTCTAACAGATTTACCATCATAACACGACCACTCTCATCTAATTAAATTCCTCGCTTAAGAATAAATAATTTTGCATACATTCATGCTGATAAGGTATATTTGCTCCATTTATATTCCATTTTAAAATTTTTGTACTAAAAAACTGTTTTAAAAAGGAGTAAGAAAGTCATTCCAAACGAAACCTATGTCTATAAATACATTTCTATGTAATAAACCCGTCACAATACTCCATAATACTCATTTTCTTTTAGTAATATAACATTATAAGATGCCTCTTACAGTGTATTTTTAAACAATTTTGATCTCCAGATAATTATACAAAAGATTGACTAAGAATAGTGACATAACCTCTTGAATTGGTACAAAATCAAATTTGATATTCAAATATATTTTTGGATTCATTATAAATTATCTTCACCACATTAAAGAGTATTCTGCACTTTATTTTATGAATATTTCTTTCTATATTTATGAGCATTGTAGGTATGAAAATGGGATATTATTTATTCAATTTGAACTCTTTTAAGGAATTGACATAGGTTGGTAGAAGCGGATAATACCATTTGATGTTTATTTTACAAATCATTTTTATTGGTATGTTTAGGATGTGTTGTATTTTTAGGAATATTTTTTAAAGATCTGAATTTCAAGACATAAGAGGAAATATTGTATGTAATTCATAATTAAAACAAAATAAATTATATAATTATATATCTATCCTTATTATTATTATTTTTTTATAAAGCAATATAAACTTTTCTAAGTCTTCGTTTGGGACGGCTTTCTTATTGTTTTATAAAACTACTTTTTTGTACAAAAATTTCTTAAAAATAGAAAAAAATAGTGGTCTAAAGCTATCCCAAACGAAGCCTAAATCTTTATTTTAAGTATTTTTCTCCTTCTATGACTATAAGCTGAGAATAGAGAGACAACTAGATAGGGAGACACAAGAAAGAACATTAATTTTCAGAGGTCTTAAAATATAAATATCAATGTATCTCGATATTTTTACAATTTTCTTTCTATAACTTTTAGATGCTCTATGAACATATTAAATTTTTATCAAGAATTTTATATTATACTTTATTTTAGATTTTTTAATAAGCTTATAAATATGTATAAAAATTATTATGTAATCTTGAAGTGTTTTAAAATTTTCTTGTAGTCATATTTTATTTATCTTAATTTTCCTTATAGATAATAGCCTCTTCTATTTCCATTACTCTCCCTCATTTAATATTTGGCCTCTCCAATTTCATCTCTCTCTCTACCTCCCTCCTTCTCTTTCTCTTCCTTTTATCCCTCTCTATCTCTCATTTAATATTTTGGCCTCACCAATTTCCATCTCTCCTATCTCTTCACCATTTTTTGCTCTCTCTTTGATCTATTTCTTTTACTTTCTCTTTCAAGTTACACTACAACACACTTTTTTTCACTAATAGGAACGCATAAGCTTGTGCTGCAGTTGGGTCGGGCTAACAGATCATGAAAAAAAAATAATAATAAACTATTTTGCGCCAGGTCAGTGGGGATAGCTAGACCTTCAGTGCCTTAACTGTAGACCCTCCAATGCTTAGATATATTTTATAAGGAACAATGTCAAAGCACCTTTACAGAAGAGATTCAAAGAAATTTGTCATATTAGAGAAAATCGATGCGGAAGATGGATGCGTGATAACGAAGGGAGGAATGCGATAATGAAGGCACATCACACAAAGGCCACAAAAACTTTTTTTTTGGGGCCTTAACTCATATCATTGAAAAATTAAAAAATTACAGTAAAGAAAATTAAATGCCAACACAAAAAACGTGTAGCAAATGACAAAATCATAACAGCAAAAGCTGCTGAACAAAAGGAAAGGCAACAACCAGTAAAAAAGGCGTCAAAATCAGCAAACAAGGACTCAGTGTGCAAAAAAAACCGAGAGAATCCGCCCAAGAATCAGAGATCATCTACAAAGATGAACAGAATGCCCCTGGTTGCCGGAATCGGCCGTCCAAGGGGAGACAAAGCAAGTTTGCACTCATCATCGTCCTTCAAAAAACTGTCCCCGATTGCCATAAGACCATCCAGGGGCAAAAACTCGAAAACCAGTTCATAAACAGTGGCCATCCAGCACCTCCACAGTCAGCCATGAAGATTTTGAAAGAACTTAAAGCTTTTTTGTAGGGAAGACTTATAGTAAACAACCCTTTTTGATCTTGGCTGCAATAGTCACGTGACAGTCAAATGAGTTGCCAAATACTCTGTCATTTCTCGCTCTCCAAATGAAGTAAATGGTAGCACACAGAAGCAGGTAATAATAATTTTTTCTGTTCTTATCAATTTCCCAATCCTCAATACAAAGAATTGCTTGCCAAAGGTTTGGGCGCATAAGCATATTGCTCATAGTAGGAAAAATGTTCTTGAGAATGTCAAAGGTATAGTCACATTCAAACAGGAGATGATTCTGATTCTCTTGGGCATTACGGCAAAAGACACAGGCAGGGGAGACAGGGATTCACCGCAAGATTAAGGCATCAGGCTTTTTCAACCCATGTTTAAAAGCTAATCAAGTGTAAACAGAGAAACGCAAAGCATAATTCTTATGCCAAATCAGTTTATGCCAAGCCACTTCAGTGGCATCAGAAAAATAGTTCATGATGAATGTTTTAAAAGAGCATGCGGAAAGAAGGAGAAATTATTCTGTGCAGAGTTCGGACGAGAAGAATCATTTAGACTGTAAGTGTGCACACTATGTGCACACAGTGTGTGAGTCGGGACAAATTATTCTGTGCGGAAGCCGAAATCCGTTCAGAGCCCAATAAAAATGCGCCACGTCACCCTCTACACGGTACCGTGCTCGGTACTGCTGATGTGGCGCATTCTGATTTGTCTCCAAACGTAGAGCTGCGTTCAGCGTCCGCACAGAATAATTTCTTGTGAGTCGGATGGTTATTCCTGTTTGGATTCCGCATAGAATAATTTCTCGAAAAGAAAGATCGGAGTGTCAAGTTTATGAATAAATTTAAAACAAATAAAAGGTTGATAAATAAATCAGGATTAACCTACAACCTAGCCAGGAGGAAAGAAGTCGAAGAAAGAGGATGATAATTAGAGAAGAAAGTTATGGAAGCGAAAAGATGAGTGTCCTAGCTACTGGTTCCAGAAGGATATTGCTTATCGAAGATCACAGTTTTAACTTTTAAGTCACATCTTTTATCATTCACAACTTATTATAAAAAGAAAAATAAAAAAAATATTAGGAAACAAAAGCAAAATATTGAAAAAGAATTCAGTAATAAGTTAGAACCATGGAGAAATAAGGAAAAGCACAACAGGAAAGCATCATGTCATCTCTCTATAATTTCTGAAGAAATATGGTACAGGAATATAGAAAACTATTTGGCTCAGCAAATGTTTAGAAAAGTAATGTATAATTTTGTTAAGAAATAGGATGAACGGCATAGCTGTTGCAAAATAAGAGAGATTGAGAATGGGATGCCTATGAGATGAAAGATGAACTCTTAAACTGAAAAATCCAGTCGTTAGACTCGAAACTTAAGGGGATGTATGGTTGCCTAAAAAATGAATGTATTATAAAAGGAATATTTTGGAGATGTTTGAATGATTGTAAAATGAATGCATGAGATTATTTTTTTTTATTTGTAGTAAAATGAATGCAATGTAAAGTTAAAAAAGGGGTGGTCGGTGACTGACGTTGGCAGCAATGTGGTCAGCGATGGTGGTGGTGTCTGGTGGCAGTGGGTGATCAGCGGTGGTGGTAGGCAGCGATGATGGTGGTCGACAGCAATGGTGGGCGGCTGCGGTGGTGGCCGATGGGAGTAAGTGGCCCCGCGATGGCAATGATAGTGGTGGTCGGCGGTGGGCATCGGTGCTGGTCAATGACAATGGCGGGTTATGGTGTGTTGTGGCTGGCGGCCGCCCTATGTCGTGCTGTGGCTGGCAGTGCACGGCGGTGTGCAGTGGTGTGTTGTGGCCGTTGGTCGGCCCATGATGGTTAAGGGCGATGATAATTATAATGAATTTCACGTGTATTTGAAACTCGTTATTTGAGGATTTCAAATACATCAAAAATGAATTAGAAGGTGAATTTCAAATACATCAAAATTTTATATTGTATTTATTTTACGTCAAAACAAATACTAATATTTTCAAAATAAATGCATTTAGAATACTTTACACTCCCTTTACAGCCAATCAAACACCCCTAAATTGATGTTCAGATTATATTTCAGTGCAATCTCGAAATTTTTTAATTAATAGTTTCAAAGGAAGGTAATTATTTTTCTTTTAAAATTAAAGGTAATTTTCTTTAGATGATTTTTTAATAATATGATAGATCTGCAGCATCTATTTAATATCTACTGTTGCTTCTTGAGACTGAAACCTACCGAAAAGCTGTACCTCAATCCAAAGTCCTAATGCTAGATCTGTTTAAACATTCAATGATATCACATGCAACAAAGTGGCAGAGTGAATTAAAAAAAAAGAGTGATTGAGACATCACCTCATTCTCTCCATCATTTATCTCTATTCAATTTCTTTTTTTTTTCTATTTTATTTAATGTGTATTATTTATTTTATAATTATTTGAAATAACTATACTCTCTAAATAGAATCTTAAAAATTTTAGAATTTTAAGAATTCTTGTTTATTTATTTAAGTGGGAGCTTCAATAACCTATATACAATAGCAACAGCAACAACATCAAGCATTTATCCTAGTACGTGGGTGGGCTACATGAATTTTTTTCTCTATTATATCCTATTTAAAATCAAAATCTCATTTAAATTTAATTGAAATAAGGGTCATTTCTTATACTTTATAATATAGTCTTTTTAGGTCTACTTCTATTTTTTTAAACACAAGTCAGATCTAATACATCTAATCTTCTAATCGGATCATCATATTGTGTACATTTTATGTGACTAAATCATCTAAGACGACTCTCTCTAATCTTATCTACCACTTGAGCTACTCCAACATTTTCGGGTATATACTTATTCTACATCATGTTTTTAAAAGCAAAGCCACTCCTCTTCCTTAGCATCCCTATCCCTTCGACACTTAATTCTAGCTTGTCTAAATAAAAAAAATGAAACTAAATAGCTTTATTATATTTTTTTAAAGAATAATAGTGCACTTATTTAATTTATTTAATTAATTTGGTTAGGTGTTGCCTATTAATGATTATTTATCATATTAGTTAATATTATTATAGGTGAAATAGAAATAATTAAATAAAAAAATTATATAAATCATATAATTCTATTGAATATCAAAATGAAATATTTTTATTTATTAACTATATTTTGATACTTGATAAAAATATTATTTTCTCACAATCATGAAATATCTTGAAAATTTTCTGTAACAATATATTTAGAAAACAACCATTAATTTATTAAAATTTATCAAAAAAAAAAAAAAGCCAAAAAAATCCCTCATTTGATATGTTAGGAATCCTGTGACCAAGACAAAAATTTTATATTCATAATATTTTAATTAATACTGAAAACTTATAATTCACCAAGACTTAGGGTAGTTGGTGGGCGAGCATGGTTGGAAATCCCCCATCCCAGTTTGAATCCCCTCTACTACGGCATCGCCTCTTCAGTGGGGCAATGCAAGTGTGAGCCCGATGCTGGTGGGTGGCCTCGTTAGATTCCGCCAAGAAATTAGTTACGCCGCCAAACGCTCCCTTTGAAATGACAGCAAGTAGATACCGTTCCTATATATATATATATATATATATACACACACATTAAAAATCCTTCTTCAAAGGCAAGTTGCTACGTGTGGAAAGAAACAAATCCCACTCGCCAAAAGCCTGGGAAAAAGTCCACCGGCCGGACTCCCATAAATTACCTCTTCAATGCTTCTGAGTGTTCGTATCCTCTCTGCAAGTTTCATGCGAAAGCACCTTTTTTAATTACTCGCCGTCCTCCTTTCTGTTGAGGTTGGCTCAGTAAAAAATATCACGGACAAAAGCTCGAACCGACCAACTACCACAATATCTACGCGCAGTGGTAGAGATGGAGAGCAATTAATTGGCTTTCACGATATGGCGTAAATTCGGCTCATGAATGGCTCATGTGCCAAACCTGACAGATCAAATACTGATGTGTACTTACTGACGAACATATATGGTGTGATGATGATGTTAATAATATGTGTATGGTGAATAATGGTGATGTGTATGCGTGATAGATGATGTTATAGGGCATGTAGGACATAATAGATTATTTATAGTTTTCATTTTTATTTTTTGCTTTTACATATTTAGATAGCTCTAATTGGTTATTATAATTAGAATTTGAATGATTCGATTCTTATTTTGTTCTTAAGATTTTAGTTTTATTGATAATAATTGAATGCTTCTTATCGTTCACTCATATGTAATTTAATGAACTATAATTGTAATGTTATGCTTTCACTTTTGTATTTACATTAAATATTAAGAGTTGATATCAAATTTGTTTGGGGATGACTTCCGATGTTATTTGCAGATAAGCTCCAAGTAAGAGCTTAAAAATTATATGAGATTAAAAAGATCGAAAATATGCTTCCTCATCATTTATTTATAGGATTTAGAGGGCTATAGAGAAGGATACATCTAGAAAAAAATAGAAAGTACACTATCTTATGAGAGTTATAGACTGTTACAACACAGCCAAGTTGGTCAATTTCCAGTACATGAATCCCTACCTTCAGCACGACTCTTTGTTCTGAGGTGAGTCTCTTGGTGAAGTCTTCAGGATCTAGTATATACAACTCGTCTATGAAGGCTATTGATCTCATTTTTATATGAGGTCAAATATTCCCATCATCCTCCATCCTTTGTGCTTAGGTCTTTTTAGCCTAGTAAACCTAACACGTAAGGACTCAAGATGGCAACCTAAGATCCTAGTTGAAGGCTAAACATAGCTCTTAGGGAACCTTCCAGTCACACCTGTAGGTTCACCCTTAACCTTCTAAGGAATTAAAGCCTTCACATAAACCCTAATCCCTTCACTTTCATTAACAAAACCTAGGATAATCTTTCCCCTTGACCTTGAGCTTCAAAAAGATCATCCCTTGGCCCGCCTTGAACAAATTTCAACCCTTCATAACCATTGAAATCCTAAATCCATTTGAGTTCAATAACATTTACCAAATTACCCAACGTGTCCTAAAATTCATGAAATTGGCATTTTCATTATCCAACATACTTTGAACTTCCCCATTGTAACCTCAAGACTTTAAACACTCATTTGATTCATCCTAAACCTAAATCAAGTCATGGTTAACCCTTTGACCATTGCTAAAATAAAAAATTGCGAAAAAGCCCTTTTGTATACAAAGTGAACTTTTCCCATCTCAAGCCATACCCAAACCCTACATTCCCATTCTAAACCCTCTATACACATCACGAAACTTAACTAAACATATTTGGACACTTGATTCCCCATGATTGACCTTGTTTGACCAAGTTTACCATATGTGACCCATTTGACCCATACACCCTTTCTTATGTTTGAAATCAACTCAGGCCATGCCATAGCCACTTAACCTACCCAATCACTTCCTTGAGTATGTTAGACCTCTTTGGACCCATGGGTTGACTAAGTCAACTATTAAACCCTAGATTGAACAATTCACCTTTTCCCTTGAATTAAACTCAAACCTCTCCAACCCTTAGACCCAAACCCATATAAACAACAACCGAAGATCCTAAACACCCTAACCTAGCCATCCCACTCCTGGTTTGACTTGGGTCAACCATTAGGCTAGTTCAAATGGAACCCAAACTCTTAATCTAATTCAGTCCAAATTGACCAGCCCCATGCTAGCCATTTTACTCTAAACTCTCATTTAAACTTCCTAAACTTTTTCTTCAACCAACTAGCTACCTAGCTCAACCCTACTTCCTATAAAAGGGTAAATATGAGCCTCCTAAACACAAAAATTAGTGAGAATGATTGCCTGCTCCACTACCCTACCCAAAAATAGTCCACTCCACTTGGCAACATCCTAGAGTTTAACCTTGATCAATCTAGACCATCTATTCAAACCCCTAATGGTTGAATAGGATGTGAGATAAAAATGAAGAAGAGAATAATTCTCTTGACACAAAGCTTCTAATTGCTTCTTTTTCATCCAAACACATTCCCCAAAGAAAACCTAGTTATCGTATGCTTTCCCAGACCTTTTGTGCCTTGGAGAGGATGATTGAGTGAGCTTTAGCAAGGTGTTCATGATGAAACCCAACTTCCAGGAAAGTCTTCCTCAATTTATGGGGACTTCACCAAAGTTGCTCCTTAAACATTTATGAGCTCAAAGGGACCAAAAATCTCTTTAGTAAACCACTATCCTGTGGTAAAATCATAACCCTAGCTTAATAGTTAGGGGATCCAAAGTTTTGTGAAGAAAATGTCCATCCCATAGCCATCTGGCCATTGGATGGCTTTGATTTCATCATCAAGTTTTAGTATAAAATAAGAATATTCCTTATAAATCATCTTGATCAAGAAGATCTACAAGATCAATCTCCTCAAGCTAATGGATTGATTTCCATGGATTGAAGGTTCACTTGAAAAAGTCTAACATTATAAAATTCAAGAGGTTGAGTTGAGTATTTGTATAGTGATCTTCAAAGGGGACTTTTTCTTCCCTCAAGTTCACTAGGCATCAATGATCAGAATTGCATCAATGATTGGGACCAGAGTAGGGATGGATCAAAATATTAGTCTTCACCATGCACACCTCATTGGGGCTTGCTTGAATTTTATTAGGTAAGGCTCTAAACAGATAGGTAAAGGATACACCCAATTACTCTAGTTATGGGCAAGAAAGAGAAACCAAATGCTAAACCTAAGCTCAACCAAATGAGGGGCAATTTATAAGAAATTTGGAAATAATCTTGATTGAGTTTTCATCACCTAAGGTAGTTCTAGTCGATTAAGCTAGGTTCAAATGAGCCTATGGGGTGTTGCCATCTAATTAGGATAAAAAAAGGGCTTAAGGATGAAATGGAGAGTTATTTGAGGGATTGAGAACATGTGGGTACTCATGTAAAGGATTTTATATCAACTTGAAGGGTTTCAGGTGTCCATCCAGCTAAGGAGTGGTTTTAGAAGATTCAAAAGATCAATTAAGATGGGAAGAGCCAAGCCAGGTTGGCCTGAATTTCATTTTGGATAAGTTAGGTTCCCTTTGGCTTAGCCGAATTAGTTATCCCAGGTTAACACCTACCCATAGTGGTTAACTTAAGCTCCTAGGGATCTAGGGCCAAGAGCTAGTGCCAAAGGAAATAGGTGTTTAAGCTCAATCCATGAAGAAAGGCTTGTGGTTCAATTGATTAGATGGGTTGACTTGGTCAATTATGGCTCACCAAAGGTTGGAAAAGGTTTAGTTAAGTTCATTGAAGTGTTTAAGGGTCTTTATACATAACCTTAAAGGCTAGGGTTTAGTTTAGCAAAAAAAAAATTCATTTAGGTAAATTTAGGGCATTTAAGTAATTTTATATTTGACCATGGTCAAATGGGTTGGGTTAGGCTTAGGTGTTTAGGGTACTTAGGTGGTTTTTAAGAATAACCTAGGTCAATTATGTTGACCAAGAGTCAACAATGGGTCAAATCAATCCTAATGAAAGTGTAGGACTAATTTGATTTAATCCCAAGGCCAATGATTTATGCTTGGTTTAGGTTGGCCCAAAGTGTTAAAAGGGGAAGGGTTTTTTGGTAATTTTGGGTGATTAAAACCTACCTAGGGCTTGGGATCTAGGGTTTGGTTCTTAGGTCCTCTAAACATCTCCTATGATTATTAGGGAATATATAAAGAGATTAGGTTTTCTTGGGCTAGCTAATGCTAAGGTCCTCGGGTTACCTCCTATGAGACATCCTATAGGTCAATTTTACTCTAAGGTTAGTATTGCAATCTAGGATCCCTCGATTATGATTTTGATGATAACAAATATTATTAATTGAATTTTTATTTATCCTACCACCTGTATTGCATATTATTTTTTTGTGTACTAATATTTTAGGTATATTATACACTACTAAAAAATATTTAAGGCTCAAGTTTGGGTAGAATAGGATGATTTGAAAGAGTCTATATTATCAATTTTTTTATTTTATATTTCTTGAGTCTGGCCATGTAAGGGTGTATGCTAAATTTGTGACCATGCACATGCACAGGGGAGTGAGAAAAATGAGCTAAAATTTTTTTTTGAACAAATCATACCATACGATTCAGATCATACTGTATGATCAATTATATAAAAAAATAATTTTAATTGCTAATCTAATAATTAATACTTTTGAACTAATCATTCTGTATGATTTGTATTATATTGTACGATTCGTTTACATCAGGAAACCCTAGCTTAAGATGATTTAAGTAAGTATTTTAAAATTAATTTTTGAACTAATCATACTATACGATCCCAATTATACTATATGATATTTAAATTCTTACTTAAATTAATTATTGTGATTAGCCAATTAAATAAAGATTTAATAAATATGGCCAATCGTACTATATAATGTAGATCATAATGTATGACTAACAAAGATAAAATCAGATCATCCTGGATATCGTACTGAATGAAATCTTAATTTTTGAACTAATCAAACCACACGATGTCAATCATAATAGATGATTGATAAAGATGGTTTTTAATTGTCCCGAAGATTATCCTATATGAATAATAGGTCATTGAACTAATTATTCCGGATGATCATCCGATCGTACTGTATGATTAGTACATAGAATTTAAAGATATAGTCTGAATGATTATTCCATCATACTAGACAAACTCCTATTTTGAACTAATTATATTGTATGATCATAGATTGTATTGTATGAATAGTGATGACTTAATTGAATAATTAGGTTTTTTTAAGCCTTGTACTTAAGCAATTATAATTTGTCTCTCAGGAGACTTTTGGCTGTTGAAGGAACTCTGAGGGAGAATTATTGAAAGAGCTCTTGGGCTTTGGAGAAGGATAAGGTGAGGTTGTACATGAGGGAGAAGGAGTGTGAGGGGATTTCGCATGGTTGCTCTAGGCAAACTTGCACCAAATTTCTTCTAGTGGCCTTGGTCAGTTCTTAGAGTTGCTCTTGGGAGAGAAGCTTCAAGGTTAAGGGTCGTGGGTTCTCTGCCTTCACCAGGAGAGTGAAAAAATATTGAAGGCTTTTGTCATCACTAGCAAGGTGTGAAAGATTTCAAATGTATGCTACCATCACTAGGAGGGTGATAAACACTTTAAGGTTCACTACCATCATCAGGAGGGTGACATAGCTTTAGGTTCCTTGTCACACCGGGTTTGGGGGAAGTGATTTGTAAGGGAAACTTCGCCTTACTGTGGGGGCTAAAGGAGAGTCACTATAGTGTTAGTGCAATACCCAGAGAGGAGGACTCCAGGGAGTAGACGTAGGTTAAGGTTGACCAAACCACTATAAAATTTTGGTGTGTTCTTTCTAATTTTTTTTCTTTCTTCTTTATTTTTCACATTTTACTTTTTGGCATGTTTTCTATTTCATTGCAATTTGTGATTGAATTACAATTTTTTCTTACTTAGATTTAATTCATGTTAGAAAAAGAAAATCCAAAAATAAAATTTTATTACTTATTTATGTTATCAAAAGTTGAAAAAGAAAATTAAAATTTTTTTATTTGCTTTCGCTTGCATATTGTGACTTGATAAGAATTTTTATAAACCGTATTATTGATTAAATCTAAAAGAAAAAGATTTTTCAAAGGGTAATTTTTTAAAATAAGCAATTCACCCCCCCCCCCCCTTTTGGTGTACCTAGGGATAGTTCAATGAGGTCTTGCAACCTCCCTTGACTTTCATTTGGTATCAGACCAGAGCTCACAGGTATCATTTTAGAAAATCTTGATAAAAATGATCTATGGCACATTTTGGCAATAAAAATACTGTAGATGGTTATTCTATAACCCGTCCACCTTTATTTGATAACATCCCCTTTGATTTTTGGAAAATACACATGCCAATAATTTTAATATCTATTGATTATCGCATGTGGTACTTAATTTAAGATGCTTATTCTACACCTTTTCATTTAGTTAATGGAATTAAGGTAGAAACACCCTTCAATGAATGGAGTAATGGGGATAGAGGTCTTGCTCAATTAAATGCAAAGTGCTTAAATTATTTTTTTCTATTTATTAAAATTTGAAGATTACATGAGAGTGTCCATATATATAATTGGGAAGGAGATTTGGGATGGACTATGCATCACATATGAGGGTACCAGTGAGGTCAAACAATCTAGGTTAAACATTTTACTACATGTCTATGAACTATTTTATGTGAAACCTAAAGAGATAATTTCTTAAAATGTACATTTGATTTACTCAGATAGTGACATCCCTACATGCTCTAGGTACATATCTATTTAATTCTGAAAAGGTTAACAAAATCCTGCGTTGTCTACCTAGTGCTTATGATGCAAAGGTTACTATAATATCTAAATATAAAGATCTGAATGTGTATCTTATTGATATTTTGCTTAGCTCACTTATTGCCTATGAGCACTGCATAAGTCAAAGATTACTTGATTCTGGTGATAGGGAAAATGAGAAAACTATGGATTTGAAAGCAGATGACTCGGACAATGATAACTTTGCCAGCTAAGGAGGATGACAACTTTATACTGTTGACCCAATAGTTCAAGAGCTTTCTGAAGAGAAAGTAGAAATGTCATCAGCAATGGAACAAAGGTAAAAGTAGTAAAAAATTTAAAGCTTCATCTAACATAATCTATTTTGAATATAGGAAGCCAGGACATCTAAAATTTGATTGCCCCAACCTGAAAACTCACCCAAGCAAGGAGAAGGGTGATGAAATGGTAAACTTCAAGAAAGGAAAGACTAGGACACATAAGGCTTTTTAAGAAAACTCTGCCTTAGAATCATCTGAGTAGGAAGGAGAGGAGGAGGTAACTAATACTTATCTCATGGCTAATGATAGTCTTTATTAGTCTGATCAAGATGAGGTATGTCAGCTATACAATGATGAATTTTTTATTATATTTAAGAAAATTCATGATTTATATAGGAAGCTTAAGAAAATGTATGCTAGTTTAAATACTAAATTTTTAAGTTTGCAAAAAGAGCATGATAGCCTTAGAGTGGAATAAAATACATTAAATAAAGAGCATATGTCTTTACTTGATGAGTTTGATGCATTAAATAAGAAGCATCTTGAGTTAACTAATGCACATGATTCCTTAAAATTTGAGTATACTGATCTAGAAGAGTAATATAAATAACTAGAAGCCCTTGCATCTGAACTAGATTATAATGAACATGCATTAAAACTTGAAGTTAAAAGTTTTGAAAGTGCCAATGAGTTCTTGAGAGTAAAATTTCATACACTTCAAAATAATAAATCACCACCTACACTAGTATAATGGCATAATCCTAGGACACATCATGCATTGCATACCCTAGGAAGAGGCATAACCCCCGACATAGAATAGTAAATTCATTCCCTAGGGTTAGGTGTCATTCTTGTGTCATACTAAGTTATATAGCCCGCACTTGTGCAATACACAGTAGGACACAATTAGTATGGAGGCCTAAATCACTTGCACCATAGCATAACATGCATGCAAGTTATTCATCAAAGCATAAGGTGGAACCCAAACTCACTTGGGTTCCCAAATCTAACTATTGATTGACTTTGTAGGAGTACTTTCACAAAAGGCCTAATGAGAGCATGTGGTACCTAGACAACAGATGCTCAAGGCACATGACTAGAGATATAAAGTAGTTCATCATGCTGGAGGCCAGGTCAAGAGACAAGGTTACATTGGGAGATAACACTACCAGGAATGTGGTGGGTTCACATATAATTAAAAACTCAAAGAATTTTATCATTGAGAATGTTTTACTTGTGGATAATTTAAAGCATAATCTACTTAGCATTAGTTAGTTGTGTGATAAAGGATTTGACATTAAATTTTTATCCATAAAATGCATGATTAGTTTGAATGGCAAATTTATTTTAGAAAGAGTTAACAATGTTTATATGATTGATTTGAAATGTATTGAATGCTCAAATTCTTTATATTTAAAAACCACTATTGATGTATCCTAGCTATGGTATAGGAGACTATATCATGAAAGTATGAAGACCCTTAGGAAGATTATCCAGAAAGACTTAGTTAGAGGCATACCCTAATTAGATCTCATTGAGAATCACCTGTGTGATGCTTGCCAACTAAGAAAGTGAATTAAGTCTTTATTTCATCCAATTAAGGAAATCATCACCTTTAGGACACTAGAAATTTTTTATATGAATCTGATTATTGATGATTACACTCGATTCACCTAGGTAAGATTCCTAGCACAAAAGAGTGAATCATTTGAGGAATTTAGAACATTCTCCACTTAAATACAAAGGAAATTAGGATGTGAGATCTCGACTATTCATAGTGATCATGGTGGAGAGCTTAAAAATGATAAATTTGAATTTTAAGTCAGGAAATATGGATAGAGCATAACTTTTCTGCCCCTAGGACCCCTCAACAGAATAAAATAGCTAAAAGAAAGAATAGGACATTAGTAGAAGCTACTAGGGCCATATTAGCTGAATATTCTCTCCTTAGATACTTTTGGGTAGAAGCAGTAAATACTGCTTGTTATGTATTGAATAGGGCCAATGTTAAATCCAAGTTAAATAAGACATCCCATGAGCTCCTTAAGGGTAAGATGCCCAACATTTCTCATCTACATGTCTTTGGTTATAAATGCTCTATCCTGATTAATGAAAAATCATCTCTAGAAAAGTTTGATCCTAAATCTTATGAATGAGTCTTCTTAGTATATTCATATCTAGGTAAAGCCTATAGGATCTTTAATAAGAGGACCATAGTAATATAATAGTCTACCCATGTACATATTTGATGAATCAGATAAATCTTTTGAGCCTAGGTTAGAAGAAGAGGAAGAAGGAGAGGTCACCCAAGGGTTAGAATCCATTGACCTAGGAGATAGAGTGGAACCTCGGGAGCCATTGCCGAGAAATTGGAAATAGTTATCTAGTCACCCTAGAGAACTTTTTATCAAGCCTCCCTTTGGAGCTAGAGAATTTTGTTGAGGTTTCCTTCTCTGAGGGAGATGTAGACTCCTACCACCCCTCATAAAGGACGTGACAGTTGATGGAAAATTTACTTGAGCTACTCTAGAGGTTGCCAAGATGATGGTTGAGTTTGAGAAATGTGAGCAAATGATGGTTTTCTTCTTTATCTCTTTTTACCACAATGAGATATTATACACCATTTTTAATGTAGGGATCATCTACTGCATGAAGAAATTGCTCACCTTCGAGGAAATGGAGTGTAAATCTGATGAGAAGGCCAACTTTAAATAGCTTATATTTGATGATAAGAAGAGTGATCAAATGAATGTGACTAATAACTAAGCTCACCTCAAATTATAAAGAGTTTTTTTTTTGTCTACAAGGAAATTGTAATGTAACTTTGAAAGAAATGTAATTAAATAAATGGTTTTAATTACTTGTCACTTTTACTTATGCATATGAATTTACCCCTCAAATTAATGTAACATTTTTTACAAGTCTTTAATTTAGCATCCATTTATGAAAGGTTGATGCTGAAAATGGATATAGTAGCACTTAGTCAAAAATGACTAATAAACTTTTGTGATTGTTGAACTCAATTATAATTGAGTAATGAGTATAATGATAATACTAGTTTTAAGAATAGATCATTAAAAATCATCATAGTTACATGAATATAAAATAATGTAATTGTAATTAATGAAATAAGATTAACTGTTAAACTCAACTAACCTGGAATTAATGAGCCTATGCAATGATAATAAGCTGTGTAAATAATGTATTGATTCTAGCTAATTCATAACTCAGCTAACTTCTTATTATGAAAACATATAGTTGGAGTATATTACAAAATCAGGTCTGAAGATGAAATATTAATAAAACGCATTTGTATATGAATCATAACATTTTATTTATGGATAAGCATCTCTAACTTAGTATCATGTTTCCATATGTTAGCCTTATGATGCCTTAGAATCTAATGGAAGGATTAAAATCCTATTCCTTAAATTTAACTCAACCATAACAGAATAAACCATACCTAACTATTAAATAAAAAATGATAATACTAATAAAAAGAAGATCTTTATATTATAATTTAATCAATGGAACCCTCTATAAAAGATTATTTGATCCAATGTGGTTGCATTACCTGAATCAACCTGAAGCTAAAGATTAGAAAAAGAAGTTCATGCTAGATTGTGTGGTGCTCATCAATTTAGTCAAAAAATTAAAATGAAGATTAAAAGGATGGGATACTACTAGCCATCAATATTAGATGATTGTATGAATGTTGAATGTCATTATCATCAATGCTTGGTACACGGTGTAGTTTTATATCAACCACTAAATATCTTGCATCCAATAATTGCTTAGTGGCTATTTGAAAGCTAAGGTATGGGTATTATCAATCTGATTGATCCACCATCTCCAGAGGTCACAGGTTTATATTAGTAGCTATAGACTACTTCTCAAAATAGGCAGAAGTAGTTCTTCTAAGAGGAGTCAAAGCTCAACATGTTCAAAACTTCTTCAAATATTATATTTTATATCAATTTTGTGTTTCTCACCAAGTAGTGTTTGATAATGGTCCATCCTATAGAAACACCAATATTAATAATTTTACTAGGCATCATAAAATATATTAGAAATACTTAACTGTCTATTACTCTTAGATAAATGGATTAGTAGAGGTCTTCAGTAAAAATTTGATGCAAATCTTAAAGAAAATCCTAGATGATAATAAGCGCTAATGGTATGAAAAGCTATGAGAGGCTTTGTGCGCATACAGAACTCCTACTCAATCTATGCCATTTTCTATAGTCTTCAAAGCAGAGCCGATTCTCCCTTTAGAGGTACAACTACCTTCATTGTGCATTATAGTAAATAATAAAATTATAGTGGAATAGAATGCTAAACTCAGATTAGAGAGCTCAAAGGTTTAGAAGAGAAGTGATTGCAAGCTAAATAGAACCTTGAGTTAAATAAAACTAAAATGATTCAAGTACATGATATGTTGGTTCATTCGAGAACTTTCTAAGTAAGAGACTTGGCCCTTATTCTAAGAAGACATATCTTGGCCCATCGGAGAATGGGTGGTTAATTTGTGCCAACCCGAGAAGGTTCATTCATGGTAGAGAAAGTTTACCAAGGAGGATCTTATTAATTAGTATATTGTAAAGGAGAGGAGATTATCTAATGTTACCTATAAATGTGTGATATCTCAAAAAATACTATGATGGATAGTATTTGTATATAATAAAGATTAGATCAACAAAAGAAATTTTTTGACATTTTCATAAATGACCTAAGTTTATTGAAGTCATTTGAAGTAAATTGGGTCTGGATGATAAAATTGGATCCAAAAAGTTATACTACAACTAATAAATTTTAAAATCCCTAGTGCTTAATTAAATTTTTTTTAATGATTGGTATAATCTTCCCTAGTGATATCCTACCTTTTTTTACTTTGGTTGATTGAGTAATATGACCCCAGGTATTATCTTGATTTGGTTACTTAAATCTATTCATTTGAGAGTAACTTCTTATTTGAATTTCTTAAATCTTCTTGTGTGAGATAGATCTCTCATTCAAGTTTAAGTAAATTTCAAAGGTATATGTCCACTTTTATGGCATCCTATAAGCTTCAAGTATAAGTCCACTTTTACGGTATTCCTGCCTTTCTAAATTTTTCTGAGTGGGTAATATGATCGCTGGTATCTTCTCAATTTAACCAATAAAATTGTTCATTTGAGATACATCTCTCATTTGAATACTCCTTAAAATCATTCATTTGAGAACAATTTCTCACTTGAACATCTTAAATTTTCTTTCTTGGAAGTGACCTTTCATTCAAGTTTAAATCATACTCACTACTTTGATATGGTCAGCTAAGTACCTAAATCTTCCTTCTTCATTGTTTTAATTTGGTCAAGCAAATGTCAAACTCACAAAATCTTTGTCTTGTTATGTCGATATGGTCAGGAAGAAATTAAATCTTTCAAAATCTATTCATTCACTATTTTAATATTGTTAGATGAACATTGAGTTAACCTTCTTTTTTGTTTTGATATGGTCAAGAAAAGGTAGGATATCCTTATAAACTAGTTAAATTTGATTTATCTTGGAAAGATATCCTTGGCAAGTTCTTTTCCAACTTAAATCTATTTAACAGGGATGATTTCTCTATTTGATATTGAATTTGACTAAATATGCTTGTTTAGGATCATTTCTTTTCAAGTGTTTGTCATTTAAATTCATGTGGATTTGATTGATCATTTCAGTCAATGCCAACATATGTGATTTACTTTTCAAGTTCATCAAACCTATTGGGGGTCCATTTGTTGACCACTTTTTTGTATGAGTTCAAAACCTTAAAATTAAACTTTCAATCATGGTTTTTAAATCCTTAAATTCCATTTCAAAATTGAAATCTAATTCCACACTATGCTTCGGCATGGTGTTCAATCATTAAAAATCTAAATCACTCATTTGACAATCCCTACTAAATATCATTTGATCAATTACTCTATCATTGATAAACATTCAATGATTCTCATTGATTCAGGCAACATAAAATCATAAATCATCCTCTAATCATTCATAAATCAATCTTAAAATGAATCCCAAATCAAATTCCAATTAAAAAAAATCCAATCTCCAAATCTAAACCCTAATGCCTTTGAACTTTTTTCCTTTTTTAGAAAAATTTCCAATTATCTTGAAACCCTGGGTAAAGTCTTTTGAATGGTGCTTGATCATTTAAACATTGATTAGGCATATCTCTAGAGTCTACCTAATCATTTCAGAGGCCTCTATATCCTTCTAAACCCTATAACTCAAAGCATATTCCATGTATATAAAACCTTCAAAATTTTACATCATATACCACTAAACATGACATCTCGATATAAACTCCCTTGGAAAACTATGGAAACTTGCTAAACATGTTCCTAATCATCGTTCCATTTATTCGAACTCATTTGAGTCCATGGTTAAAAAGGTTGACTTAGGTTGACCTAGTTTGGCCTATGTACCCCTTTTAAACCCTTCCTATGCATGAATCATGTTGAATTTCCCAAACCAATATATAGATTCCTATCCTAGGCATTGGAAAATCATTCATTATCATGCATAGATCATATTGAACCATTTAATGGGCTAGGTTGACCACCAAGCCTAAACCCTAAATCTTCTTTGGAAGTTTACTAAAACCTCACCAAAACCTCTAAATGTCTTCAAACCTTAAACCATACATATCTAAACCCAAATGAACCTTGGGTGGACCATGGTTGACCATGGTAGACCAAGAAGCCATTAAACCCTAAAATCCAAAAAAAAAGAACCTTTGAATAAACCCTTTATGGCCCAATCATGCCATGACCAACACTTCTACGAAAATTTCAAATACCATTTGGAGTGGATTGGGCTTAAACCCAAGCCTTAGTCAAGCTTGATTGACCAAGTAAAGCTAGGTTGACCAAATAAATGCTTAAGCAGTTAAACTTGAAAATCATACATATAGACCATGACATGACCTAAAAACTCCTCTGACAAGTTCTAAATGTCATTTGTAATGTGTAAGACTCAACTCCAACCCATGGTCAAGCCTGGTTGACCAAGTTAATTATGGTTGAAAACATTAAACCTAAAGCACCTAAATTTGAAATTCGTTGATGTAGACCAAACCAAGGCACCCAAACCCATTGGGATTGTCCATTTGGTCCCTAAGGGTCAGCCTTAGGAAACTTAGCCCTTGGGCCCACTTGGTTTAGGCATATGGCTTGACCCAAATGAACCCAAAGTGGTCTTGTTGAACTGTTTCTCAATCCTTGTAAAATTAAAATCCCTAAACACTTGCATTAGGTGTCTCAGGACCGATTACGCTAAACCTAGCCAGCCCAACCATGGTTTGACTTAGGTAAATCAATTTGGTTTAACCAAACCAAAAAAAAATGAAATTCTTGAGCCATATAAAGCTTAGATCAAATCAAACCATATAAACCATTGATTCTCACTCTAGAATGTTCTAGCCACGTGTCCCAATTAGCATAAGCCATGTGGTGGCTTGAGGTGGCAAAAATCTAAGAAAATAAATCGATGTGCCATGGGTTCAATGCTAACTTCCAAAAGAATAAACCATTTGGGCTCTACCTACATGGGTGATCTAATTAACTCTATTGGAAAATCCATAATAGAAAAAGTAGCTAGAGAATGGCTTGGCTGGCAGGAATTTAAAACCATAAACCCAATTTTTGAATCCTATAAATACCCCCTATTTTTTGTGAGTAAGGATTGGTTATTTTGCTTACATTACACTCCTAGATATCCCTACATTCTCCCCACATTTCTATCCATAGGAAGCTTGTTAGTGAGAAGATTTAGAGGTGTATAAGAGCTATTGCTCTTTAAAGTCCCCAAATTCTTCATATAGTGCATATCCAACCTTAATTCTTTCAGTGGAATTATTCTCTAGAAGCTGGAGAGGAGAATAAGCCTAAAATCTCTCCCTGAGATCTTTCTTAAAGAAGTAAAATCTAAAACCCTAGTTTAGGATCTAGGTTTTAAAATAAATCCCTTCATCTGTATATATTCCCTTATAATATACATAAAAAAAAAGAATAAATAAATAAATCCCTTCATCTACTAATTGAAGCTCTTAAACATCGTATGCGGGGAACTTAGATGTATAGAAGCATCTATGAGTAATTTGATGAAGCTTGGTTCACTGTATAATCCGTACAATTAGAAATAAATTTGGCATTCTTAGTGATTCAGAGGTTTAATCTCAGCCATTTAAACCAGAAGTGCAAGACTGAACAACTTATATGCATGCCGACGTGGTTAAGTGCTGACCTTTGCCTTTTGCTTCAGCCAACCGCAGTGCTCCATGTGTAAAGACCTTACACCTTCAGTGCTGCCATTCTATAATCCATTTAAATTATCATTAAATGGATTATTTAATGATTTTTTAGCATAGAACTCCTATAATTCATAGTGAATTACGCACTCAACCAATTTTTGCATATAATGGCTCTATGCAACCAGGGTGATGTCCTCTTTGTTTTAAAAATAATTTAAGAGCCAATTGATGCATGGTTTGGGAGTAATTTATACTTGAATCTCCATTAAATTTTAATAAATACTCCCTAACCATGAGTCACCTTGGGGTCAACTTTGGATATGGGAGATTGGGGTATATACCTATATCCCCTAATTTTGCTTGGTCAATTTGATGCCCTTATGCTCTATTATTAAATTTTTAAACATATATGTCATTATTTGACCTAAATATTTAAAAATTTGTCTCATCTAATCCATGTAGAATTATGTCACCATTTTTAGGTGGAATGTTTACATATTTGCAATGGTTAGACACACTTGATAATAAACCAAATTGAACAATAGAGATGCCTAGGAAAAATAACTTAGGGTTATGTCTAGTAAACATAGAAAAATCATTAAAAATTCTCTTGACATCTAATAGGGATGAAACTTAAACCTAGATCATTTTGAGACATGATAAGCTTTAGGATTTAATTTCATCTTAATTAGAGTCTATTTATTTATTCACAACCCAAACTCTAAAATTGCATGTAATTTGGGGCAAATTTTTCTAAAATGCATAAATAATAAAATTAAAATAAAATAATTTAAAATAATTTGAAATGAACTTCAAAGCAATCATATAATAAAGGGAAAAAATAAAATAAATATAAATATTAAATTAAATTAAATTATATTTTATTATATTTAAACTTTAATTAATAATTAATAGAATAAATTAATATAAAATTAAATATTAATCAAATTAACCAAAAAATTATAGATTAATATACGGGTTATCCCTAATCATTGTATCAATCACTTGAATACATGAGGTTGGTTGATTAATTAAAAACTCAACCCAAATTCCTCTTATAAGGAATATATTTTTAAATATTTAAATAAACCTAATATAATTAAAGAAAATAAAATAATATTTTATATAAAATTAAATAATTAATGTAAATAATTTAAATAAAATACTTAAAAATTAATTAAAATTATAGTAAAATATTTAAAATTTAAATAAATTAAGTAAACATCATAGAAGTTTAAATCAAAATTAAATCATTAAAATGAATCCAAATCAAACAATTGATCAAACTAAAATCAATTTAAATAAACTAAATATCTTCAATTAAAAATTAGAACACCAATTCACTTAATAAATACATTAACTACATTTAAAACCTTTTATGCATATGCTTGATTCCATTTAGAGGGCATACTTACATAAATTTATAAGGCTTAGGATGTGAGTTTGAGCATTTCATAGAAGTTTGAAGTATTTCTATTAACACATTCTTTATAATAACTATCTTTAAATTATTAATTAAAATATTTAAATAAGATGAAGGACTCTATGCATTGGTTTTGATCCTTAAGGGGGAATCAAACATATTAAAAATATGATACTAGGACCTACTAATAAATTTTCTAGCACTTAGGAGTTATTGAGCATTATGTTCTTTAAACTTTAAAATAAGTAATTCAAACCCATAAAATATCTTCTTTAAATAAATCATAAAATTCTAAAAATATTAAAACTTAAATTAAATAAAACCCCATTGACCTTGAAAAAATTAAAATAAATGGTATAAAACTTCAAACAAAATAAACCTAGAACCTATCCAAACCACAGAGCTTTTTACACACACTTTAAATGGTTTGATAGGGCAACTAATTTTATCTTATGCTTAGCTTGTGGTCTATTTTGGATTGTTTAGAGTACCTTGCCTAGAGGGTATTCATGTTTGGAGTGTTTATTTTCTATATTATTGATGTCATGTTTAATATTTCTATTGGTGCACCTTAGGTTCTTAGGCCATGTTATACTTTATACACCTACATTACACTTCTACATTCTTTGTATACTGATCTTTTATTTTCCTACAGAAAGTCAAATTTACCTAGGTGCAAATGTAATTGTAATTTTATGAATGTAAAGTTGTAGATTTCTTGCATAGATAGATTGAGTTGTAAATTATAAAGAGTTGTAAAAAAGATTTAAAGATGATCGCTTATATTCATTTAGAAGTTCCAAAAGGAAATTATTTTTCTTTCTTTAAAGATCATTATTTTTTGAATCTTATAGAAGATCCAAGAGCCATAAGATTTAAAAACTAAAGTAAGCAATCATGTTTTAATCTACATTGTATAGGAATAAAAATCTAGTTTTTTTGTTGTGGAGCCTAGCCAGCTTTATTATATAGCAGACCTTGGGTTATACTTTGCTTACGTTATATGGGAATAAACTTTTATTTATACATTACTTTCATATATCATTATATTGCACTATTTTGATGCCTTTGCATATTAAAGTTTTCTAATTAAAGTTTCTGAACTAAATCTCCTATATTGCTAAGGTACAGAGCCATCTTATCTTACATTCATAAAGCTTTGGTTGGCACTTAAGAGGTTAGATGGTTGTTCACTCTAGGTAGATATAAATATATATTATCTATACCCATCAGTTTCTCATGTCCCTAAAAGAGTTATCCAATCATCAAAAATCTAATGTTTATTATATTTAAACTTAAAGTCTAAATCCTTTATTTGGTTATTTTAAACCAAAAAAGTTCTTTAAATCTTTATATATTTATAAAGTCTAGTATTTGCTTTAATCAAGAGTTATCTCAAGACTTATCATGAGATATAATTAACTATAGAGATTTTCCTCTATAGAGAGTCCAGAACCAAGAAAGAAAATAAACCCTCACTTAATTCTCTAAGGTACGGGAATAATCTTATGAACATAGACTATAACGTTATACCTTAGTTTAGTTTCATAACAAAAAAAAAAAAAAAAGACGAATGTTTCTTTTATTCTTCAGGATGGATTTGACATTCCCTATGCTCTGTTTAATTATAAAAGTAAATTTTGTTTCTCTTTTTAATCAATAGTGTAACATTAGTCTACCTTTCATGATGGTATATTGTTAAGCTATGCAAATTTGACTAAAGAAATATAAAGTGAATCATGTGGCACACATTTAATTAATCCACAAGATTTTTCTGGTGACTCTGCTAGGAATAGAATCCTCTCTTAATCATTAGTGAAGATTAAACTTTTTAAATATATAAAGATTTAATTAAAAATTTGGGTTTACTGGATCTTTCATTTATATACTGCAATAATAACTATAGATGTCCAAAAATCTGATTTAGTCTTAGGTCAAGTAGGAACCCTTATTTGTGTCATTGCACATAAAGTCTAAATTCCAATTTCATTCATAAACTACAACAATAACTAAATATGTCCAACATATTGATTTGGTCCTAGGTTAGTTAGGAACCCTTGTCGGTGTCATTGCTTATAAAGTTTAAATTTCAATTTCATTTGTAAACCCAACAAAAAACTATAGATGTCCAATGTACTAATTTAGTCCTAGGTCAAGTAGGAACCCTTGTCAGTGTTGTTGCATGTAAAGTCTAAATTTTGGTTTCATTCATAAACCCAATAACAATTATAGATATCAAACGTGCTGAGTTGGTCCTAAGTCAGGTAGGAACCCTTATTAGTGTCATTACATGTAATGTGCAAATTTTAGTTTCATTTGTAAACCCAACAACAAACTATAGATATCCAACATATAGAATTGGTCCTAGGTCGGGTAGGAACCTTTATCGGTGTCATTGTATGTAAATTCTAAATTTCAATTTCATTCATAAACCCAACGATAACTAGAAATGTTCACTGTACTGATTTAGTCCTAGGTAAGGTAGGAACCCTTATCGATGTCATTACATGTAAAATCTAAATTCTTGTTTCATTCATAAACCTAATAACACCTATAGATGTCCAACATACATATTTGGTCCTAGGTCAGGAATGAACCCTTATCGATATTGTTGCATGTAAATTCCAAATTTTAATTTCATTCATAAACCCAATAATAACTACAGATGTCTAACATACTGGTTTGGTCCTAGGTCCTCTAGGAACCCTTTTTTGTGTCGTTGTATGTAAAGTCTAAATTCCTTTTTCATTTGGTCCTAGGATAGGTAGGAACCCTTGTCAAAGTCATTTCATGTAAAGTATAAACTTTGATTTAATTCATAAACCAAATAATAATTATAAATGTCTAACATACTGATTTAGTCCTAAGTCAAGTAGGATCCCTTATTGATGTCATTGCATGTAAAGTTTAAATTCTGATTTCATTCGTAAACCTAATAAAAATTATAGAAGTTTAAAGTATTGACTTGGTCCTAGGTTAGGTAGGAACCCTTATTGGTGTCATTGCATGTAAAGTCTAAATTCCAAGTTCATTTGTAAACCCAACAATAACTATAGATGTCCAACATACTTATTTTATCCTAAGTCAGGTAGGAACCCTTATTGTTGTCATTACATGTAAAGTCTAAATTTTAATTTAATTTATAAACCCAATAATGACTATAGATGTCCAACATACTAATTTGGTCCTAGGTCAAGTAGGAACCCTTGTCTATCTCATTGCATGTATATTTTAAATTTCAATTTCATTTATAAACCCAAGAATAACTTTAGATGTCTAACATACTAATTTGGTCCTAAGTCATGTAGGAACCTTCATGGGTGTCATTATGTGTAAAGTCTAAATTTTAATTTCAATTGTAAACCCAATAATAAGCCATAGATATCTAGCTTTCTGATTTGGTCTTAGGTCAAGTACAAAACCCTAGTTTGTTCTTATTCAAATTTTTGTCTAAACTCTATTAAAAAAATTAAAACTCTTCCTCAGTCTGAAGTCTTTTAACTGGGTCCTAGTCTAAATCTAAATTTAAATCCTATGAAAATTATCTCATCCTAGTATTAAGTTTTTCAAATCGGGTCTTGGTCTAAATCTAAATCTAAATCCCATCAATATCATCTCTTCTATGGTCAAAAGTCTTCAAACCTTGTCCAGATCTAAATATAAACCTAAATCTTATCAAAATAAATTATCCTTAGTCTGTAATATTTGGATTGGGTCTTGGTTAAAATCCAAGTTTAAAATCCTTTCTAAATTGTTACTCTAGTTAGAGACCTCTCTAACCAGCTTTAGATCCAAAATTCCTAAAGTCAAAGCTGAAAAGTTTTCCTACTCCTTTCTGATTTAAGCTCATTCTGAGGATTAAGTAAATTTAGCTCAGTATTTCTTCTGGATCTAAATTTCTCATGTAGAACCAGTGAGTTCAAAAACTAATTTAGAGTTCTAGTTTAATTATACAGAATTTTTGGAAAGTTGATCTTTTGCTTTTCTAATGATGTTAATGTTGACCCTGTTTCTCCCTAGACCTAGGTCAAAGGGTTGACCTGGTCAAATTTGACCAGGCTAGACCCTAGAACCCAACCCAGTGGGTTCAGGGAGTCAAGCCAAGTCTGCTGAGCCCAGACCCAGGCCCTGGGTCAACCTGGTTGACCAGGTCAACCCAGGTTGACCCATTAGGCCCATAGAGGTCTAAACTAGTTCAAATCAAATCCAAACCCAATCCAGGGCTCTCCAGACCCTATTCTCTCCTCCACTGGACTCAGTGGGTCAGGCTTGACCCATTGGGCCCAAGTCTTGGTCCTGGGTCAACCTGGTTGACCAGGTCAACCCAATTGACCCAATAGGCTTTGATAGGTCCATTCAAGTTCAAATTCATCCCAAAACCCCTCCTAGGGCCCACCTTAGCATCCCTTGGGCCCATTTGACTAGGTTGACCAAGTCAATGGTTGACCTAGTCAACCCAAGTCTTGAATGGGTCAAATTGACCTATTTGGGTCAATTTGAACCCATTAAATACATTAAACACCTTCCATATTGAGTCTCAACCCAAGCAGCGGCCTAATCGCCCTATTCTCTCCTCCACTGGACTCAGTGGGTCAGGCTTGACCCATTGGGCCCAAGTCTTGGTCCTGGGTCAACCTGGTTGACCAGGTCAACCCAGGTTGACCCAATAGGCTTTAATAGGTCCATTCAAGTTCAAATTCACCCATATCCCCTCCCATTTGATTCTGAGTCATATCCAAAGCCTCTTGGGCTCAAATCTCTCTACCCTTAGACTCAGTAGGTCAAACCCAACCCATTGGGTCCAGACCTGTGCCCTGGGCCAACCTCGTTGACCAGGTCAACCCAGGTCAACCCGTTCAGCCCTTAATGGATTTAATTTAAGTTCAACTCAACCCAAACCCTCTCATAGGGCTCCAACCTCATCCCTTGGACTCCATTGACCTAATGGACTCAAGTTGACCAAGTCAAGCTTTGACTTGGTCAACGCAAGTCTTAATAGGTCAAATTAACCTACCTAAGACCTATGAAAGCCATTAAGGACCTTCCAAGTGGTCCCTTGACCCAAGTCCATGGCCTAGGATGTCTAGAGCCCTCCTAATCAAACCTAGAAGCCATCCTAACCATTCATCCTAAGGCTAGGGGTATAAATAGAGAGTTAGGGCTTCATTAGAGGGGACTTTTGCTCTTGCCCGATCTCTAAGCCCCCAAAGCCTGTGAGATTTCGTGTGAGAGCTCCCTAGACTCCCCCCTACTTCCCTCGAGCCGAAGACCACCGGTCAACCCCGCCGGCGGTGCGATTCCGGCGACCCGAAGCTTAGGACGTCCAAGGCTTCGATCCACTCGATCCAGGGCTCATTTGACAGTGCTTTCAACTAGTAGAACGTACGAGGACAGTCTACAAGCTCAGAGGATCCATAATACCCCTAATCCCACGGTGAAAACCCCTTAAAACCCTTAGATTAGGTTAAACACTCAAGGCTAAATAGCTTCTCACATACTGCATCTTAGGGAATATTGCTACATCCACACGATTTCTGTTCATGAGCTTAGTCTAGGGTTAAAATTTCGTTCGATTCCATCCACCCGATCGAGAGAACGAGGCGAAAAACACACTCAGCCTTCGGTTTCACCCTAGCTCTTCGCAGGCGAGATCTCCGCCGTTGATCGCTCGATCAACGGCGGAGATCCCGTCGTTCCGCGGTTTCGTCCGAATCGCTTGATTGACCCCGCGGTTCCGCTCGCCACGTGGAACGATCTGAAGCGTCCGTTCAAATCGCGGGCGATCGAACGGCGGAGGGAGCTAGTCCTACGTGGCTAAGTGGCATCGACCGCGGCAATCATTGCCGCGGTCATTACGCGATGATTGCCCGCTGCGGCAATCATTGCCCCAGGACCGCGGGCCCAATGCGAGCCCGCCGCGTGTCCCAGCCAGCCGCCGTAGCGCGGTTTCTCTCCCCAATCATTGCCCGGGACCGCGGAACCAGTCCCGGGCCGACACCTGTCTGACCGCCGCCGCCGCCGCCGCCGCCGCCGCCGCCATTTTTTTTTATTTTTATTTATTTAATTTAATTAATTTAAAACTATTTTAAATATGTTTTAAAAATAAAAATATATATATAATTATTTTTATTATTATAATTATTTCTATTTAGTATTTTAATTATTTTTATTATTATTATTATTATTATTATTATTATTATTATTATTATTATATTATTATTATTATTATTATTATTTTAATTATTTTAATTATTATTATTATTATTATCTTAATTATTTTAATTATTTTAATTATTATTATTATTATTATTACTATTATTATTATATTATTATTATTATTATTATTATTTTAATTATTTTAATAATAATAATAATAATAATAATAATTATTATTATTATTATTATATAATATTGTTATTATTAATATATTATTATTATTACTATTATTATCATTATTTTATTTAAAAAATTTATTTTTATATATTATTTTTTTTATTATTATTATTCTTTTATTTAAAAATTATCTTTTTAAAATATTATTATTATTATTACTATTCTTATTATTATATTTTAAATATAAATATATATATATGTATTTTAAAATTTTATTATTATAATTATTTTTTTTTTCTTATTTTTATTACATTTATTATTAGTAATATTACTATAATATAAATATTATTGTTAATAATAATATTATTATTTTAATAATGTTAGTATTATATTAATATTTATATTATTATAATATTAGTATTTATTATTATTAATATTATTATAATATTAATATTATAATTAATAATATTATTATTTTAATAATCTTATTATTACAATTAATATTTTTATTATCATAATATTAATCATTATCATTATTAATATTATTATAATATTAATATTATAATTAATAATATTATTATTTTAATAATATTATTATTATGATTATTATTATTATTATAATATTAATTATTATTATTATTATTATTATTATATTAATATTGTTAATTAGTAATATTACTATTATTATTATTTTTTTTATAATAGTATTATTATGTTAATATTAATATCACTATAATATTAATATTTATTATTTCATATTATTATAATATTTTAATCATTATTATTTAAATTTATTTTAAAATTCAGATATTATTATATCTGATTTATTTTAAAAATTATTAATTATTTTCAAATATTAATTATTTTAAATTATTTCAAAATTACCTTTAAACCTATTAAAACTTCAAAAATTCATAACTTTCTCGTTTTAAATCGGATTTTGACGCACAATACCTCGTTCTTTTCAGAAAAATATGAATTTTAATTTAAAATTATTTTTATATATCTGATTTTTTTCCTTTCTGGATGCTTTCTGTATCACTATGTTATTTAATTATTTAAATATTATTTAATTAATATAATTGATTATTTTAAAAATAAAAATTATTTTAAAACCCCCTTGGTGGCTGGTAGACCTCCCATGCTTACGAACTAAAGTATTTTCAATTATCTTATTTTTTAAATTTATATTATTATTATTTATAATATTTATGTATTTTAAAGATGATTTTAAAAATTACATATTATTTAAATCCTTTAATTTTGGGAGGTTCACCTCTTATGAAACTTTAAACCTAGGCTATGCATATGAAGAGCAATTCATGTGGGAGAAGGATTAGTGAATGATTGTGTCCCAATCATCCACTAATCACTTCATTAGGCTTCTTTACTTAGTGTTTTCGTAGTCCTTGCATGTGTAGGTTGCACAAGCACTTAGCCTAGGCTCTCCTAGATCTAAGGACATGGTTTGGTGTGTTTATACTTGCTGCATTTACCCTCTATGTTGTGCCTAAGGGTTAGTTACTTCATTTCATTCCTATATAACGTAGTGACATCTTAAGGACAATAATTAAGGATCGTCTAGTGAACTTAGAAAAATTCCAGGAATTAGGGTATAGCTCCAAATGACTTGAAATCTGAAACACTTAAACATAGTGACATCTGGAACCCTCTAGAATTTTCTAGGAATTTTCTGGACTCTTTAAAATACTTAATTAGCAAACCCTAATTTACCCGTTAATTAAGCCTTAGAAACTTCAGAAAAATCTAATAAATCCATTTTAAATCATAAAAATACCCATAATACCTCAAACTCTCCAGAATGCAGTCCCCAACCTTAGATAATTAGGGCCCCTTAATTGGACCTTAATCTGGATTTTAATTCAACCTTAATAAAAAATCACCTTTTTACCTTAATTAAATCATTAAAAATTATTAAAAATCCCAAATTTTCCCCAAACACTTGGGAACCCCTTCTTAGGTCATTTCTGACCTTTGGGGGTGATTCCAATCAGTTTGGAGCTGATTTGGGCCAAAACCCCCAAAATACCCCTAATTAGGCAATTTCGATAATTCCTTTAATTGCCCCAACTTCTAAAAATCATAACTAATTACAGAAAACTCCAAAATGAGCAAACTCAAAGGCATTCAACTCACATTAGGGTCTAGTATTTATTAAAAATATTAAAATTCCAAAATCAACTAAAGTCAAAAAGTCAACAATCCGGTCAAACTTAGTTCAAAACGAGACCAAAACTTCAGAAATTCATAACTTTGGATAGAAGAATCCAGATTGGGCATGCTAACTGTCTAACTGATTAGATCAAGGCCTAGTATTTTATAAAAATATTAGCTGGTCATAAATACCCTTTAATCAAAAAGTCAATTTTGGACCCCCTTTTGCTTAGTGTATAGGTGGACCCCGAACCCCCTAAAACTCACTAATGCAATTTAAACTTTAAATATTATTACCCTAACCATTAAAACTGACCTACATACCAAATTAAATAAAATGGACCTTAATTCACTAATATTTATACTTTAATTAAAATTTCCTTTTAGACCTACATCCAACCTGGATAGTAGGTAATTGTAACTAACTACCTAGCTTAGGATCTACCTCAGCCACACAGGCTTTTACACACACTGTAGAATTGTTTGCTAGGGCACCACTTCTAGACTTAGGCTAGGCCGGTGTTTACTTTTCTGCTGCGTGCCGAGCTTTTCCGGATTTCGTTGCATGTTGTGATTGAACTATTAATGTGTTTGCTTACTTTTACTGTACTCTGGGATTTGATGTGATTGCATGATAGACTACCCATAGGTTAGGATCGAGGTTGATACTAATGATGTCTTCTGCATGTGGTCATGATCATGCAGCGCTAAATAAAAGGGGGGCAATAATCATGATTTAAATACTAATATCATTTTATGCAGGTGCTTCAGAAATTGCTCAGCCCCCCTAAATAAATGAGGGCTAATTAAAAATCATTATAAATTACTACAGGTGCTCCAGAGCTTGCTTATCCCTCAAAATAATTAAGAGCATGGCCAAGTGTGGCTATGATGAGCATTTATTTTTCCTATAACTGCTTGTGATATCTTAAACTGCTTGGGATGACTTTTATTAGGATAACCTTGCAGGGGAGTCTAGATTTACTACTTTTCATTAATGTAAATCACTTGTAATCTGGTATAGAGTTGTGAAAATTTATTTTGAGTGCGGATACAAGAATCCAAAGGTTGGATGCCCAAAGAGAAAAGGACACCCAATATGAGGATAGTCCCTTTCTATTTGGGAATCCAAATTTGGATTATTCTACTACCCGAGGAGTCCAAGGAGGCTGAGATCCAAGGAGCCCAAGGAAGCTGAGATCCAAGGAGTCCAACAAAGCTAAGATCCGAGGAGTCCAAGGAAGAGAAGATCAAGAAGATGAAGATCTGCAGTATCCCACTCAAAATAACTTGCATCAGTCTTAGGGTTAGAAATCCAGGTTGTTGGCAGTGGTGCCCGACCACTTTAATTTTCTGCAGACCCTGGGTTGTAATTAAGGGTAGTTGGCCTATGGACATTTATTAATTTGTTTGGATAATTTTGATGTATTTTATGATTGTGTGCCTCTAGGATTGTTTGCTTTTCATAGTTTATTGGCGATCTGCATGCCGCTTTTATTTTAGCCTGGATTTCGTTAGACTCTCTAAGGACTAAAATCTTTTCTACTCACAACTGATATTTAAAATTTTAAGTTTTAAGCAATTTAGAAACTTAACGACCTAGGGAATTGCCGGAACCGTCCAGGGTCGCATGCATATCGTTGCATTTCTCTCTTTCCTTCTATAAGACACTTCCCCGCCTGCGGGTATAGTCCGGATAATCTGACCTATGAGGATGAGGTGCCGGACCTGAGGAAGCCCAGTCTAATTCTAAAAATTATTTTATAAGCCTTTTTAAAGTTTTATGCATACCTGATTTGGATACTTTAACTAGCATGCATTGCATTAGAAATCAACTAAATCAAAATTTTAATTGCATTAGTCATAGGAGCATTCACCCGACATCAGTCCGGGGCCAATTAGGAAATCCTCTAGATGTCGGCCCTATTTCCGAGAACTATAACCCACCTACCCATCTTTCATAAATGACTGGACAGCATGGTTTTAAAGCGATTAGGTGGTTAGCTGGCTCTCCCTTCCAGGCTGGGGTAAGTCCAGATTTTGCATTGCATTAGTTAGGACACGGGTGTTAGTGTTGCGTAGAACACTAAACCCATTAGATTTAGGATTCAAGGCTACTATTATTTTGTAGTACGCCTCATCAGTAGGTAGGTCTTCTGTCTTCCAGAGACCCTAAACCCTACATTTCCGCGTCACACGGATGATGCCACCTCCATCCTTCCCTCCTGCATGTTCCGAGTGCATGATTTATTTATTTTTCTTCAATTTCTTCTCACTACCTTAGTCCCTCCGGATGCTGATGTGAGCCGTGCATGTTGACTAAGCCTAGTTGAACCTCTCTTTCCCTTCGAGTAGGACTTCCTAGTCTTCCCCTTATGTGCCAATCCCAATTCAGAAAGTATAATATAGAATCCTTAATCGAGAGTATTCTCAGGCTCCGGCTTGAGATGTAATTAACCACGGGGGCTTGCGCCCGTGGGAAACCAAATCCCACTCTCAAATAAACCCCATTCGAGCTAATGTATCGGGTGGGGGAAACCCGTTACGATCAGATCATATAGATTATTACCCATCGGGGTGTGCTGGTGAGAGCCGCTATCCTCAATGGTTAATCATATGTGTGATCGAATCTGCCCTTCCATTGGCCAGATACTGTCTCCCCTCACGGGGCGATGGTGTTTGAGTTCCTTTCGGAGGTCCACAGTTAATATTATTATCAGTTAGGCCTAATATGGTAAGGGCTCACAGATTAAATTTGGTTTTGGATTTAAAAACATATAGTGCACCCTTACTGAACTAGAACCTAAAGTGGTCAAGGCTATTCTTATTAAGACTATTACTGAGGGTTAGTCTCTCTACAAGAAATTCAGGAATTACCAGCAGTTTTTTCTGGTGGTATATATGATATTTTTGGCAGTTTTAGATTCTACCGAATTCCTGCTCAGTTAGACGGAGGTGCGATCGTGGCGATCGAGCGTATGCAGGGAGAGTAAATCGAAGAAATGAAGAGGAAGGCTCCAGATGGCCAATATTAGGTATATTTCTGGAGGGTTTCCGACGGTTTTGACCGCTGGAAAAAATTACTTAACACCGACGGCCAAAGTCGTCGGTATTAGCAATGGTAAAACATAAAATTGATAGTCTTACCGGGGGTTACTATAGAACCGCTAATTCTGGCAGTTTTTATTTATCGAGGGTTTAATCGCCGTTATTACCGGCGACTAGAGGACCGCTGGTAATAGCCACCGGTAATACCTGAATTTTCTATAGTGTCTACAACTACTCTCATGGTTATTAAACCCTCAATCTTTTTACATCTCACTTTCTCAAATTGTACTACTAGCCAGAAGGGTAAGGTTGTCATGAATTCTAAACTCTCCTTGATGGTAAATTTAAAATTGGATCATCCTTAGTTGTCCATAAGATGACTAAGTCTCAAATGAGGAATAAGAACTACCATCTGAGGAGAAGGGATGAGAAGGCTAAACTCTCAGAAGAAAAGGATTAGATTAATATTGCAGCTGAAGTAGTTATAAAGAAACTTTTTTAAGTACTTAATGAATATGAGATTCCAATAAATTCCTTATTTTTATGGGGAAGTCACTTCTATCCATTGTTAGTCACTATCGAAGAGTAAAATGTTCTTTAAATAGCTAATTCTCCACCTCCTACCTACTATAAGACTCCTATTTTACCATCCTTATCCGAATGAAAATGAAGTTTAAAACTTTATTAAATGGACTAATTTGTGACTATGCAACTAATTATGGATAGTTAAAACCTAAATATCTAAAATTTGTGAAAGATGTCATCTCTACCTGAGCTATGTCTAGGCTACTTAGAGACAAAATCATTCCCTAAAGTACTAAACGAAGAGTGCAATTCAAAGATGCATAACCTTTTATTCTAGTTGTCACTTCAAATTATAGAAGAGAACTAAAGAAGTTCTCTTTGTCTAGAGATAAATCTGTTCCTATCAATAGTCAAAATTATCAAACTCTGATGAAGTACTTGGGTTATGGATCTTTGGTGAAAGAGGGTACAACCCGATAACTCTATCTGCTTCTTATCAATTAATGAATAAATCACTTAAAGTCTATCATCACTGCTTGAAACATAAATCACCAAGAGTTGATCAATATCTATGTGAGGGTAGTCAATCATCATCCTATTTTGATATAAGAAGGTTGAATCCCATAATTAAACCATTCTTAATCTTTGATTGAAGGAAGGTTGGTTGTCACTTCAACTATATTGGTCGCTTGTAAAGATCTTGCAGTAAGGAAAGGAGATAAAAGGGAAAAGCACTGATGTAATCCTCTCTAGTAAAAGTAAACACATGGGTCGACCAACACAATGTGGCAGAAAGATCAATAAAAGAGAATGAATTATTTAAATGGGAGAAAAAAAGGATAGATGAAGAGCAAGCTATTAAAATGGCTATAATAAAATGTATCAATGAAGAGATGTTTGGAAGTGTTTTTATGGTAGACACTCAGGCACCCACGCAAAAAGAATAGGGTAACGATCAAATAAATCCTATAGAGGCTGATTTAGAATAAGAATATACACCGGATATAACTCAGTGATTATTAGATTAGTTGAGTTCTATAGATGAAGAAATTGCTAAAATGGAAAGAGGATGGAGGAATTAATGGCCACCGTGGAAGTATTATAAATTAAAGAAACTACATCATCTAAAGCACAAACAAAATCAGTGCTTGTAGAATATGTTCAACACTATAGTAAGAATAATGAAATGGTTCATGAAATTGAAACCAAAGTCATAAAATTAGAGAAAAAGGTAGAATAATCTATAAATTTTAAGCACTTAGTAGAGCAATAGGTAACAGAAGCATTGGCATAATCTCAAGGAACTTCATATGTTCTACGGGGTACCCGAAAGAATATGACTTAGTCTCTTATCTTAAAGGATTTGTGCCACCTTTGTTCAAAAAAATATTTTGGTATAGGAAATCATGAATAACATTCAGAGCACTTTAGGGCTAATTATTGCAATACAGAGGGCAGCGATGCACTGTTATTTATGCAATTTATAAGTAGCTTATCTGGGATAGCATTTGATTGGTATGTAGAATTTTCAAATGGGTTAGCGTGTACCTTCACTGAGTTTGAACATTTATTTGTAAAAAGGTATGCTTGAGCATGCCATCATGTCATTGTTGTGAGGATTTGGTTATTAAGAAGCAGAAACCTGATAAAAATCTAGTAGATTATATTTTAAGATGGAGGAATCTTAGCATGAAGTGTGTACCTTAGCTTAAATAGTAGAACACTATAGAAATACTCCTAAGAAATGTACTTAGTTTGGTGGCCTTCATGTTGAAAGGATTTACTATAAGGTCATTCAAGAAACTACTTAGCAAAACCATCTTCAAGAGGAAGCTTCTCAATTATCTTTCCACAAATATAAGTTACCAGTATAAATAAAGAAATAAAAACCTATATAGGTTTTAGAATAGATGTCTTGGTCACTGTCGATAGTTAATAAGGGAAAATAAAAAATCCAGGCTATCCTTCTCAGTACAACTAGTACGATAAATCATAGAATGAATAGTTCAAGTCTCATTCTAATCTCACTCTTGAAGATAATAGAGAAAAATTTTGAATCACTAAAAAAAGTTATATGCATTCAAAAGGGAAGTAATTAAAAGAATTTTCAAAAAATCTCTTTAAGATATATGAGTTTAAACTTCCTGACCCTAAGAGGCTAGAAGACATGGCCAAATCAGAGTAACCCAACTATTACCCATTTCACCGAATGTTAGGTTATAAACTCAAGGATTGTATAACCATCAAGGAATTCTTGAAAGAACATTAAATCTTGGGTAGTTGTGATACCCAAAAAATACTTAGTTGATTAAAGTTAAAGATCAACCAAATGCATAATTGGTGAACCTTCTACTACGCCTTCAATCTTAAAACTCGATGATTGTTGGGATATTTCCTTATCCCAGTCTTATAAAAATATTCTAAATAAGTTTTAACATTCATCTGCTCATATATTTCCAAGAGTTTAGAATTCCATCCAGGTTGATCTAATAGCTTTAGAGGAAGAGATCCAAAATAAGATTCCAACTAAAAAACTTAAGAGGGGACCAGCCTTCACTAGTTTAGAAGAAGGAATGTATAAATAAAAGTTAAAATATAAATATCAAAGTTATATTTTATTATAGATGGAAGATCAAAATTTCTTATACCTATTAATTGTATGATTTCTATTTTTTCCCTCCAAGGGCTAGGAAACCAATGATGTAAGATTCAGTGTATATTCTTTCTATATTTGATGATGATCATACAACTAGAAGTTTAAACAGTTCAACAAAAAACATTTCTAAAAAAATCAAATTAATCTTAAATGAATTAAGAAAATCTCATCAATACTTTTCTGATAGTCTTTCCCCTTTTCTCGATGCCCAAGGTGATCCTATCAGTATGGAAGTTGAGATGTCCAATTCAGCTGAATCTCGAAATGAAAGTTTGGAGATGAGCAATAATAGTGAAGTAAATGAGCTAGTGACCTCTTCCCTAGAAGAGGTAGTTTAACTATGTAGTTGTAAAGTTCTACCACTACAAATTCCTGTATCTGATAAAGGAAAATAAGTTTTTGATAATTTAAAAGCTTTAACACAACCTTTACTAAATCAAGATGTAGCTAACTTTGACATTCATAAAGTGGAATATGATATTTTAACTCATCTTAGAAAATTGCCTGCAAAATAGCGTATTTATGATGCTCTAGTCCTTTCTAAAAAATGACAGAAGCTATGATTAAACCTTGGCTTGACCAAGACATTTGTATGGCTCCATTAGCATCAACGCAGTTTGAAGATGCCCAATTGGTGAGCATGGGAGTGGGGTGCACAAGTGTGTGTTATAGCTAGATGTGCATGAAATATGCTTAGAATTTCATTGATATAAAAGCCCACTAAATAAAGAAAGTGCATGTGTCAATCAAGTAATAAAAGTGATAGAGAGAGTGCTGATTCCATGTGGAAGTTTTTTGTTATAATGTAAATGTTCTAGTATTGTCTACTCCAGCTACAACATTTATCCTACCAATCAAAAATTAAGTTGGGTCTATCTCTACTAAAAATTATAAGAGAAAAGATAAGATACCAGTCGATAAAATATTTTAGACTAATGATCATGAAGTTCCAAAACTTTCTTATGTAGACTCTTATAAGTTGGTTGTGAAAAAGAGCATATGCATCCTTAGATCTCCATTGAGATTATAAGGAAGTGAAGGAAGGTTTGTGGCTCTTCTACAATTATTATTTCTCCATAGACTTTAGAAACTAAATATCCTATATCTAGGTATGTAAGATTTCCATTTCAATAATCCTAATTGTTCCAATATTCCTTCATCTAGGTAATATATCACACAATATTTTAACTCCAAACATGGTCATTGTATATATTAAATTAAGAATGAAAGATATTAAAAAATCCATTAATTCATTAAAGCACAAGAGTTTACATTAGCACTAATAAAGGATTCACACCATTAGCCTAAATCTATAATCAGTCATGGAATTTAAATAGATTAATACATAATTCATTGAATGCATAAAAGAGAAAGTAGAAGAGTCAAAGTGAAAATCAATATCACCAGGATTGTACAAGTTAACTCTCCACACTCCTTTCATACTCCAAAAGTTTGCTTGCTCACAATAAGATAGGACAATAATCTCCAAATGGTATATCTTTCTCTCCCTTGGCCTCCCTTAGACTTTACTCTAGGGTGGCACTTCACTTAAGCTCTCAGAACTCTCTGAAATAAAAGAACCTTCAAACAAAGGAATTGAAAAACTATTTATATTAAGTGTATAAACAGACTCAAGCATCATAACACTCAACATTATGTTGCTTTTACGTTATAAAATGAACTAGTACCTGGAGCTGCTAAGTGGGCTCTACTATAGTACTATACTAACCCGGTGTGGATTTTTTGCTAAATCGGCATGTCTTTTGGCTAAGTCAATTTGGCTCCTCATTTTGATAATTGCTTTATGACAATGTTGAAAATTTTGAGTGCAGTGGTGCTTAAAGGTGTAATATGATGCTCCAACATTAGGTAGTTTGGTGCTTGAATTCTTGAGACTTCGATGCTGCTATGATGATTTCTGGTGTTGCGGCGCTAACCTCGGGTCCATCAGGGTGATGAATTAATTAAGATTTTTGTTGTGGCTCTACTGCCGTGATATCCTGATCGAGCATCTGGGTATTGTGGATGCTACCACATTGGAAGTTGGAGCACTACAGTGCTGGTTTAACACTTATGAATTTTTCTCCTTTCCAAAGATATTCCTACATAACAACAACTAAAAATAGTATTTTTATTAATATTTAAGATAGTAAAGCACTTCAAAATTTATACTCAATAAATTCTTCAAAGCTTAAACTCTTGCTTGTCCTCAAGCAATGGTGTAATCACCAATTGATTAGCTTACTAGCCCAAATAAAAATTATGAATTTAAAATTGCTAAAATATAAGAAATCACCATTTAGATATAATTTGGAATGATCAAAGTTATTTAACTTTAATTTGAATAAACATATATAATTATCCTCATTAATCATTCTTGTTATTTCTCAAATTGAACTTATCCACTATAAGTGTAAGTGCAATGTTGACTACTGATTTTAGATATGAATAATATATCACTTAGAAATTATTTGTACTTGTAATTAAATTAGAAGTTCATTAGTAAACCGTCATATGGATTAGTTTAATTACATTCTCCTATTAGACTTAAGTATTTATAATACTTTTAAAAATTGGGTTTTATTAGATACCAATTTTTGAAGTACTAATCTTTCTTTTCTTTTCCTCTTTTCTTTTGATTTTTATGTTTTTCATATTTTTCATATTTGAGTGCATAATAATAATTTTAAATATTTGACTGCTTTCTTCATTCAAGTAACCTAAATTGAATTAATGTTAGGATAGTAGTGGGCTCACTAATTCCATATTTAAGTTTATAATATTTTTTATAATTTAATATACATGTTGTCTTTCTCTAAGCTCAATTATTAAACCTTTAAATCATTACTCTATGCTTAATTGTATAGCATTTAAGTTCAAAGCAAAACAATAACTTATATTATTTTACTTAGTTAATTATTATGATTTTAAAGTTAAAAATTGTGATTCTTTATTCATCCAAATTATCACCTTAAGTTTAGTATATTTCTTAATTTTAAATAGTTTTTAACTGCTATTTTTATTTTGACTAAATGAGCAATCAAAGTGCAAGTGCTGTTTAGATGACATTTTTAATAGTTAAGCATTTGTAAGAATTTTATTTAAATGTAAATTAAACTACAAAATAACACTAACAATAACAAAATAACATACCCAATTATTACGGACATAAATAAATATTACAAATAAACTAAGCATACACTAAACATCCCATAACATAATTGGTTTGCCTCCTATTAGTGCAAAATTTTTGTTCTTTAGCCAGACTATAAAAATATTAGAATTGCACAAACAAACAAAAACTTCAATAATAAAACTAAGACCTAACATTAATGGATTTGGGTTGCCTCCCAAGCAATGTAAAGTTTATATTCTTCAGCTAGACTTGCCTAGATATATCATTTTGGCTGGGTTGCATCACTATCACTCATCAATTGGTCCACAGTAAGATCCTTCCCTTTCTCCTTTAGATTAATTTCAGTATTACTAGACAATGTTCCGTGAGGTCTACTACTAAAAGAAATTGCGAGCTATCCTAGTTGATTTTACAAGTTCTTAATCGAAGCAACTTGACTTTACAATTGAGTTGCCAATTGAATCACTACCTCTTTCAAAGGTGTCTTCCTATATCAAAATTTATTGTTCTGATTAATACTTAGGGGATAAGAAGGTCTAGGGTTTACTATAGGTTGTTGATGATTACTCCAATTTCCTCCAAGATTAGATTGACTAGCATTCCACTAATTATCTTCACCACTATTATTATTTCAGCTAAAATTAGGGTGGTTTCTTTAACCTAGGTTATAAGTATTAGAATAGGGATTATTTTGCCTTCTAATGACATTAGCATTCTCAATCCCTTGAGCACTATTCTCATAAAAAAATTTAAATCTTGCTCTTCCATAAGCATATGTGATCTAGATCCTGAACTAACCCCAAAATTATCAAATTTCCTTAAAACTAGTAGCTACCTTAGCAGTTAAAATTTATAAAGCATCTTATTCATATACACCAACTACTCTCTTAGGATTACCCATATCAGAAGGCCATTATAAATTATTTATTTTCATCTCCTCTATCAATTTATAGGCCTTCTCAAAAGATTTAGACATTAATGATCCTCCAGTTATAACATCAATAATTAACCTAAGGGATCCTACTAGCCCATTATCAAAAGTCTGAATCACCAACCAATCATTCAAAGAATGATGAGGGCACCTTTTAAGCATCTGTTTAAATAATTCCCAACTTTTATAGATCAACTCTCTTTCAAATTAGGAAAAAGATGTTATTTCCTAAGCTTGGCAGCTTTAAAAGGTTGAAAAAAAAAACTTAGCTTGGAATTAATGTGCCAACTCATTCCAAGTGGTTATAGAGCCCGAGAGAAAGGAATTAAACCAAATCTTAGCTTTGTCCCTTTTCAAAAATGAAAATAAATTAAGTATAATAACATCATCACTGACACCAATATACTCAAATTTTGTAAAGATTTCTAATAAACTAGCTAATTATAGGTTAGGATCCTCAATATGAGTTCACTCAAATTAGGAATTTTGAACCATCTGAATTATGACATGTTTAACTCAAAATTATTGGCTTGAATGTATGTTTATTGATACTCTTATGAAGTCCATGTACTACAGAGAGCGTCGATCCCATAAGAAATTCTTCTACTATAATATAAATATTCTAATATTGTCTACTCTAACTATAATATTTATCCTACCAATCAAAAGTAAGGTTTGGGATTGTATTTCTACTAAAAATTATAAGAGAAAAGATAAGATACCAGTTGATAAAAATATTTTAAACAAATGAACGTGAAGTTCCAAAGCTTTCCTAAGAAAACCCTTATAAGTTGGGTATGGATCAGAGCATATACATCCTTAGATCTTCATCAAGCTTCTAAGAAAGTGAAGGAAGGTTTATGACCCTCCTGCAATTATTATCTCCATAGACTTTATAATACTAAACATCCTATATCTAGCTATGCAAGAGTTCTATTTTAATACTCCTAATTATTTCAATATTCCTCTATTGAGGCAATATATCACACTATATATTAACTCTATATATGATCATTATATAGATTAAATTAAGAATGAGAGATATTAAAAAGATCTATTAATTAATTAAAGCACAATAGTCTATATTAGTAGTAACAAAGGATTCACAACATCAACCCAAAACTAAAGAATTAGCCAGCCATGAAATTAAAATAGAACAACACAGAATTCATTAATTATATAACAAGAAAGTATAATAATCAAAGTGAAAATAAATATAACCTAGATAGCACAAGTTCACTCTCCACACTCTTTCCTTACTCTAAAAGTTTTCTTACTCATAATAAGATAGGCCAATGATCTCTAAAAGGTGTATCTTTATCTTTTGTATGTTCTTCTTTTATAAATGTGATTGCAATCTTTTATATGTTTTTCTTCTATTAGTAAGAATATTTTCTTTAAATTAATCATTAGTAATTCTACTACTCTAAAAATTTTAAAACACAAAAATTAATATAAAACAAAAAAAAACCTTTTAGTACCATTTGCTGTATTATATTCCAAAACTATAATTAGTATTCAAAGTTATTCTCCACTTCATATTAGTTTATTACTCTTTAGTTAAAATTTTAAAAAACCAATTCCCTCTCCTCTTGGTGTGATATAACACTTTCACGCCCTACCTCTCCATCTAATAGAAACACAGCTAATGAGACCTTTCTATGCTTAGGACATTGCATATTGTCAAAATATTTCTCTTATCTCATCAACTAATCCTTAGCTACATGAGGCTCTATTGCTGCCAAAAATTGAAGTTTCATTATCTAAAATAACTGAAGATGCATGTCCACTCCTATCCCTTAACTCCCATCATCCTACTCAATGCCTCGCCCAAAAGCTGTGCCCCTTATTTGGAGAATTCATCCACATAATATTTTAAACTATCGTAGCATGACTGGAACTTTGTCTATCAGCTGCTTCTTGGTCTTAGAGGTTCATGATGTAGCAGCACTTCTATCTAAACAAGAATAATGGGATTAAATCACATGCATGTATAACACATATATAAATGAAAAACTAATAATAAACTCTCCTCAACTCCTTCCTTATATTTATAAATCATTTCCTATGGTTGTGGATATGATTCAATTCTTCCAAACTGTTACTTGATAGCACTTTATCATACCTCAAAATTTGATGGAAGAATTAAACCCTAAAACTTATTTTCTCAACCATATTAGAAAACATCCAGAGCTAACTAAATAATCCATAACAATTTAAATAATAAAAATGATCATTCAACTTCATTTCCAAAAGAATTATATACCAATGATCTAGTCCAAATTCACTCTATACTTCAAAATATAATAACTGGATTACAAAATATCTTAAGAAAAGCTCATGATAGTCTTGCCCTTATCAACCTCTACCCTACTAGAATTTCCTTTTCCTAAAATTTTATAAACAATAGAGTAAGCTTCACATGCTCAATAGGTTATCCCAATTCCTATTGAAAATATAAATACCCATATTTACAATGTATAATAAAATATTTTAATATTCATTATAAATTAACAGAAAATAATTTTGCTTATAGAAAACATAAACAAAAGGATTTGTTATGCCAACATTATTAGAAGGATACCTTAACATTTTTTAAACCTTAATGTGCAACAAAATAAACTTTCCAGAGATTTTTATTTGAACTTGAACATTATATGCATTGACATGTACTTTTATTTGTACTTTTATGTGGTGTTAATGTGTACTTAATAATGGAACATCACATGTACTTTCATAGAAGTATCGAAGGGTAATTGTATTAAAATATCAAACTATATGTATCAATATAATATTTTTTATATTTGAATTTATTTTATTTAATAAAATGTACAATATATGAATTTTGATGCATGTCCCAATATCTTCTTATATATCCACTTCCACTTATTCCTCCCAGCTTAACCCTCACTAGGTGAATGAGACTTAACCCAATTTCCCTTATAATGCCCTTGAACATCCAACACCCACAGATAGTAGATGGGCTTAGAAAAAATTTCTCAAATCCGTATAAAGCACAAGAGGCCAGAATAAGAAGTAGAACATAACAAAAAATTAAGCATGTATAATAAAACTTGTATTAAACTTTAACAATCTCCAACATTAGAACATTTGCTATAGGACATGAATGCTCTTGCGGAAATGAAATAATCTTATAGATGTACATAATATTGAACATGAACATATATGTACAACATTTCAGAAGATGATGCAAGTTTAATTTACCTACACATTGAACATTTGCCATTTGAAAAAAACATTTACAAAGGATCTTTAAAAATTCCATTTAGCACTTTTAATGAAATGGAGCGAATATCATAATTTTCCATTTTCATCAAAAAATATTCATAAATTTGTGTAGATAAAATCAATAGGTGAAATATCAATTTCTTATAATTAAATCAACCAGAACAAGATATTCTACAATATACTAGAAATTACATGGCGAATAAATTTATTTTACTCATTAAAAATATATTTTACTTCATAAATCTTTATATATATGATGGGTACTTACTCAGAGAAAAACAATTATCTTAATTAGCCCAATGGACAAATCTCGAACCACGGCCTTGGAATCCTTATCCTTCCTTTCCCTCTACTCTTCTCCTCCTCTCTTATCCTCTTCCTTCTTGGGAAGCTTAGGATTTAAGGGATTTTAGTTAGATATGAAAATGGATTTAGATTTTTATATAAAAAAATAAGTTTTACTGATATTTAATTATTCTAGTTTTCCCCAAATCTTCTTAAATAAAGGGCCAACATACCAGCACTCCCTCAAATTCTACTCAAAGAATGCGAGGACCACGCCATAGCGCCACTGTGCTCCCCTAACTAAATCTCCTTGACAAAGAGAGAAGCACCACTATGCTTCAACGTTTGACACTACAATGCTCCGAGAGAGATTTTCCTGTTTGCATTTCAAACTTCTCTACTCAGTTCTAGCTTTTAGTTCCATTTTTTTAGGTACAAGAAAGAGATTTACCACATTTTTAGCACTGGTTATTATATTTTAATCATGAAACTTATTGCAAAACAATCACATGCACTCTGCAATTGCCAAATAAAAAGGTCATATAAAGTCATATTTTAATCTACATTTCTAACATTAAATTTTAAATATTTAAATTTTTATATTTATCTATATATCATTATATATATATATATATATATATATTATAATTTTTCTAAAAAGAAAAGTAATTATTATAGTGTCACTTAATATTTTAATTATAAAATTTTATAAGAACATGACATAATAAGTGTTCTTTAATTGTAAGCAATTTTACATGCACCTTATATTGTTGGCATGATTTTTGAAAAAATAGTTGAACATAAAAAGCTGACTGAAAGGGAACCTTTATTCATACTTCAAAAATATGACTCATACAGTAATATTTTCTCTCATTATACTATATATATATATATATATATATATATATATATATATATATATATATATATATATATATATATATATATATATATATATATTTATATAGGGGCTGATCCATCTTAAGCCCAAGGACGGGGGGGGGGGGGTGGGGGGGGGGGGGGGGGGGGCAATTACCCCCTCTTAAAAATTTGTTCCGAGGGCGTTGTCCAACGACCGAACCCTGCCAGAGGGCACAACCCTCTTGGACCCCCAACATATCTGCAAAGCCTACAATGATCAAGGATATGAATAAATAGGGGTCAAGCCAAATTCAAGGCACCTTGAACATACATTTTGTAGAAATTGAATGATTAATCAATTACATCATTTTGATTTTTTTTAAAAAACAAATCATCTATACTTCAACCTAAATTTTGTTTAAGAATAATTGTCATTATATAAGATGTTGATGATATTTTTAAAATATATTATATAGTCAAGTACAAAGAATCATTAGTCACTAAAATTATATATATATATATATATATATATATATATATATATATATATATATATATATATGAAAGAAATCTCTACAATTTTACTTATATGTTTGCCACCATGAAAATTAAGGATGGTTCCACCCATGTATTTATATATTATGGTAATGTTGTGAAGATTTGTATGTATCCTAAATTGTATTATACCCCCATTAGAATTTTATTATCAATTTATAAAATAAGGAAAATAAATTAAAATTATAGGCATGAATAAGTATTATACCCCCCCCTCCCCCCACCCATTGAACATCGACAAACACCCTACGCCAGCCGCTACCACCGCCGCCCATTGGTTCCTACCATTAACTACTAGCTATCCTATTGTCGGACACCGCTAGAGAGAGCTAATGGATAATACATTCACTTGATTTCATTCTCAAAAGAACATATTCAATAATCCAATTCACATATATTTTATATATCAAAAGAATCAAAACTAGATTACAAAAGAATAGCTTAACTATCCTGATCGAGAGTGTCCAATCTCTACCTCTTCCTTACCGCTTCCTTACTTTATCAGGACTTTCCCTTTTCTTAAAAGTCAGAGAAACATTTTAGAAAGAGATACACTAGCTTAGTAGACTAATATCAATTTCTTATCACATATATCAATATTCATTTGAAATATTTAAGGATTTATTAATAATAGAACAAGGTTATATGCTTGTAGAAATGATTATTAACATATACTTGTATTTAAATGAATTACTTGCACTTTTACAAAATACTTTCCAAGAAATATCAGAGATTTCGTAGAGCATTTATCTTTAGAGTTTAATTGTACTTGATTTTTATCATTTCATTAGAATTTATATTATAAAGATTTAGAAACTATCAGAACCAGACCAGAACGTCATTTATACTAGACTTATTAATCTATCATATTATGTAATGCATGAAAATAATGCATATGCCCGGATGTCTATTTATAACTCCACTTCCACTTATAACTTCTTTTATCCTCCCACACTTGCATATAGGTAGTAAGGCAAGATCAGCGCAGAACATAACAAAATAACCTTCCACATCTACTTCAGCAAGTGGGGTTAGATCCCTCTGATATTCACATAAGGCAGATGGGGAAATTGCAGAATATTGAAAGCCCTTATATTATTTTATAGAGTCTACTTTTCACATTTTAGAGAAAGAACTCCTCCAATGCCATGCTATGCATTATGCTCTTTGAATGTAATAGTGGACTATTATGTGACTTTAACATCTAAGAATGCTGGTCTAATAAGAAGAAGAATTTTCTAATATAAACCACATAATATCTATAAAACTTATTCATATAACATTTTCCAATACCATTGAAATTCCATGGGATTGTCCAAAGTAACCTTTTAAGACTTTTAAATAACTATGGAGAAAGTAAAAAATACTTCATTTATTCAATACATATTGAAAATAATATAGAGAAAATTGACCGATGAAAATTTGACTTTTTATAGCTAAAGTGTTTAGAATAAAGCATATAGTAATATACTAAACATTATACTACAAAAATATCATATAACTCAAGAAAATTACATTTTATTTCATAACGTCCTATTTGACTAGTGGAATTAAAATTAAAGATAGAAGTTCAGAAGTCTACCATGTGCTCTACAAAATCCTTAACTTGTTTGATGGATAAATGAAGCTCCTTGGCCTCCAAATCTTTCTCTCCTCTTTCTCTTTCCTTCTCTTCTTCTTTATTTGACAAGGTGGATGGATATATTAGTTTAGTAAATGGATTAAAATTTTATATTTAAAAAAAGTTATCTTAGGTCAATCATTACAACAACCACTACTCCATTGCCACTGTGCCCACTACTCCAGTGCCTCTGTGCCCACTACTCCAGAATCGTTATGCTCACTAGAATATTACAGATCCTCCTTAATCCCTCATACCTAAGAGTGGAGTGTTATGGCAGTGCTCTCTAGCATCACAACAATTATGAAATTCCTTTAGTAAAAGTAAACTAAAGTCTTAAACATAAAGGCACATTTTGGTGGAATGGTTTGAGTTTAATTAAGAAACTCTAAGGTTAAGTGTGCTCAAGTGGGAATGATATTTAGATGGGTATTGATGGGGTGGACTTATGTTTGTAGGCAAGCAAGGCTTTGTTATAGACTATATAATAAATGCTTATTCTATCATTGCTGAGTAATACCTAGGTTTTCTTTGATATATCAATAATGGAAGCCCACTTAAATGTATGCAAGTATATGTGTTGAATCAAGTAATAAAGTGATGAAGTAGAGTGTCGAACCCATGAGAAAGTGTTATGCTTACTCACAATAAAAACTACTACTGCTTACTCTAAATGCATAAGTTATCCTAATGAAATAAAAATAATGTTTTAGTAGTTTCTATCACCATATAAAAATAGTAGAATAGTTAACATAATGTTTAATAAAATATTTTGGATTGATGAATGCAAAATATTATATTTTTCCTAATAAGACTCCTAATTGTTGATGTGATTTAGAGCAAGTCAATCCCTAGATCTCTGTTGAGCTTAAAGGGATGAAAAGGATATTTGCTAACATCCTATAGTTATAATATCTCCTTTAGAACATAAAATATTCAAACATCCTATGTCAAGGCATGCCAGTATTCTATCTTAATATTCCTAATTATTCTTGCATTCATCTGTGGAGGCTATACATCACACTAGGTTTTAACTACACACATGGCCACTATGTATATTAAATGAATAATGGGAGATAAATAAAATTATCATTAAATCTTTAAAGTAAAGAGTATTTATTAGTACTTATTTTACATCGTCAATCCAAAATAAAAGACCTAACTAGACATAGAATAAATGATAAGAAAACTTTTTTTTTGGGTGCAGGGTGGGCGGGGGGCGGGGGGGGGGGGGGGGGGGGGGACCCATAGAGGGGCCTATGCATTGATTGAAAAATAAATTACAAGGTCCTAAAAGAGACCTCGAGCTTACTACAGCTCAAAAGAGCTACAAAGAAAAAAAAAATAAAACCTAAAAGCTCAAGGTCCCTAGTAGAAAGAAGTACAAAGAAACCCAAGGACAATCTTGGGTGGCCAATAGCCAAAACCCCAAAAAAGGAAGGATCAAGTGATGATCATTGAGCATGAACCTTCCACACCAAAAATTAGGAGCCAAAGTAACAGCATTAGGGGTTCTCCTGCAAAAAAATAATAGGAACCCAAGAGACAAAAACACAAAAGAAATAGCTAAAATGGAGGAAAACCATGTTACAAAAGTTGCCAAATAAAATAGTCATGTTATGCCAATGAACACAATTATAAAGATGTAAGCAAAGAATATATAAGGCAGGAAATAAAAACCATAATAATTACCAGTAACCATGATTAGAAATGGCTGAATAAAATAGTAGCTATTCATCCTACACATACAACTGACATAGTAACAAAGCACATGCTGTTCACTAATACCACAAAGGGTGCAGCATAATTCAAATAAGGAAATGGGCCACCCAAGGAAATAAGCACAATAAGCCACCAAGCAGTAAAGTAGCAGATCCAACAACAACACCAAAAAGGCCCCCCACCAACCAGCAAAGGGATGTACCAACAAGGATCCTAACAGATAGGAAAACATAATTCAGCAATAGGTTCATAGACTGAAAGAAACCCCAGCTGCAAAAGGGAATGCCATGACTATAGTTAAAGAAAAAATATAACTTCTCAATCCAAGATCTATATACATAATCCCAACATAAGAAATTCCAGAAACATGCCCAATACTGAGAACATAGACAGAGTAGAAATGGAAAAAACAAACCCAAATAAATGGCCATTGAGCTCAGGAAATGAAAACCATAGTCAACAGCATGATTATAACCCCACAGCCGCTTAATTCTAAACCCAAACAAAGTCAAGCACACCAAAGATAGTATGCAAAAGACATGAGTAAAAGAGAGGCAAGATAGGTAATAGGACACCACCATAATAAAATGAACAGAATACTTCCTGGCACCCCAACATAGCCATCTGCCAACCAGATTGGAAAACAAACCATCAGCACCAAAAGCCCACAAAAAATCCAAGAGGCCCCAACAGACAAAACTAGACTGCCAGCACACTAAGCCCAATAGCAATAAAGGACCAAAAACCTAACCAAACAACATCAAGATAACAGATAGCCCGTATTGAAAAAACCCCTAGGTAATAGAAGAAAAACATGTAGGGTTAAACTAAGGATACCAAAATATCCAATCACATTTGAAAACCACCAAACCCCAAGCCATCATATATTGGGTAAGCCGGCCAGAACATGAAAAACAGACAGCAGAAAAGCAAAACATAGGCAACCAATAAAATAAATTAATATAAAACATCAAGCCAACCAACCACTGAAAAGACCAAACAACTGTAAGAAGGGACCGATCCAAAAAGCCCAAAGACAAAAAAATTATTAAATTCTAACATAAGGTAAGCCTAATTTATCCAACCTAATTAAACCTTTCAGTAAAGTAGGAAGATTGGAATCAGTAAAATTAGTGAGACAATCCAAATTATAGCCCAGGTTAGCTAACTAATCAGCATAAGCATTACCCTCCCTAAAAACATGAGAAGCCAAAAAAATTCACAAAATATAAAAGCTGATTTATGTCTCTAATAAGATAAAAAAGATCAAAATTACATATAATATCTGATTGATGCATAAGGTAATGAATACTTGAAGTAGCATCCACCTCAATCCAAATATTAGTTATACCAAGCGATAGACACAACTTCAAACCATTACAAATAGCAGATAGCTCAGCCCTCACAACATAACATTTATCTAAAGTGCCGACAAAGGCCATCACCAAGTTGCCTTGTTCATCCCTGATGATACCTCCACACCCAAAGGCACCATTTTTAATCGAGCCATCGACATTAAGTTTAAACATACTAGAAGGAGGTTTGATCTAGAAGACCAACTTAGGATCATCCAAGGACGTATTAATCTAAAGAGATATGCCAAAATTATGCACAATAAAATAATAATTCTTAAAATTTGTAGATGATAATAGATTAGCAGAGAATAGTTTCAACACTTTATCTATAATATTCTAAATAGTATGAAGGTGATTCATGGAATTATTGTTAAACAAAGAGTTGTTTTAACAATCCATAAATACCACATAATCAACAAGGGAATGACATTTCTAATATGCCCTTTAGAGTTGACAAACTAGGAATCAAGCAAAGTGTTGTTAGACATACAACCATAAAAAATGTTCAAGTTAAAGATGTCATCAAAATAAGTCCAAGTTTTAACAGCAATCGGACTAGAAATAAAAACATGATACATATTCTCCACATAGTAGCATCATTGACACTTAGAAGTAAGAATGAAACCTCTTTTCCTCAAAATATCACCAGTAGGAATATACTTACGCATTAATCTCCAAATGAAATCCGAAATGGTTAAGGAATGCTATTATGCCAAATTATGGAAAAAACTTTCCTAACATACCTCTTATCTCTAAATTCATGCCAAACATCCCTTAAACTAAACTTCCCATTATCAGACAGATCACATAATAACACATCATCAGAGTCCATATTAATAGGCAGCTTTAACACTTTAAAAATAACAACCTCAAGAAGAAAATTACAAGTTTAGTGTAATCCCAAGTGTTCCCATTAATAAAAGAATTCACTTTAGTAGCGGTGGTATTGAAAGTATTAAGAATAGAATCTATGGAATGACCTCCGAGCCAGTGGTCTTGCCAAAAAAAGAGGTTAGCATGAGAAAGCCCCCATTTAACATGATGTTCTGCTTTCCACTTAATGTTGCAAAGCCTTTTCCACAACCTAGAATCACCATTATTATAACAAAACGTCGTAGGATGCTTACCAACACAACACTTATCAGTCATAAACTCGCAGAGGGAAAGTTTGGCATGAAAGTTGAACCATAATTTAAAATGGAAAGCATCAGATAAATCATACATATTTTTGCAACCCAAATCTCCTTCTTCAAGGACCCCATAATAATTGGCCCAGGAGGACCAAATATTTTTAGAATTCACATTGGCACCATGCCAAAAAAACTTATTAATTAATTTTTCAGTCCTGTTACAGACAGCACGAGTAGGTAGCAGGGTTTGAAAGATATACACATATAAAGAACACAAAACTCTTTTAATAAGAGTTAATCTCCCCCCAAAACTAAGGAATGAAGAATCCCGAGAATTAATCTTTTTTTTATACAGCAATAATAAGATCATCAAAAAGAAAAGTTTTCTTCCTACCCTTAAAAAGAGGAACACCCAAATACTTAATAGGAAGCGATCCTTGTAAGAAACCAATACTATTTTTTAATGAAAGCATGCAATCATGAGAAACCTTGTTAGGCATAATAAAGCAGCTCTTATTCTTATTAATAAAATGACCACTAAACATTTCAAACTTTTTTAAGAACCTCATAAGTCTATTAACACGGTTAAGTGAAGCATTAGAGAAAATAATAACAACATCAATAAAATATAAATGAGAATTAGGAAAACCCCCTAAAGTTCTATAGAAATTGCTAGGATGATTTTCAAAAAAATTAGAAATGCCTCTAGATAAGTATTCCATAGCAATAATGAAAAGAGCCGGAGAAATAGGGTCACCTTATCTCAACCCATGAGAAGACTTGAAAAAGCCATTACTTTTACCATTAATAATAACAGAGAAAAAAGAAATTTCAATGAAACGTTTAATAAGGTTCACAAAAGTAGTGTTAATGCCAAATAATAGCAAGATGTGGTAAAGAAATTCCCATTTAATGTTGTCATAAGCTTTGGAAATATCCAATTTGAAGATATTGTTACCCCCAAGCACCCTGACATCTAGATCATGCAAAATCTCTTGAGCCAACAAAATGTTATCCTAAATAGTTCTCCCTTGAACAAAACCAGTTTGATTAGGAGGAATAATTCTGGGAAGTAAGAGGGAGAGGCGATTCATAAGTATTTTAGAAATCAATTTATTGAAAAAGGTACACAGACTAATAGGCCTAAAATCATTCCAATTACAAGCCCCCATATTTTCAGGATTAAGGATAATGGAGGTAGAAGAAAAGAACTTAGGCATAATATTGCTAACAAAGAAATCTGAAATAGAAATAAACAGATCAACATTAGTAATTTCCCAAGCTTTTTGAAAAGAACATAGTCATGAAACCATCCGAGCCCGCAACAGACTCAGTATTCAATTCAAAAACAAAAAACCTAATTTCCTCCTAAGTAGGGAAGGTCGTAAGAACCAAATTATCAGCTTGGTTAATGAAGTTAGGAATAATGTCGAGATTATCAATGGGAACGGGAGTAAACTTTTTGTAAACAAATTCTTAAAGAACTCCACACAAGAAGAAGCAATTTCCTCAGCATCTTCAGTAAAAGAACCATCAATACGAGAAGTTTTGTGAATCCAATTTCTAGCTCTATTTCTTTTAACAATATCATGGAAATAGTTAATGTTTTTGTCCCCTTCAACGAGATCCTTAGAGGCCACCTTTTGCTTCCAGTAAGCTTCTTTCCAAGCTTGTAAGTTAAAATGATAATTTTTAGCTTGCTGAAGAAGAGTGAAATTAGTATCAGAAGGAAATTGCTGACAATTAAGCTCCAAAGAGTTAACCTTACCTTCAACATGAATAATATTAGTAAAGATATTTTTAAAGACATGTGGTTCTACCAATTAATTTTTTGCTTAAGTCTTTTAGCTTAAACCACAGTCTATTCATACCAAAAATAGAGTTATATGAGTGGAGCGATGCTTGCCAATTCTTGTGGACCATATTCATGAAAGAGTGATCAAGAAGCCACATATGCTGGAATCTAAAGTTACTAATAGAGTTATTATGTCTCAAATAGATAGAAATAAGTATGGGAGAATGATCAGAAAGAGTTCTACTATGGTGTTAAACATGCGTAGAAGAGAAAGAATTAACCCAACTATTATAAAAGAGCACTCAATATAACCTTTGCCAGAGACTACCATGATTCCAAGTAAAGTTGCTACCAGTGTAACCAATATCAATAAGGTTACAAATCCATGATCATGTTATTAAAGTACTCCATAGATTTGTAAACCTGATTAGACTCCCCCAAGCCATTCACAGGGGTTCGAAATAGTGTTAAAGTCACCACCCACCAACCAAGGAGACTTAACAATATTATTAAATTGAATGAGTTGGTCCCATAAAATCCTTCTAGTAAACCGAGAAGATGCCGCATAAATAAAAGAAAACCAATATTACAATGAATCACCTGAGTGTGACTCCCAACAATGGCAATAACCAACAAATCCTTCCAAAGAACCCAAATCTTGTTAGATGTATTAGCCACCGCATGATTAAAACCCAAAAACTTGGCAGTATTATTCAACTTAATATGAGAAATAATAGGCTCATTCAAAATAAGAAGAGAAATATTATAATTATGACATAAATTCTTGACTCTAACTCTAGAGGACTAACACCTAGTCCCCCTAAAATTCTAGATAAGATACTTAAACATAAGAGTGTGAATGAGAAGTTTGATAAGCAAACTTATTTTCATTGTACTCATAGAAAAATCAAAATAGAAGAGAAATAGTTGAATTTTATCACTAAGTAGGATCAAAGTATCTCCTATATATTCCTTCCTTCACTTATAGAGTTACTTCAACAAACATAGGCTAAACCTTCCAATAGATTATATAATGCTCTTCGATAGCCTCTCGTAGATTTTACTCTAAGAGAGTACTAGAGAAGCACACTAAAAATTACTAAGTTTTACATAAGGGATTGAACTCTCTCATAAACAAAATAGGACATCTATTTATAAGAAAACACAAAAAAGGTTTCTGGCACTATGATGATTGAAAGTGTGGTGCCACGATGCTAAAAAGTTAACTAGCACCTCATCACTACAATGTTTGCTTTTGCTGCGGCACTTGATGACATGGAATGGTTATTAAGTGAACAAACACATCTTTTCACTTTAGTGATATGTCTCTATGAAGTTATAACTATAGCACTACGGTGTTATGAAATTAAAGCAATGTGGCACCTGAGTGGATAAAATGGTACAGAGGCATTGAAATGTGTGGCACTACAATAATCATTTTTTTTTAAAACCCAGCATTTTTTAATGTAGTGGTGCCTCAAACACTATGACACTAATTGTGATACTGCTGCGGTACTCACAAATAGAGAGCATGGCATTGTAATATCCAAAAGTGATGCTTCAGCTGTGTTAAATGGAGTTTGGTAGTGTTGTTTTGTCCAACAATGCGGCAGTGCCATTCCTTCATATTTTTCACCATTTTTGAGTTTTCCCTATACAAAAAAACTAAAATAATACATTTTCACTGAAATTTAAATATAATAAATAATATATAATTTACACTTATCAAATTCTCCCCATCTTAAACTCTTGTTTGTCCTCAAGCAAATAAAGAAATATGTACTTTTTATTAATTTAATAATCATAGTAATTTAATAATTTAAAATTACTAAAATATAGAATAATACATCACAGTCTAAAAGTAGTTGAAATTAACAAAGTTATAATTCTAGTTTAGAAAATTCTTAATAATTATTCTAACCCGTCACACTTATCATTGCTTATTTTGAATTTATATTTTATGAATATAATCATTGACTTATTAAATTTTTAAATGAATAAGGTAGCTTAAAGATTAGATGTGTTTTTAGTTAAAAATCAAATATGAATAGTTCATCATCATCTATACTAGTTCTCCTATCTTATCCTTTGTAAATTTAAGTATTTAGTTGCAATTCGACTTTAAGCTTTTAACTGATACCAATTTTAAAATGTTCTTTTCTTCATTTTTTATTATTTTTTTAGAACTAGACAAATACATTATTAATGATTTGAATATCAATCTTGCTTATATCCTCTTGCAATCTTAATTATTTTAATTTAAGGATTTATTAAGATCACTAGTTCAAATTTCATATTACTATGATTTCCAATTTTAAGCTACATATATCTATTCCTTTAACCTTAATTATTCACTTTTCAATTGAAAGGTCAATGTATAACTGTATAACTTATAAATTCAAGTTAAGTCAATAGCTTAAATGATCTAAGTTAGTTTATTATTAAGCTTTCTAATCTATGAATTATAATATAGTGTTCATTTAAACTATAATCTAGGGTATTATTATATCTTAATTTTATATAATTTTTAATTTTTATTTTTATTTTGGTTAAATAAATAATCAAAAAGTGTATATATTAATGGAAGACAATATAACAGTGTAAGCTTAAGGGGAATTAATTCAAATATAAATTCAAGCACTTTTGATTTACAATAAATAACACATGCTTTTTTATATAAATGATAAGAGATAAAAAATATATTATACATATAAAATATAGCAAATGATACAGGATAACTAGTGCTTAAAGCACCACACTAACATCACAATAATCTTGGCTCTCATGGCCATAACAAATGTTACCAAGAACTATAATCATCTTAAACTATCACATCACTAGGATCTCCCCCAAAGAGAAAAAATGAAAAATAAATAAAAGAAAAAACATGCTGTAAAATAAGGGTACTATTCACTCTCTCTCTCTCTCTCTACTCACTCCAGCCTCCTAACTAGTAGCACTATGATCTTCCTCTTCTTCCTCATCATTATTATTTGCAAGGTTTCAATTTATGACCACAAACCTTTAAAATGTGAAAAGATTTTTTATCCTGAATTTTTATTATATTATATGAATATATTTGAGTAATAGTAAAAGGCCCGCTCCATCCAGATTTAATTTTTCCATGATTAAATTTATTTTGGGAATAAAAAGCCAAACATCTTGACCAAGAGAAAATTCATATTTGAGAACCTTACACCCATGTAATATGTTCAGTTCTGTATTATAAACCTTTGTATATTTAATAACTTCATTTTTGAGTTCATTTAGTGTGCTAGCAATGGAAGAACTTTGAAAGTTTAAAGCAGAAAATGATTCCTCTTTCTCATAGAGAAGTTCTTTCTTCTCTAAGGAAGAATGCTTTCTCTTCTTTGCTCCCATTAACTTAAAAATCCCCAAAATGATGAAAAACAAGCAAGGGCACTGACCTGGTAAGAATTATAGATATGTTAGAGAGAAAAAGAAAAGTGATAAAGAAAGTTGATTACATTAAACTTTTTATAACTAAACAAGCATGATAGCTGTTGATACATATGAGCACCGCAGTGCTGATCCTAGTGCTGTGGCACATGAATTTTTTCTTACAAGAGAAATATGCAACATAAAATATGAAAAATATAACATTAACATGGCACACTAAACACAAAGATTGGTTGCCTCCAAATAGAGCTAAGTTTATAGTCTTCAGCCAGACTTACCTAGATTTATCAATTTGGCTGGAGTTCATTACTACCACTCCTCAAGTGGTTTCCACTAGGATCTTTTTCTTTCTCCATTGGATTAACTTCAGTATTGCTAGGCAATGATCTAAGAGGCCTACTACTAACTAAAACCATAAGTTGACTTAATTGAGTTTCCAAACCTTTAATACAAGCAGCTTGACTTTACAATTGAGTTCCCAATTGCATCACTACCTCTTTGAAATGTGACTTTCTATTTCCAAATTGATTATTTTGAGTAAATCCTAGAGAATAATAAAGTCTAGGATTAATAATGGGTTACTAAAAATTATTCGAAATTCGTCTTTGATTATTTTGACCTAAATTCCATTGATTATTACCAACAATATTTTTTTAACCAATTGAAATTAGGATGGTTCCTCCAACCTAGATTATATGTATAGGAGTAGGGATTATTTTATATTCCAAATAAATTAGCATTTTTAATCCCTTGCACATAATTATTTCTATTAGAATTTAAATCTTGATCTTCCAATTGCATAGATAATTCAAATACTACTCCTGGAATATTTCCTATTATCTTCAATTTCTTCAAAATTACTGCAACTTACACATTTAAAATTGACAATGCATCTGATTCATAAATTCCATCTATTCTCTTAGGATTCCCTATTAGTAAGCCACTAGAAATTAATAGTAGCCATTTCCTCTATCAATTCATATGCTTCATCAAATGACTTGGACATTAAAGATCCTCCAACTGTAGCATCTATAATTACTCTAAGAGATCCTACTAATCCATTATAAAAGGTTTGAATAACCAACCAATTAAGTAAGGGATGGTGAGGGCATTTCCTAATCATTTTCTTAAATCTCTCCCAAATTTTATAAATTTTTTCTCCTTCAAACTGAACAAAAGATGTGATATCATTTCTAAGTTTGGTAGTCCTTGAAGGTGGGAAATACATAATAAGAAATTTGTGAGCCAACTCATTCCAAGTGGTTATAGTGCCTTAGGGTAAAGAACTCAACCACATCTTAGCCTTGTATCTTAGAGAAAATGAAAATATTTTAAGCCTAATAACATCATCACTGACACCATTATACTTAAATGTTATACCAATTTCTAGGAAATTGGCAAGTATAAATTGGGATCTTCAACAAGAGTTCTCCCAAACAAAGAATTTTGAACCACCTAAATTATGATAGGTTTTAATTCAAAATTATTAGCTTATATCCTATACTATTTTACTATCTATATATTCTACTACTATTACATGTGTGCATTACTATTTCTTCATTATTCATGGTTATGTGATTACTACTACTTGATTTGACTCTCAGCATATTGCTTCTTTGCCATGCATTTAGTTCAGTTGTAAGATTTGGTTACTTGTTGGGCTCTTATATTTATTACATGTTATTAAATGATTTCAAGCTAGGGCAAGCGAGTAGAAGTGGGATTTACTAGGATTTTTCAGGTTCAGGTTATTATTATTTTAGCTAATCTTTTATACTCAGGACAAAATAGATATATTATGATTGTATAGGTTCTGAGTAGTATATAAGTTTTTCTTTAGATTAATTTCATCTACTACAGGGTTAGAATAATCCCTAAGAGGTCTAGATTTATCTTAATCTAGTACTGGTTTAGACATTTAAAAAAAAAATTGGTTTTCTAATTTTGTAAGGGTCCTTTCTATCTTAAAATCAAATAATAAAAGTACCTTTCCAGATATACAAAGCATGCAATAATTGATACACAATAATAAATAAATAATAAAATAAAAAATAATAATAAAAATAAGATACAAGTAGGTCTAAATATGTACTTGTTTCAATAAGTTAAACTTTATAATAAGCATATTACTTTCCTGGCAATGACACCAAAAACTTGATCGGGTGGACTTATGCATGTAGGCAATCAAGGCTTTATTACAGATTGTGTAGTAAATGCTTGTTCTGTCAATGCTTAGTAATACTTAGATTTTCTTTTGGTATGTCAATAATGAAAGCCACTTAAATGTACATCAGTATACATGTCAAACCAAGTAATAAAGTGATGAAGTTGGGAGAAAGTGTTACGCTTACTTGCAACAAAAACTACTACTGCTTACTCTAAATGCATAAGTTATCATACTAAAATAAAAATGATATTTTTGTAGTTTCTATCATTATATAAAAATAATAAAATAGTCGATATAATATTTAATAAAATATTTTGGATTAATGAAGGCATATTATCATTTTTTTCTAATGAGACTCTTAATTGTATATATGATTCAGAGCATATACATCCTTAGATCTCTGTTAAGCTTGAAGGGGTGAAAAGGATATTTATTGACCTCCTACAGTTGTTAATATCTCCTTTAAAACCTAGAATATTCAAACATCTTATGTCTAGGCATGCCAACATTCTTTCTTAATATTCCTGATCATTCTTGCATTCCTCCATTAAAGCTATGCATTTCACTAGGTTTTAACTACACACGTGGCCACTATGTGTATTAAATGAAGAATGGGAGATAATTGAAAACATTATTTAATCTTTAAAGTATAAGAGTCTTCATTAATACTTAATTTTCTCTTTACACCATCAATCTAAAATAAGAGATCTAGCCATACATAAAATAAATGATAAGAAAACTCATTTCATTGTATTTATAGAAGAATCAAAATACAAGAGAAATAATGAAATTTTATCCCTAGGTAGGATCAAAGTATCTCCTTTGCACTCCTTATTTCTTCACTTATAGAGTTGCTTCAACAAACACAATCTAAATACTCCAAAAGATTGTATTTTGTACTTCCCCAGTCTCCCTTAAATTTTACTCTACTAGGGTACAAGAGAAGCATACTAAAAAGTACTAAACTTTACATAAGTGACTGAATTCTCTCAAAAATAGAACATAACATAACATCTATTTATAGGAAAACACAAAAAAGGTGTATAGCACTGCGGTGCATGGAACTGTGGTACCGCGATGCTCGAAAGTGAACTAACGCTTCGGTGCAAAAATGTTTACTCCACCATGGCGCTTGATGATGTGGAACAGTTATCAAGTGAAAAGATTCATCTTTTCGCTTTAGCAATGTGTCACTTTAAAGTTATAACTGTAGCACCATTGTGCTATGACATTGGAATGCCATGGCACCTGATTGGACAAAATGGTATTGAGGCATTAAAATTTGTTGCACCACAACATTCAATTTTTCGAGAACCTGGCACCACCAGGCTAATTTTTTTATGCAATGGCACCACAAACACTGCAGTGCTAATTGTGTTACTGCTACAACATTTGTAAATAGAGAGCATGGCATTGTAATGTCCAAAAGTGAGGCTTCATCGATGTTGAATGGAGCATAGTGGTAGTGTTTCGTTTGGCACCACGGCACTGCCTGATCCTTTATATTTTTAACTTTTTCCTATACAAAAATAACTAAAATAAAATTTTTTTTTGAAATTTAAACATAATAAATAGTACATAATTTAAACTTCTTAGTTACCTCTTGGGAATAGAATAAAATTGTGAGACAATTAGGTAAAAGAGGATAATACCTTAATAATGAAGTGTTTTGGCTATTAAAAAAAGGTATCAAAGCAATAAAACATCTAGAAGATGGGAATAAAGTGCCATAAAGGACAAAGTGCTACACCATGAGAGTCACCACTTAAACCCTATTTGGCAAAGTGCTATATACTGGGAGCTAATAGTTGAACTTGTAAGGCTGACCTCTAAAATTTTATAAGCGTGGTGGATAATTCTAAATAAGGATACTAATGAGGTTGTTAGTTACTTAAGTGAGAGAGATTGTTAAACCCCTTAAGAAAAAAGAAGCTAAACTTTTAAACACTGAAGAGCCTTTTGGTGTAATGGTTGGATTTTAATTAAGAAACACCAACTTTAAGTGTGCTCCTATGGGAGTAATCTTGGGATGGGTTATCTTCTGGTAAGTTACACTAACATGAAAAAAATATCAAGCCTTTAGGTCAAAGCAAACAATATCTAGATACTTATGAGTTTTGGCTATTACTGTGCTCCCCTAAATCAAATTTCTAATCAGAGAGCTCAATGTCAGGGTACTATCCATTCTAGCAAAGATTCATTCTAACTAAAATTAATTACGTGAGCTCTAGAATAGTGGGTGATAAGACTTCTATTGTAACCATAGAAACCATTTATTTGAAGGCACTCTAAATGATATTAAGAATAAATATCCCTTATCTAATTACATTTCTTAAAATTTTAAATGTTTTTTCAACTCTCAAAGTTCCACCCAAGCACGAACTCTAATGAATGTTTGTTGCTCAATCATTGATGTTGGGCCTTGAATTGGCCAATCGTTACTATTGGATCTTCTCCATTAGACTGCTGTCTTATGACCTTCGTTGCCTGATTGCCTCCATTGGACCTTTCAACACCTAATAGCCATTATCGAACCTTTATCACTTGGCCATGATTCTTGGACTTTTGACCACCAACCATCGTCTTCAGACCTTTCATCATGGCCCTCACTATTGGTCCATCGTCATCGCCCAAGCCACATCATCAAATATTTTGATACTTAGCTCCAAATGTCAGAACAAATTGCATCACATTTTTTTTGCTGATTCTCCAAACTCTTGTAGTTTTTTCATCTCCAAGTTAAGGTGCAAATCAATCTTGGTTACTAAAACACACATAGCATATTCATTTTAGCTAGGCAAAAAATTCTGATTTACTGGAGCAGTTTGATAAAAAAAAAATGTTGTTTTTATGTGTTTTCGCTTCGAATTTTATTCGTGTTTGTTTTTGTTTTTGTGGTTGTGTCTTTGGGATCCTGATCGATCATCTCCATCCTCCATCCCTTTCTATTTTTTCTTCGCCTCCACCTCCTCCTTCCGATCAGGATCCGCCTCCATTTTAGTATTCTATTTTGTAGTTATTTTCTTTTCTGTGTTGTACTGATGTTTCAGTGTTTCTGTTTACCCTCCTCCTTTTTGTGATGTCAAAAGGGAAAGTCAGTTGTAGTCGTTTCTATTTTTGTTATGTGATAAGTTTCCTGTATTAGTTTGGTTGTTAAATGAAAATTTAAAAAAATTGTCTTTCGATCTTCTAGTTATTTTTCAAACTACTATAAAAATATTTGTCATCATCAAAAAGGGGGAGATTGTTGCATATCTATTTTGATGATGACAAACATGTCTCTATTGTGTTTAGCTTGGCTAACCCGTTTCAGGCACAAAAGATCACGAGCAACTCAAGCCAACTCAAGATCGGGTCCAAGTGTGTCTAAGTGTACTATTTTTCTTTTTCTTGAGTTAATTATAATGTAACTGATCCCCTAGCTAAGTAACCTTACACACACACACTCAGAGGGAGAGCTTGAGTGAATTAGAGTTTCTGTTCAAATTTTTGTTCAGATCGTCCTGGACGATAGTCACATCGTCCTGGACGATCAAGTAAAAATAGAAACCCTAATTAGGGCGACCAAGTTAAGAGGGTCTGATTAAGCAGATCGTCCTAGATGATCTTTGGATCGTACGGGACGATATGCTCAAATCAGAAATTCTCAGCCGCCAGATCAAGTTAGGCAAGTTTTTATTTTAAGATATTTGGTCTGATCGTCCAGGACGAAACGTGTATCATCCCGGACGATACGTGTATCGTCCCGGACGATCCAGTACAATCATGCCTAAATTAATCTGGTAATTAAGGAAAGTAATTTATATTTGATTAATACGATCATATCATCCTGGACGATCGCAGGATCGTCCCGGATGATCATGATCGTCTAGTGTATTTCAGTTGTACGACCCGAACTGTGTACAGGATGATTTGGGCACTTTTTGAACTAATCGTACAGGATGATACCCGTATCGTCCTGGACGATCAAGTCATTTTTTGGTCGTCCAGCACAGTTTGCTCTGGACGACACGAACTGTCGTCTGGATGATATTCCTCGATTTACACTAATCGTCCCGGACGATCGCAGGATCATACAGGACGATATGAACAATTTTTTCTACTGATTGTTCAGAAGAGCCAGATCGTGCAGGCTGATGGAGCTGATTTTGAACTGATCGTACAGGACGATCTGGACGATCTTGGCTGACCAGTTGAGATTTAGGGCAAATTTTGAGCCCTCCTATAAAAGATCTTTTTCTTTCAACAAGAAAGATCTTTTGCCACTTTTTTTTCCAGATAAACCCTAGAGAGAGAGTGTTTGGGAGAGAGAGAGAGGATCTTGTGAGGGGGAGTTCGTGAGGGGTTCACGAAGGTTGCTCCAAGTAAGGATCAGAGTCTTCTTCTCCGCTCGTCATCTTTCGTCGTGTCGGTGTTCTTTGGGAGAGGATCGTCGCCAAGAAGATCCGAGGTTCTCTGCCTGCTTCAGGAGGAAGCAAAAGGACATTGGGTTCTCTGCCCGCTTCAGGTGGAAGCAAAAGGAGGTTAGGTTCTCTGCCTGCTTCAGGAGGACGCAAAAGGACGTTGGGTTCTCTGCCCGCTTCAGGTGGAAGCAAAAGGAGGTTAGGTTCTCTGCCTCACCAGGTGGTGGAAAGGAGGTTTTTGTACAGGCTTCTCCGCCTTGCTGTGGGAGCAAAAGGAGAGTCACTTTTTGTTTTGTGCAATACCCAGAGGGGAGGCTCCGGGGAGTGGACGTAGGTCAAGTTGACCGAACCACTATAAAATCTGGTTTGCTTTTCTGATTCTGTTATGCACTTTACTTTTCTGATATTAACTGCTTGGGTGAATATCTGTGATTGATCTTTTCGTTCTTGTTTACTTGTTTTTGCTGCAAAGTATCGAAAAGATTTTTTCTGTTCCTCGTGAAATTTTTAAATAACCAATTCACCCCCCCTCTTGGTTAGCCTCGGGACTAGTTCACTAGGGCTTAACATCCCTATCAAACTTTCAGTGAAGATATAAGCTAGCATCATGATATATACATTATACTTATGCATTGCATAATCTATTAATCCAACAATTAAAATATAAATGATATTCTGAGTTGGTTCTGATAGATTTTGATGTTTCTAAATGAAGAAGAAATGAGCAAGTCAAGTGTTAGGAACATTATGGCAGTAAGTATTTTTTAACATCTCAAATACTCTATAATAGTACTTAGATTCTATAGAAGTATAAGTAGTTATTATAAATCCAAGAACATCATAATAATCACTTCTGATAGTATATAGAATTTCAATATATCATTGATGAATCCTTAAATATTTTAAATAAATATTTATATCTATGATGGTAGGTGATAGAAATCTACTGAGCTGGTTGTGCTTATCCTATTATATTCTCTAATGTTTCAAGAAAAGGAAAAGGCTTGATGGAGTGAGGGTAAGGTAAATCCAGGATCAACTGAATTAGAATGGTTAAGTTATTATATTGTAATCTTGTATGAATTCTTTCGATGTTTAGATTTTATAAGTGTTGGATTAAATTAGTTGTATTTCTTATTTTTTAAGAATGAAATGAAATGTTGTTTGTATTTATATTATCATTTTAGTTTTAATAGTTAGCTCTGATTTATTCTATTATTGTTGAGTTAAATTTTAAGCTTAAGCACTCAATCGTTGCATTAGATCCTAGGGCATTATAAGGTGGTATTAGACCAATGGTTTAGAAGGATTGGATTATGATTTGAGCTATAGTAAATGATCTATAGCTATAGGAAGATGGACTGGATGGGTTAATTATTATTAGTTAAAAGTGTGATATGATAAATATGCATGTAATTAAAATTCTTCATTCTATTTTAGATAAAAGTGCAAGTACACATGGACCCCTAAGACTCCAAAGTAGCTGATGGATAGAGTTCCATTAGAGATGTAATAACTTAGAGTATAGTGGGGGCTATAACAAATAACTCCATGATGCTGTTTGTTGGCTTGGTTTTTTTTTATGCACACTTTTCTTAGTGTGGTACCGTTTATTCGTTGGGAGAAGAAGTTCTGGATGGAGGTTGGTTATTTATAGAGGAGAGAACCTATAGTGCCTGGGAGTGTAAGAGGTTCAGTGCCAATTAGTAAGGCTTCTATTTGCATATAAAAGAAGGCATACAAGCTAGTATTTCTTACATATGAGTAAGTTCTTTAGGTCTTGGCCTGCTTTGTTATAAAGCGGTGTAGTGTCCTCAAAGATCAAAGGAAGTTAGACCTGAAGCCAAAGTAGCTAAAGCTAGAGGTAGCAGCCATCCTCTCCTAAAGTAGTCCTTAAGGCTTCTTCGACCTATGGGGGAGGAAGATTTATGGGAAGATACTTGACAGAATCAGCAGGAGGAGTTTTAAGGGAGTACATTATTGTGGCCAGTGCAGCCCAGAGTTTACAGTCTGAATCAGTAGAAGGTGAAGGAGGCACCAGATGCAGTGATAGGAATGAATTTGTTTTTTGTATTATCCTGCTATATTTAATTTTATTATGAATCCATACACTTGATTCTTTATAAGTATTTTATATAGTTTGGGGATAGTTCCTCATTATTTGTTAACTAGTTTTTTTTTGTCCACTAGTTCTTACTTGATTGCTAGTAATTACTATGAGGGTAAGATAGAAATTACAAAATAGTTATAATCATAGTTGATTGTGTTACCTTTGAAGGAATTTGATGTGATATTGGGTATAGATTGGTTGAGTAAGTATCAAGCTAATTGTATTAAGAAATGAGTGAGTTTGTGTATAGAAGGAGAGGTGTTCTATTTCAAAGGTGCTAAGTGCATCTTATTTTCTTTGATATTTATTTTGTAAGTTGGTAAGGCTTTGAGAAAAGGAAATTCTATTTTCTTGGCTCATGTGAGAGACTTAAATAAGTCAATTAAAAATAATGAAAATGTCTCAATAGTAAAAGAGTTTCCTAATGTTTTTTTTCCTGAAGAGCTATCAGGTTTGCCTCAAAAAGGTTAGGTAAAGTTCTATATCAAGGTGGTGCTAGGTAGAACCCGAATAAGGAAGACCCCCTATAGAATGACATCAAGAGAGTTATAAGAATTGAAACTTTATTTACATAAGTTGTTGGATAGAAGATTATCAGGCTTAGTGGATCCCACTAAGGAACTCATGTATTATTAGAAAAGGAGAAAGATGGATCATTGTGCATGTGTATTGATTATCCATAGTTTAACAAGGTGACATTTAAGAACAATTATCCACTACCTAGGATGGATGATCATTTTAACCAGTTAGAAGGTACAACTACATTTTTAAAGGTTGATATGAGGTTGGGTTTCCATTAATTAAGAGTAAAGGCTTAAGATGTAGTAAGACGAACTTCAATAATAAATATAGGTTATATGAGTTTTTGGTGATGTTGTTGGGTGTGACAAAAGCACCAGCAATATTCATGAACTTAAAGCATAGAGTATTCAAAGAAAACTTGGATTAGTTTATTATTATATTTATTAATGATGTTTTAGTGCATTGAAAGCTTAAAGAGGAGTATATAATTTATTTGAGATTGACCCTAGAGACTTTGAAGTAGCGAAAGTTGTATGATAAATTTTCAAAATGTAAGTTATGGTTAAAGTCTATAGTTTCTTTATCACATGTGATAACCATTGAAGGAATTACTGTAAATCCTCAGAAGGTATAGGTTGTGGTTAATTGGCCGAGATTAATATTTATGATTGAGGTTTATATTTTTTAGGCATGGTAGGTTATTATAAGAAATGTATTAGAGGATTTTTGTAGATTGCAATCCCTCTAACAAAGTTAACCCATAAGTCGATTTGACTGGACACCAGAGTGTGAAGAGAGTTTTTATAAGTTTAAGGAGTGACTAGTGTTAGCCCCTATGTTGGTTATTCTATCAGGGATGGAGGGATTCTAGGAATATAGTGATGCCTCATTGTATGGCTTGGGATGTATGTTATAAAAGAATGGAAAAGTAGTTATCTATGTTTCTAAATAATTGAAGTTGTATGATAAAAGCTTTTCATATCATAATTTGGAATCAGTGGCTATTGTATTTCACTAAAGATTTGGATGCATTATTTATATGGTGTTCGATGTGAAATTTATATTGGCTACTAATCTAAAATGTATTTTCACTCAAAATGAATTTAATTAAGGAAGAGGAGATGGTTGAAGATGATTAAGGATTATGATTTGGATATTATTTATCAACCTTAAAAAGAAAATATTATTGTTCATGCTCTAAGTAGAAAGTCTATAGAGTGGTAGCCATTTTGATCACATCTAAACTAGCATAAATTCAAAGAATGGAGAAATTGGACTTAGAAGTGGTATATTCATCTAATTTATATACTACAATCATTTCCCAAATGATAGCTCAGCCCATATTATAAGATAAGCTTAAAGAAGCTTGAAAAGGGGATAAATAGTATATGAGATTGATAGAAATTCATTCAAGAAAGTAACATAAATTAAAATTGGATTATCAGGGCACTCTCTTCTATGGCAGTAGGTTATGGGTCTTAAGTATTAGTGACTTAAGAAGAGAGATTTTGCATGAAGCCCATTACTCAGGATATACTATGCATCTGTTTGGTTGAAAAAAATATAGTTTTAAAAAAGATTTAATTTTCTTTGAAAAATATTTAATTTCTGGAATTTTAATATTTGAAATTGAATGCTTATTATGAATGATATATCACCTTGAAAGGTGAACATATCGTTCCCTAATATGTTCAGATTATAAATCTTTGGATTTACCCTGATTATCTTAGTCAAACTCAATGAGAGACAACATGTGATCCCGAAGGATCAAAATGATGTTTAATCCATTGTTCGACTATAATAATCTAGCAAAGAGATCATTAACTTTATGATCAAAGTTGTAATAATAGAATGACATATCTATCAGGAGAAAGGAAATATCGCTTATTATTAATCATTTAAAAATGATGATAATGATCATTATATTTGATTTTCCCAAAGATAATTAATTAAAGTTTTAAAAAGCTTAATTTTGAAATCTGGTCTGGGTTTCTAAATCTCCTACGAGTGCAAGCCCACATAGTTAATTACATCGTAAGAAAACTAGAAAATTTTCCTACGAATATTCTCGATTAAAATAGTGATATGAATTTCATTCTGGAATTCAAAGCTTGATACCAAAGGGAGGTAAGGGTTGAAATTTTTAAATGGGATTGGATCAATTTGAATACTTATTTTTGAAATCAAAGGAGGAAGGGTAGGAGGTACATTGAGATTCTGAATCACTTCAGAAACACCCAAACCTAACCTAAGTGTTGGGCTTGAATTTGATGGAAAGAGATTTAATATTTAAGTGATTGGTTTTATTAGAAAGTTGGGATTTAAATCCCAGAGGTTGAGGACTTATAGCCTGAGCTTGCCTCAGAACCTAAGTCTAAAGTGCGTACTTAAAATTAGTGACCCAAACCTAGCTAATGCAATGCAATCTTGGACTTACCCTGGCCTAGATTGGGGAGCCAGCTAAACCACCTAAATGCTTCAAAACCTTGAGTCAGGTCTTTAATTTAGAGTGGTTAGGGATGTTGTTTAAGATAAATTTAAGGAGTTGGGGTCAACATCTAGAGCAGATTCCTAATTGACCCCTTAACTTATGTTGGGTAATATGAAACTTCAAAATAAATAATGCATTAAGTTTTAGACTCAATTTAATTTGTTGCTAATGCGATGCATGCTAATTGACTCGATCAAAATGTTTAAATCAAAATAAAGAAATTTTAAAATCAGGCTTAAAAAATAGGCTTTATCCTAAAGATTACATAGATCCCCTTGACAGAATTACACCCTTATAGGCCACGTGGTCTGCCAGAACCCACAGGCATGGAGGTGCCTAACAAAAGGAGCGAAAATGTAATAAATATGCATATGAAAACTCCCAGTAGTGTCGAGCTTACTTATTAAAATGTTAAATTTTTATGTGAGCTTAAAAATTTTAAATTTAATTATAGTAGAAATAGTTTTAACGATTCCTCACAAGCCTCCAATTGGGTTCCAGGCTAAATTAAAATCGACTTGCAAGAAGCACAAAAAAACTACAAGAAGTAGACAATCCTAATATCACAATCAACACATGAATTAAATTAATTAATTAAATTAATGCTTAAACTGAAAGTCCAGAGGTAAGTGCCTTTTAATTATATAACCCAGGGTCTGCAGGAAAAGTAAAGTGGCCGGGTACCACTGACTACAACCCAGATTTTACTCCTAAGACTCAAGTGACTTTGACAATTGGGATTCTTCTCATTCTTTACTTCTTCTTCCTCCTGGAACTCCTTGGATTGTCATGTCCAAATATCCAAGTGAAAAGAAACCTCCCTCGAAAGGGGTGTTATCTTTTCTCCTTGGATATTTGAAAGTATCATAAACTGTATTTCCAAGTGAAGAGGTACTCTCCCCTAAGGGATGTCACTCTTCTCCTTAGAATCCAGTTTGGATCACTATTATCCCATCTCAAAGCACTTAACATTTACAACTCAAATATATTTAAATCATATTAAATTACATTGAATATAAAAGAAAAATCTAGACTCAAACCACCTGCAGGGTTATCCTAATAATCAACATTTAATTAAACATCCCAAATAGTTAAATATTAAAATTTAAATGTTCAAATTCACAACCACGCTTGGCCATGTTCTTTTAACTTTAAAGGGAGACTTAAGCAATTTTTGGAGCACCTGTACAATTTAACATTTATAATTTTACCCCCTTTAATTTTAAATGCACTGTACGAGTATGGCCACTACAGAAATTAAATAAACAATAACATCAATATCAATTACCTAAATCTAACAACCAGCATGTAATGAAAACCATGGAAAACCTGACACACGTAAGTAGCAAAAAGGTAAACACCAGCCTAGCCTAAGACTAGAGTTGGTTGTCCTAGCAAACCATCTAAAGTATGTGAGGTAGGCTGTATGGGTTGGATAAATCCTATATAGGGCACTTGATTGAAGTTGCTTGATGTTCTAGTTGAAATGCTTAAGGGATTTAAGTTTGAGTTTAAGTATTAATGGATTAAAATTAATTTTAAAGTGTGTTTTAAATATTTATTGACTATCAACTTTATTGCTCATCGAGGCCATGAAGTTTATCTCACCTTCCTTGGGGCTAATTTAATAGCCTCAAAAGCCTGGATTACCTAATGATAATCGATAGATTTAAGTATTTTGATTTGATTAAGGTTTAAAAAATAAAGATTGTTTATTAACATTGATTGATTCCTGGTTTTTAGGTTGAATTAATATTATTTGGATTTTAAAATTAATTAATTTTCTAGATTTTTCTAGATTATTTTAATCATTTAATTAAGGGGTCAAAAGTTCACTTTTTGATTAAACTTAAATTCTAAAAATTTAGTATTTCATTAAAATATTAGATCTTAAGATGATCAGTTAGACTATAAGTATGCTGAATTTGAATTTTTTTACATTTTATTATGAAGATTTGAAGTTTTGACTTGATTTTGATTTAAAATTTGGCCAAAAGTTAACTTTTTTAAATTTGATTGATTTCTAGAAATTCAATATTTTTTATAAATATTAGACCTTAATATGAGTTGAATATTTTTGAGTTTGACTAATTTGGAGTTTTCTTGAATTAGTTATGAATTTTTAAAGTTTGATGAATTAATTGAATTATTTAATTAGTTTAGTTATGGGCCTTTTAATGATTTGAGTCTAAATGACCTCCAAACTTCTTGAAATCACCCCCAAAGATCAGGAATGATCTAAGGTGGGATTATCAAATGTTTTATAATTTTTAGAATTTGTAAATATTTTTAATTAATTAAATTAATTAAATATTAAATTTTAATTAAAATTAAATTAAGCTTGATTTTAAAGTCCAACTAAGGGCCCTTTATTTTCTATTAATTAAGGATTAAATTATGGTCAATTTAAGGTATTATTTGTAATTTTTGGGTTTAAATTTGGTTTATTGAATTTTTTTGAAGTTTAAATGCTTAATTAAGGTTTAATCTTGATTAGATTAATTAAGGGGCTTAATGACTTCAAAAATCAGTGAGAATTTTTCTTAAGGCTGAGAGTGTCTAAGTTTAAATGGTCAAGATTTTAGGTCAAGAGAATGTGTGTCCTAATTATTCGAATTTTTTTTTAAAGTTTTCTAGACTTAGGTCCTTAATTATTATCCTTAAGGATGTCACTAGGTTAACTGGGCCCAAATCAAAGTCACTAACCCTTGGACATACATGAATGATATGCACACACAATCACAATTAATTTCTAAGTCTAAGAGAGCCCTAAAATTAGGTGGGTGTGCTGATAATTAAGTTAAAGCTTAATTAATTAATAGATAATCACTGAATAATTAATACATTAATTATTTATTGACTATACATGACTCCACACTAATCCTATTCATTCATGCTCAAGCTATGTTTAGAATTTTAATGGATCTCTCAAAATTCAAAGGTTTAATTATATCTAATTTTAAAGTAATTTCAATGTATATATATATATATATATTTATATATATATATAATAATTTAAATATTTTTTTGAGAGATCGAGCTGATTATTAAGATACTTATAAATAAAATTATTAAATTTTGAAACCATTTCAAGTTAATTATTTAATTAAATACTATAACAATTAAATAATTAGAAATATTTAAAATAAATGAAGTTTTTAATTATGAGATTAATTTCAAATTAAAATATTTATTATTCCAAGAATTTGGATATAAAATATTAATTTTTTTATTAAAATTGAAATTTTAATAATTTTTTGAAGAAATTTTAATAATTAAGTATCTTTAAAATAATTTGGAACAATAAATATTCAAAATAATTTTAAAATAATATTAAAATAATCTATAAATGTTCTCTGAAAATTAGGGAGTATTTATAAATATATTTTCTAAAATTTTAAGAATATTTGAATTTATTTTAATTAAATATTAATTAAAATATTTAATATTAAAATATTTGATATTAATTAAAACATTTGAAATATTTCAACTTAATTTTAATTTTAAAATAAAGGGCATGAAAAACCAAATGATTTGATATAAAATGTAGATTTTTTAATTTATGATTAATTTTTAATTATTTGTTGAAATTTTTTTATTTTAAAATAATTAAAATTAAACCAATCTTAATTTAGCGGCAGGATGGCCACGCGGCGGCTCTCAATTGGTTGAATCAAAATTACGAGGTGGTGGGACCCACACGTCTTTACTAATCTGCGTCAGTGCTGAACGAGGGCCATCTAATCCAGCGCCATTTTGAACCAAAGGCTCAGATCGAGCCGAACGAGAAAACAAACCACGGGATTGAATTCGCGGTTAGATAGAACCATGGAACGGTCCAATCTGAACCGTTGATCAAAAGATTAATGGTCAGAAAAATGTGCAGTTGATATAATGTCCGGATAATGCCCTAGAAACGATAATCTAACTCATTCTCCCGAAATACTTAATGAAACTAAATGAAATTTTAAACAACATGAGAATTAATGAAGAGCATTTGTGTGGTACTAATTTTAAAGCTTAAAAATGCGTTCTAAAAAGCTATTTAAGTCTATGTACTCTAAACTATGATTGAAAATTTACCCAATCTAACCGATTGATTTGGCTGATCTTGGGATCTCTGAGCATATAGATTGTCTACATATAACTTCCTTATTGAAGTCGCAGTCTGATAAGCCCTGGATCAAAAGCTATGGAGGCTGGATAGAATTAAGCTCCTGTTCGCCAGAGATCTCATCGCCGGCAAGACTTTAGTGGTTGGATTTGAATGGGAATCAAAGGGGGAAAAGTTTGGATTTCAAAAAAAACTAGAATTTTGGTCTAGGAGAGCTTGGATGGAGATAGAGTGCCCAAGGGAGAATCCTCCTCAAATGAGGGTTTTGCCCATTTTCAAACACTCCCAGGCCAAATAGATGGATGGGATTATCTTGAGAGATTGCTAGATGGCTGCCATCTGTGCTAGGGTTGGTTAAAATGGTAGGGGAATCAAAAGGACAAAGGAAATCCATGTGGAAAGCAAATCTTGCCCCCATGTGCCCATGTGGAGAGATTAAGAACTAATTAAAGTTAAACCAGGGATTAAAAGAGGTCTTAGAAGCCTCTAGAATTCACATAAGCTGCTGGAATGATTTGATATAGAGTGGATTAACTTTGAAAGGGTGTTTGACCATTTTGACCACTCCTAACCCCTTTGGAGACTTTGTTGACTGGTCAACTAGTCCAATAGGCTGCTGAGGTTGCCTAAGAGAAGTCTTAAATGCTGATTAGATTGGTTGAAGAGGGTTTAAGGCTTAAGGATTTGGAATTGAGTGAAAATGTGAAGGTTTGACCAAACACATTGACTTGACTTGGTCAAGTTTTCATGAATTTAATTAGCCAAAGATTAGGACAAATCTAGGCTATGATTTGAAGTTAATTTGAAGCTTGAGATGGATTTGGATAGTTTAAATTGACTAGAGCTTGAATAAGATTAAAGGTTTAATCATAGAATAAGATTTGACCAAGTCAAACCAAGGTGATTTGACTTCCCATACATTTGAATGTGTTTGAATCTCGCTTTAATGTGGACTTGAGGGTTTAGAGATTTAGAGAGCTTGAGTTGGAGGATTGAGGTGATTTTGACCCAAATGGGGCAAGTTTGATTAGACTTGGATCTAGTAGACCAATTTAACTATTTATTGGGTCAGGTTGACCAGTCAAATCTAAATAATGGAAAAGGTGATCAAGGAGTTTTGATAAGATTTAAATGCACTTGAGGCATGGTTCAAAATAGTAAAGCTTAAGGGTTGAATGGGTCAACCTAGGTTGACTTGGTCAACTGGGTTGACCCAGAGTCAGAGTTTGGACTGGACAAGTTTGAAATGAAATACCAAGTCTATTGACAGTAATTTCAAGGATTATGGGGGGTCATATGGTCCAAATCACCTATTTGGGCCCTTAATGGGTCATTGGGTCAACCTAGGTTGACCCAAGGTCTAGGTCTTGACTCAACAAGTTCAATTTGATATTTAAAATTTACTGGATGTGGTCTCATGTTTTTTGGAGACCATTTGGTTCAAAGTGACTATTCACACCCCTAAGGGGTATTTTGGTCATTTTGGGCTCTAGTCAACTGGGGGTCAAAGTGAGTCCAATAAAATACAGTTTAATGTTCAAGATGTCAGTATTAAGGGTCTGGATGTGGTTGGAAGCTTTGGAGAAAACTTCAAGGTTAAAATCTACTGGGTGATAGATCTAGTAGCATAGGCCATAAATATTTGAAAGTTTTACAGCCTTTGAAAATCATTCCAGTTTCTAGAGTTGGAGACCTCCGAATGATCTCAAATTTAGAGGGTTACCTCTAGAGATATGTCTCATCAGTATGCAACTAATAGACTCTAAATCAGAGGTCATTTGATTGGGTTTTGAAATGTTTAAAGATTTGTTGGAAAAGGCTTTCAGGACAGGGTCTTTAAGCCTTGGATTTGAGTCTAAATTTTTGGGTTTGAAATGGGTTTTGGATTTGAATGATTAGAATTGAATTATCCAAATCATTATGATAATTTGGGGTGATCATAAGTGATTGAAAAGGATTTAAACTAGATCAAAGGCAAGATCAAGGTTTGAATTAGGGTTTGGATTTTAAACTGGACTGAAGTCTAATCAGGATTGATTTGAAGCTTGAATAGGTTTGATAACCAAATGATTTTAAGATAAGGATTAACTTGAAGTCAGGGTTTGATTTGTAACTTGGATTGATTTAAGATCTGGGTTAATTCTAAAATCTAGATAGATCTAGGGTCAGGACAGATCCCAGGATCTGGATTGATCTAGAGTCTGCATTAATCTTAGGGTTTGAAATCTAGGAGAATCTTAGAGTCCAGAAGTCCTAGGATCTAGGGTCTAAAATGATCTTAAGATCTAAGTAGATCTAAGGTCTAGAGTCTATGAAGAATCTTAGGGTTTGAAGTAGATCCTAGGATCTAAAGTCTAGGAAGAATCCTAGGGTTTGAAATCGAGGGGAATCCTAGAGTTTAGATTAGTCAAGGTTCTAGATTGATCTAAGATCAAAATTGATCCTAGGGCCTAGATTAGTCTAGAGTCTGGGTTGGGTCTTAATGACCTCATACAAAAATGAGTTCAACAGAATGGCGAAAGAATAAGAATTATGTGGTTAGATATTTTATAGACCCATCAAGAAAGATGCACAAGCCTGTACATCAATGAGTCGTTGATCCTCAGCCTCCAATTAATGAAAATCAATTATCTTCCTTCACATCTTAGATATTAAGGTCTCCCAAAATAGGAAGCTAGGAGTTGACATATTAAATAAATATTCTTTTAATAGATGAATATGTTCACTATATTGCTAAATATGAAGGAAAGAGATATTTTCTTTTTGAAAATATGAGTTCTTGGATAGTTGAATACATTACCTATAGCTTTTTTAATTTAATATCATATTAATTCTTTATATTTTCTAATAATGGAGAGAATATTATAATGACCATGAATTAATTTTCTTTAATTCAAGGAATTTGGTTGGTTGAGCACCAGGGTGCTTGATGTCTAACATTCTTTTAGAAAATGAACTAACATTGCAGTACTTAGTCAAGCATTGCAGTGCTAGGTTTGAAAACTTATTTTTTAAAATGAAAATATCTAAAACTATTTTTTTAGAACCATCACCTCAACTCCCATCCCCATCTCATTCACTTTGGTTAAGTGAGAGAAGAGAGAATAAGGGAGAGAAAAGAAGAGAGAGAAGGAGAAAGTAGGAGAGAGAAAGTGAGGTTTGGATTAATATTTTTAATCACTCTAGTTGCAAAAAGTGTTGAGATCATGGTAGGTAACACTAACCCTACCTCTATTTTCATTAATTTTATATTTTTTCCTACTTTTCTCCCTCCTAAAATCAATAAAAGGTAATATCGCTCATTTTAATGATTTTCCATTGTGTGACTTTTGATATGTAATAAATATCGTTATCTTGAGCATTTTGACTTGTTAATATTAAAATTTTATAGAGTGATTTTGCTTATATATCATTTAAATGAAATGGGTACTATAATGCTAAGTATAAAATGATTAGGAGCAGTATATTACATTTGGACAACAATATATGAAATCCATACATTTAATGTTCACTTAACGAAACATGCATTTTTTTGTATATTATATGCATATTGATAATTCTAGTGATATTTGCATTGGTTGTATATAATGTATGAAATTATGATTTATATAATATGAAATATGTGCAAGGAAAGAAAGGTGAGCTAGAAATATTTGACTACTTCAGGTTGACTGGAGACATGCTACCCTATACAGGGGGTGGACAGATGAGCTTTCTTTTGAATAAGGTTTATGATGTAATCTTCAATAATATGAAAAGGAAGGTAGAGGGACTAATTGACATGATATGATATATCGATGGGAAGGAAGTGATGACTTCTTACATTCAAGCTACCTTACTTGTGACATGTGATATGAGACTGATTCCTAGTAACATGACTAATATGATTAAGATCAGTTCCTATAAGATTGACCTAAAAACATGATACAGGAAAAGTTACATAAGTAGCTAGGTGTCCTATCTTGCTTATAAATACATATGATATTAGCATATATGATAAATTGCATAAGTAACTTGATACAATATGACGGGTACATGATACACGAAAATGACTGATGCATGTATATGATATAACTGATAAGAATGATATAAGAACACATGATATACATGAACTATATGATATTTGTGATATACATTGCATATGACATTGTTGTTATATAATAAGCATACAAATACCAGCACATAATGCTACAAATAAGATTGATATAATTGATAAGACAGATAACCGATACATTATATTTGATAAGAACACTTATATATAAGAGTATAATTTACATGAATATAATAGATATGTGTACTAATTTATATAAAATAAAATATGAACTATTAGGTTATTAATGGGTAAAGGAAATGACAGAAAGTATTGATCCTTCATATGGTTATTGATCAATGAATTTGAATCACTAAATTTTCATTATTCATATGAGATGACTATATTCACATTGATTGTTATATATTTTCAAAGTTATATGTTCATACTAATATTAATTGGATAAATACATGCATAGTACTTTTGTTGTCTTGCATTGATTGCATTTTAGGTTCTGGTAACCTACTGAGTTGTTAATTCACTCCATAGTTTTTTTACATGTTTTTAAGAAGAGGTCTAGATCTAGTGGAGTGAGACAGGTAAAGCTTTCTAGGTTTTCATTTATTTTCTTTATTTTGTGTACTATTTATAATGAAGAGTCTAGAATGATAGACATATGTTTTGATTGACCCCTTGACTATTATATATGAATTTTAAAAAATGAATGAAATTAAAAATTAAAGAAAGAATTTAATGATTGCTTCCTTTGATATTAACTTATTGAAATGAGATTAGAAGACCTAATAAATGAATTAAAAGATTAAAATAGATAATTCTTCTAATTTAGATTTGGGGACATCATAGTTAGTTTCAGAGTGAAGATTTTTAGAAGAATTGAATTATACCAGAGCTATATGAATTGACTGAGATAGGTACACTACAGGAAAGTCAGCTTTTTGCGACAAACTTTGTGACGGATATTTTTGTCAAAAATGGCAGTGGATTTGCAACAAAAAAATTTTATGTTTTTTTTGCGGGGGAATTGTGACAAATTTGTGGTGGAATATCCACTACAAATTGTTAATGGTAAGTCCACCTCAAATCTACCACAAATCTATCGCAAATACAATGCTAACTAACCTATCCAATGGACTAAGTATGCATCTGTTTCATTTATTATGTTTCTTCACCTTATTCAATTTTAGCTTCAGTGCTTCTTAGCCTCCATTAACAATATTCCATCATGTGGCCCCTCCTCTTTCGATGCTGATGTTGGCATTTTTATCGCCACCTTCAACTATGTTCCTTCCTATTACATCTAAAGTCTCCACCTTCAATAATGTTCCTTTCAGATGTTTCACAAGTTAAAGCCCCCACTATTTAAGGGATCTATAGTGCCATAGGAAGTAGGTTTGGTTACTTAGGATAAAGAAAATCTTTGACAATATGTAGTGTTCAGAGAATAGAAAAGAATCATTGACAATATTTTTATTTGGAGGAGAAGTTGAGAGATGTGGATAGGATAGCATAGAGTAATGTTTTAAGGAATGTTAAACTCAATGATCACCTTGGAAGAGTTTGTAAGCATCTTTAGAGATTTATTCATACCTCCATAGACATGATAAAAAATGCAAGAAGCTTTTTTTATATTGGTGTAGGAAAATAAGATAGTGATGCAATATGAAGTCGAGTTTACTACACTTACCAGGTATGCACCTCAACTGGTCAAAACTATTAAACAAAATTGTTACAGGTTTTTAAATGATTGAAGGATGAGCTGAGAGGATGAGCTGAGACACACTTGTACACTAAGGATTTAGGAGTTTCTAGAGTTAGTGGAGAGAGCCAAATTAGTAGAAAATGATTTGACTACTCTCCAATTTAGAAAGGATATGAGTAGGAAGAGAGTAAGCAAAAAGGCGACAAGAGGAGAAATTAGTTAAAAGAGAAGAAGCTTTGCTGATATTGGGAGAGGTCCCATGTTACCCATTAGTAGTGTACAAGAGTGTCCCCGATATGGTAGGTGGTATATAGGATAGTGTTACTTGATTATAGGATAATATTTTAGTTGTGGTCACTATAGACACAAGATGATATTTTACCTAAAAGAGGATTGGGAGATTGATCCAAATATTGGAAAGATTTATCTAGAAAAACATTCAGATAAAGGATTGTAGGGTCTCAGGTCTCTAGTCAAGGTTTGGTCAGCAGGACTGATATTAGGAATGAGAACATGAGTGGGAGTTAGAGGTAGCCCGCACAGTCAATGATTACATCACCTGTATAACCAAGAGTATATAACTTGAGTTAGTAATAAGTAAGTGATGAACCGAAAAGATCCACTTATATAGTTCTATATTCTTGATGTTCATTTTATTATTGAATACATTGGACAACATGTTACATGATTGATTTATTGATATGTATATCGATTAATATGCATATATGTGTAAATGAATGAATACATGATTTAATTGACGATTAATATGACTAGTGATAAGTGATTTTATTCTGTTTGTTGGTGGTCTGTAGTGGGAAATGTTAAGAAAGATATTTTTGGAAGGTGGGTACACTATAATAACCTTGAATTAATTTTCTTTAATGCAAGAATTTGGTTGGTCAAGCATTACGATGCTGGGAGGATAGCATCATAGCATTGAGCTCTTCAGCAAATTTTTAGAAAATGAACTAATACTGTGGTGCTGGGGTTAAGTGTTGTGGCACTATGCTCTAAAGTGGGAACCACTGTAGTGTTGAGTCTAGATATACAAAACTTATATTCTTAAATAAAAATATCTAAAACCATTTTATTAAAACCCTCACCTCACCCCACATCCCCTTCTCATTCATTTTGGTCATGTGAGAGAACAGAGAGAAAATGAGAGAAAAGAAAAGGAAGAAGGAGAAAGGAGAAGAGAGAAATCAAGGTTCAAGTTGATATTTTCTATCACTCTAGCTGCAAAGAGTTTTTTTATCATGGTAGTTAACCCTAAACCTACCTTTATTTTCAATTATTTTATGTTTTGCCTATTTTCTCATCCTAAAAGAAAAAGATAATATAACTCATTTTAATGATTTTTCACCACGTCACTTTTGATATGTGATGGATATTATTATCTTGAGCATTTTGACTGGTTAATATAAAAATTTTACCAAGGTGATTTTGTTTATATGTAATTTTAAATAAAATGGGTAATATAATGTTGAGAATAAAATGATCAGGAGCTAATAAATCACATTTAGATATGAAATACATGATATGCATGCCTTATTATTCATTTAGTCAAAAAAAAAAAAACTTTAGGCATATTACACGCGTACAGATAAGTATGTGGTAATTGCATTGGTTATATATGATATTTTATATTATCATCTATATAATATGATATATGTGTAAAGGAAAATAAGGCTAGCTTGAAATATTTGACTAATTTTGGGTTGACTGGAGACATATTACCCTATATAGGAGAGTAGGTCAACGGGCTTTCTTTTAAATATAATTTGTGAAGAAATCCTCCGTAATATGAAAAGGGAGGTATAAGGAGACTAATTGACATGATATGATACGATGACAGGCAAGAAATGACAACTTCTTATATGAAAGTCACCTAAATTGTAACATGTGATATGAGGCTGATTCTTAGTAATAGCACATATATGATTAAGACTGATTCCTATAGGATTAGCATAGAATGTGTGATATAGGAAGAAAAAATAAGTAGCTAGGTATCCTATCTTATTTTTAAATACATATGACATAAGCATATATGATAAATCACATAAGTGACATGATATGATATATGCATGATACAAGAAATGACCGATACATGCATATGATATAACTGATAAGATTGATATAAGGGCACATGATATACATGAACTATATGATATACGTGATATATATTGCATATGATATTGAAGTTATACGACATGGATACACATACCAACATATATGATTGATAAGACTAATAACCATTACAATTTTGGAGCATTGTGTTTTAATGATTACAAATATTATTAGACAATATTTTACTACTCCTACTTTATACATACATTATTCTTATGTGTCACTAACCATTTTAGATATAACATACACCGAGCAAAATTAAAGAATCATGACTCAAAATAGTACAACATTAGAGTCTAAGTGAGTATGTGTTTGATAGAGTATATACTTTTTTTTTTAGTCATTTTATGTATTAGGTATATGTTGGCTAAAAAATGAGTACAAACTCACAAGGGGGATAGAATTGAAACACTTAAATTTTTTTTAAAATCATACTATATGATCCCAATTGTATTGTATGATTTATTCAAATTAAAATTAATTTAAATATTTAATTAAATTATAATTAATAAAATTAAATAATAATTAATCATAATGTATGACCACTAATCGTATAGAATAAAAAGCTATTTTGAGAAACTCTATTATTGAATCCTTGTTACTAAAATTAGGCAAATTAAAATCTGAAATTTTAACCGATTGTATTGTTGAACCCTTTTGCACTATATGAATATTAATTAAAATATCATAATTTAATCCTGAGGATTAATGAATCAAATCAAGATCACATCTTCATTAATGATCATATTGTATGGTCATCATCAAACAAGATGATCAAATAAAGTGATCATCAGCAGAACCATGGTTCATCTTTGATGATCTATGATTCAATTGAACTAATCATACTATACTATTATACATCATGTTGTATGAACAAAGATAGGAATTGAACTAATTGAATAATATAATTTAAGGATCATAATTTATGATTAGAGTACTTAACTTAAAAATTAAGATTTTAAGAGCCCACTTCATAAACTCAACATCAGAGGCTTGAGGGCCAAAAAGTTGAGTAGCAAAAGATGTTTTTCCTATAACAGAGCTTGAGAGAAAGAGAGGGGAGTCTCCTTGCATGTGTGAGAGTCCAAGCCACTTAGGGGTAGAGAGAAGATGTGGTTGAGGGAAATTCTCCTTGAGGGTGTCTAGGGGTGTGTGGGGTTTTACAAAGTTTTTTCAATCAACCTACACCTTGTACTCCTCTGTGTTGTGATGTTGGAGCTCTTGAAGAAGAGCTCTTAGAAGAACCTTTGGGGGAAATACTTACTTGGCGAAGAGGCTAGGGGACAACATCTCCATCGTAGTGTGGAGCTGAAGGAGGAAGTGACATCTCCACTAGGCCGGGAGGCAAAGGGAGGGAGATTCTTTAAGGTTTTAAGAGTTTGTAAAGGTAATTCTCCACCTGGTAAGGTAGAAGGGTTTCTCCACTTGGCTAAGTGCCAAAGGAGCATGAGTTAGTGCAATACCCAAAGAGGAGGACCCTTGGGGAGTGGATAAGGTTTGCTTCAACTAAGCCACTATAAGTAGGATTTGTATATTTTTACTTTCCTTTACTTACTTTCTTGCATTTAATTTATACACATTGGTTTACATAGTTGATCATTAGAAAGTTATGATTTGATTTTTCTTATTGAAATCTTGGTTAAAAAAATAAAAACAAAAAATTTGAATATTTCTATAAGTTTAAAAAATTAAAAAAAAAATTCATGTTTTTTGTTTGAAAACTTTTCTCAAACCTTCTTCACGTTTCATTGATTTATTTTCAATTTTAAGAAATGTTTTTAAAATACCAATTCATCCCTAACTCTTGGTGCATCATGGCACTTTCAATAATTGATATGTTATATTTGATAGTAACAATGATATATATGACAGCTATACTAATTTATATGAAATAAAATATGAACTATTTTGCAAATGATAAGTATAGAAAATGATAGAATAAATTGATCCTTTATATGGCTATTGATCACTAATTATGAATCACCTCATTTTCATTTCTCTTATGATATGTCTTTGTTCACATTGGCTATCAGATATTTTTATACTTATATGTTTATATGGATATCATTTGGATGATTACATGTATAGTGCATCTGTTGTCTTACATTGATTACAATTATAGGTTCTAGTAACCTATTGAGCTGCTAACTCACTCTATGATATTTAACATATTTTTTAGAAAGAGGTCATGATCAGGTGGAGTGAGACAGATCAGGCTTTTCCAAGTTTTTAGCAACTTTTTATATTTTGGTATATTTTTGGTAGTTAGGAGTCTAGAATGATAAATTAATGTATTGATTAACCTCCTAACCATTATATTTAAATTTTGAGAAATGAATAAAATTATAAATTGAAGAAAGAATTTAGAGATTGCTTCCTTTGATTTCTACTTATTAAAATTTGATTATCAGCTCTGATAAACTAATTAAAAGACTAAAATAGATAATTCTTCCTATTTAAATTTGGGGCCATCACAATTGGTATTAGAGCAAAGGTTATTGAAAGAATTGAATTATAACAAGAGTTGTAAGAATAGATTGAGATGAGTAGAAATGGGTTGTGTTAAGATTTATTTTTCTTATATTTCTTAGCATGGATATATATAATTGAATTATAATTTTTTATGAAAGAGAACTATACTGAGTGCAACAGATCCATCTAGCAATGAAGTTTCAAGTGGCTATAGTATAATAGCCCAGTGAGTTTTGATAGCATGATGTTGTTCATCAGTTTGATAGCTTAGTTGATTAGTGACACATAGAGCAAGCATATCAGGAGCAAGAGGATTAAAGAGGATAAGCATTTGTAGATTTTCATAAGTTAAATCCTCAACTATTCAAGTAAGTTGTAGAGCTACAGGTAGTAGAGGACTAGCTACTGAGGATAGAAAATATTTTTGATAGTATGTAGTGTCTAAGGATTAGAAAAGTATCATTAGTAGTATTTTTATTTGAAGGAGAAACTAAGAGATGCAAGATTGGATAGCAGAGAGAAAAGTATCAGAGCAAATTAAACTTATTGATAACTTAGAAGGAGTTCGTGAGTACCTTCACATATTAGTTTATAGCTCCATTAGTACGATAATAAATGCATGAAGCTTTTATCAAATTAGAGCATGGAAATATGATAGTGATGCAATATGAAGCTGAGTTTACTACACTTGCCAAGGATGTACCTGAACTAGTTAGTACTGGTAAAGAGAAATATTACATGTTTTTAAGAGGATTGAAGGATGAGCTAAGACACACACTTATACCACTAAGGATAAAGAAGTTTTTAGAGTTAGTGGAGCGAGCTATATTAGTAGAAAATGATTTAGCTATTTTTTAGTTCAGACAGGGTATGATTAGGAAGAGAGTAGGAGAAGAGGTGACAAGATGAGAAAATAGTCATAAGAGAAGTATATTTACTGATGTTAGGAGAGGACGTAGGATACTGGCTGGTAGTGTACAAGAGTGTTCCCATTATGGTAGGAGGCATATAGGACAGTGTTACTTAATCATAGGATAATATTTAATATATAATCAGTACGGACACAAAATAATAGATTACCGGTAAGAGAATTAGAAGTGAGATCCAGATCTTGGATAGATCAATCTATGCAAGCATGTGGATAGAGGATTGTAGGGTCCATTGGTATAGTTCTCTATAATGGATGTTCATTTTATAATTAAATATATTAAACAACATGTTACATAATTTATTTTTTGATATACATGCCGCTTAGCATAAATACATGAGTGAATGAATGAATACATATTTTGATTAATGATTGATATGACCAATGACAAGTGATTTTATATTATTTGTTGGTGGTCCATAACGGGAAATATCAAGGGTGATATTTTTCTAAGGTAGGTAAATTATAATAACATTGAATTAATTTTTCTTTAATTCTAGGATTTTGGTTGGTTAAGCACTGCTACACTGGGTGGACATTGTCGTGGCATTGAGCATTCTAGTAAACTTTTAAAAAAATAACTATCGTTGCTGTGCTGGGGTCAAGCATTGTAGCATTGTGCTCCGCAATGAGAAGCATTGAGGTGCTGAGTCTATAATGTTGCGATGCTAGGTTTGAAAACTTGTTCTTTTAAATAAAAATATCTAATATTATTTTATTAAAACCTTCACCTCACCCCCCACATCCCCTTCTCATTCATTTTGGCTAAATAAGAGAAGAGAGAGAAACGGAAAGATAAGAAGAGAGAGAAGGAGAAATGAGGAGAGAGAAAGTAGGGTTTAGTCTATATTTTCTATCGCTCTAGTTACGAAAAGTATTCCAATCATGATAAGTAACCTAATTCTACCTTTATTTTTAATGATTTCATATTTTGCCTATTTTCCTCCCTCTTGAAATTAATAAAAAGGCAATATTTCTTATTTAATAATTTTTCATCATATAACTTTTGATATGTAATAGATATTATTTTCGTGAGTATTTTGACAGGTTAATATCAAAGTTTTATTGAATAATTTTATTTATGTCAATTTAAATGATATGGGTAGTATAATGTTGAGTATAAAATAATTAGGGGGTAGTATAATGTTGAGTATAAAATAATTAGGAGCTAGTATATTGCATTTGGACATAAAATACATGACTTGCATATATTTACTATTCATTTAGCCAAACATACATTTTTGGCATATTATAAGCATACTGATAAGTGTGATAATTTCATTGGTTGTATATGATGTTTTTTTCTTATGATCTATATAATGTAAAAAATATATATAAAGGTAAGGAATGCTAGCTAAAAATATTTAACTTATTTAAGTTGGCTAGAGACATGTTATCCTATACAAGAGAGTGAGACGACAGGCTTTTCTTTAAAAAAGATTTGTGATGTAATCCTCGGTAATATGAAAAGGGAGGTATTATGGGATTGATTGATATGATATGATACACCAACAGGAAGCGAGTGATAATTTCTTACATGGAAGTCTCCTAACTTGTGACATGCGATATGAGATTGATTCCTATCAACAAGACTGACATGATTAAGACTATTTCTTGTAGTATTGGCCTACAGGATATGATAAAAGAAAAACACCATAGGTAGCTAGGTGTTTTATCTTACTTGTAAATGCATATGATATAAGCATATATGTTAAATCACATAAGTGACATGATATGATACTATATATACATGATATAGTAAATGATAAATATAGACATATCATATAACTAATAAGATTAGTATAAGGGCACATGATATATATGAACTATATGATATACGTGATATACATTACATATGATATTGATATTATATAACATGCATACACATACCAACATATGATGCTATAGATAAGATTGATAAGATTGATATTTGATACATTGCATTTGATAGAAACAATAATATATAAGCATACGATGTACATACATATAATAGATAGGTGTACTGATTTACAAAAAATAAACTATGAATTATTTTTAACTGATGGATATAGGAAATGATAGAGAGTTTTGATCCTTCATATAGCTATTGATCACTGATTATGAATTACTTGACTTTCATTGCTCATATGAGATGACACTGTTCACATTAACTACCATGTGTTTTTGTAGTTATAAGTTTATACTAATATTTATACTAATATTGATTAGATGATTACATGCATAGTGCTTTTATTGCCTTGCATTGATTGCAGTTGTAAGTTTTGGTAATCTACTGGGTTGTTATCTTACTCAGTAATTTTTTTATATATTTTCATAACGAGGTCAAAATCATGAGACATATCAAACTTTTTGAGGTTTCTTTTATTTTCTATATTTTTTGTATTCTTTTATAGTCAGGAGTTTATAATGATAGACTAATGTATTTATTAACCTCCTAACTATTATATATGAATTTTGGGAAATGAAAGAAATTGCAAATTAAAGAATGAATTTAGAGATTGCTTATGCTGATTTCTACTGATTGAAATGAGATAAGCAGCTCCGATAAACTATTGAAAAGATTAAAATACATAAATTCTTCCCATTTAAAAATGGAACCATCACAAATATGATGTTATTAAAAGATCATGAAATAGGCATTGTTGTGTTAGATGAACCATTTGATCAACAATCTCCACATACACATGCTAAAGAGGAAATAATCATTCATGTGGCCCAAAAAACCTATCATGGCATTATTAGAGAGAAAGAGAAGTTCTTAAGTAATGGCAATTGCAAAACTCAAATATTTTTTAATGAAAATTTAAATAAAATACATTAAATAATTTGCAAGATCTCACTTCTTGTGAAGGTTATGCTATTGTATGACTCTGACCCCTCTGGCAACTTAGTCTAGGCCTTGTAGGCAAAAATGAGTTTTTTCTATAAGTACTTTCCTAGGTTTCTTGAGATGATAGGTTCATTTGACAACATACTTGAAATTTTCTTCTTGAATTCTTCTTGAAAGTGAAGGAAAGCCACCACATATGAGGTCCCCAATCCAATAGTAAGCTAATTTATTTGAAATTTTAACAAATATTTTAGTAACTTAAGCAATTCTAACAACTAAAAATAGATGAGTGCTTTAAATTTTATTTGTAGAGGTGATTGTGGAGTATATGCAATACGATGCGTCATACACATGATTTTAAATAAAAATTTTCTAAAAGTTGCACTTCGCATATAATTCTACAAGGATCATTTATGTTTTGATTTATGTTACAACAATATAGATGTATAGGTCCATTGAAGAAAGATTGCGTGTCTATTCTTTTATTAATCCATTGCACATTGATTTCCTTTACTGTAAAAATTAACTCAATAAGTTATGGTTGTTTATGTACTTTGCTTATTTCATTCATCCAATGTTAGATTATCAATCTTCATTTGTAGTGTTAAGGATGTTGTGTTACATCTCTTAAATTGCATTCTCCGTGTTATATTTTCAAATTATACTATATTGTATTATGTCTTGAGTTGCACTTTTTTTATCTACCTTATAATCACTCATGTTATAGCTATTATGATTGCCGTTATTTTGCTATATCAACCTTGAAATCTATTATGTTAAGGCTATTGAAATGTACAAGTTCAAACTATGTTCTCACTATGATTGAACTTTTACTCAAATCTTATTCGAAAAGGATTTTAACTGTATTCAAATACTATTTGAACATGGATAGAATATTGCTCGAATATAATTCTATCCTTGTTTGAAAGAGGTTTAGATAAGTTTCGAACATAGTCTGAACTTTGCTAAAGTATTATTCAAAAATTTATCGTTTGAGACAGACTAAAAAAATAATCCGCAATCAAAAGCCGGCTAGACTTTCAAGTTGCTTTCATTGAGAAAAAAGTAGGTGCATTTTTCTTCAATTATAGTTATAATGAAATATATGAAGGCAATTTTTTTTATTTCAATCACCTGTTTATCTGTTTTTAATATTATTAAATTACTGATTATTATTCTGTAATATATTAAATGAGGTAAAATATTCTTATAAAATATTAAAAAAAACATATTAGATCTTCAGCCAAACGTTTCCCCTTCAATTGTATCCGCTAAGTCCGAGAAGGCCAAACCACAAAAAGATGGAGGTGACGAATTCACTTCTCCTCCTGTCCTTTCTTGGTCTCATCTCCCTCCTCAAACTCTCCCTTCCTATTCTCCACTGGCTCTACGCAACCTTCCTCCGCCCAGCCAAGGATCTCAAACGGGCCTACGGCCCATGGGCCGTCGTCACCGGTGCAACTGACGGCATCGGCGGCGCCATCGCCGTCGAACTCGCTCGCCGGGGCATGCACCTTGTACTCGTCGGGAGGAGCCCAGCCAAGCTGAAGAAAGCCTCGGATATCATACTCGCAAAGTTTCATGACACCCACGTGAAAACCGTGGTTTGGGACCTGGCGCTCGGAGGCGACTGCGGTGGGGCCGAGAGGCTTCGACAGACCATCGCGGGCGTGGAGGTGGGTGTGCTGATAAACTCCGCCGGTTTGACCTATCCCGGTGCCGCGTATTTCCATGAGGTGGAGGAGAGGGTGTGGAGGGAAGTGGTGAGAGTGAACGTGGAGGGGATGAGCCACGTCACCCAAGTGGTTCTGCCGGGGATGGTGAGCCGGCGGCGCGGCGCCGTCGTCAATGTCGGTTCGGCTTCTTCGGTAGCGGTGCCGTCGTTCCCGTTTTACGCCGTCTACGCAGCCACCAAAGCGTGAGTACATATTAATATACATATTAAAGAGGTCTGCATGGATGGATGGCCTTTGTTGGTCCATTCAAATAAAAGTATATAATTAATTATACAATAAAAGCTCTTTCCTGGCCGTGATGGAATTAGAAAGAGATTGATCTTACTCGCTTTTTATTTATATATAATAATCTGCAGATTATTAAATTTCAAATTATTTATAGAACTCTATCATAAGAAATACAATTTATTTATTTAAAATATGTGAAGTTTTATATTCTATTATTCTTGTAATATATAAAAATGAATTATCTTTTTTTTTTCTAGCAAACCCAAAAAAAACATGTAGTAATGGCCTAAGTCAAAAGCTTCTATGTGCGATTCCTCTTCGAATATATAACTACATTTGACGATGGGAATGAATGTTGGCTCAAATGTCGGAGATCTCACCGTTGGTCCTTACGGTTACAATCTCGGAGTCGCTGTTTGACAGAGCTTTGTCCTCTTTTGATCTTTACATCTCCTGGCTTACAGGTCAAATTCAAGTTTTATTTGAAATAATTTTCTTATTATTTTTTAAATAGTTTTATATTATAAAAACTAAAATTTTTATATTAAAAAATTATTTTAAAAAACAGTAAAAAAGTCATCCTAAATGAACTTTAAGCTTCATCTGTGATGACTTTTTTATTACTTCTTAAAGCAGTTTTTTGTTTAAAAATTTTAATTTTTCACAAAATAATTATTTTAAGAAACAGTAATAAAGTCATCCAAAACGAAGCCTTAATGGATGATGTGTCACGCAATTATGTGATGATACATTGATATTGGCAGAGGACAGCATAATATTTCATAAAAATTATTGATGCTTTGTCTTAATTAGTAAAGAATTAGGCTTTAGTTTTGGATGGCTTTTTTTTTACTTTCTAAATTAATTTTTTAATATAAAAAATCTTTTAAGCTAAAAATATTTGTGCTAGAAAGCTGCTTCAGAAGCTGTAAGAAAGTTGACCCAAATGAATCTTTAAAATTTTTTTACTAGAAAACTATTTTAAGGAGTAAAAAAGATGTCCCAAAACTAAGTCTTAGATTTTATTTAAGATAATTTTTTTATTGCTTTATAAAATAATTTTTTAATAATATTTTTAATCTAAATTTTTTTTATTAAAAAATAGTTTTAAAAAATAGTAAACAAGCTATCCTAAAAGAAGCCTTAAACTAATAAAGATAGAGACCAAAATTAGTGGAGATTTTCGGATTGAGCAATATCTTATAATTTTTCTTTTAATTGATTTTAATCATAAAATCTAATGCTTCCTATTTTTGTATGTTTTTTTTCTTTATGGTGTACAGATTTCTGTGTAAATAAAAATATAAATTCTACTTTCTTAATGCTTCCTAAAGCAGTTTTTTAGTTCAAAAATTCATTGAACCTTAATTTTTTGTACTAAAAAGCTAATTTAGAAACCTGTCCCAAGCGAAGCCTTAATTATTATCTTATTAAACAAGAATAGATAGTTTATAAATATGATAACAAGTCTTTTAATGCTATATGTGATGAAAATTTTGATTTTATAAGCCTCCTAATGACATAATTAAAGAAATATACTTACTGTTTGTTCACGAAAAATTTTAATGAGCTCGCATGAACGTATCTACTTAGTTATTTCATTTAATGCACGCCTTTTAGCTACTTTTTTCGGGGGGGATTTTGAACTAATTAAACGTAAACCTTTACTTACACATCGCATATATAAGTTTCGAATCTAAGATCTTTTGGTTGATAGCTTAAGCTCCTATCCAACAGATCAAGATGGTTCCACACCTTTTAGCTACTAGTTATAGAGACACAAAACAAGGCTATATGATATAGGAATTAAAAGTTAAAATGTTTTATGTTTACTTAATTGCTTAAGTGTCATTTAATGGTCTTATTTTTATTCCTTGCTTGTTTTAGGTACATCAACCAATTTTCAAGATCATTGTATGTTGAGTACAAGAGAATGGGAATCGATGTGCAGTGCCAGGTTTGCTTTTTCCCCCATCTCTGCTTTCGACATAAACACATTAATCAGGGCAGTCTTTATTGACTATATTTATTTAGCACTTTATTATACTAGTGTTCCATGCATTGTTCTTATTCTAACAATGGAACAAATGTAGAATAGGAACATCATGAAAAGATAGATAGTGATTGGTAGATTTTTTTAGATTTAAAACTTTCATCTCTATATAGAATAAGTTATGTTGTGAGGTAGAAGTGAAGGTTTTTTTCATTTTCTCAATGTTACAAAGAGTTGATTATTATGTTCTAAGCTCGTTTGATAATCATATGAATTTTAATTGATAAAAAAATAGCTCACCATAAATTAATTTGATTGAAATCAAATATTTCTCAATATATAATATATACTTATATTTGTGTATCTTAATACACACACACACTATATATATATATATATATATTAGCATGTATGATAGCAAGCCGCCAAGATTAGTGCCTTTTCCTACTACTGACTATCACTCTATTTGTAAACCGCAAGCTCTGTAATTCGTTTCAGGAGAACTCTCTCTCTCTCTCTCTCTCTCTCTCTCTCTCTCTCTCTCTCTCTCTCTCTCTCTCTTTCCCTCTGTGTGTGTGTGTTTATTATACTTCTGCATCTTGCTTTCTTCATGGTATCATAGCACTAAGCTTCACAGCTACTCTTTCACTGCCTGCAAATGGCAAAATAAACTCTTCCTCATCGGCTCAACTTGTTTTATCACTCTTTTTCCATGGCCAACTTCACCATATGCTCTTCACTAAGATTTCTCATGTAAATCTCAAGCGCATTGTTAACATTCAACTTAATAATGACAACTATCCAATCTGGAAGCCTCAAATCTACAAAATGTACCTTGAAAATGGATTTGAAGGGTTTTTAATTGGCAGAAAAATTCACCCACCTGTGCAAATTACCTCCTCTTCTAGCAAAATCTCCTCCAACCCAGATTACCACTTATGGAAACTTACAGATCAAAATCTGTTCTCAATCATATTCTCTACCATATCTCCTTCCATACTTCCTTAAATTCTTAACATACACTCCGCTCATGAAATATGGATAACTCTTGAAAAATTACTTCAACCCACCAATAGATCTTGTGACATTCAACTTAAAAAAGAACTTCATCACATCAACATGAAAGACAACATCATGACCCAATACCTTGCTCACATCAAAGCCTTAGTGGACAATATTGTTGTTGTTGGCTCACATTGACACGAAAGATATCATCTTATATGTCCTTGATGGCTTGCCTCCATCATATCACCCCTTCAAAACAACCATTCATACCACTATCTATCCCATTAGCCTTGACGACATGTATTCCCTTTTATGTAGTGAAGAAATTAATCTACAAAATGAGCTTTTCAAAGGTTTATCTCTTCCAAGTGATGCTCTTTCTCTCCATACAACAAGAGGTCGTTCTTCTCATGGCCCACTTTCTACTTCCCCTCATTTTGCCCATGGTCATGGATTTGTTCCCAAACAGCCCTTCACACGCAACAATAGCACACCTGGTCATGGATATCATCCTCCCAGTGCTAAAAGAACAAACTCCCAGATCTGCGGCAAATTGGGCCACATATATATCATGATTTGTATATGCACATAAATATGCATTTATATTCAATATATTTTAGAGCATATCTTTACATATATAATTTGAATTTATTGAGATATATGATAATCATGAGTAATGATTAAACAATATATCATAAAATTAATAGATTTTTTTTATATCAACTTGAAACTCGATTCAAATCAAACACTATTTACTCAAGTCAAAATTGAAATATTTGATTTTGGGTTTAGGCCAATTTATTTGAATTTGACTTGATATCACCCTTGTCACACTCGCAAGCAGTTTAGTAAAGTATATAAATTGCGACAAAATAGTTTTTGTCTTACATAGATTATCTGATAAAGAAAAAAATTATAGGACCTTGCCTATTTAATATATAGCTTCTATTAGCTAGAAAAGATCGACAAGGCACTACCCTAAGCTTGTTTGATAATCATATGAATTTTAATTGACTAAAAAATAGTTCACCAAAAATAAATTTGATTGATATTAAAATTTTCTCAATTTATAATATATGCATATATTTGTGTATCTTAATAGACACACACATATATATATATATATATATATATATATATTCAATATATTTTAGAATATATCTTTACATATATGATTTGAATTTGTTGATATGATAATCATGATTAATGATTAAACAGTATATCATAAAATTAATAGATTTTTTATTGGAATCAACATAAATCTTGACTCAAATCGAACAGTATTGACTTGACTCAAAGTTTTCTTTAAGTCATAACTTAAATATTTGATTTAGAATTAGGTCAGTTTGCTTGCATTTGACTTGATATCACCCCTAGCACAGTCACAAGCAATTTAGTCAAGTGAGAAAGTAGGGGCTCATGTTTTTTTACCTATATTATCTAATAAAGAAAAAATATTATAGGATTGTGCCTATTTTTTTTACATAGATTATCTATTTAAAAATTATGGCAATCATCAACCCACTATACAGGATCTTATATCTCCAAACTGTAAACTGTTTTCTCCCTCAGAGAACTCAGTCCCATATGCTTTTTCATGGGTATTCAAGTTCTTCATACCTCAAATGGCTACTTCTTGAATCAAACTCAGTGTGCATGAGATATTCTCATCTCCTTTGGATTTACCATGTGCAAACCATCTCTTACATCAATGTCTCACAAACCATCTCAATGCCCACAAGCTGTTCAGAAGTTCTATGATGCAGTCCTCTACCGCTAGATAGCAGTCTCCCTATAATACCTAACCTTAACAAGACTTAACATTTCCTTTGCTACAAAACAGATTTGCCAACACATGCACAACCCCACAAATCAAAATTACCAATCCCTCAAGATGCTGCCTCAAAAGGATGCTATGGTACATTCAAGATACAGCTCCACTTTGGTCTTTCCATTGCTCTAGGAAATCCCTAATTGAGATCATACTCATATTCTGACTAGGCTGCCGACGCATTTGATTGCAAGTCTATCACTGGCTTTTGCACCTTTTTAGGCAATAACCTTATTTCCTGGAGTGCCAAAAAGCAGGTCACTGCAGCTAAATCATCCACTGAAGCAAAATACAGAGCACTCGCTTCTACCATAGTTGATATCATCTGGCTAAGACATCTCCTTGCCGAATTTCAAGCTCCACTAAATACAACAACTATTGATCACTACTACGATAACACATCGGTCATGGCTCTAGCAAACAATATAGTCTTTCATGTCAGAACTAAACATATAGAAGTTGATTATCATTTTAAAAGAGAGTATATATAGTCCAATGAAATTGTTGTCTTGCTCATTAATTTTGTTGATCAGCTTGCCGACATTCTTACAAAACCTTTGTCTTCTAATCAGTTTCAAAAGCTTAGACACACATTAATTATCCAATCTCTAGATCATTAATTTGATGGGGGTTGTTAGCACGTATGATACACAAGCCACAAAGATAAGTGCCTTTTCCTACTGCTACATACTTATATCCTCTTTCTGTAAATTCAATATTGCTCCACATGCATCCAATGCTCCACTGCAGCAAAGGAATCTCCTAGCTCAACCTTTGATTTCTAACAGACTTGTCTTCTATTTACTCTACATATAAAATGCAAGCTCTATAATTCAAAATGAATACAAAGTTATTGTTTCAAGAGAACTCTCTATATTTTTACTATACATGCATCCTCCGATCCTTTCTTCAAGATATATATATATATATATATATAATTTTTGTATTTGCACATAAATATGCATTTATAATCAATATATTTTAGAATATATCTTTACATATATATAATTTGAATCTTTTTGGATATATGATAATCATAAGTAATGATTAAGCAATATATAATAAAATTAATAGATTTTTTATTGATATTAATTCGAAACTTGACTCAAATCAGACACTATTTACTCAAGTCAAAATTGAAATATTTGATTTTGGGTTTAGACCAATTTACTTGAATTTGACTTGATATCACCATTATCACACTCACAAACAGTTTAACAAGGTATATAAGTAGGGCTCAAAGTTTTTTTTACATAGATTATCTAATAAAAAAAAAATTATCGGACTATTTAGCTATATAGCTTCTACTCGTGAATATAATACAATTGGATGAACTGTTTATATTATTATTCGTAATTACAATATAAGATGGTGTTTGGCATAACTGAAGGTAGCTTTCGTGTGGGTTGATCTCATGTCTTGTGGTGTAGCTTTCAGTAGTAGTGCGGTTCTTGCTAGCAATGTATGTCTTGCTGTAGTGCAGAGATGTCTTGGATGACTTACTATCATATATGTAATGTGTTATATTATAGGCTTTATTGTGTTTAAAAATATAATCCGACCAAACGGTCTGACTGGTTCAACCGTGAACCAGTCTTAAGGCCGGTCTGGTTCATCATAAAAATCGTTTCTGCATCGAATCAGTCAGAACCGGCGAGAACCGCCAGTTCAACCGACAAACCGTTGAACCGGTCTCCATTCTATTGAACCGACCGGTTCAATTTTTGAGTTATTTGAATAATTAAATAATTATTTTTAAATATTAAGAATAAAATATTAAGTAATATTTGTAATTTAATTTTAAATTTGAAATGCTTAATTTTAAATAAAAAAATTCCAACTAAGCATTTCACAAGACTTGACCACGTTATGTGAGATATTACTTTATCCTAATTCAAAAGGCAATATAAAACAAAAGCATTACTAAGAGAAAGTTATCGAAGTAATGTGAAAAAGTTGAAGTTCATTTTTCTTAAGTTTACAACATACACTATATATTTAAAAATAGATTTTTTAAATAAACTTTTTATTATGTAAAATAATATTTATTTTTAATTAATAATGTTAAATAAATTATATTCTTCATTTATTATTTTATATACTATACAAACTAATTAATTATTTATTTATTTATAATAAGTGATCTAATCTAACCTCAATAATTTATAAATGCAAATTTGTAATATGAATTTAATAGATAATTTATAAGTATAAATTATATTTAAACATATAACATAAATTAATAATAATTTATATGAAACTTATAAATTTATATGTAAATTAAATTTTTATTAAATTTGAATTAAATTTAAAGATTGAATATGTTTAAATTTAAAATTACATAAGATATTATTAATGTGTGAATTCAATTTATTTTTTTAATAAAAAATTTATATTATTATATGATTATTATTTCATCTAAATTTTATTTATTACATCATCCGGATTGAACCAGTCAAACCGTGAACCTCTCCTTCTAGTTCATTGTCCGGTCCGATTTTCATAATCTTGATTATGGCATAAGTTTTATTGCGACGAAGATGTTGGTCCGGCAATTTTAATGCATGTTTAGGTACAGTACATGTCTTGTTGCATTGTAGGCTTTGAAAGTGATAACTATGGTGTAGTCTTGGATATGATGCATATCTTTTTTGGATATGGTTAAGGTGCAAGTGAAGACATTTTGTAAGAAATGATAATAGCACATGTTTTTTATGACACAGGCTTTGGATGTAGCTTGCGTTGATAGAATTGTTTAGAGGCTTTCAAGTGGTATTTAGGATCTTAAAAGGTCTCCATGAATAAGTTGAATATTGTTTTATTTATAGCTTTAATCATATGCATTTCAGTCTTATACAAAATATTAATTTCTTGTAATTATCAATAGCAAGTGATGGAGATCATATTCTCACACACTCAAATTAAAGTTGGGTAATATCACCTCTAAAGTTGACCTAGCCAACCCAACTAAACATAGGTTAAACTCTGTGGCTAGTAGCATTGTTTAAAATTGTATAATTTTAGGTGCATCTCAGTGCAAGTTATAATTTTAGCTAGTTTCGAGGGTATGCCGCAAAGCCTCAAATATGAGGCATAAGCTAAAATAGTGTGAGGGTCACCTTGCTTCAATATATATGAGGTTTAAGCCTAAAAAAATAGTGTGTTTTATATTCTTTATTTTTCAAAAAAACTTGAATTGCTTATTAACCCATTGCCCCTGCCATCGCTTATTTTATATCTTGTTCTCTATTTCACTTGAAGCTCACACATGCACTCCTCGAACCTTCCAGCTTCTTTCCTTGCTACTGACTTCCTCTTTTCTTACTGCCAAAACTGATTTCCTATATTCTCCGCAAAATCTCTTCTTGCTTGTAACTCTAGATTTTTTTTCTTCATTCCTAAAGCTAAAATTTTTTATTTGTTTCTTTTAGAAGGATATATTTATAGTTTTTTTTTTCATAGGACTAACTAGGACACCTCCTAGAGGATTTAGCTTTTTCATTTTGGTTTATATGTTTTCTATAACAAAACATTTTTTGCCTAATCATAAAACTATTGATCTCTTATATATTAACAAGCTTTTTTTAAAGAAATCATTAGGCTTCATGGGTTATCCTCAATCATTATCTCCAATAGGGATGATGTTCATTTTATTTCTTACATAGATAAAGTATTAGGGATTATCATGAAAATAAAATATAGATTTATATCTACATTACATTCCTAAATTAAATGGAGAATATAAGTGGTTAGTAAGATATTAGATAATCACTTGAGATGTGTGGGTAAATAAACTATAGATTTGAAATTTCTATTTTTGTTATTGGATAAATGACTTGCCATCTCAAATTACATAAATTATATTTTATAGTGAATTTATAAACCAGAAAAAAGTTTTAGAAAAATTATTAGTACTTTTAGAGATTTTCCCCTACCTACTTTAGGTAAAATATGATTTATTTGATTATGAGGTATATGTTACTAAGAGGTTTAGAAATACTCCAAACACTGACATGTTGGGCTTTAACACTACAGGAAAGTCAAGTTTGTGCTGCGAAAAAATCCGTCACAAAACAAGCTAAATCCGTCACAAATTTCGGTTTATGGCATATTTATGACGAAATAAATTTCGACAGTAAAAATCACGTCGCAAAACTATTTGCGACAGAATGAATCCATTGCAAATATTTTATGACAGATTTATGGCAAATTTACGATGGAATTGATTTCGAGAAAATGACGCATTCGCTTTAGCTATGTGATGCAAATTTTGTTGCAAATCACGACAGATTTGCAACGGAAAGTCTGTCGTAATTTGCTGCTGAAATGCTGTCGTAAATAGTGGTGAAAATACCGCCATAATTTGCGACGGATTGCTCTGTCATAAAATACGATAAGTGGTCATCGTTTCTATGTTTGCGGTAGAATTTTTGCTACAAAACTGCCGGAAACCTGTAACATTAATAAATAAACAGCACCTATAATCATGTATTGAGCTTTTAAATAATAACAATCCAAGTAATTTAAAAGCAATAATTAATAACGCTAATATTTTAACAAGAAATGCTAAAATAAATATAAGAATCATACTTTTGTATAATGACAAACCAACTTCTCAAATAAATAATTACATTCCAACTGTTCTATAATTATTACAATACTGGTAATGTAAACATAGTTCTTATACATTAAAAAAAAAGGTAAAATGCATCTAGAACCCCTACACAGATAATCTAAGCGGAATTTGTTTCCTCTCCTACTCGGCCGATGTAGAGGCAGGGTGATTTCCACTAATAGGCTCTCTCGAACTCCAAAGCTCATCCAATATCTGAATGTTGATGCTCACTTATAATTTTCAAACATTTTCTAGCTCTGTTGTCAAGTTAGCCACATGTTGACTATACAAACTCTCTTGGATGTTTACAGAGTAGCTGGAGGCAGAAGAGGACTGTCCCTCATACGCATAGGCCTATGAGCCTAATCCATAAACTCGACCCTTCTGCATTCCACCTACCACCTATGACCAAGTGCAGTAGTTAGAAATATCTGCGAAACCCCCAGAGGATCCCTCTCAAGCTGCAGCTTGGCTCTCTCGAAGTCGTGTATACTCATCATATAGAAAATAACATAAGATTAATCATCGTATAATTATCACTTATATTATTTCTCTAAGTATTGTAATATTACATACTTACATATGCCCTTCTCGCTCGCTCATCCACCCACTGCTGGTCCTCCTGGTGCTTGTGAGTGTGACTATGTAACTCAACTATAGTGGGTTCTTTACCAAGCATCTCCTTCAATAATATACTTAGATTAGCATATATAACCAAAGAAATTATTAAAATCTGTTAAAATTCTTACCAATCATCATATGTACTTAAGATATGTAATTAAGCCCAAGTATGGAGGGAGCTACCCAGGCCCCCGACCTCAGAAGATCGATTTTGTCTGTTTTGCTCCCTCCTCATTATATAATTTGCGCTGCCCCAAGCACTACTGAGCTCAGCCCATACACTCTCTCCAGTTCAAAGCAGTCATTCGCCTTCCCTCTCAATGCATGTTAATATGTCTCACAAGTGAGTTGCTGCATGTTTCTCAAAATCTATTTTGATATGAGTACCATGCTCAAGCAACCAATAAAAATCTCATTGTATATAATGAATTATATTAAAAATTATTCTTTATTAGCTTAATAAAATATGAATAGATGTTAATAATACTATAACTTACTAATCTTAAACTCCCTAAACCACATGTCACAAACCTCCTTTGAGATTTTTTTCAAGAAATATATGGTGCATCAAACCTGCTTTGATGGGTAAAATCTGCAAAAAAATATTTAGTTAAAAATATTATTTCTCAAATATGTGCATAATATAAAACATACATATTTACATATGTATCACCCTTAGGTTGAATCGGCATGCGCCCATCTATGGTCAGTGTTGTGGCAGTCTGCATTGAAGGTCCAACTGCAGTCGAGGTGGAAGGTCCAGCTACAAATGGTTGAGGGGGTGGTGGGTAGTAGAATGGAGGAACGTATGGTGGATAAGGATATGTAGAAGGGACTCCCTGAGAAGATGGTGGGGGTAGTACGATAAAAGGGAGCCGTCTACAAAGGGTCTGGTGATGGAAAGCGGGGGTCTAGGGAGTAGAATTGAGGATTCCCAGTAGGAGGTGTAGGAAATAGGGGCTAGGCTGGGCAATGTTTAAAATTGCATAATTAGGTATTGAGGAATTTTTTGTTCATAAGGCGAGGCATAAGCCTCAAGGTATTTTGAGGCGTAAGCCTCAAAATCAAAAAATTGCCTAAAGCGATAATAAATGCAATAGTGATTTTTTATATAATACCTAATTAATATGTTAAATGATGACATATTAACTTCCTATTGAATTATGAATTAACAAATTGGCATACATATCAAAATAAAAAAATTACATAAGATAGAAAGAAACAAGTGATAAATTGCGTGAAATAGAATTAAAATCTAAATATTATAAGAGAAAATAATATTAAATATAAAAATTGCATAGAAGTATCACATAACATTAAGTTCAACTCCAAATTTCTTCTTTCTTAATTATCTACTCAATTATATTTAATTCCTAATGAGAGTTGAAATAGTTGACAATAATTTAGGAATCATCTGCACTGTCATCACTGAGGTGGCCTTTATCTGAGTTGTCGCCATAACAAATTGCTCTATCTCCTGCCTTATTCGATAGAGTCGACTACCTCCCAATATGCTTTTTTTTTAATTTATTTCAATCATATTCATTTTTTAGAAAAATTTTCATCTGAGATTAATGCTCCAAAATCTTTAGGGTGGTGGCGTGCAGCTTTTAAGTGATTGTCGGGGATGGCTACGATGGTGTTGGCTACGACGAAGACTGCGGGCTAGAGGTAGAGGCAATCGAGAGGAAGTTGTTGTGCTCGAATGTGCATGAAGGCGTGATTTATGTTAGTTTTACCAAAAAATATATACAAATAGGATGAGGCGTAACCCGCATGCAAGCGAGGCAAGGCGAGCCTCAGCCAATCTAAGGCGCAAGCCTCATAAAAAAGCTAGAGGCATAAGCCTTGAGACATTTTTCACTATAATTGCACTGAGATGGGCCTCAAGGCGAGCCTTATATTATGCAATTTTAAACAATTAGGTTGGGTATGGGTGGCAGACTGTGAAGAGAAGATCCCCTTAGTACCTCCGCCCCTACCAGATCATCCATTGGTATTCTTATTATGATCGACCACCAAGGAGGCTCATCACCACCTAAATCCATCTGCAAAAAATAAAAGAAAAAATTAGTTATAATTTGTATATTTATAAAAATGCGGGAAATAAGTAAATTAAATATAGGAAATCAGTAAGGAAAAATATGTGTTTACTAGTACTATGCTATAATAAAAAAGGAACTACTATATATATACTAACATGTTGTAAAAAAAATACTAGGTGATTCATATTTACCTCCTAACTATTAATCACTAGGTGATTCAGTTCCATTTGACGAGACCCCATCCTCAATAGTAACATCTTCAATATTTTCCTTAATGTCTAATTCTACCTTCTCTAATTAGAACTCGCTCTCATTAGCTACAACTTGATCATCTTCATAATTAGTAGGCTCTTTAAAGTTTGACATACACTCTTCTTGATATACTACTAGTATTAATGTAATATTCTCAATGACCTTCCTAGGTTTAGTCTTGATAACTACAAGCCAATCGTTCTTAACCCACAGTCTACCTGGATAGCTAGCAAAGAGGACTTGGTTAGCCTGGCTAACAATAACAAATGGGTCGTATTCTCCATATCTTTTACCTTGCTTTTCTTTTGTAATATCATAAAGTGGATGCACCTTTATTCCTCTATTTTACACAAGATCATACTAATCACAATTAAAAAAAATACAAGTTGTTCCCTTCACTAGAATATTCCAATTGTAACACAAGGATCATCTGTATGATTGTTCTTTTTCACACATACACCATAGTTTTCTATATTTCAACTTTCACACCAAGCTTTGGTTTGAAATCTATAACTATTGATTATAAAAATAGGACAACATTTTACTACTCTCATAGGTCCCTAAACTAGATTTATTAATCATTACACTTGCGAATCTCTGGCTTCATTGTGGACCTGATTGGTGCAGGAAGTGTAGCTATATTATTATCATTTTTACTAAGTTAATTTATTATAATATATAAGGTTAAAGTGACTTGTCAAAATACATACCAATTCTTTTAACCAATTTGGAAATTCATATTCCACTCTCTTTTCATGTTATAATAGTGATGTTGTTGTCAGATCATTAACAAAATACAAAAGTTTTGAATTTATGGTCTCTATGTATAAGTCAACAAAATATATGGAATCTTAACATAAACATAATTGAGATATGACTCAACTTCAGCATAATTAAGTAGTGTGTACAATGTGGCAACTCTCATCACCTTATCTATCAAATAGCCTACAGTACAAGTGTCTACTACCTCACCACGTCTGTTAAACACTAATATGTTACTAGTAGATTGACATATATCTAGATCACCTAGATTTTGAGGTACAGTATTCCTTATTGATTGTAATTTTGTGTCAAAGTAGTTTAAGTAAAATTGAGTAGTTTCATACAACAAGTATGCTTCACATATTGATCCTTTGGAATGTACTTTATTCTTTGCAATTTTCTTAAATTTATTTAAATACTTCAATTATGTATAGTTGTGAATTAATAACTTGCTAATAATATTTGATATATTATATCTCAAAAGGATATATCCACTGATATTAAATAAGTCCACCAACTCTAGCCTCATACGGTAAATGCACGGACATATATATACTCCATGGAGTCAAAAAAAAAATCCAAAGGAAATATCTTCTCAAGCTTGCACAGAATGAAAAGAATGTTATGCTCAATATGGACCAAAGCTTCTTCATTAGTCTTGATGAGCATAAGTCCTTAAAGAAGATACTCAGTTCGGTCAAGTGATTTAAGATTGAATCTGGAAGAGAATTGAAAGCAGAGGGCATCAAACATTCCATGAAGATGTGAGAGTCATGACTTTTTAATCAAAACAATCTCCTCGATCTCATGTCAACACATCTACTGAGGTTAGAAGCATATCCATCAAGTAACTTTAGACTCTATACCCATTCATAGATTGCTCATCTCTGCTCTAAAGTGAAGGTGAATGGAGCTTTTGGCTTTAGAATTTTATCATTTCCATCTTACTTCAACTCATATTTTCTTCCTGTAAATATCCTATAAGTCCATCCTAGCTTTTACATTATCTTTAGATTTGCCCTTCATGTCCATCACTATATTGAACACATTATCATAAATATTCTTCTCTATATGCATCATATCAAAATTATGTCTAATCAAGTTTGATCTCCAATATGACATAAACCAGAAAATGCTCTTCTTTGTCCAATTGTGAGTAACTCTATACATTGGCACTTTCTAAACAACTAATATTTGAGAATCAATTATCGTGGATATGAAATTTACTCTTTCAAATATTTTTCACTTCTTAAACTTGGTGGAGGTTGTGTCATCTCCACTCTATTTTTAGTGAAAACATCCTTATTTTACCTAAATGAATGGTTTACAGGTAAAAATATGGATTATATAGGGTGTAGTCATACACAACTCTGGAGGAAAACTGTAGGGGGTGAGTATCATAGCCAGCATGAGTAATGTGAGGCAGATTGGCTAAATGGAGTAAAATCATTTGCGTATAAACCTAATCTTATATTTCTTGATTCTACGGTAAAGATAGGATGTGTACGGTCAATGTGTTTTCAGACTTCTCTTTCTGACAGATATGTTAGAACACCTACTTATAAGATATGTTTCTTATGTTATCTCATATATACAGCAGATCTCATATATGCGTATAAACGTTGTAATCCAGGAATGATAGGTAAGTAGAATAATCGACTGACTAGTACATCCTTCTGCTTTATTGTTTTTCTAAAATTTGGTTTAAATATTGGCATGTTATAATGATGACATATGATCTCTGATAAATTATCCTTATAGTACAACATGGATCAATTAACACATCAATCTATTTTTATAACTATCAAATCAAGTTTGAAAAAAAAAATTTTAGTATGGTATAATCCTGTTGAAAGTATATTATCTGTCATGTTGGTCTCCTTAAGTAGGGAAATGAATTAATTAAAGCATTCTCTTTGTACAATATATTCTGTCTTTATGCTTAACATCTTCACAATAACAAATAACTCTAAATGAGTAGTGTACCCATTCTAAATCTATTGTTGCACATTGTGCAACAAATCATGGAAGTTTTATGCCTCCTTATTCGGGAACTCTTTTGTATACAATTAAAATTGTGGCCTAATTGCATCATAAATCAAGTCCTCAAATGTCCCAACTCTATCTTCCTCAACTATGTTGGAACTTGTAAACATGTCGCACTGAGAGCCGAAATGAGGCATGTACTCACCATGCAAAGTTCAATACCAATATTCTAACATGTATCCTCTATGATATAGATCAATAGTAATCTCATCTAGTGTGAGGTAGGCTTGATTTTTATGTTTGGAATATGAACAACGAAACCTTCCCTCCACTATAAAGGAAGGTAATTGACAGCTTGCCTGAATGAAGTAATTCACTCTTTTCAAAAATTTATTTATTAACATCTTGCGTCTAGGCAACCGTTGATTATACATCCAACTTCTGTAGTTTGGAATATGCATAACACGCATAGGTTATAATTTCCTATAACTAAATAATGAGATTTGTATCAAATTAAATTTTTTTAAAAAATGTTACTTCACATGCAAGAATATCCTCATCTTTGCAACACATAACTTAATATTATGCTTCTTTTTTGAATGGCCAACATTCCGCACCATAAAGTTTGAGGGAGACTTTTCAATCACACAACAAGCCCGATGCATTCCTCCAGTACTTCAACCATACAAAATAGGTATATATATGAGCAAACTATCTAAGGCGGACTCCCTTTAATCTTATCTCTTCCACTAGAGCTACTCCAACCATTTCACGAATATACTCATTTTGTATCTTGTCTCTAAGAGTAAAGTCACTCATCCACCTGAGCATCCTCATCTCTACAACACTTCACTTAATATTATGCTTCTCTTTTAATGGCCAACATTCTGCACCATAAAAGCATTGCAGGTCTCACCACATCTTATAGAATTTTCTCATAAGTTTGAGGGGGACTTTTCTATCATACAACAAGCCCAATGCATTCCTCTACTTCAACTATCCAACTTGAATTCTGCTAATAGTATCTCCATCTATTTCACCTTCATTATGAAAAATAGACCCAAGATATGTAAAATGTGTACTCTTATTAATGACTTGTTCACCCAAACTCATAATCCTAATCTTTAGACTCTAAGGTTAACATTTATAATTCAAGTTTACCTTCAATGCCCTTTCTAGTCTTATCAATAAGAAGAATATCATCAGCAAAAAGCATACCTTGGCAATATGGGTTAGGCTTCAAGGAGGGAGTTCGGCCTACTCACATATTGCAGAGAGAGAGTTTGGCCGATTCACTGATTTGGGTGAAGAAGCGCTTAGAAGGAAGAAAGATGGATTCCTTTGTAATGACCAAGCTCCCGTGAGCTCGAAGGATCGAGGTGTGACTTTAGATACGAGAGAAGAATGGCGATAGGAGGTGTGACTTCAGATGCGATGAGAAAGAATGTCATTGAAGGTGGTATCAATGCAAGGTGATGGCGAATGTGAATGTCATCGAATGCCATGGGAAGGAACATCGTCGAAAGGGCTTAAGAAGTGCTGGAATTGAAATTGAAGGAGGAGGAGAAACATAACAAATGAAACACATGCTTACTCAGTCGGTTAGATAGGGCAGTTGGCATCGAATATGCGGTGGATTTGCCATCGCAAATGTATGTTGGATATTCCACTACAAAAAATTTATCAAAATTTATGTCGTAAATTTGTCGCCATTTTCAAAAAAAAAAAATTCAGCCACAAAGTTCATTGTAAATCCACCGAAAAAAACTGACTTTCCTGTAGTGTAAAGTTTAGAAGTTTGAATTTAATGTTTGATTTATTCATTTTATCAGAATGATGGGGCTCACATTTCATCAATACAAGATCTACAAAAGGCTCAAAAGATGAGGACTTATGATGTAGCAAAATGAAAAACTATTAGCATAGATCCTACGTACAATTATGGTGAGAACTACCATTAGCATAGTTACTCAAATCTAAGTATATATATATATATATATAACAATTTACAACTTTCATCCGCACCAAGGGTTTAACGTCTGACTCAATTGGATTTACAATCTTGCCTAAAAGGACTACAAGATAAACTAATAATCTAATTACTTTATAATCATGATGGAAATGTTTATATATAGTACAAGATAGTCTTTGTTGCTTTTATTTTAAGAATTGAGATTTATAACATAGCCACTGAAGCTAAGCATCCTGGCCCATAAAAAGTATGCAATGTTTCTGGCTAATTTGGTCATTAAAGGTTTTCTATTAGTTTTAAATTTCAAAATTTATTTTTTGATGATTTTATTATTATATTATTTTTTATTTGTTTCCTAAAGAAATATATCATCAAAGAAAATCCAAGTTTGTTTTACATCTACTAGTAAGCAAGAATGGAAAAGCAAGCAAATTTTGATTCATTGTATGAAATAAAATATTAAGCAATGTGTTTCAAAAGTATCATAAAAGAAAGTATTATAGAATAAATGTAAAAAAAGAATAAACAAATCCTAAAAAGTTTAAGGCAAGTGTCTCTTCAAGATCTAGTAAATACTAGGCTATGAAAGTGTCATTATATTATTTATTTATTATTCTATTTTGTATTTTAAATTTATTCAACTTACTCCATGGGTGGTTTTAAGTTGAAATCCCTAATGTTTTAAATATTTTACTAACATTTCAAGGTTAGCATTTTATTTTTATTTTTATGATTTTAAAAATTACCTTAAATATACAAATTTCACCTAAGATGATTTTTTTTATTTAAAGTATCTTAGACATAATAAGATGTACCCCTTAACAATGGGGTGAGGTAACACTTTAGAGTGTCGTAGAAATAAATAAGTATATTTAATAATTTTTTATTATTTTAGATTTCTAATTAAGATTTATAAGAAAAAAATCTTTAATAAATTTGATGAATATTCAAATTATTATGTTTATTATTCTCTAGAATTTTGTGATGTGAGTTCATAGAAATTTATTTGGTATTTTTCTAATTTTTTATTTTTAATTTATCATTTAAAATTTTAGATTATTTATTTATTTTATAATTAAATCTAATATTTATTTGTTTTTATTTAATTACTAGATGATGTCTTCAAGGATCAACCTTAAGCCCATATCTTTTTGCTTTAGTCATGGATGTTCTCACTAGGCATTTGCAAGAGGTTGTACCCTGGTGTATGCTTTTGGCTGATGAAATTCTTCTTTTTGATAAGACTAGAGAGAGATTTGAAAGTAAACTTGAATTATGGAGGTTAACCATAGAGTCTAAAGGCTTTCATTTGGGTAGATCTAAAACAGATCGAATATATGGAGTGTAATTTTAGTAATAATAGATCTAGTGGGGGGGATTGTGACTTTGGGCGATCAAGTCATTAATAAGAACACACTTTTTAGATATCTTAGATCTATTGTTCAGAGTGGTGGTGAAATAGATGGGAATATTATTAGTAGAATTCAAGTTGGATGGTTAAAGTGGAGGGATGCATTGGGCTTGTTATGTGATAGAAAAGTTCATCTCAAACTTAAGGGAAAATTATATAGATGGTAGTGAGACCTGCAATGCTTTATGGTGCAGAATGTTGGCAATTAAAAGAGAAGCATAATATTAAGTTAAGTGTTGCAGAGATGAAGATGCTCAGATAGATGTGTGACTTTACTCTTAAAGATATGATACGAAATGAGCATATATGTGAAAAGGTTGGGGTAGGTCCAGTAAAAGATATGATTACAGAGAGTTTCCTTAGATGGTTTGGTCACATAAAACTACGGCCTTCTGATGACCCAATTAGGAAAGTAGATGTATTAGATTTGACTTATATTAAGAAAGGTAGAGGTGGACCTAAAAAGTCTTGGTTAGAAAATATTAGAAATGACCTTTATTTATTAGATTTAAATGAGTATTTGACCCTTAACTAGTCACAAAGGAGAAAAAGGATTCATTTAGGTGACCCCACATAGTGGGATAAAGGCTTGTTGTTTTTTGTTGTTGTTGTACTAAATGATGTCGAAAAATTATGAAACATTTCTTTGAGTGTAGCATTTTTAGAGATTTCCCCTACCTACTTTAGGTAAGATATGCCCCATAAAAGCAAGCATTTATAGTTAATTACATCTCATGAAAAATAATATCCTCATAACACTCTCAATCAAAATAGCAGTAAATATTTTATATTTAAAAGCATAAAAAGGATGTACCTTTATAATTTTAAAGGGAGTAGTTCAAATTAGGAATATTTCTTTTCAAGAAGCTAATAGAAGAAAAGTAGAGAGCATTCGATAGTGAGAGGTCTAGAAATGCTCTAAACTATGACATATTGGGCTTTAAAGTTTGGAAGTTTGAATTTAATGTTTGATTTATTCATTTTATCAAAAAGATGGGGCTTACATTTCATCAATGCAAGATTGATAGAAGGCCTAATAGATGAGGACTTAATGATGTAGAAAATGAAAATCTTTTAGCTTAGATCCTACAATTATGGTGAGGACCACCTTTAGCATAGTCACTCAAATCTAAGTTAAAAAAAAAAATACAAGAACTTAGAACTTTCATCTGCACCAAGGTTTAAGAAGGTATGACTACATTGGATTTACAATCCTGCCTAAAAGGACTACAAGCTAAACTTATCTAATTACTTTGTAATCATGATGTAAATGTTTATATATAATACAAGATATACTAGGCTACTTTTATTTTAAGAATTGAGATATATGACATAAAAGGTATGCAATGTTTCTGGCTAACTTGGTCATTAATGGTTTTCTATTAGTTTTAAATTTCTATATTTATTTTTGGTTGATTTTATTATTATTATTATTAAATTAGTTTCCTAAATAAATATATCATCAAAGAAAATCGAAGTTTGTTTTATATCTATTAATAAGAAAGAATGGAAAGCAAGCAAATTTGGTTTATTGTATGAAATAAAACATCAAGCTATTTGTTTCAAAATATCATAAAAGAAAGTATCATAGATAAATATAAAAAAAGAATAATCATATCCTAGAAAGTTTAAGACTGGTGTCCTTCCAGATCTAGTATATAATAGGGTATGAGAGTATGATTCTATTATTTATTTATTATTCTAAAATTTATTCAATTTACTCCAAGGGTGGTTTTTAGTTGAAATCCCTAATGTTTTAAATATTTTATTAGCATTTCAAGGTTTAGCATTTTACTTTTATTTTTATTTTTATGATTTTAAAGATTACCTTAAATATACAAATTTCATCTAAGGTGATTTTTTTTATTTAAAGTATCAATAAGATGTACTCCTCAACAATGGGGAGAGGTGACACTCTACAGTGTCGAAGAAATAAATAAGTATATTTAATAATTTTTATTATAATTTTAGATTTCTAATTAAGATTTATCAAAATAAATCTTTCATAAATTTGATGAAACTTCAAATTATTAAGTTTATTATTCTCTAGAATTTTGTGATTTGAGTTCATAGAAATTTATTTGGTATTTCTAATATTTATTTATTTTTTATTTATCCTTTGTATTTTTAGATTATTTAATTAATCTATAATTAAATCTAATATTTATTTATTTTTATTTAATGATTAGATGATGTCTAAAAATTATGAAAGAATTCTTTGGGTGTAGACAACCTCAAGAACATCTCATAAAATTAGAAATTATTGTATCATTTCCTAATTATTTGATAATGAAAATTTAGTTTAATGATAAGATGAGCTTCAAAAGTTATGAAAATATTTTAGAGGTTAAGGTTAAGTAGAGGAACTTACAATAAAAATTTGAGCTTATTTGGAATTGATTTGAATTTAATGAAATTTTATATTATTTAAAAGCCCTGACTTCACTTTCGTATTAAATAAATTCTAAATAATGAAATTTATTATAGGAGCTGTGTATAGTCATATGAGTATTTCATAAAAAATTAAATTAAATTAAAAATATTGCTGATTTATTATGAACTATTTGATTTACTAGTATATTTAATTAACAATATTTTTAATTATATCCCTTTTTATTTTAAAACCATAGGAACTTGGTCTCTTTTTTTTTTTAATAGATTACCAAGTATTCAAAATGATTATCTTTTATATTTTTAAGAGTTTATTTGAATTTTGGTGAATATCTTAAAATCTAGGCCAATTAAGGGCTAAGGTTTCGATCATTCAAATGAGTTTAAATTCTCATGAAATTTGATTCATAATTTAAATACACTAAGAGAATAACATCTAAAAATTTGAAGCTATTTGGGGTTATTTATGATTTTTCCTGATTTATAATACTAAATAATATAATAATTTTTAAATACATGAAATAGTGTTTGCTATTTTTAAAACCATTATGATTTATTTTTTTCCTATTTCTAGGATATATTATGAGTTTATGAAATTTTAGTTTGTACTTTTATAAATTTATTTGTATTAGATATGGATTTTATAAAATTCCATATCTATTAGGGTAATGACCCCAACTTAGATTTAAGGTTTACAAATTTCTAGGCAAATGACTTTAAAATTTCATGAAATCAAGCCCATGAGATGTAAACATCCTAAAATTCAATATCTAAAAGTTTGAGAGCATTTTGATATGAAATGAATTTTAAAGAATTTTTTAAAGAAAAGTATTTAATTCTTTTTGGATTTATTACATAGTTTAGATCATTTCATTTGATTTCAAGATTTGTATCCTCTATTTTATAAGATGATAGGGATATTTTTAATTTGGTTTCAATATTTTAAGAGTTCTTTTTGAATTTATTTTGTTTTATTTAAGTTTAGGTTTAATTAGATGTACTGGATTTAGAAAATTCATTTAGGGCTGAAGATCTTTTCAAGCCCCTATGAGAAAATTCAAAGGGGTTAAAGAAACTTCAAAGAATCTTTCATAGAAATTTGAAACCAATTAAGGTGATCACCCTATATTTTCAATTCAAAATACCATGGTTTTGAAGAGGTCAAACCCAATTGAAATTTGGTTTAATGGACTTTCCCTTGTTCACTATTTTTGATATATTTTTGACCCAAAAAAAATAAAACAAATAAAAAATTGTTCACTATTTTTGATGATGGTCTGTTCATTAAAATTTGTTAAGTCTTTCGGGATATAAGAATTTTTAAGTTTAGTGGATTTATTAGATTATTTAATGCTTTCAAATCAATTTCCTTATCCCTTAGTGTAAACCCATTACATTTTTCCATGTAGCAAAAAATATACTGGAGGATCTAGAATCGCGGGTTGACTTGGCAACCACATGGATCAAATCACATGTTAGAACCCACTTCATTCTTATTCCTCCTAACCCTAGAGACAAATTAAAGAGAATTGACTTGCATGCTACTATCAATATAGTTTACCCCATGATGTTAACTTAATTAAACCCCATCAATGAAGTTAGATTGCTTGTCCCCATACTACTAGTTTTGTTAGAGAGTAATCCATCACATCAAATAATAAGCTCTATGGTTCTAAGAATAGGTTTGATGTGTACCTAGATCAAAACAAAAATCAAGAGCTTTAAATGATTGGAGAGCATTCATGATGGAGCTAAAGTGTCTAAGCTTTGGACCAAGTGCCTCCTCACCGATTGTCCTGTGGAATAACAACTGCCCGAAGATCATCAGAGTTTTGTTTTCTTATACTCAAAGCTAGAGGTGAGAAAGAAAAAAGCTAGCAATCACTCTTGAACTCACTGAAGAGATAGAGGGATATTAATTTATGTGCCCAAATTAGCATACTTAGGCTCTATTTATAGAGTGACCAAGATGCATTATGACAAAAATATAGTTATCACTGACCACCACTAGTTGGCCCGATGATTAGGGATTATCCAATGGAGGAAGCACAAGTTTCTTTAGATGTTCCTAGCACCCGAGACAACCTGGATAGTTAAGGAATTGAGGTGAGCTTAGGCTATCAACCATGGTCAAAATGAACACTTGAGCTAGCACCAACTAAGGTGCTAATTCATAAAGGATCTAAAAGGTCCACATAACTTATAGAGATGAGCATTTGGATTGGTTTGAACTTGGCTATCTTGAATTAGATTGGAAGACCTAATTAGGGTACATGTTAATTGTTTTGACTCACTTGGGCTAGCCCAAGTGGATTAGGTCGCCTAAGATAGCTAGGTTAGGGTCCTAGCTAAGCTTAGGTAAGGTTTGAAAGGGTTTTGGTTTTGGTTGGTTAGGTTTAGTTCAAGAGGACCTAGTGTAAGCCTTTTGGGATTTTTTTTGTCATATTAGCTATGATTAACTATGTGTCAAGCATGAACTCAAAGATTCTTATAATGTTTTAGCAGCATTTGAATTCCATGATAATGCTATTTAATTTAGTTTGATTGTTTGAATTTGAATTTGAAAAAAAAAAAGGTTAAGGGTAGGCTTTGGTCAAACCAAATTTGACCTAGTGTCAAATGGGTTAACTAGGACTCTTTCAGCAATGGGATGGGTCCATGAGAAAGCCAAGGATACCTAGGATAAGTCCTAGGGCCATGGATTTGTTAGGTTTGGCCAATCATAGGTACCATAAGGCTTGAACAAGGTAGGCCTTTTAAAGGATTTACGAATTTTCTATGGTTATCCTAGAGTTGAGTGAAGGGGGTCCACTACCTACCTAGGGTAGATAAGAAGTGTTCTAAGGTCATGTGTAGCTGCTAGGTAGATCTATTGTTCACTAAACCATGGAGGGTCCAAATGTAGCCCAAAGGGCTTACCCATAACTCACTTAGGTTTTGAATTTTGTATTTTGATTAAACATATTACAATTATTTTTTTAAAGGTTGAGAAAGGTTTCTAATTGGCTTAAGAAGATCTAGGATAGATTCTTAAGGATCCTACATGCAGTCTTAGTCAAGCTAGGGTTGACCAAGGCCATTGGTTTCAAAGGTCAAGGATAAGTATGGGGCATCCTATGGTTTTGAGCTTTCAATCACTAGCCAAAATAAAATTATTAGGAATCCTTGTATGGGTCCTACAAGGAAGGCCTTATACAACGGAAGGAATTCCTACAAGCTAAGGCTAAGCATAAAAAGTGAGATTTCCAACTTTATTCCAAAAAAAGGATCAACAAGATGATTAGTAAGAAAAGACATGGGGACTTATGATTTACATCTTATGATATTTAAACTTGTATACAATAGTTAAATCTCCAAAATAATCACCAGGATTCATTTGAGATTATCTATGGATTCAATCCTTAAAGAATAGTTTAATTTCACTCATGCAAACCTGTGCATTCTTATCATTACATTCATTCTTATATATGAATTTATTTTTCTTCAATAAAAGTGAGGTAACAAATTGAAAAAGGTAATATAAAATATGCTAAATAATTTAACTTAAAGAGATTTGCAATAGATTTTTTTGAAATTTTTTTTATATTCTTGTGGCTCTTAAAATTCTTCATGATATAAACTCTATAAATATCCATGAAATTCTATATTATATGATACCACATTTTGAACTGTAATTGAAATTATTCTCAATTTCTGCAAACTTAGCATGGTGGTAAGTTGGTGAGGATGAGGCGGTTATCTATTATATTTTGGCTAGTGTTCTTATATTGCTTGTTCTTTTCTTCGACAACATTTCAAGGATGAAGCAGCACTGCATGACATATGAAGCATGCACTTTCTTTTATAAGGGCCTTGAATATTTAGCATCATGACCGACAAGTTTCATAGAAATCAACATAAAAATGTTAGTTTCGTATGCAGAGATCTTAATTGGGCAATAACAGATAACATTGTATATCAGTAGGCTTATGCAATGCTATAACTTCTCATCCTAATTTGATTGTATTCAAATGAGCTATTCCTGACAGAGAATAGGTTATGGGATAATGCCACATCAACCATAATATAAAAAATGGGTAATAAAAAATCAGGTTTGGGACATGCTTTATGTAAATCACAATAGTTAATGATTTAAATCGCTTAATTCTGAATGAAATTTATAGGGGCTTGCTTAATACCAAATAGTTCAAGGCTTAATGATGGGGCTTGCTTAATTAAGATTAGAGAGAGTCACCTTAGATGGTTTGGTCACGTAAAACGGCGGCCTTCCGATGACCCGGTTAGGAAAATAGAGGTATTGGATTTGACTTATATTAAGAAAGGTAGAGATAGACCTAAAAAGATTTGGTTAGAAAATATTAGAAATGATCTTTCTTTATTAGATTTAAATGAGAATTTGACTTTTAACAGAACACAATGGAGGAAAAGGATTCATGTAGCCGACCCCACATAGTGGGACAAAGGCTTGATGTTGTTGTTGTTGAGGGAAACTCAATATTTTTAAGTAGCTTTTGGCAAAGAAATTTTAAAATTCATGTAACAATTCAATTAGTTAGTTGGACATGCAATTAGCCAAGACTTTACTATTATATGTAGGTCAAGGGTCATCTTTTGAATCTTGGTTAAATTCAAGAAATTTTTCATAAGTAGATTGTACACCATCTTCAAAATTCCTACACCTTTTTTGTTAGAAGTCATGTCAATTTGTAATTATTAAATGGGCTCTTATGGATGTTAAGCACTCGACATTAAGCCTAACCCTTGCCCAAGCTAAGGTATGATATTGTATTATGCTTCTTACAAACCTTTTGGCTTATTTAGGGGCCCAATTATAAAGCAAAAAATCATATTGCAAATAAATATAAATAAGAGACATGAAGTAGTGGTACTGGAAGGTTTAAAATCATAACTAGTTATATATTTTTATATGATCATCATAATTTGTGGAAGAATTAACATGGTAATAGGAAATCTCTCTTTCTTCATGCTGCTTTATATGAGGCACATAAAATGAGCTTAGTTCATCAATTAATTGCCCTATAAAAGTGCCAAGTTACTTATGTGATCATCAATTAATGCAAAATTGATCTCTAAAGAGTTTTGGTATATCTTCTGTTTAGTTAGTTTATCCTAAACTTTCCCCTCACCCTTCCTCAACCACTCTCCCTCCTCCTTAAGAGGGACAAAAGAATAATAGTAGAGCATATTATTGAGAACTTTATTGGGTGGAAGAAAGAACAGCACGATCATCTTTCTTCTGCCATTTTCTTTTGTCAACTGCTGAAATAACTTGTTCTCCTCCCCATCGACACATTACATAACTTGTTCCATCAGTAATGTCTGATGCAAAGGTCGTTGGAGCTTTTAAGTGATTAGTGCTCGGCTTCTTGGGAGGAGAAATGATCTAAAAGTGGTCGCTTCCTGTGGGATGGAAATGTCTCGTCAACACGATCATTATATGCCTAAGTGCTATAAGCAGCTCTAGCCCCTCTCTTTGGGGAGGGCACATAGCAGTGCCCTCAACAATAGTGGGATTACTCGGGGTAATCTTGACTTGGGAGTAAGTGTCTCCAAACTTGATAGTTGTTTCAGTAGCTGGACAGATATCTCAACATTGCTTGCCATTTCTTTGTATATTTCTAAAAAATTGTTCATTTTAATTTAATTTTGCATTTGACAATCCGTATTTTTGCGCATGCCATTTCTCTGTATAAATTTGCTAGTGAATAATAAAAATTTGATTGTCACAGAGAAGCATAGAGAAGTAGACCCTTCACCCTTGTTTTTCCTTTGATCATCCATGCAACCAAGGAAACAAAATTGAACCTTTTTTGCATTGGCAGATCCCCTTCTACGTAGCAACCAAGATGGTTTCCATCGAACAGCCATCCACCTTCATTCCATCACCAGATAAATTTGCTAAGGCCTCGGTTCGTTGCATAGGCTATGAGCAACTCTGCACTCCTTACTGGTCACATGCCATCCAATGGGGATTTGCTACTTTGCTCCCACATTTTCTGCTCGATGCTTGGCGCCGTCGAGTCGGTATCCGAAAGAGGATTCAGCCGACTAAAACATCGCTATAAGGAAAAAAAAAAATTATCTTAGAAGAGTAAGAAAAAAATAAGAACATCCGAATTAATGTAGTTGGAATCTTGGCCATAAAAATCACTCTGCTACTTTGTAAAGGATCGGAGAACTTTTTAAAGTAAAATTTATGTATTAATCCTTCTCTTAATTATCACTGCTTGATGGCAACTGCTGGAATACTCTGTTGGTCGCCGGCGATGATGGTTTGTTGGTGACTAATCGTTGTAGCGACGGATCGATTGTGGTCAGAGGTGATCTGACAATTTCTGGGGAATAAGTAAATAAGAGGTTGCAGAGAGGATTGTTTAATTTAATGAAATATGTCTGAAATTTTAGATGGTATTTGACCAAATTTTAACCATAAAATCTTGAATATTTTGAGAGATAAAAATGTTAAAACAGGTTGGTGAATTTTAAATATGATGATAGAAAAAAAAAGGATTCATTGACATACAAATATTCTTGAAAATTGAGCACTTACATGATTGTATTTTTCATGAGATATTTCTATGTTTTTTTAGGAAGTAATGAGAAGTAAGAGTTAATATGTAAGACATTATTTGTGAATCCTTAATATTAGTCTAGAAAGTTGGATCAATTTTTATTTGTATTTAACACATGGACTTTATCCATAAGATTAACTATGAAAGTAGAAAGAGAGAGAGAGAGAGAGAGAGAGAGAGAGAGAGAGAGAGAGAGAGAGAGAGAGAGAGAGAGAGAGATAATTTAATTGGATTATTCATAGATATAGGATTTGAGTTCCTAAGATTAGGGGATTCTATCCTCCTCTTGGACCTCCCATTATTTAGGCTTAGAACTTAGGTTTGGCATTATAGAAGTTATATGGTAAATCTTCAAGACTTTTTATCATTTATTTACATAAGGAGCATAGTCATAGTTATGATAAAATATGCTTTTATTCACTAGCATGTATTATGGTTGATTCAATGTCATATATTAGCAAGAATCTTGGCTTGAATAATATCATCATCATATACAGAGGTGGTTACTACTTTAGCCTAGACGAAATCATGAGTTAGTTACAGTTACATTAGTTTGGGCGAGCTAAGCTTTGGGGGTGTAGTCCTATCCTCATTAGGGCTTAGTAGACTCTGGTGGACTTTTTTGAGGTTCCCATGGGTTGACAAGTTAACTACTATGCATCATTTAGTGATTTGGAGACTTTTTGTGAATTCACAATTTTTGGTTAGTTCAATCCCTTTTTCCAACTAGTTTAATTTGAATATGGGCCTAGATGATATATGTGTGTACATTTAGTATTATGATTCTTTAAATCTTTATAAGCTAACTACAAAAGGGCAAGAGAATGAATTAAATTTTCTACTAAGTCAATGATTCAATTCAAATAAAATGTTATTTCTACATTGAAAAAAAAATCTATAAATAACCTCTCTAGAGTTCATGAAGTATCATTTAGTTTGTTTTTCTTTATTCTTTTGGATTAAAATAAAAAGTTTTCTACCTAGGAAATTGCTACAATGTTGGTGTTGAGAAACAAATACCAAATAGCGATGGTGGACTTGGAGGAATCTTCATCTCTCCCTCGTCTAAAGAAGATTGAGGAGGTTGATGAAATATGAAAGAGCAAAGGTTTTGTAGCGACGCCAACTATCAGTGAGTTTTTTGGTGGATCATCTTTAGCCAAAGGAGTTAGTTGTAGCTTTTCTTTGGTAAGCTAATTGTGGATAGACATGCCAATTAAATTATGCAATAATGATGCTATTATTTTTTGTTAGATACCACATGCTTAGATTAATCAGGTGATTGATTCCCCCATAAGGTTTTGAGGCTATTATAAGCCTTGTGGCTGAAGCAATGAAAAAGGAACCTTTTAATTGAAACATGAGTTCTACAACCTTTTATAGTGCTAACCTTTGAACCTCAGGAAGTGTCGACTTCATAGGCTTCTATTATAGATGGTGCAATACCACAAATAAGTGCTTTCAGTGTAAGTTGGCTTACAAGTTGCGAATTCAAGGACCATCAAAAGGATACAAAGCAACAAATTTTTGAGGAAGCTGAAAAGATTTGACTAAGCAACTTATAGAGGGATTAGTGGCCCTAGCTACTGTAATAATATGATTTTTTTTAAACAAAAAATCTGAATTTCAGCATCGTACCTTATTGAAGAAGAGAGAGGGAAGAGAGAGAAGGTTATTTAGGGTTCTTTCATCCATCAATTTTATTCAGAGATTTCTTCTATTTATTATAAATAACTCAAGTTTAATTTTAGTTTTCAATAATTTTGGTTTTTATATAAATTTTCTTGTAATGAATAGAATTGATTATTTCCTACTGCATTTTGATTGTAACATTTGCATAAGTAAGAAAGGTCGGCTGTTGACACTATAAAATGGGTTAGCTGTTAAAATATAATACCCAACCCGAAGGGTGGGCCGAAAGACTTTCCTTTAAAGATGATTTGTGATGTTATCCCGATTGCAACCTATAACAGACGACCAATTACGCCAACGGGTAGAGAGTAACGACTCTTTATTGATTTAATGAAGACTTATAATGATAAGTGATTAAATGAATATGATAATTGATTAATTGGATAAATAATAATTGTTATGACTGATGACCAACTCAAAATCAGTTTGGATAAAAGATGTTGAAAATGCTACATTAAAGTTGGTTGTCCTGCCTTGCTAAATTATACATTGATGCATATATATATTAATAGCACTGATGACATTGACAGATACATTAATATCTTTGACAATATTGAATGCATTGATAATACAAACAAATGATGCATATGAATAGATAAGATATATTCTTTTAGTGATTTATGAATAATTTTTACACCGTTGTTTTACTGATTTATTGAATGTTATACCAATTATTGATTTTTAGATTCATTGTAGTGATTACTTGCTTTAGTATTGATCATTTTGAATTTTATTGGTAATATTTGTTCATTAACTACATTAACTGCTATTAATTATATTAGCTTGAGCATATCATATTGATTATTTAGTCTTTGCATTAAAAGCTTTAGTGAGTTTTGGATTACTGCTAGGCTTTTGAGCTTATTATGTAGAATTTTAATGATTTCAGGCCAGGGAAGGGATTAGGACTAGTTAGAGTGAGATTGTCACAGATTTTCAAATTTTCTTTAAATTTTGTTCTTCATTTATTTTTTTTGTAGTGAGGACCTTTTGATAGATTAGTGATAGTGATCTATATAATTTTATTTGCATTCACTAGTTATTATTTATATTGATGATTTATTGAAGCTTTGGTATATTTTTAAAATGATAAATAGATAATTCTTCCAAATTTGATTATGGGCATTACAGCTACTCACTTTATTTTCTTATCCACAATTATCGCTACAAATATCAGGTTGGAGTTGGATAGCTTAGAGATCAAGATCATCATTTTGAAGATAAGTACATCTTATTCTAAAGTTAACTAGTTGGCCAAGTGTCCAAATTCACACTCCACCACTTCATTCATCAGACCTACTTCCCAAAGAGGTGATCTTTGATCTCATATTATAGGCACTATTGTAAGGAGTGAGTTCATCTCTCATTCCAAGTTCAAGAATGTATTGACAACTCCCCCTACTTAACAAAAATACTTTTAATAATGACAATATGTGAACTCATAGTATTTGAAGATTTATAATAATAAATATTTTTTTATTTTGTTATATTTTTTTACTAATTTAACCCTCACCTTATTTCAAATTTTTGAAATGATATCTTATGATGTGACATGCATGGTATTTTTTCTTAGAGTTTAGGGTTTATGCATGATTTATGGCACCTTGTGCCCCAAAGGCTATATATTGAACAACGATGACTCACTCTTACCATTTTTACTCTTCCCCTTTTTTTTCTTCTGATATATTCTTTATGATGTTGAAGATGCTCATGAGTTGCATCTAGATCTTCATAAAGGTGGATCTGAGGTTCTTGTTATTGATTACCAAGTACAATTTTAAGTTATTGCAAAAGGAGCTTGAATTTAGTGAAGATTTTGAGATTCTAGCTTGGCAGGAAGGAGAATTTCTAATCAAACGGAAGGATGGTGAAATTTCCATCTACCAACATCAATTTTATTTGGGTTTATGCCTTTCTCTTTTTGCAAATCTATTGATCATCCTTTAGTACTTTGGATTCATCTTAGCCCAAGTTGTTCCCAACTCCTTAGCAAGCATTACTACTTTTATTATTTACCTTTAAGACTAGTAGATGAAATTGAGAATATATTTGTTTAGATTTACGTTTTTATATAAGCTTTTAAGGATGACATTGTTTTTTTTTTTCTTCTAAAAAAAAGTGGAGTGTTAGAAAATAAGATAAGAGAATGGCAAAAGAAATATTTCTTTGTTAAATGAAGAACTAAGTGGCCTATTGATACTCAGTTGAGTGATATCCCATCCATTAAACTATATTTAATTTCTCTTTGTAAGGAGGAGTCCAATTCTTTGATAATTTTCAAAGAAGAGAGTTTGATTGTATTGTTTAAATCTCTATGGCATATACGGATGTTGCTTTGAAACTTGGGCACCGTTCTTTCAGTATGTTTTCGCCTAATGTACTTTTAATCTTCATTCTTGAGATTATGATCACTTTTTATTGAAATTTTCCTATATACTTATTTTGAGTTTTAAAAATATTTGGAATTTCTGTGCAAAGATTGGCCAACATATTGAGGGATTTGATAAATTTTTTTATCAAAGAATATCTCTAATTCCCTAAAGAAGAAGAAGAAGAAGAAGAAGAAGAAGAAGAATAAGTTGAATGTAGTCCCCGATTGTAGCGTTGAGCTCATGTTGAGGAAGTTGGGGAGATAGCACTTTTTCAATAATTCTTATTATGTCAATTTCCCTCGAGTAGTCACCAATTAGACCAAGTAAAAAGAATAAGGGCATAGCGAAAATCTTCCACAACCATCATTGAGGGGATATAGAATGAATTATAGAAATGAACAAGGAAAGATGCCCTTTCATTTGGATAATAAGGATATAAAGGCCTTTAATTTCTAATGTGGATCCACTCTTAACAAATAATAGTTTGCACTTGGTAGCTTTTGATCTCAATCCTGCAATTTTCTTTGAGTATTTACACAGCCATGTTGAAAAACAAATTCCTAACACAGCTAATTTTCTTTGAGTATTTCCATATTTCAATGATAAGGTGATTTGCTTCTTTCTAGTAGAGTGCCATCCAAGAGAATTCTCACAAGAGGATGAATATTAGGAATAACAATAAATGAAGAAAGCTAGATTGGAATGAAAAGGAGAAGAAAGAGTTATCAATTAAGCTTTAGTAGTACATATTATCTAAGCAGAGTAGAAAGGCTGCTGCTAAAGTTCATAAGGAAGGCTCATAGAATTCGTTAAGTTTCAGGGAGAGGATCAAGATGCAAGTTAAATATTTAAATGTGGGAAGAGTTGAAGATTGTTCAACTGTAGAGTCAACTCAACACATTTGATTCATCTTTAACTAGAGTTGAAACGTTAAAGAAAGAGTTCACTCATTCTTTATGTTTTTGGTAAGCTTTCAACTCAGAGTTAGAAGGGAACTTGAATAAGTTGAGGTCATAAAATGTTGGCTCTTCCTCCAAAGCCCCAATTATCATGAATAGTGCATGTTCATTAGCTTGGCATAGAATAAGGAAGAAGTTTTGAAAAAATATCAGGAGGGCATTATGTTTTACTTTGATGTGTTGGTGTATGAAAGTGTAGCCAACTACACTTAGTTGAATCTGAATTACTTTATGATAATTACAAGAGGTATCTAAAGCATAAAGAAGTGGGAGAGGAGACACTTGATAAGGAGAATTTTTCAAAGCATGCCTCTTATTATATTACTTATATATATGTAATCATTTCAGCCAACTATTAGAAAGAACTTCTTGCACTACTCAATACAGATCTTATTGCAAAGGAGAAATCCTAAATTTATGGCTAAATTTTTATCTAGTTAATTCTAAAAGTCTTTTATGTGATTTTTTGACTTAAAAAATTTATTTTTTGGAACTAGCAAAGCTTAATTTTCTCAATTTTATAGTAGTTGTTAGAATTAAACAATGTGTTCTAATTATAGACATATCGATTAGATGAGTATGACTTGAAATTCTAAATAATGATGAAATATATACCATTGATAGTGTATGCTTCTTTCTAATGATATTCTTCTTGTTGATAAAATTAGGGAGGGAGTTGATGAAAAATTTGGAGGTCAATCTTCGAGTCTAAAGGTTTTCATTTTAGTGGATATAAATTCAAATACAAGGAGTGTGATTTTAGTATTAATAGATTTAGTGGTGGGAATATGACATTGGGTGATCAAGTCAATAAAAAGAGTGTATATTTTAGATATCTTGGGTATATTTTTCAAAGTGTTGGTGAAATAGATGTGGATATTATTAGTATAATTCAAGTTGGATGGTTGAAGTGGAAGAATGCATCGAACTTGCTATGTGATAGAAATATCCCTCAAACTGAAGGAAAAAATTTATAAAATGATGGTGAGACCTATAATGCTTTATGGCATAGAATGTTGTCCATTATAGTGAAGCATAATATTAAGTTAGGGTTGCACCCCCGAACATGAAAAGGAGATTAAATCTACAGTTGATGAATTAAAGGAAATTAATTGGGGCAATGATGAAGACCCTCGTTTGATTTTCATAGGTTCCTTATTGAATGAGGATGAGGTAAATAAAATGATCAAGTTGCTTTACGAATTTAGAGACTAGTTTTCCTGGAATTATGAAGAAATGCTCAAATTATCTCCAGACATAGCAGTCCACATGTTAGAATTCAACTTTATATTGTTCCTATAAATCAAGAACCTCACCAAATGTGACTTGAAATCAAACTTAAAGTCATAGCCAAAGTCGAGAAGTGAATCAAAGCTGGTTTCATTAGGGACGAAAAATATCTAACATGTTTAGCCAACTTAGCCAACATTGTTCTAGTAAAGAAGAAGAGTGGTTAGATTCATTTTTATATTGACTGTAAAGATATAAATAAAACATATCCTAAAGATGAGTTTCTTCTTCTCATATCAGAACTTATGGTAGATATTACTTCTTCGCTTGCAATATTCTTTTTTTATGAATAGCTCATTCAATTACAATCAAATAAAATGGCTCCTCAAGATAAAAAATAAATAGCATTCAGAACGTCGATATGAGTTTATAGCTGCAAAGTTATGCCTTTTGAATTAAAGACTGCTAGAGCAACGTACCAACGAATAATGATGAGGATTTTTGACGAACTTATCCACTAATAGGTAGAGTGTTATGTTGATGTTCTAGTCATTAAAAGCAATGAAAGAGAAGACCATTTGCATGACCTGAGAATTATTTTCAAAAACTTCATTAATATAATCTTAAAATGAACCCTCTAAAGTGTGCATTTATCATTACTTTAGGGAAATTTTTAAGTTTCATGGTCAAATACCATAGAATTGAAATAAATCCCAATAAAAATAAAGCAATATTAGCAATCCCATCATCTAGAAGTCTCTCTCAATTGAGGTCTTTCCAAGGTCAGTTGGTATACCTTAGAAGATTCATATCAAGCTTTTCAAGAAGATGTCAACCATTTGTAGATCTGTGTAAGAAGGGCATTTGTTTCCCACGGGATGATAGTTATCAAAAGGCTTTCGATAACATAAAGTAGTACTTGATGAATCCACCAATTTTAGCTGCTCTTATATCGAGGAAGCCATTAATTTTGCATACAATAGCTTTAAGTGAATCTCTTGGTACTTTATTAGATCTGGTTAATGGGGAAGAAAAGAGAATACACTTTATTACTTGAGTAAACAGTTGCTTCCAATCGAAGTAAATTATCATCCAATTGAGAAATATTACTTGGCCCTATTTTTGCTACTCATAAGTTAAAGCATTACATGTTATCTCATAAAGTCAATTTATTACCCAGAGTAAATCTATTATAGTATCTGATGAACCACCTAACATTATCATGAAGATTAGCTCAGTGGTCAATAATTCTACTACAGTTTAAGATTATATTTGTATCCCTAAGTGTTGTGAAAGAAAAAGACCTCACAAATTTCTTAGTAGAACACCAGTTCCAGATGATTGTTCAATGAATGAAGAATTATCAGATGAGCATATAATGAATCTATAATTAAATAAAACTTCCACCTAGGAATTTTACTTCGATGGTGCCACTTCTTGTAAAAAAGAAGCATCATATGAAACTTCCCTAGGAAAAGCTTGAATCGATATAATATTTGTTACTCTTGAGAAAGGCCTGATGTATTACTCTTATCACTTGTCAGAACCCTGTATGAGAAATGAAGCTGAGTACACGGTATTGATAACTGATTTAGAGTTAAAAATTTTAAATGAAATTCATAATAAAAATCTTTGGAGATTCACAACTTGTCATCAATCATGATGTAGGTGTTTATAAGGTATTAAAGGAAATCCTTATTCCATATCACCAGTATACAATAAAAATCATAGAATAGATTATGAATATGAATATATATGGAATACCATGTGGAAAGAATTCTATGGTGGATTCCTTAGTAAAGCTCACTAGCTTATCCTTAAGAAGACTCTATCCTAATAGAGGTACAAAGTTGACAAGCTCTATCACCCATAAATCTGGAATATATGATAAAAAAATCCCCAAGTAAGGTTAAAATTATTTTCGCTGTATATGATGAAGCGGTAGATTAGAGATAACCCTTCATGTACTATTTGTAAGAAATTAAGCTCACTGGTGATAAATCATTTATTGGCCAACTTAAAAGAAGATCCCTACCTTATACCTTAATCAATAGTACCCTATATCAAAGATCATTCAATTAGATGCGGTTGTGTTGTTAAATAAATTAGATGCTAAAAAATTGTAGAGGAAGTGCATGCTTGATTGTATGGGGCTCACCAGTTTAGACTTAAAATGAAGATGAAGATTAAATGAATGGGGTACTATTGGCCATGAATGATAGATGCCACAATATGCATGGTGTAGTCCTGCATGAACCACCAAATATCTTACATCCAATAATTACTTTGTGGCCTTTTAAAAGTTAGGGTACATATATCATTAGTCTAATTGATATGTCATCCTCTAAAGGTCACATGTTCATACTTACAGTAATAAATTACTTCTCAAAGTAAGTAGAAGCAGTTCTGTTGAGAGAAGTTAAAGCACATCATGTATTAAACTTCATTAAATATCATATCATATATTAATTTGGTATTTCTCATCAAATTATATCTGATAATGGTCCATCATTTAGAAGCACAAAATAAACAACTTTGTAATATCGATTGGAGATACTCAACAATCTATTATCCTTGGGCAAAGGGATTGGCTGAGGCTTTTAATAAAACTTTTGTGTAGATTCTAATGAAGATCATAGATGAAAATAAGCATCAATGGCACGAGAAGTTAGGAGAAACTTTGTGGGTGCATCAAACCACATATAATACTCTAACTCAATTTACATCATATTTAGTCTTTGGACGAGAGGCTTTTTTCTTTAGAGGTATAACTGCCATCACTCATAATTATATTAAATTATGGTATAACATAAGAACAAAGTGCTAAACTCTAGATAGAAGAGCTCAAAGGTTTATAAGAAAAGTTTCTATATGCTCAAGTTGTATAAAGCAAAAATGAATCAAGCACATGATAAAATGATTCATTCAATAACTTTCCAAGTAGGAGTCTTATTCCTGGTTCTAAGAAGACCAATTTTGGCTCATCGAAAGATAGTCGGTAAATTTGAACCAATGTGGGAAGGTCCATTCTTGGTAGAAAAAGTCTATCACAGAGAATCTTATCTACTAGTAGATGTGAAAGGAAATCATCCCATGTTGTCTTTTAATAGACGATATCATAAGAAGTATTATGATGGATGATGAATCAAAGGAAATTATTAATAAATAAAGGATATTTTGATGTTTAAATTGCTTACGCTATTGAAGTTTAATAATGCACGAGGTCCAGATGCTAAGACTAGGTCCAGACAACTATACTAAACTAATAAATTTTAAAATTTTCAAAGCTTATTTTAAATTGCTCACTTGTTTTGAAGATTGATATAAATTTCCCCAGAGACATTCATTCTTTTTGAACTCCAGTTGATTGGGTAATACGATCCCTGGTATTTTTTATTTTATCCTAGTAAATATGCTCATTCGAGAGTTACCTCCCATTTGATTATCTAATAAATCTGCTCATTCAGGAGCCATTGATAAAAATTAGTGGTTGGGATTTCATCATCAACCTCCTACTCATTCTCTCAGCCATGAGTCGATTTCTTCAAGATTTAAAGATCGAATGGATGGATATCTTGATGAAATTTTCTAGAGAGCCTCATCTATTCATCAACATTTAATTCAACAGTTTGATCTTGTTGGATTGAACATTTCTTTCATAATTGACCAAACATACCTAACATGAAACTCGAGATTGGTAGAATACCTTATTACGACTCAAGCTCACGAGTTTATGTTTTGATGAAAACAAATATTGCGGCTCACATTATTATGTCTCCTAATATTTGAAATGTATATTTATTTATGTGTATACTAATATTTTAGGAACACCATGCACCATCTAATGAAGATACAAGGCTCAAGATTTGATAGAATAGGTTATACTATAAAGATATTTGTAATATTCTTTCATGTACTTTAGATTTCTTGAGTCAAGTCCTGTAAGGGTGTCTGCTTGCTTAGTAACCATGCACACACACACTCAAGGGGAGTGAGATTGAGTCAAAGCTAAAAGTTTAAAATGTTGAACTAATCGTACTGTATGATTTATATCATATTGTACGATCAGCTATTTGAACTAATCATCTTGGATGATTTACATCATCCTGGATGATCCATTATGATCTCAAACCCTAGCCACCAATCATAATTTAGGCAAGATTTTAAGATTGAAATTTTGTTCTAATCGTCTAGGATGATATACATCATACTCGATGATCTATCAAAATCATGTCTAAATTAATCTTGTGATTAGTTAATCAAATCTGCTTAATTTTGATATTTTGATCGTACTAGACGATCATGTGATCATACTTTATGATCAACAGAGATGATTTTTGGTTGTCCCAGGATTCATCCTAGATGTCCTACAGGTTGATTGAACTAATCACCCTGGACGATCCTGTGATCATCCTGGATGATCTTTGACGATAGAATTAAGTTTTTAGAATTTTTTGAAGCCCTCTATTTAAGCTTTCTCCAAAGACATTGTTAGTGTCTTTAGCATACATTGAGTCATTTTTCTTCTAAAAAAACTTGAAAAGAGAGCCTTAAAAGGGATAGAGGAAAGGGTGGAGTTTGAGAGGGAGAAGATCCTTGGAGGGGGTTTCAAGGGAGTGTGGAGGGGGTTTCACACGGTTGCTCTAGCAAGCTTGCACCTTAGTACCATCATATTCAAGGTTTTTCTTGTGGGAAGTTTTGGGAAGAAGAAGATCTATTTGGTGTTAAAGGACCCGGCTACTCTGCCGCACTAGGGAAGGTGAAAGAGATTCGAGGTTCTCTACCTATGAAAAGATTACGGTCCTCTGTCACACCGGGTTGGTGGAAGAGATTTTGTAAGGGCTTCTCTACCTAGATGTGGGGGCTAAAGGAGAGTCACTAAAGGTTTAGTGCAATACCAGGAAAGGAAGCTTCCGGGGAGTAGACATAGGTCAGGTTAGACTGAATCACTATAAATTCTAGTGTGTTCTTTCTGATTAATTTTTGCACTTTATTTTTTACTGTGATTATCTAAATGGGTAAAATCTCTGATTAATCTTTTTATTATTAATTTAATTTGCTTCAGCTATAAGATTTAAAAAGATTTTTCTTTTTGTTATAGAATTTTTAAATATCCAATTCACCCCCCCCCCCCCCCTCTTGGTTAGTCTCAAGACTGATTCTTTAGGGTTTAACTACCCTCACAAACTTTCATACCTCAGGGAGAGTTTAATTGACTTGAGAATTGGTTGAGTTAAGTTCAACTGACTTCAGGGAACAATCTTACTTCTAACAGTAAGGCTTGAAGTCCACTGAATCAAAACTTGACTCTCGGATGGAGTAGCTTCATCAGAGCTTGTCAGAGATGATCTCCATAAGAAATGGGAAGCTAGGGGAAGGTCTCTCTCGCACTCAAAAGGCTCTTTAAAATAAAATTAGGAACCCTTGTTCAATAAAATTAGAAATATTTATAGGCATTTTAAATTGAACATGATGGGAAATTGGCTCTATTCAAGCCTCCTCAAGCCACTAGATCAAGTTGGGATGGTGACATGCGTACTCAAGAATGATTCCATAGAGTTCCAAGGCATGGGCCGCATAGGAAGCAAGCTTGGGTTGAACCCATGGGTCACATGGCCAGTTTCTTGAATTTTAGCCATCCCTAACCACTACATGGTCTAAATATGATGTGGAAAGTGTCTGGAAGGTTCTTGAGTGCCATGTCTGAGCCAATTGGTCATGGGAAGATCTGTATATGGAATGTGGTCCAAGAAAGGCTGATTTGGACACTTTTAGTAAGCCCAATTGGCTGACCCAGGTTAGCCCATGAGCTAAGCTAGCCCTAATAGATGCACTTAGCCATGTACTATGGAATGCAAGTGTTGGTTTGGGTCAATTGACTTGGGTTTGAATTTGGCTCTATGAGCAATTTTTTTGGTCACTTGGGTCAAGCCATATGGCTAGCCTAAGTGGACCCAAGGGTTGGGTCACCTAGGGTTGGTCTCTAGGGACCCAATAAGAAGTCCAATGGGTTCAGTTTGGTTTGGTTATGCTTGGGTTAATTAAATTGAATGAGATTTAAGTAAAGGTTTGTTTGGTCAACCTACGTTGACTTGGTCATCAAGGTTGGACCATGAGGTAGGGTTGGGTCCAACACATTCCAAGTGAGATTTGGAACCTATTAAAAGATTTCTTGGTGTGGCCTCCTTGCATGAAATATACATATGATTATACATAGGCTTATTTGGTCAACCAAATTTGACTTAGTTAAGTAGGCTTGATGATCAATTGGGGTTGAGTTTAATGCACTCTAAATGATAATTTGAGTTTATTATGGGTGGTTTCATGCAATGATGTCATTTGGTTTAAAATGCATATTTAAGTGCTAAGGGATCTTTTGGTCAACTAGGCTTGACCATGGGGTACGCTTATGTCCTACCCATTCCAAATGTTATTTTGAGTTTATTAGAGGTGCTCCCAATATTTGGTGAGGTCTCCATGCATGAAATACAAGTTCAAGAGCTTATAGGGCCTTCTGGTCAACCTAGGTTAACTTTGTCAACTAGGGTTAACCATGGGTTCGGTTTGGATTCAATGCACTCTAAATCAAGTTTGGGATATGTTGGAAGTGGTTTCATTGTTTGGTTTGACTGATCCATGTTAAAGTTTAAGGAAGATTTAGTTTAGGAGGTTTTGGGGTTTCAATACTTTTATGATCAACCAACGCTTACCAAGGGTTCAATATTGGTTCAATGCATCACATCAATGATAATGATTATGCTTAATGGACTTGTGGGGGCTTCCAAGGTCAAATTCAATAAGATGTCATGTTCAATTGGCTAGGCTGTAAATATTTAAATGTTCTACCACCTTTGGAAATGCTTTGAGTTTAAGGTGTTAGGAGACTTGGAATGCTTCCAAATAGATGTAGTTCACCCTAGATATATGCATAATCGATATGCAAGTGACTAATCATGAAACCAAGGTCATTTAGTTGGATTTTGAGGTGATTGTAAATTCTCTAAAATTGGTTATGAACCAAGGGGTTTTGGGTTTGGTTTTGAGCATTAGATTTTGAATTTTATTTCTTTTTATTTTCATTGGATTTGAACAATAGATTTGGTTTAATCAATGATTTGAAATAGTTTTGGATTTGGAATGCCCATATCATTGACAATCATTAACGATTATTAGTGATTGAATAGGTGATCACGTATCAATTACTAGTGACTATCAATAGATGAGTTTGATGTTTGATTTTTCTTTGAGTTTTGAATCTGATTGTGAAGATCACTAATTGAGGGTAATTTTGATTTTGAAATGATCACGTCATTGATAATCATTTGGTAATAATCAAGTGATTAATCAAATGAGCATATGACAATCTAGGGTGTCTATTAAGTAATAATTTTGAAGCCAATAATTTGCTCAATATGCCAAAGCACAATGATGAATTAGATTTTAAGTTTGGAGTGGAGTTCAATGAATTGTATGTGGAGATTCGATGTTTGATATAGAGAATTGACCTCACACAAAAATGAGGTTAACAAATGGTAGCTGAATTGTCGTTCCATGAGGTGAGCTCACATAGAGGTCTCGACCATGGTTCAAACCACCATTTTATTTTGAGCCAACTAGTAAGTTGATTAGGATAACTTCTAGAGATTTTGTGGAGCTTAGAAAATAGTAAGTTATGTCAATTTTGCTTAAGTTTCTTTGAATTGCATTTTGACTTTGTGGGAGCACTTTGGTCAACTTAATTAGTTCACACTTGGGTCAATTCAATTGGTTTGCTTGGGTTAACCCAAGTGGGTAGGGATACCTAAGGTGACTATGCTAGGGTCTAGGGAACTTACTGACAGAGTTTGGTGAGGTTGGGTTAATGCCTATTGAACTACACCTATGGGAACTGGGTTAGTTATCTATGAGAATTTGGACCTAACCATGGTCGACATGCATTGACCATGCATGGATTAGGTGAGGGATAAGGTGATCCTTGAATGAATTTAAGAATTGAGATTTAAGGATAAGACCACATGGGGGATTTACTTAAGAAACTTAAGTTTAGGTACCTTAGGAATATTTTGATCATTTTAATCTAACCATGGTCAACATGCATTGGCTATGGGTTAGGGGAGAGCCTATGTGACACCTGGATGATCGTAGATCACCTTTATTCATCGTTAGGTCAAATACATGGATTTGACTTAAGAATGGCAAGGGTAAAGGCTTAAAGGGTATTTATAATTTTGGAGATTCATAATCAAAGGAGTTGGTCATGGGTCAAAATAATTCAAATGCCTTTAAAAAGTTTTTAGAGTAATTTAGGGCCAATGCCAACCATAAATCCAAAGTTTAAGTCATATGGTTCCAATAGGGTATTTTGGTAATTTTATCCTTTCTAGTCAAAAAGAATGACTACGGGTAGGGAATGATTCCAAATGTTCCTAAAATAGGTTTAGGATTTTTTTAAAGTTTTGGTCAACCTTGGATTTTCATGGTCAAAGGGGTTTGACCCTACGTCAAAATTTAGTCAAACCATTCATAAGATGGATTAGGAGTATTTGAACATAATTTTCAAGTCAAATGACCACTTTAAATTTCTTTGAAATTTTAGCATTTTATGTTTGACCTTAGTCAAACTACCAATGACCAAGGACCAAAAGGGTAGAGTCCAAAAATGAGTCTAGAGTTTGTAGGCTAAGTCCTAGGTTCTTTAGTCACTTAGGGTCAATCCTAAGGTTAAAGGGTATTTTTTGTACTTGTTGGGTAATTTTAGGGTTTGACATTTAGTTTGTTTTGGTGGGCTGATTACTTATCTAGGGTCATTAGGAAGTGTGCTAGGATGTTTAAGGGATTTATAGGGTTTGCCAATGCTTAGTCCTTCATATTTAAAGAGTTCTATGGGTGGTTTTTATTCTAAAGTAGAAAACCTAAGTGCTAAGAGTATCCTAGGAGAGAAAGATAAATCTCACTCAAAAATAAGGTTAAGGAATGAACCCCAAATATGTGTGTTGGACTCATAAAAGTATATTACATGTGTTGGTGTTGCCCAAAGCAATCGAATCCCAGAAGAAGAATATTTTGAAAAGGAATTAATTTTGATTTAACTTTTAGATTTTGATTTTGTGTTCAATTTTAATTCAATTTTGCTTGGTTTGACTTGATTTTGAGGGTTTGATTAGAGTGTGGGAAATTTTTTTCAATGGATGTAAGAAAAGGGAGGCTAGGAGACATATTTGTAGCTTAGAAAGCCTAGCCTTAAGTAAGTTTACATAGTGCTTGGTTTTCTTAAGGACTAGGGGAGATTTTTTTCTAATGATTAATTTAAGAGGAGGTGCCATAGAGATTGGTTCCTAACCTAGAAAGTATACTCAATGCTTAAATTCTACCATTACATTCATGGGACATTAGACCTATGAATCTAAGACAAAAGGGTTTTACTATATTAGGAGGAGGTTCTATAGGGCTTGGTTCCTAACCTCAAAACTCTAGTATTAAGGAAGGTGGCTTAAGGCATAGTTTTCCTCATAGACAAAGGGTAGTCCTATTGATGTCTAGGTAAGTCTAGATTTGACGTATGGTTTCTTTTCGCAATGATTTTCAGAGGTTATTTTAGCATGAAGTGCCATAGGTCTTGGTTCCTAATCTAGATTTACTAACCAAGGCCAAAAATCTTTAACAAAATTTGTAAAATAATAGATTAGGGAACCCATATAGGATGGTAAACCTATGGGTGCCTAGAAAGGACTAGACCAGATTCGAGTATGTATTCAATAACTATACAAGGAGGAGATGCCATAAGGCTTGGTTCATAACAAAGATTTAATAATAAATTCCTATATTATACTAAAATATTATGGCATAGTTGATTTAGGAACCCTAAAATATTCTTGAACCTATGGGTGTATAAACAAGGCTATACTAGGTTTGAGTTTGTTTTCAAGTACTAGACTCTGGGAAGGAGCCATAGGGGTTCAATTCCACCTAGATTAACTAACCAAGGCCTTAGATCCTATTATACCATTCATGGTATAGTAGGTTAAGGCAACCGAAAGGGTTTTTTGGACTAAGGAGGTCTAGGTGGGTTTTTAGGGAAAGTGTCATAGGGCCTGGTTCCCGCATAGATTTATTATCCAAGGACTTAAATTTGAATACAACATTTGTGGATTAGTGGGATAAGGAACCTGAAAAAGTTTCTTGGATAAATAAGGTTTGGGTGAGTTTTTAATGACTTCATTAGGGGGAGGTTATGAAAGTTTGAGGTCTGACCAAGCTTTACTAGCGAAGGCTTTAATCTTATGAAAACAATTGTGGCACAGTAGGGTAAGGAACCTAAGATGGAAGAGATTTTTGGATATATCGATGTCTAAGTGAGGTTAAACTAGATGTGGATTGGTTTAATTAGGAAAAGACCTCAGAGGTTGAAATCTTAACCTAAACCCAAGGTTGCACTAGAAAGGGGTATTTAAAATCCAAATCCTAACTAGTGCTACCCAAAACTCAAACTTCATATAGGCAAATAAGAGATACATCCTAATTTGAAGTATAAGAGGATTTCTAATTTTATGATTTGAATTTTTTATTTCCTTCTTCCCGTAAATGATCCTAAAAACTTGTGAATATTTTATTAAGGATCATAAGCTTTTTTACATGTCATTTTCAAATAGAGAGAGAAAAGTTGAAGATATTTAAATTTTTTATTTCATTTTATTTAATTTTTACAATTTTTAGGATTTGATATTTAGTTTAGAGATTTTGTCCCTTTCGCACTTCTCTATAAAAAAGATGGCCTCGATTAACCTACAAAATATTCTACCAGAGATTATTTATTTTATAATGATCATCTCTTTTTGAGGAAATGAGAATGATGAGGAGTAGTTTGTTCATCTTTAACAAAAATGAAAGTTCGTTAGGGATGTTAAGCCCTTATGAATTAGCCTGAGGCTAACCAAGAGGGGGGTGAATTGGTAATTTTAAAAATTTGTGAGAAAAAATGATTTAGAAAAATCTTTTTGAATATTTTAAAAAATAATTTACAGTTTCGCGATGATGTGCAAATGTTCACGATAACGAAATAATAATCACAATCACACAATCATCAATAGAAAAATAAGTGCAAAAAATAATCAGAAAGAACACACTAGATTTTTATAGTGGTTCAGTCAACTTGACCTACGTCCACTCTCCGGAGCCTCCCCTCTGGGTATTGCACTAATACTAAGTGACTCTCCTTCTACTCCCACAGTAAGGCAGAGAAGCCTGTATAAAAACTCCTTTCCACCAACCCGGTGAGGTAGAGAACCTGGACTCCTTTTGCTTCCTCCTAAAGCAGGCAGAGAACCTAGACTCCTTTCGCTTCCTCCTGAAGCAGGCAGAGAACCTGTACTCCTTTCACTTCCTCCTAAAGCAGGCAGAGAACCTGGACCTTCTTGCGGACGATCCTACCCTAGAGACACCAACAAGATAAGAGACGATGACCGGAGAAGACGACTCAGATCCTTACTTCGAGCAACCTTTGTGAACACCTCACAAACTCCCCCTCACAAGATCCTCTCTCTCTCCCAACCTCTCTCTCTCTATCTCAAGATTTTCTCTGGCAAGGAAGGTGGCAAAAGATCTCAACGATTGAACAAAAGAGATCTTAAATAGAAGTGCTCAAAAATTGCCTTAAAATTCGATTTGATGATACTTTTCATACAGTACAATCCAATATCGTACAGTACGATCAGTTCAAAAATAGTTTCATCCAGAACGAATGCAAACGAACAGTTCATAAATTTTATGAACATAGTACAGTATGATCCATAGATCATACAGTACGATCAACTTATTCTCAATTATTCGTACAGGACAATCTATGGGACGAACAAATTCATCTCTGTCCATCGTCCCGCACTGCACCCTTCGTATAGTATGAATAGTTCAATTCAGGTCATCATATAGTACGATATAAATATTGTCCGGGATGAATAGAACAAAAAACCTTAGTTTCATCTGGTACGATCAATGGGTCGATTGACATCGTCTCTATCGTTCGTACAGTATGATCCAATATCGTACAGTATGAATGCAATTAATTAAGAAACCAAGATTTGATTGCTCGATCATGGGGGATAATTTTGGTAGGATTTAAAATGTTCGTACAGTATGATTGTAATCATACAGTACGATTAGTTCAAAAAATCAAAATTTAAATCTTACCAAAATAGTCCTAGCGGCTAGGGTTTTCATGTTGAAACAAATCGTACAATACGATATGGATCATACAGCACGATTAGTTCTCAAAACTAATCATCTAGAATTAGCCGTAAGCCTAAGTATTAATGACCTATCGTACAGTACGATTGAAAAATTATGCAGTATAATTTTTTTTTAAAAGAAACACTAAATCACTTAAAACTCCCCCTATGGTAGAGGCTGTGTCATATCTACTCTATTTTTAGTGAAAACATCTTTATTTCACTAGAATGGATGGTTTATGGGTAAGAACATGCGGTGATAATCAAACCAAGTATTTTTTGTCTCCATGCTTTAAAGTGAATGATTTAGATTTTTCATGTAATATGGGCAAGCTAGCATGCCTGTAGTGCTCTAACCAGAAAGCATACCGTATGCTGGAAAGTCACCAATTATCCAAAGTAATGCTTACCTCAATGTAAAATTTTATTTGGTGGAGATATCATATATAGTAACTCCTTTATTCGATAATAAATTTAAGTCATTGATTAAAGGTCGACAAAATATATCTATCTTTGCCAATGGATTATGTGAGCCTAGAATGATATATGTCAGAAACATATAAGGTGTTGTCATACATAACTTTGGAGAAAGATTATAGGGGGTGAGTATCATGGGTCAGCATTAGTAAGGTGAGAAAGATTAGCTAAATTGAGTAAAACTATCTGCACATAAACCTAATCATGCATTCCTTGGTTCTTTAATGAAGGTAGGATATGTACGGTTAAAGTGTTTCCAAGCTTCTGCTTCTAATGGATGTGTTAGAACACCTACTTGTGAGCTGTGTTTCTTATGACAACTCATATATACAGCAGAACTCATATATATATATATATATATATATATATATATATATATATATATATATATATATATAAATGTTACAATCTGGGAATGATGGATAAGTAGAACAATCTATTGGCCGGTACATCCTTCTACTTTCTTTTTTTCATAGAAGTTCATTTAAATATTGGTATATTACAATGATGACATATGATCTCCGACAAATTATCCCAGTAATACAACATGCATCCGTTAACATAGTAATCTATTTTTATAGCGGTCAAATCAAGTTTGAAAACTATTTTTTTTTTTATTTGGTATAAATCTATTGAAATTATATTATCTACTGGGTTGGTCTCCTTAAGTAGGCCAATGAATTGATTAAAGCATTCTCTGGGAATATTATATTCTATCTTTATGCTTAACATCTTCACAATAAAAACTAACTTTGAATGAGTAGTGCACCCATTCCGATTTGGTTGTTCCACAGTATGCAACAAAATATAAAAGTTTTTGGCCTCCTTATTCAAGGATTCTTTTGTATACTATTAAAATTGTGGCGGCCTTATTGCATCATAAACTAAGTCCTCAAACATCCTAACTTTATCTTCTCAACTACCTTGGAACTATTAGACAGACTGCGTAGAGAGTCAAAATGAGGCTCGTACTCACCATTTAAAGTCCAATACCAATATTCTGGCATGAATCTTCAGCCATATAGATCAACAGTAATCTCATTTGGTGTGAGGTAGGATTGATTTTTTTGTTTGGAATAAAGATAACAAAACCTTCCCTTTGATATAAAGGAAGGTAATTGACAGCCCGCCTGAACAAAATAATTCACTCCATTAAAAAATTCTTCTATTAATGCCTTGTGTCCAAGCAACATTCAATTATACATCTAACCTCTATAGTTTTGAATATCCATAACACACTTTGGTTATAAATTCCTACAAGAAAATAATGAGATTTGTATCAATTTAAAAAAAATTAAATAATATGTGCAATAGTGATGATTTTAGGAGTTTGCATGGATAGTTGTGCGCCTCCATCATACACACATTGTATATGTGGTAATAGAAGAGTGCGTGTCAATTAGTACAACACACTAATACATCTAGTTTCCCAACTGATTCATCAGAAGGTCACCATTTTTTATGACCAAACCATCTAAGGCAACTCTCTTCCACTAGAGCTACTCCAACCTTTTCACATATATGCTAATTTTGTATCCTGCCTCTAAAAGTAAAGCCACTCATCCACCTAAGCATCCTCAATTCTACAATACTTAATTTAATGTTATGGTTCTCTTTTAATTTCCAACATTATACAGCATAAAAAAGCATTGCAGTTCTCACCACCATTTTTAGAATTTTCCCTGAAGTTTGAGGGGAACTTTTCTATCACATGATAAGCTTGATACATTCCTCCACTTCAACCATCGAACATGAATTATGTATCAATTAAAGCAAATAATAATTTATTTTTTTTGCAAACAAATACAATAACAACAACACTAGGCCTTTGTTCCACTACTTGTGGTCGGCTATACGAATTCTTTTTCTCCATTTTATTATGTTAAGAGTCAAATTCTTATTTACATCTAACAAAATAAAGTTCATTAATTCTAATAGTTTCTAACCAAGTCTTTTTAGGTCTACCACTACCTTTTTTTAATATAGGCCAAATCTAATACATCTTCTCTCCTAATCGGGACATTGGAAGGTCGATATTTTAAGTGACCAAACCTTTTTACATGACTATCTCTAATCTTATTTGCCACTGGAGCTACTCCAACCTTTTCACAAATATACTCATTTTGCATTCTATCCCTATAGTAAAGCCACACATCCACCTAAGGATCTTCATCTCTATAACACTTAACTTTATATTATGTTTAAGGGAAATTTTTCTATTTCACAATAAGCCCGATGCATTCCTCCACCATAACCATACAACATGAATTAAAAGCAATAATTTCTCCATCTATTACTTCATCACTATGAAGAATAGATTCATGATAAGGAAGAAATATGGATACCTTCTCAATGAGCAAGGAGACTTTGGATTCATGTAGGAAGGAGCATCGTAGAGTGAGGCGACCTGAAGGAACATGGTCAAAGGAGGAGAGACAGTCATGGTGAGAGGGGAGATGGCTTTGAATGGTGAGAAACCGTGACTTTGGATGCTCAGGAAGGAGCATCATTGAACGAGGTAGGGCAACATCGTTGAAGGAGCCACGAGGACTTTAAGTGGTACATGAAGGAACATCATCGAAGGAGGTAGGGGGACATCGTCGAAGGATCCAAAAGCTCTAAAAGATCAGGAAGAGTGGCTTCAAATGCTACAGGAAGGAACATCATCGAAGGAGGCAGGGGGTTGTCGAAGGCAGAACAAGCGAATAAAAGAACAAACGAATGAAAGAAATGTCAAGTCAGTGAGTTTAGATAGGGTTATTTGCATTGGATTTTAGGCAGACTTATGATGAATTTGTGGTGCATTTATAAATCAATCACAATTTTTAGAGATTAAATTTGTTGTTGTAAAGTCCACCACAAATTATCATCTTTCGTGTAGTGTTATAGGAGCTTCTGTGCTATGGACGGGCGCTATAGTGCCTGAGTGGTACATTGGGCACTACAATGATTAGTAAGATAACGCCGAGGTGTTTAGGAATTTTCCACATTTTTAATCCTTTTTACTAGAATTTTCTGCACAACAATAATCAAAAAAAGAATTTTTATAGGAAAATATATACAAAAATTGTAACAATAATTTCCACTAATAGTGGCCTTTAGAGGAATGAGGATCCATGAGACAAACAAAATCTATGTCCCAATTCTCAAAGGACCACAAAGCTATTGTAGTGTGAAACACACTTGGAAGCTAATACAAAACTACCCCATATACTTGGCATTGATGAAAACAACGTGTAGTATCTATCTAACCATTACCCATCAATAACCAATCATACACTATTCTTTTAAATTTTAATTATAGTTTCAGGCTAAAGATGAGCACTAAATAATCTAGCAAGTACCTTGATCATGATCTTCTAGGCTTTATGGATTTTATGATAGCATTAGCACATTCAATCAAATGATATGTGGTGTAATGTACAATTAACCAAGGTAAGAGAGAGCTCTTTGTTAATCTAGTTAGTAGAAGATTTTTTCTGAGGAAGTTTGCCCTCTTGCAAATATTCAATGAAACATTATCTCTAGTCCAACACCACATTATCCACAGCAAGATAAATCTCCCCTCAGAAGAAAATTACTTGTTGATATATTCAAGGTCTATAGAAGATAAAACCTCGTGGTTCCATACTTTTATAGGAATTGAATCTTCTTTAAGGCAAGCTAATTCCTTCATATGTATTATATGGGTATCTGTTATGGAATTCCTTCCATAAGGTATCCTATATAAATTTGCTATAGGAATCTTCAAGGAGCTTCATTATATATCAATAGCTTAGATTTAACAAATTTATAAATTCTAACAACCTATTTGAAAACTAGTTATGAATCTCCAAAGATATTGATTTCAATTAAAATTTTTAATTCTAGACAAGTTATCATAGCCTCATATTTAGCTTCATTATTTATGTAGAGCTTTAGTAAATGGTAAGATAAATGCAAAAATCATTTTTTTGGAGTTATGAATACCAGTCGGATGTCTGTTTTCCTAGAAGAGGATTTTGTAATTCATTGATCTTTGAAGAAGATGCAACATTTTAAAAATAATTTCCAAGTAGAATTATTCTACTCCTCTAAACTCATAATCTATTCATCAAAGATATCATCATTTTGAGGGTGTTAAGTAGGGACTCAATGTTGTTCTAAAAAGTCTACTAGGGCTTATCCTTTCAAAACATGCAAGGGTATAAAGGTTATACAAAATTAGAGGGAAATCATAGACCAACTTGTTAAACATCAGATAATATTGGATGGGTTATAAGAAATTGCATCAAATTGACATTTGAAATGTGATTTACCTTATGAGAAAGTATGTAATGCCTTAACTTTTAAGCTATAAAAATCAAGGCCAACTAATAGTTCTCAATAGATGTATAGTTAATTTATGTTGGAAGTAACGAATGGCCTGAATAATAGACTGAATTCTATTTCCCTTCCATATTAACCTCTGCTAACTAGCCATCAAGAGATTTGTATAAAGTTGTGTAAATAATGGATTCCATGAGGTAGAAGTTTCCAACACCATAGGTGACATCAGATACTACTTTATAACATCAAAAGCTTTTTGACATTTGTCATTCTAATGAAATCAGATGTCATTTTTACACAAAGAAGAAAATGGATGGCACTTGTGAGAGATTTAAAATAAAGCATCTTAGATATATTAACTTGGGAGGTTTCATTTCTTAGATGTTTTTAATTTTTTTGGATTAATTTCAATTTCATAATACCTCATTATGAATCCTAAAAATTTCCCTAAAGTTACATTGAAAAATACACATCAAAGAGTTCATTTTTTTATCACAGCAATGCAGCTGCACAAAGATAATTATAAAATCATAAAGATGACTTCTTCATGACTTTCGATGTGTAGATCAACATAACATAATAAGTTCATCAGATATCCTTGTCATAGCTCACTAATAAGTTGCACCAGCATTCTTAAATCCAAAAAGCATAACTTATAGCAATAGCCCCTTATAAGTGTTTTGAATACAGTCATTTTTTCATCTTCAAAGGTTATCTTAATTTGATTACATCAAGATGAACCCTCCATGATGGATAAAATACATGTGAAGTGGCCATGTGTATCATAATCTTTAGAATGGATAGAACTCTTGTTTAGGAAAATTTTACTTAGGTCTCTATAGTTGATGTATACATAAATTTGACCATTCTTTTTTTTTTTTTAACTGGAATGATGCTGGCCAACAAAGAAAGGTACAAATCTTCTTAAATAATGTCTACAACCATCAACTTTTTAACATTAATTATTATGTATTATTTAATATTCAATTGCATGCACCAAAGGGCTTGCTTTACTAGAATTACATTAACTTGGATTTTGAGTTTAGAGACTAATATATCTAAAGATAATCTATGCAATTCATCATAACTAAAAGAAAGGTAATCCTTAAATTCTTAAATAAATTTAACCAAGTCATTAGCTTCATCCTCATTCAATGAAGAACTTACAAAAGTATAACAAGGATTCACTTTACTTCCAAGGTTGATTTCTTTCATTTCAACAACGGTTGATTTAATTTTCTCCTTAAGTGAAGGGGGGTGCATCCCTAACTTGAGAGTCATCTATGTCATTTGAGGTTTCTAAAAAAAGTACATTAAATGAATTAATATCATTTATAAACAAACCATCAAACTCTATATTATTCTAAAGAACTAAGCAATATTTATCACATCTACTAAACTGATAGTCTAAAATCCAACACAAAGTTTTGATTTTAGTTTGATATATTTTGTTATGATGTGGGGGTGGAATGTTTTATTTTCAATTTGATAGGAGATGCTTTATATTTTTCCTAGTGTTCATTTAAAGTTTATGGGGTTAATTGATTGAGTTTAGAGGGTTAATTTGGCCTTAGACTCAAACTAGGTCAATTCTTTCCATAATTGACCAATTGTGGGAAAATAGCTCTAGATTTTAAAATATTGAATGGATTTTTAAATTCCACTTGGAAATTAAAATATACATATTCAATTAGGTCTCCCAAAAAAATTATAATTTTTTAAGTTTTTTTTTTTTTGCTAATTTTAATTGATTGGATAGAGGTCAAAATTGGAAAATATATTCTTGGGTTTGGGGTTGTATAGTTTTGGATCAACATAAAATAAGAAAATAAAGAGAGGAAATTATAATGGAATTGATCTAATAGATTTATAGATCAATTCTAGAACTTTTTATAAAGTTTGGACTAGATTTAGTCCCCAAATATTGAAGAGGTCCCAACTAGGTCAAGCACTCCTTCAATCTTACCCAACCACACAAAGGAAGAAACCAAAGAAAAAGGTAAGAAAATTCACATTCACAACATTAAACATTGAAACTACATCCTAAAAAATTTTCATAGAAAAATTAAACACAAATTAATGCAAAAGATAAACACTTATACTCACCCAAGACAATTGCATGAAGGCATGATCACTAAACCACACATTTGGATCAAGCCACTAAGCTTTCTCTCTTGAGTTGTCTACTCAAATTATTTGAAATCTTATCAACAACCTCCCTCATTAATCAAAAAATAGATTTTTAAATTCCCAAATCATAAAATAATTTATATTGGAAATTGGAAGGAGTAGTAGGTCATCCACTACATGTGGCAACCAACCAAAGACCACCCCTCCTTCCCTTAGCCATCCCCAATGTTGACTAAGTCAATAAGACATATAATCACAAATACTTGGTCGGCCCTTGTATACATCTACACTCACATGGGGTCAAATAGGTGTCCTTAAATCCACACTAGTGCACTCCAAATCAACTTCAACATAAGTAAAATCACAATTATAATGAAGAATGCCTAGTACATCAAAATATTAATAATAAAAATATGAAATTTTATAATTAGTTTTCATCTTGCATTTTTTAATGGGTCCATTTCTCTCTAGTGTGGCTCTCCTAGTTTGCATCTTGGTATTGATTCCACTAATTGGTTTAGGTGGTACAACAATTCCCCCTGACCCAAGAGAACTCTTCTCGAAAGAGTTAATGCTCTTATAATCCTTCAAGAGTTCTCATCTAGGTTACTGTAACTCATCTATATTCACCCAAGTATCTTCACTAGGAAAGTCATCCTTCCACCTAATGAGATACCTCTGATCTCCTCCATCTACAAGTGACCTCTATAAAAAGATATGTTCCATCTTAAAGATTGGAAGCTGAATGGGTACCTTCAATTGGGCTACATATCCTCTTATCAAAGTATTTTCTAGCGAATGTGGAGGTTGGATAACTCCTTTAAAAGTAATCAAATCTTCCACATTGAAGATAGAACTAAAAAACATGTTATGAGACAATTCACGCACATATGCATTATTACCAAGTTTTCTATGTTTATTATTGGCCCACATGTTCTCACTTGTAGATTCCTAAATCTTATAGAAGTAAACCACTTTGGATGAATTTATATTAGAGCATACTCTCCTACTTTAAATTCCGTAAAATTTTTATGTTTATTCTTATATTTAACATATTTTTTGTTTTGTTGTTCCAATTATTTCTTGATATCATTATCTAAGTATGAAAAGCATATACAAAGAGCTTGAAAATGCATGCAATGGTATGCTATCAATAAGAACTAATTTGTTTGAATTATAATCATAAATTATTTCCATAAATGGTGAAAGTCTAGTCATACTCAATTAAAGCATAGGATTTTATCCAATTAACAATTTCGTTGCATGGATAATGTAGGTATGCAAGGTGGTGGCTTGAATAATTTGTGTGGAGGAGTTTGCATTACCAGTAGAGCTGGGTTAAATGGTTGAGCTTGAAAGTTTTGTCATTGAATTGAAATAAATAAGTTTTCTCTCAACCAAAATGTATGACATCATTATCAAATACTAGGGTTTACCTAAAATTATGTGGGTTACCTCTATGTGAAGTACATCACATATATATTATCTACATAGCCACCTATCTTAATTTGTACTAAACATCTAGATTTAATGGATAATGAAGTGTTATTTAACCAACTCACTGTATATGGATTTGGATGGGCTTCTCATTTAAGGTTAGCTCTTGAAAGTATGTGTGTGGATACTACATTTATGGCACTGCCCCCATCAAAAATACAATTGCAAAATTTATTCTGACATTTAAAAATTATGGCAAAAAATCCTCCTTCTCCAATATGTAGCATTATTAAATGTCAAACACCTCATTATGTTGAGTTGGGTTCTATAGGCTAACCTATGTCCTCATTCTATAAAGGGATGTCATTATGAATCTTTCCAATCTCATCTTCTACTTCTTCATCCTCTCCTTCCTCTAAGAATGAAAAAAATTCCCTACACTAGTCTTGCATAAGTCCCTTTTTATGGCACTTAAAACATATTATGTCTCTGGTGTTCTTAGTGCTAGGTTATGGATTTATCATAGGTGGGGATGATATTAGATTAGGTCTAGTAGAGGACCTCTAATCTTGAAATAATGAGTTTGGATGGGAGGCGTATATTCATTAGACCTATTGGTGGATGAATAATTATATTTTTCAGGAAGCTGAGCATAATGAAATGCATCTTTGAAAGTCTGTGGATCATGAAGATCAATCACATTACTAACGTCAATCCTAAGGTGATCTCAAATTTGTTATCCAACTACCATTCTGGGTTTGGGAAATGGGTCTTGACTACTAAATCTTTAAAGGTGATCATGTATTCAACAACAAACATAGAACTCTACCTAAGTGTTGTCAACTGTTCATGTAATTTCTTCTTATAGTTCCTAAAGCAGTATTTTGCCTTAGGCATCTCTATCATCTCTACCCAAGTTAAAATTATTTTTCCTAACCTTTCTTCTTTTGTTAAGATGTTTTTTAAATAGATTTTAGCATGGCCAACTAACTTCATTCTAGTAAAAGTAATACAATTATAGTCATCCATTTGATACCAATTAAAGAAGTTTCTCATATGGGTAGTCTAAGAATTTATTGGATCATGAGTACCATCATAGGTTAGGGCATCAACCCTCAACTTTTTGATAGGTTCTTGATCTTAAAATCTATGGTTATCATTTCTAAAGTGGTTTTTATGATTATCTATTCTATGTGGTTAATAATGCCATGTATCTTCTACAAGCTCATCATTTAAGTGCTAAATTCTATAGGTGGAGGGGTTGCAGTGGGTTTTGACCTCTAGGGAAGAATAGCATTTACCTAACAAACCTGTCCTCATTTTGTGTGGTTGTCTCTCTAGTCTCCTAGGTAAATTCTAAAATTGATATTGCTAACAGATTTTGGTGGCATTTTGGTAAATATGAATATGCAATTTTATGTTCATTATCATATAATGATATAAATGCTCCCTGATTCAGATGTTACGTAATTGATGCAAATTAATGTAAAATAAAATATATAATTAGATATCAATTTGTAACCAGAATAATTATCATTAGGAATACTTTAACAAAAACTGTAATAAAACCCTAAGTTATTCAAGTAGGGTTGTATAATCTAGAAGCACCCTAGGTGTTTAGAATTTTTAAGTGTAAACTTACTTGTTTTTCACTCAAATGTTATAGTTTAATGGTAATTTTATTAAGGTAGTAGGCTTGCAAAGTGGAGTTAACTAGTTCGTAGGAATACACAACCACACAATATCATGCCATTTATCCAAGTCCAATTTGTAGAAAATATAATTCTATTAAAAAGGAGTTAAAATAAAACTAAATTCACAATAAAAATTTTTGGAGTTAAATATTTACCTAATATAAGGAACTTTTCTTAAGTCTTCAAACTCCAAAGTGAATGAACTTGCTTAGGACTGAATTGTTGTTTATATTTCAAATTGCTCTAATACCAAATTGATTTGGTGTTGTAATGTTTCTATCAAGTTGATTGGAAAGGTTCTAAATTATTTCTAGTGTTTATCTGGATTTGATGGGGTTGATTGATTGAGTTTAGGAGGGATAATTTTTCCTTGGACTCAACCTTGGTCAATTCTATCCAAAACTAACTAGTTGTGAGAAAATAGGTCAAATTTCCAAAATAATAAATGCATTTTCAAAGTTCTACTTATAAATGAAACTAGAAATCTTCCATCATGTGTCCAAAAAATTTTAATAATTTTTTGAGCTTATTTTATATTTTTTGTTAATTATTAATTGATAGGATAGAGGCTAAAAATTGGAAAATAGATTCTAGGGTTTGGGAGTTTAAGCATCAACACAAAACAAGAAAACAAAAGAGGTGAAACTATTAGGGAATTAATATAATAATTTGAAATTCAGTTCTAGAACTTTTTATAAAGTTTGGATTAGATTTGGTCCACAAAATGTTGAAGAGAACCAAACTTGGTCAAGCACTTCTTCAACCTTGGCCAATCACTCAAATAAAGAAAACCATGGGGAAAATGGTGGGGAAATTCAAGGAAAATTCACATTAAAAAAAAAATGAACATTTAAAAAGAAAACAACCTACATAATTTTTATGGAGAGATTGAACACAAATTAATACAAAAGATAAGCACTTAAACTCACCCAAGTCAAGTGCATGAAGACATGATTACCAAACCACATTGTTGGATCAAGCCACCAAACTTTCTCCATTGAGTTCTCCAATCAGATTCTTTGCTATTTAATCAAAAATATCCCTCATTAATCATAAAATATAGTAATAAATACATAACACATAAAATAAGGATAACTTTACAAAAATGAGGATAACTTTACACATGTTAAACTTTCACCACAAAAAGTTATGTATATGATAGAGACTAACTCTAGACAATTATGTATTTTTTTGAAAATTTACACTGCAGTTTTCGGGAATTGTGCTATTTTGATTGATTAAAAAATAATCCTAACTCTAAAAAATAATATTGTAGTATAATTAAAATATTTAAATAGTGTTATAAACAATCTTTGACAATTTGATTATTTTATGAAATACAGAATTTTAACACAGTAATGCATTCTCCTACCTACCATTAGGGCAATTTGCTAATTTCTGACATGAACTTAAGTATATTCTTGTTATTGCACTTCAATAAATTATATGTATATATAATCATATTTTGTGATTATTAAGAGTTCTAGTATGGATGGAGGAAGTTAAATTCTGATGTTAAATACACATTCCGGTGTCAAGAGCACATTCTACTATTATATGGTACACTATGTTATTGAGAGCCATAAGGGTGTGAATTCTTTTAATTCTATCTGTTTGGAGGCATAAGAGTTAGAATTCATTGAATTCTATCTATTGGGAGGTATAAGAGTCAAAATTCCCTGAATTATGTCTGATATAAAGTGCTTATATAAATATTTTCCCAGCACCATTATATTGAATTCATGATAACTACAATGATTATTCTGCTCAACATAGTGATTTACTATATTTCTTTTAGCACTCAATTAAATGCTTAATAATGAATTCATTTGAAAATTTAGATTGGTAAAGGTGACCAATTGAGCTGTGTTAGTTCATAGTTATTTTGCCTTTTATTTTTAGGGTTTAAGAGAGGGAAAGGGCCAGTTGAGTAGCAATTTCAAGATCTGATCTAAGTCTATATAGGTATTTCTTTCATTTGATTTTTTTAATACAGTCATGGCTAGTTAATTTTATTTCTTTATTCTATTGCTCCGTTTGTAGCCATGTATTATAGTTGTACATATATTTTGATGATAAATGAAAAGAGAATTTTATGGATGAGTTTATTTTCAATATACTGGATGTCATTAGTAGCTCTATGATCATTGTTATTTTTAGATTAAAATCAGATAAAAAATTTTGAATAGTTTCCAAAACTTAGATCTTGGGATTCGGTTGTTGCAAACTAACATGATATGACCTATCTAATATGTGGCTCTTATCAGGTTGGATTGTGATAATAGCACCAAAGGAGACTTATTTTATGCAAAGAAAAAGAGCTTGGTGCCACAATGCCAAATTTCTAGCACCATAATTCCAATACTATAGTGCATTGAAGAAGTGGATTTTGGTAAGGAAGATAGAGAGATTAGCATTGCAACACAGAATCTTCATCATTGTAATGCAAATTCATCTCAACATTGTGATGACATAGATAGACAGGTGCATACGTGAAGAGATACAATGATTAATAAAGAGATATGATAATCCATAATGTGACATAATGATTCAAGTAGAGCATCATAGTGCCATAAATTTTTAGCACCATAACACTACTTTTGGAATTGAGCATTACAAAGCTACACTTTTTGCATTGTGGTGTTGTAAGCAATTAGACAGTTATTTTCTACATGAATTATAAATAAGAGACCAAAATTCTTATAAGGGGACTTTTTTCTTTATTTTTTCTACAATTCTTCAATAGCCTAGGGAGTGAGAGTGGTAGAGTTTGCTAGTAGAATTGGGAGCAAGCCTTCAAAGGATGGAAAAACTTTATTTATAGCATGAATTCTTAGTTTTATTCTCTTGTACTTTAACTTTGAAGTGAATTGAAAGTCATGATATTTGTTTTATTTAAAATTGCAAATTAATGGCCATAAATCTTTTTTGTTTTATGATTTAATTTTGGTGTTGTGTGCAATGTAAATTAGGTATATGCTCTTATATTGCAAATAATTATTTCATATTTCTCTTAACTTCCTTTAGTTGTGTTTTGGCCATTCAAAAACATAAAACCTATTGTGATTTGTGTCCTCAATAAAGGCATAGTGGAATAGATATGTGATTTTTTTTAGGATTTGGTATCATTAAGGAGATGTTCATGTAGTAAATCAAGTGATTGGCATAGAGTGCAAGTGATTAGTGTGGAGTATGTATAGTCATAAGTTCACTAGGATTATAATAAGCTCAACAAAGATAAGAATTAATAATGCTCTTATTATCAATTAAAATTTGTAGACCAATTCTGCTTGCACAAAACTACCAAATCAATCATAAATTCATATTTATAATAAATTTAGAAAACCCTTATAAAGCATTGTAGTTTTTCTTTTTATGCTTGATAAAAAATTGTCTTGTGGCAAGATAAATTAGTTATTTACAAAATTAGTACTTAACTTGTAAGAATAATAACTGATTCCTCGAGGGAACAATACTTGCTTAACACTTTATTACTTGAAATGGCATGTGCAATTATGTATTATCATATTAGCCATTCACTAGTCAAAAGGTAATTCTATTATTTCATTCATTAAATTATCCTCGTGCTTTACATCAAATTCAAAACTTGAAGACAAAAAAATGAGAAATTGAGAAAGTTTGCATTCATCTTTATTTAGAGTAGAGCAAATTTAATACCAGCTCGACTATAGTGTGCTGAGATAGTGGGGTTAGAGCTAAAGTTTTGACATATTCTTTAGTCTCTCAAAGATAGAAAACTCAGAATCATCCTTATTTTCTATTTGTACCCCATCCTCTCCATTATCTAACTCCAAAGACATACTTAAAATTGGACTTTTATTTCAATTTGTTATTATCTTTTCTTCAACCTATTTATTTTTCTTAAATATATATAATGTCCTTCAAACTAAAGTCCAAATCAATCTATATATTATTTTCCATATTCTTTCTATCGACCATTTTGTTATCCTCTACCTCATCCTCTAGCTCACTGGGCCATCCTATCACCTTGTCATACATGAGGGGAAGAAGGCCTATGAACTGCATGTCCAAGGCTAGGATAATCTTCTTTTCCATTTCCCTCTCATTTTACTTTTACTTTTTTATTTTTCTTTTATTTTTTTTCTTATTGGTGTGTTTAGAGAAGACCACTAACTTTTCTGGGTATATGTTGCATCCTCATAGACCCAAACCTTATGAATCAAAAATGATTATAAATCTCTCTTAATATAATGCTTAAAATCATCCCAATTGCATTAATCAAGGAAAGATAGAACTATCTTATACTCATATAGCCAAGGTTTGCCCAAAAAAGCATTGAAGGTGGTTTCAAAGTCAATAACATAAAATTTTTCTTCAGTATTCAAATCTCCAATTTATAATAGAAGAGTGACTAACCCTAAAGCCTTCTCTTATTTCTTGTTGAAGACTCATATCTTATCAAAACTGAGTTTACAAGTGTCCACTTTTAAGTAGGTAATAATGCACACATATCAATAAGAACTCAATATAATATGAAATTATCCATATTTATGGAGATATGAAGTGGAAATTTATGATAAGTAGTTCCCAAGAGAAAATTCTTATCAAAGAACTTCACTCCTAGGACTTCCTTGAAGTTGAGAGCCTCAACATGAGGTGTCACTACTAATTGAGCCATACAAATATTTTGAATAAGCAAAGCCTTGGTAAAGGTTTCCCTCGTCTCCTTAGATCATACTAAGGCATCGTAAATATCGAGTCTCATAGGAAACCTCCTGAGGTGGGTGAGAACATTATAGTCATCCTTAGGAGTTCCACCACTAGTCACATTCTAAGGAGGAATAGGCTAAGGTGGAAGAAAAAAAATTCAAAATTATCGATGACTTGATTACATTTGTCCTTGGGAGCCATTTGAGATGGTAAGACTCAACCACTATGGAGATAAACTTACACAATCTTTTTAAATGAAGAGGCTAGAATGATTTCTGCTTGAGCCTTGATAGTCCCCATCTTATCTTTCACTAAAATATTAGAATCTGACAAGTCAACTTTAATACTAATAGGCATACCCAAAAGATTATAAACAGGGCATCACTTATTTGCAAAATATTCAAGAAATTCTTCATGTTCATTAAAATTAGGGATAGAATTTGAGTTTGAGAATCATTATTATTATTACTAGTTAATTCATCTATATCATTATTATCAAAAATAGATAAGACATTCACATAATCCTTCTTTATTGATCCTTTTGTTCTAGAGGAATAAAATAGAAGTCATATAAGGAAAGAGACGTGAGGGGTTTCACTTCACTATCTATGGTGAATAAAATTTTATCTTTTATAATTTATTTTTAACTTCATTCCTCTCTTAAAATGTTGGACTTTTGCTTACTTGGACTTCCTTAAGCTTCGGACTTGAAGTCATCTCCATATTGTCCTCAAGAATTGGTGGATCAACTTGGATAGATTTCCAAGGTTTCTTTGAAACCTATAGGAAAATTTGAAACATCTTATTAAAAAAATTCTTTGATGAACAGGACAAGGCTCTATCATACCCATCATCAAAATCAAAAAAGTTATGGGGAACAAAAGGCTTAGTAGAAATACACTTGATGGATCCATGGCCTGAATCTGCCAATTACTTTTGGTGATCACAACTATTCCAAACTTGGTGTTTCTTTCCAGCCATTCCTTGAAATTGAAGAAGTCCTAAATTTCATGCCTAAGCATATACTAATATGGGGCTTGCCCACCTTGTCCATATTCTCTGACTTCTTGAGCTCAATAAGCTTGAAGTCTGCTTTCTTCATGAGATTCTTAGAGATTTTTCAAATTGCCTCTCTTGAAAGAATAAGTCAAATTTATTCTTTCCTTGTAAGGAACATGAAGTTCTTTTATTCGTCCTGATGGCTGATGCTACTACTACTGATATAACTGTTGATACTGATATTGGTACTACTACTGAGGTGAGAATTTTCAATCTGCACTTTCATTGGTTGTTTCCTTTGTCAACTGCTAAAACTGACCAATTTTGGAAGACCTTTTGGGGTTTCTTCTTTTTGGGTTCTATCATAAACTGCTATTTCAAGAACATCAAATAAGAGGTTTCTTTTTAGAGATTGGAGCCTTTGTTTAATAACTTCTCGAATGTCTTGATGGTGAACGCTTTCAAGAGGAACGCCATTGATCCATGAATATTCTTTTAACAAGATTTTAATCATAGGTCGCTACTATAACGATGGTTCACATTTCCTACTCAAGTTTTTCTATCTCAAAATATAATCTACTAGTGACTCACTTGATTTTTTTTTCTCCACAACTAGTTCTCTCAAAGTTACATAATGATGTGCTTTGCTAATTCTCTTTTTGAATAAATTCTCTAACTTAGCAAAATTCTATACTAAAACATTTGGTAAATTTGCATAGCAATCATATGATACCTATGAAATGCTACTAATAAACTATCTAAATGATAATGTATCATTTCCCCCAATGTTGCAACAATTAGCTCTAATATGTGCAAGATTTTGTCGCAATTTCTCACTATTATCAAACACCTTGAAAGAAGGTGGTAAAAACCCTTAAGATACTAGAAAGCATCATATTCCTCAAAGTAGAGTCTATCATTCAAAATGGATGAAGTCCCTATGCCAAAGCCTTATTCACTTACTACTCAACCAACTACCTCAAATCTTTTTCCTAAATACAAATTTTTTTTAAACTTTATTTTGCTGACTATCCACTTCATCATCAACTAGAATTTCTTTTTTCAATCCATCACACGAATAGACTCGGGTCAAGTCCACTCAACCTTTGGACGTTATGGCAGAGGTTCCTGAGACATGGACACATCAATATGATTTTTATGTAACTCAAAAGTTCAAATTGTGTATAAATAATTTTTTTTTTGAAATATCCATCTTATTTGTGTGGTGATAGTTTTCCTCCCTTGCTTAGGTTTTAATTCTCAACTTGTTAAAAGTTGTAATCAGGATGACTTTTATTATTCAGCTTGTTTTTTGTTTAAGTTTGCAATTACTGACTTAATACTTACAACATAATGTAAAGCAAAGCATAATTAAAAATGCAAAATATAAAATATATGAAACTAAAAGACAACATAAAGTAGACATCTTAACCTATGGGGTTTAAGGCTAGTGTCCTATCAAACATGTAGTGTGTGCTAGGTTCTGCGAGAGGCACTCTATTATTGGCTAGCTAACTTATTTTATTTTTAATTTTCAATGTATTTAATTTTTACTTGGAATGGTTTCAGTGTAAGTTTTAGTAATTTATAGCATTTATTAAGATTCTATTCAGTATAATTATATTTTTAAATTATTTTTCTTTTTTAAAATTTTTACAAAGAGGGAATTTTTTTATGTTTTTATTTCTTACTAATTCAATTTACTTAGTTTATTATTATTATTTTCTATATTTTTATGAGTTTATAGAAATGTATTTGACAATTTTACTATTTTCTGGCATTTTAAATGAAATATTAATTTTTAGGTTATTTAATTATTATGATAATTATTTAGAAACTACTATTTTCGTTTTAAATTTAACCACAAAAATTTAAAAAAATAATGCTTTGAGAATTGGGATAATTATAAGAACAATTCATAAAAATTTGGGATTATCTGGATTTTTTGAAATTTTAATAACTTTAAAATTATTTTTATTGATGCAAATTAAAATTAAAATTTAAAAGAGGCATAAATGAGGATAACATCAGAAACTTCTCATAAAAACTTGAACCCATTTGGAGATAATTTTAAATTTTTGAAAATTTTATTTGATTTAATGGCTCTATTTTTATGCTTTAGTAAAATCTACTCAAAATTAGATGGAACTTCTCAGAAAGGTTAGGAATGACCTTTACAAAAAAATTTAGAATCTATTTGAATTATATTTGATTTATTTTATGTATTGGTATACTTTTTAAGACAACTATTAAAATCTTTTTTTTTTTTAAATTAAGTTCTAGAATTTTAATTCCCACTAATTTCATTGCTCATATAAACTTTTAAGAAAATTTGTTTTTAATCTTTATTATTAAATTTACAATTATAGTGATTTTTAAAAACTCTTAGTTATTTAGGTATCTTTTTTTTTAATCAATTTTGCAGTGGCATAAAATTACTTATTTAGGTTTCCTGATAAGCTAATGAACTTGGGTTTAGGTTTAATATAAGCAAATGAGGTCGACTTCTAGAAACTTTTTTTATGAGTCTAAACTTTTTTTATGAGCTAAGAATAACCCAAATGTGTATCTAAAATTTTTTGAAACCCATTTTGACTTTTTTTTAATTTTCTATTATTTATTTATTCTTAGATAGACTTAGGGTGTTTAATATTTATTAAAATTTTTTATTTTAAAACACCCTTATACTATTTTTTCTGATTTTTAGGTTCATTATGAATTTAATGAACATTATTGTATATTTTATATTTTTTTTAATTTTTTGATGACTTTTTGAAGCTCTTAGGACAAATTATTTTTTAAATTTTATTTTTTGCTCTTAGGTCAAATTATTTTTTATTTTATTTTAATTTATTTTGTTGCTATTAGGTCAAATTAGGGTTTTCCATAGGTATGAAATTAGGGTTGGTATTTTAAGTGACCAAATGGACTCAAATTGCCAGGGAACTTCTAATATGAGTCAAAGATGACTGACTTCTAGGAGATTCACTGAAAAATGGACCATTTACATTTTTCTATGATTTTTAATAATTTATTAATTTTAAGTCTACCATTGGTTTGACCTTCTTTTATATAAAGTTTTTTATTTAAAATCTTATGAATTTTATTTTTCTCTATTTCTAGACCTTTATGAGTTTAATGAGCATTAGTCTCTCTCTCTCTCTCTCTCTCTATATATATATATATATATATATATATAAGGAATTAGTTTTGAATTTTTAAAACTTTAATATAAAATTAGGGTTTCTTTAAGGGTTCAAATTAGAGTTTAAGAATTGACCCATCAAATGAGCTCTAATTTTCTTGAAATTTGGACGACATGCCATTACTAAACTGGGGATCAATCTCTGAAAATTTTAGCTTATTTGGATTTTTAGTTATTTTATTCAAATTATCTTAATTTTCCTCTTAAAAATTATGGGTATTAAATTTCAAAGCTTAAAATGACTTGAAGTGATTTTTCTTTTTCTCTTGAATGTATTTTGGTTCTATTGACCTTTTTTTTCATATTATTATGGGTTTTAAAGAATTATTTTTCATTATGGAAATTCCTAAGTCCATAGGTTGACCTATACTAACCTAGAAATATGAATTTTAAATTTTCAAAGAAGAAGACTGCAAATCTTTATGAAATTAAATCCATAGGTGAATAATAACTATAGGATCATTTTATAAAAAATTCAAGTAATTTGAATTTAAATTATATTTTTCATGATTTTTTGAAGTTCACTATATCTAAATTTCTAATGATTTATTAAAGTTCCTAGCAGGTGTTCTCTAATCATAACAAAATTTTCTCTAATCTCATTGGTTAGAGGAACTTGCATATAATGTTTCAAAGTAGTTGGAGCTATAGAACATTTTTTTGATAAAATTTCAAGTTTTAGGTCATTTAATGACCTAGAAATATTTAGACTTAAATAGACCTCAAATTAATTTGGGAAAGATTATGGGTGTGCAAAGCACCCCAAATAAACTCTTGAATGAATTTGGGGTTAATCATAGATAACTAAAAGTGTTAGTTACATAACTAACCCTATACATTATTTAAATAAAACAAAACATAGGGTTAGAGAAAAACCTATTAATTTTATTTTTAAAATTTTATATGCATTTTTTTGAATTCATGGAAGGTTTATTTGTAAAATTTTGATGTAAAATGATTTTTTTATGAACTTTAGAATTTCTAGGTCATGTCTAGATTTAATTAAATCTTAGAAAAGAATTTAATTAACCTTCCTACGGCTCTACCCACTTTACATGAATTGACTTTTGATTAGTCTCAGTCATGAAAGCGAGAACTGTAGGACATAGGAGATCTGATCCTAATGGTCTGATCTTAGTTTGCGAAGCTAAGATTAAATCTAGAGAGAAATGTATGGTTTACATGAAACTATACATAAATTCCTTATAGCCATCCATTCTATTCAAATTAATAGAAGACTAAAATTTCAACCCCTGCTTCCCATCATGAAATCTAAACCACTCATGATTTTCTCCTTGATCCAAAATGATTTATGGATAGATCTTCGCTGAAATGATCAAAGTGGATCATGGAGTTAAGAACTTGCAATCCAATGGTCGGGTCTCTCTAGATTGCAAGTTGGTTTCATAATATATGAAACCACATCAAGTCTTACTCAAAATCGATCATACCTGGATCTAGTGGCTTTTACGAAAAATTGGCACTTGCTTTGAGTTTGTCTGACTTGTATGAACAAGATTGCCAAAGTGATTAAAGGTTGAGGATGCTTGGATCATAAAGTGACTCTTGGCTGAGAAGAGCTCCCTAACGCTTGCTTGAATTTACTCATAAAGAGACTAGGAGAGCTGGGGAATGCTTGGGATCACTCACACTCACTTTAGGGAAGATAGTTCAAAAAATTTCACACACAATTTCCTCAAAAGGCTTATATTTATAGAGGTATAAAAATGAATTGTGCAAAAATTCTAGCTAGGCTAGGCGGTTCTAACTGGCATTGACATTTAGGAAGGGTCCAATAGGATTCAGATAGCTATCCTATGTAATTTCTAGAGCTAGGTAGTACCTACTTGGGTTCCTTCTTGAGTTGAACTCACATGGAGGTTTGAGACATGTTTCAAACCACTACTTCAGTTGAAGTATGCTGGCTAGTTAATTATGATAGAATTTAGAGAGTCCAAAGAGCTTAAGGATTGCAAAGGTCAAGACAATTTGGCTTAGATTTCTTTATATTCCATTTTGACTCTTTAGGTGCACTCTGTCAACTCAATTAGGTTAGCCCAAGGAAGCTAGGTTGCCTAAGGTGAATAGGTTAGGATCTTATGAACTTATGGATAAAATTTGATGAGGTTGGGTTATTGCATAAGTGAGTTAAACCTAATGAACTAAGGTTGGTCACTTAGGGGCATTTTGGAAATTTTTACCTAAACATGGTCAACATGGGTTGATCATGGGTTAGGTGAGGGCTAAGGTGTTCCTTGAATGAATTTAAGGTATTTCAATTCAAGGCTAAGGCCACATAGGGGAGTTTAACTAAGAAACTTAAGGCTAGGCACTTTAGGATTATTTTAGTCATTTTGACCTTATCATGGTCAACATGGATTGACCATAAGTTAGGGGTGTGAGAATAGATGACCCTTGGATGATCTTAGATCACCTTGATTCAATTATTAGGTCAAATACATGAATTTGACCTAAGAATGACAAGGGTAAAAGCATAAATGGCATTTTTATAATTTTGGCGTTTTCTAGTCAAATGAGTTGACCACGAGTTAAATGAATTTAAATGTATCTAAAAATCTTTTAGAGCCATTTAGGACTAATGTCTATCCAAAATCCAAAGTTTGGGTCTTATGGTTTCCACAAAGGGTAATATAGTGGTATTTTGATAATTTTACCCTTTCTAGCAAAGGGGTTGACCAAGGGAAGATAATAATTCCAAATGTTCCTAAAAAGGGGTTTAGGATTATTTTAAATCAATTTTATGGGTTGGATATTTAACCTAAGAATCCCATGTAGGGTGCACCATAGAGGCAGTTTAATAATTTTATCACTTTTGGTTTACTGGATTGACTAATAGTCTAGAATAGTTTCAAATGACTTCAATATGTATTAGAATTGTTTAGAACCAATCCCAAGGGAAAATAACTCCATTTTAGTTCTTGGATTGAGTTTATGAATTTTTTTGGTTTTAGTCAAACCTGGGTTGACCATGGGTCAAACTTGAGCCAAACCATTCTTAAGATGGATTAGGAGTCTTCGAACTCTATTCCCAAGTCAAATGACCAGTTTAGGTTTTAGGTAATTTTAGGGTTTAAGATTAGACCTTGGTCAAAACACCTTTGAGTAAGGATCAAAGGGGTTGATCAACACTCCTTCACCCATGGGATGAGTCTAAGAATGGGTATAGGATTTCTAGGTTAAGTCATAAGTTCGTTGTTCACTTAGGGTGAAACCCTGGGTTTGTGGGTATTTTTATAATTTTTGGGAAATTTTAGGGTTGAACCTAGGATTAACCTAGTATTTGATTTGGTGGGTCCATTACCTACTTCGGGTCACTAAAAAGTGTCCTAAGAGGTTATGGTCTTTCTTGTGCCAGCCAATGCTAAGTGCTTGGGCTTTCACCTAAAAGGGTCCTAGGGACAAGTTCTACACTAAGGCATGAGATCAACTTAATTTCCACCAATATATGTTACCTCAAGGAATATCATGATTGATTTTATTTAGAAAAAAAAAAAATTAAAGAAATGGTATTTCTACTATACACTTATGTTTTCTTAATTAGGATTGGGTCGTAATATTTGAACTTGAAATGAAACTTCCTTTGAATGTTTTATTTCCATGCAAGTGATTAATATACTTTGAAAGATTCCATTCATCAACGATGATTTAATTCCTCTTTTCCCTCAAAGTACCACTTGTACAAAGTATAATTATTTTCTCCAACAAAAATTTTAAAAGTTGTTTTAAGTTATCTTCAAGGAAAGAAAGTATCCTATTTCATAATAGCCTCAAATTCTAAAATCTCTTAATTCCTTAACTAAGATTTCCTTGGTGTTTTTATTTGAGGTTTGGGCTTTGGTTTCACTATACAACATATGAAGTACTTAGTTTTTTTTTTTTTTTTTTCATTTTAGTTCTTTTACCTATTTTTGTTGATAAGAAATGAGTGAGCAAGGAAATTAATCATTTGAATAATTTGAAATATATCTTGCCTCCATAGTTTAAAATTTTTGTTTGCAAGTTCATAATCATGTGGTGTCCATTCCATCTATGTTATAACTACAATACAACCATCTATAGCTTTTATAGAACAAGAAAAACTAATTTGACTATATGAATAAAATTTGGCATTAAATTTTTTAGAATAGGGTGAGTAATAGAAAACCCTTTGTTATGATATTATTATTTAATTGTGATATTAGAATCTACTTCTAAATTATAAAGCCTTAAAAATTAAGAACCTTACTTTGATGTCATTTGAAGGTAATTATACAAACCAAAAGAAGGTTAAATTAGATTATTTAAAAAATATTTTAAACGATTAGTATTTTACTACACTTAAATTTTAAATTTATTAAAATAAGATAGGAACTAGTAATTAATGGGAGAAAAAAAGTAAATGTTGTAAATTGATCTATAGTTCTTTAGCCACAATAAGGCTTACACCTACTCTCTAAGTCATCCTCTTTGCCTTTGCATTCACAAGCATATAAGTCTCTAAACAATGCTTCTTGATATATACTAAAGTCACCTAATGTTTCTCCTAACCTAAACTATTAGGTTGTAAATTCAAATTCAAGATGTGGAACTGACCACTCTTAGCACAAGTTGTAGGGTATTGTCCTTTAGAGAATTAGAATGAATTGGATCATAGATATCTCTTTCAAATTCATAACATAAATCTCTCAAAATTGAATTTACAAGTGGATGAACAAAAGATTAAGAAATAAGAATGACTTCGTGTAAAATTTGCTTTATTTTTATGCTTATTCCTTTTTTTCTCTAGGGTTTATCAAGTTCTATTAATTTCAAGCTCACTATTGATATGCCTATTAATATATCCTATAGTAATTATTCATCTTTTAAAGTTATAGTTAATCAATATTAATACAATTCATAACTAAAATATCAAATTACTAAATCATGAAGGTTATATAGTGAGTTTTAGAATGAATCATGAAGGTTATAGAGTACAATCACCATTATATATATGATATTATTCATAAATGAATCTAATTAATGAAATTAATTTGATTTACAATAGTTTGGATGTGGTTTGAACTTTGGGTTAATCATATGGTACAATTGATATTATATTGTATGATGTGGTAGATATTTAATTTCTTAACAAATAATATGTTTTTGTATTGATTTAATTTAATTATAATTCAATTGTGCGTATGTGTGCAAGCATTTTAACTTTAACCAATAATTTTATATAATATTGTATCACTTAAATATAAATATAAAAATATTTTTTTGTCAAAATTGTCATTTTTTGCATGACAAATTTGATGCACTCAAGTTAGTTAGTTCATCAACTTCAAATTCGAGTCATATGCATTTTTATTGTGATTTATTTTTATTTTAACATAGTTCTTGCCAAACAAATAAACACCTCCACACGCTCACACAAATTGTTAATCTTGACTATAATAATTTTGTGATAAAAAAATGATAGATACTTAATGTCTTGTGGTTAATAATTATATATTGAATCATTATATATAGGTGTAGGCCAAGGCTATGAATGGAGGGGTATTATAACTTCTCAAATATGAAGTGGTTATAGGAGTAGGCCAAGGATATGAATGGAGGGATATTACAACTTATCAAATATGAAGTGGGCAGCTCGATGAAGATGAGGTGTGAATGGCAAAGTTGAGACTCACATAATGAGCATTTTTTTCTTCTAGAATGAAAAACTTAGGGGAGAAAATATATACATGAATAAGCAAATCCCACATTAAAATAGAGGAAAGAATATTAGTTAGCTATGTTAAGAGTTAGACTAAAATATGTAAGATATATTTTAGTGTGACATATAGATTTGCCTTGAAAAGTTCATAAGTAAGCATGCACATCGTGCATGCACATAGTGAAGCACTCCTGGGATAGGTGATTTACTAAGAAGTTACACAAAAAAAAAGAATAAAATTATGAGATTTTGCCTAACACAAGGCATGTTGAGCCAAAGAAGACACTATCTTGAATAGTATAAAATGAGGCATTTTAATTAGTATCATAATCTAACCTCCTCTAGTATGATGCATGGTGCAACGATGAACCAAGTGGAAGCTAGTGAACTTGTAACATCCTTAATTTGAAGAGGGCAATTCAATAATAATTGGGAATGATTATTAGGTTTAGGCCTGAATATAGAGCGACTTCTAGAGTGCTTAAATGATGGTAAACTTCTAGATGAAAAAATGCCATAACAATGAACCAAATCACATTGTGTGGAGGAAATATTAATGAACTATATAAGTAAAGAGCAAAGCAATAATACACCATACATATTCTAGTATAATTGATGAATTTCTTTTAAAAATTCTATAATTAAACATACTCGTATGGGATGATTGTCAGGATGATATATCTCCTAACAGACTATACAAAAAATGATAAAACTATGAGATTTAGCTTGATATGAGATATGTTGGACCAAAGTTAACAATAAATTGCATTATATTGCCTAAAAACTTGTAGATATTGATGAGAATAAATGCCATGAATGAAAGAAAATTATTTATAGCAACTCATGTGTGATAAACCACTCATTAATAGTTAGCATGTTCATCAACTTCCTTCTATAAGATTTCAAGCATAGAATCATCCTATAGGAATGAGATGATGATCTGAATTGGAGTCATCTTCTAGGGACAACATATCGAACTAGTTGCTTTCTTTTACTCTTCTTAGATGGTAACCTACTTGATGAGTTTCAACACTTGGTTAAGCCAATCCAGGGTAAGATTTTGGATCCAATTTAGATTCCATGTGCAACATGATTGAATTGACCTTGATGAGTTGAGTGTAGACCTACAAAAGTACAATTAAAAGAATTAATCCCCGAACCAAATTCTTATCAATTTTCTCCATTATATTTCAATTAAATTGCATCATGGATTATTAATGTTAAATCACCTAGGACCGATAATTCCATTCAAAATTATCAAATTTTAATTGACTTAGGTTTTATTTGGAACTACTGTCTTACTGTTTTTTGAAACAATTTTTTTTTACTAAAAAATACTTTAAAAAATAATAAAAAAGTCGTTTCAAATGGCTTAGCCTAAAAATTTGACTTGTTGGCCAACTTAGTACAAATAAATTTAAAAGTTCAATTCAAAATAAATTATATTTTATTTAACTTTAGCTTATCAAGTTTAAATTGAAGCTTTTAATTTTAAATTAAAAGTCGCTTGAACTTACTGATGTAACGTTTACAGCCATCGTTTTTTTTTATCCAGAAGCCTGGCCGGATTCAAAAGCAGGCTCAAAAATAGAAAAAAAAAATAAAAAATAAAAATAAACAACGCAACACAATGTTGTGCAAGAAGTGTTTCGATTTTTGGATGCTCGTCCGCACCCACTGCCGAACCGCTGCACGCTAGTCACATTTACTCTGCCTGCACACAATTGTCAGCTCCAACCCCACTCCGGCCTCTCCCTCTCCCTCTCTCTCTCTCTCTCTCTTTCTCCCCTCGCCGTTCTTCTGCTCCACCCACTGCAACCCCAAACCATTCGTAGCAACAAATGAGAATCGACTGTAGTTGAGAAGAGAAGCTTGATTGCTCCCGTCCTCACTTTTCTCATCCTCGTTAATGGCGGTCGACCCGCCGTCGGTTGAGATCCTCACATGGCTGAAGTCTCTTCCGGCAGCGCCGGAGTACCACCCGACCCTGTCGGAGTTCCAGGACCCAATCGCCTACATACTCAAGATCGAGAAGGAGGCCTCTGCCTACGGCATATGCAAGATCGTTCCCCCGCTTCCCGCTGCCCCTAAGAAGACCGCCTTTGCCAACCTTAACAAATCCTTTGCTGCCCGCCTACCCAACTCTAGCACTTCGCCTAGCCCAAACCCTAGTCCCAACTCTAACTCCAAGCGCTCCCCGATTTTCTCCACCCGCCACCAGCAGATCGGCTTCTGCCCCCGCCGCCCCCGCCCCGTCCAGAAGCCCGTTTGGCAGAGCGGTGACTGCTACACTCTCTCCCAGTTCGAGGCTAAGGCCAAGCTTTTCGAGCTCTCCTACCTCTCGAAGTCGGCCCCCGCTGCTGCTGCTGCTGCCGCCGCCGCCTCTGGCGCTTCCTCTCTAAAGAAGAAGAAGAAAAAACATATGAACCGGCAGAAAAAGAGTAGCAAGTTGTCTTCTTCATCTCTGTCAGCGCTTGAGCTAGAAACCCTTTACTGGAAGGCCTGTGCTGACAAGCCCTTTTCTGTTGAATACGCCAATGACATACCGGGCTCGGGCTTTCCGCCCATTGGCAGCAGCACAGGAAAGCGATGGAGGGAGGAAGAGGCAGCAAGCAATGTAGGGGAGACTGCCTGGAATATGAGGGGAGTGTCGCGAGCCAAGGGCTCGCTTCTGAGGTTCATGAAGGAAGAGATTCCTGGCGTGACCTCCCCTATGGTCTATGTGGCCATGATGTTTAGTTGGTTTGCTTGGCATGTGGAGGATCATGAGCTACATAGCTTGAATTACCTGCATTTGGGCGCTGGAAAGACCTGGTATGGGGTGCCAAGAGATGCGGCTCTTGCATTTGAGGACATTGTAAGGATTCACGGATACTGCGGAGAAGTCAATCCCTTGAGTGAGTCTTTTCCCCACCTTGATATTTCTGTTTCAGTTTGTTTAGCTTTTGAAACATTGTGATATTGAATCTGAATGCCAATATGGATACCATACTATACAAAAACTAAACTAATGTAGTAATTAAGCTAGAGATGATGAGATATATGTATAACTGCAAAAGGTAAGGATTATATGTTAGAGCGAGAAGACGGTATGTGAAATTAGTGAACATTTAGGAGGATTATGATTGGTGAGTTGAACAAGCTCTTTGGGACAGGGGAAAACGAATTGGTTATTCAGAAAAAAAAAAAAAAAAGGGAGGAGCACGGTCTAACTATTTTAATTTGAATGAACATGAACTTTAACTCGCAATATTGACTTGTCCAGGTACTCTCCGTATTAAGAGATGGGGCTTGATAATGGCCCAAAGTTCAATTAGTGACTCATTCTACTTACTTTTGTTAGATGTCACTAATTACTAGTATGGTGGATGTTATTTATGATGGGCTGTTTTTTGTAGAAGGTTTAAGTTTGTTTTTACCTTTTCTTTTTGCTGCTTCTTGTTTTAATCCCTTGTCTTTGTATTATTGTCTTGGTAAGTTTGGGTAATTCCATGCAGTTTAGGATATATCTTTATTTAAAAGATTCTTCCCTCTACTATATGTTTGGTGACTAAATGTTATAGATAGAGTTTGATATCTAAATCAGTGCACGATAGGCCAATGCTTCACCTCTACCTCCTTCACTGAAAAATAACAAAAAATAATAAATAAAAGCCCTCTTTTCCGCCCTATAATTCATAAATCTCCAAGAACCTTATTAAGGCTTCTATCTCTTTTTTCCCATTTGAGCTTGAACTTGTACTTTAAAAGTCCATCCTAACTACAGATTGACATCCACATGGTGCAGTGCGTATATTTTTAATTTATAATAGTTGGTAATTTTTTTCCTAGTTTTTGTAAGAATGCACTATTTCGTAGTGTACTATTTATGTTGTGCACTTTTTCATACAATGCCCAGTGAGCTGAACTTAACTACATGTTTTTTGTCTTCTTGTAAAACTCAATGGTTTTTTTAATTTTTATTATTGGGCCATCAACATTGTTTACAACAATATTGCTAGCTGTTGAAAAACCGTTAATTTTTTTCTAAAACATAATAATTAGATAACTATCAAGAGTATGGGCATTTTCTATCCTTCGTTTTATACTTTAAAATCACTTATATCTATTTTGCAACTACCTTATCTTTATTAGATGCTACTAGAATCATTCATTATTTAATTTCATTTGCCTAGTTTTGTTGCACATCCATCTTAACATCTTCATCTCAACCACATTTGGCATCGACTTTTTGAATGTTCAACATTCATATCCATACAACATAGCTAACTTAATTATAATATAATAATATTTACATTTAAGTTTTTATAATATCTTCTTATCACATAGAACTCTTGAGACCCTTTTCTATTTTAACATTGCAATATTAAATTTAAAAGTTATTTTATCATCTATATTATGTTCTTATGTATAATATATCCAATATTTTTAAATATATCACATTTAGGTAGAAACTTATCTTTTATAACAACAACAACAACATCAGGCTTTATTCTACTACGTGAGGTCGGCTATATGAATCCTTTTTCTCCATTGTATCATATTAAGAGGTAATCTCTCATTTAAATCTAATAAACAAAGATCATTTCTAATACTTTCAAACCAAGACTTTTTAGGTTTATCTCTATTTTTTTTAATATAGATTGAATCTAATATATCTACTCTTCTAACGAGATCATCGAAAGGTTGACACTTTATGTGACCAAACCATCTAAAATGACTCTCTCTAATCTTATTTGCTACTGGAGCTACTCAAACCTTTTCACATATATACTCTCTTCACATTTTGTCTTTAAGTGTAAAGCTAATCATCCACCTGAGCATTCTCATATCTGCAACACTTAACTTAATTTTATGCTTTTTTTAATGGCTAACATTCTGCACTATAAAGCATTGCAGGTTTCACCCCCATCTTATAAATTTTTAAATTTGAGGGGTACTTTTCTATCACATAAGAGGTCCGATGGATTCCTCCACTTCTCTCACCAACTTGAGTTCTACTAATAATATCCCCATCTATTTCACCATTGTTTTGAATAATGGACCCAAGATGTCTAAAACATACTCTTTTTAATAACTTGATCACCTAATGTCACAATCTCACTGCTAGATCTATTACTTTTAAAATAACACTCAATGTATTCAATTTTAGATCTACTCAAATGAAATCTTTAGACTCTAAGGTTCACCTTCATAATTCAAGTTTTTCTTCAACTCTCTCTTTAGTCTTATCAACAAGAAGAATATTATTAGCAAAAATATCCATGATTAAAACAAAAAGATATGGGCTTAAAGTTGGTCCTTGATGTAATCCAATTGAAATAGGAAAATACTTGATCAAATCTCCTTGTGTTTGAACATAAATAACAGCTCCTGCATACATATATTTAATGACTTGAATATAAGTATTATTAACTCTTTTCATTTTTAGAACTCTCTAGAGCACTTCTCTTGGAACTTTATCATATGATTTCTCTAAATTAATAAATATCATATGTAGATCATCCTTAATCTCTCTATAATTCTCCATCAATACTCTTAACAAATGTATAACTTTCATAGTAGACCTACTTGGCAAGAATCCAAATTGATTTTGAGAAACATTAGTATCATGTCATAACCTATGCTCAATTACTTTCTTTTATAATTTTAATGTATGACATTAACTTAATTGCTCTGTAATTAACACACCCTTGTGCATTACCTTTATTCTTAAAAATAAGAACCAACACACTCCTTTACTCATCTAACTTTTTTTAGTCTTCAAAATAATATTAAAAATTTTAGTAAGCCAAGTAATTCCTTAATCTTCTAAGCATTTCCACACCTCTATTGGAATTTCATCAAGATCCAATGTTTTTTCACACTTCATTTTTTTAAGCATCTCTAACTTTTTGGTTTTACTAATATGAAGATAAAAATAAAAAATATTTATTTTCATTTAGAATGCTAAGATTACTAAATTCTATTGTATTCTCACAATTTTCATTAAAAAATTTATTAAAATATCTTATCTGCCTATATTAAATATCCTCTTCTAAGAAAAATGCTTTTTTATCTTCATCCTTAATACACTTCACTTAAACTAGATCTTTACTTCTCCTATATCTATGTTTGACTAACTTATGCATACATCTCTCGCTCTCCTTAGCATCGAATCTATTATATAAATCCCTAAAAGCAAAATTCTATCGCATATTGTTTTCTTAAAGTCCATATGCGTCTCTCTATATCTTCCACAATTTTAAGAGGTTTTACATTTAAATTAATTTTTGTAACAAATTTTTTATTTTTTGTCTTTTTTTCCCCTTTTTATTCCACCATTAACTATTTTTATTATTAGGAGGTTTTTATTTTTATTCTCCAATCACATATTTTGAAATAGTCTTAATATTACTAGCTATATTTTCGCACATAACACTAGCTTCTTCAATAATCCAAATTTTAAGATCTTGAATCTTATTCTAAAAAATCTTTTTATTAGCATTCTTTAAATGTGCCCATCTAATTATAAGACAATATTTCACTTTATTTTTTATATTTCACCTCTTCATCTTAAATTCTAAAATTAATAAGCGATGCTGGCTGTATAATATTTCACTTAGAATGATTTTACAATATTTGTAATCTAAATGTCTATTTTTCTTATAAAAATAATCAATCTGAGTTTTATTATTTCAATTCTTATAAGTGATGAGATGCTCTTTTTTTATAATAAAGTATTAGAATTTGCAAAATCATTGACTAGAATAAATCTAATAGTCTTACTATCTTCATTAGTCGTTCCAATCTCTAAATCACTATGATTGCTTTTAAAATCTTCTACCATTATACCAACATGCCTATTTAAATCTCCTCCAATAAAATTATTTTCTTTGAGATATATCATTTATATTATTTTTTCTAAATCATTCTAAAATTTAGTTTTGAACAAATATTCAAACTTACTTGAGGATCATAAGCATTTATAGTATTAATAATTATAACATCAACATTAATCTTTAAAGCTATAATTCAATCTCTAAGTTTATTAATTTTTATAATATTATCTTTCAAACTCTTATCCATAACCACAAATATACCATTTTTAGTGCAGCTCGTACATGAATATCCTAGTTTAAATCCTAAGCTATCAATCTTCTTACCTTTTTTCCAACCCATTTATTTTCCTAAATTTATAGAATATTTATATTTCTATGAATTATGATATCTATTAATTATATTAATTTACCTGTAAGAGAATCTATATTCTATATTTTTATCCTAATTTTAGTTTCATGGATTAGTTTTTTGGCTCGTATTTGCCCATGATATGGGAACGTTTGCTTATTTAACACTGCACTTAAGTGCCCAATAGCAGGCCTTGTTTACTTTTCATTGTATTTAGGACATTCAGTGCGTCGTGATAGGAAATACTTGAGTTCGCAGGTATTCCTATCGGAAATACTTGAGTTCGCAAGCAACCCTAACAATAAATTGGTAAAAACAGCGAGAAAGAATACAATACGATAGTGAAAATAACTCAAACAGTTGATTTTATTATATGAAATAAAACAAAGCAAACGGAAAGCAAAGATACAATTGATCCTCTATTCGAGAGGAGGATCGTCTCTCCCAAATCTTTAGACAAGAGTCTAGAGCCCAAACCCAAAGAGACTACAAGAGAACAATAATCCAAAGCATGCCTAGCCCTATCCCCCTCATCCCCTTTAAATAGCCCTTTTCCACCTCCTTACTAACCTCCTTATAACTTTCCTAATATAAGATATTATTTGATTAATACAAAAGATATCAAATCTACTTTCCTAATATAAGATATTATTTGATTAATACAAATTATTTGATTAATACAAAAGATATCAAATCTTTTTAATTAATTAAATCCTCTTTCCTTATTGGTTTGCCCTTCTCTTTTTCCTCCTTTTACCGCCATAGTGGGCCCCATTCCTAAGTGGGTGGTGCCGGCCCCATGGAACCGACCTAACAATATCGTCCTCCCAAAGAATCACCTTGTCCTCAAGGTGGAAATATGCTCGTGTTCCCGTGGAGGTGGCCATCCTTGAGGTGGCTGAAAAATCTTATCGGATTGCTAAATCAAGGGCTGCACTGAAAGAGAAACATTCCTTCCCTCCTCCAATCTGATCACCTCTAGCCTGTGTAGCCCCACCCGATAACCTTCACCCACCTCCTTGATAGTCCTTACCATAGTTTTGAGAGACACCATGGATTTGGATAACCCTGCATCCCCCCTAATCGTCACCTTTCTTCCATCTATCATCATCTTCATCATGAGGGTGCCCCAATTGATCTTGTTGTCTCCTAGGATTTGTAGCCACTTCATCCCTAGGATGACATCAACACTCCCTAGCTCCAGTGGAAGAAAGTCCTCAATTACTTGAATGTCCTGGATGGTTAACACCACTCCTCTACAGATCCCCTGGCCTTTCTCCATCTTCCCAGTGCCCATTATAACCTCATAACAACCGGTATCTACTAATTTCAATCCCAGTTGGTCGACGACCTGATTGGAAATGAAATTGTGGGTAGCCTCACTATCAATCAGAACCACCACCTCTTTGCCCTCTATCCCCCCCTTCACCTTCATGGTATGATTTGTAGTGAGTCCTACCACCGAGTTCAGGGAAACTTCTGCCAGATTTAGATGCAGCTTATCCTCCATCTTTCTCTCACCTACCTCAGTTTCCTCGTGATCACAGACGGTGAGAACCTGAAGAGTTTGATCCCTACATCGGTGCCCTGGAGTATACTTCTCATCACACTGGAAACATAACCCCTTTGCCTTCTTCTCCTGTATCTCCTTCTTGATTAGCCTCTTGAAATTTTCCCCACTTCCTCCACCTACTGGCTTCTCCCTGGTGGTCTCATGAACACCCCCTCCCACTGACCCTTTTGGAGCTAGATGAGTAATGGTCATCCGGTATGAGTTACCTGAGTTGTTGCTCTTGAATCCTCTTTCTAGATGTCTCTGGTCTTCCACTAGTTGTGCTAATTTCATGGCCTCTCCCAAGTCACGAGGTCTCATAACCGTATTGCTGCTCGAATCACGGATTTGAGTCCCTTCATAAAGTTGCCTTCTAGTACTGTCTCTGATAGTCGTTCCACCTGGCTGGCCAGGTGTTCAAATCTCTCCCGGTAGTTTGCTATTGTGCCCTCTTGTACTAGTGCGAAGAATTGCTCATAGAAGTCCTCTTCCCTGCCTGTTCGGAAACGTTCCAGTAAACATTCCTTGAATTCTCTCCAGTCCCGTAGGGGTCTTCTCTGGTCTCTCCACTGATACCATGACAGCGCCTTCCCTTCCAAACATAGCCCGGCTGTCGTTAACTTCTCTTCCTCTGTTAGCCCGTTGACCGCGAAATACCTTTCTACTTTGTAGATCCATCCATATGTGTCCTCGCCTTCGAAGATAGGCATCTTCAGCTTCCTTACCCGCCGGTCACCTCCATCTCCCTTATGTCCTCCATAGATTCCCCTTTCCCAAGTGCTGGGCCCTCCCCAAGTCTCCCTATCCTCCCTCCTACGTTCGTATAGAAACCCTTCTTCCTTTTCCCTCCTCTTTTCATCAAACTCCGTACGCTTTTGCCCATATTCCCTTTCTTTTCTTCCCCAATCAGCCCCTCTTGTTTCCAAAGCCGTCGTCGGGAGTTGATTCTTCACTAACTTCCTCACCATCGCATGCAGATCGGACACTTTGTCTTCTACGGATGCGATTCGTTCTTCCACCGTGGCTTTGATTTGGCTCATTTCTCCTTCAAAACGCTCCTCCAAAGCGTCCACCTTCTTGGCCGCCATATCTATTCGGAGTTTGTAGATGCACCAAAATTGAATTTTGGTGTCCAAAAACAGCAACCTTTCTTGTTTCCGGATCAAAAATTGCTGCTGGAATTCGCCAAAAACAGCCCTCCACCGGTCCCTGGACTTGCTCTGATACTAATTTGATAGGAAATACATGAGTTCGCAAGCAACCCTAACAATAAATTGATAAAAACAGCGAGAAAGAATACAATACGATAGTGAAAACAACTCAAACAGTAGATTTTATTATATGAAATAAAACAAAGCAAACGGAAAGCAAAGATACAATTGATCCTCTATTCGAGAGGAGGATCGTCTCTCCCAAATCTCTAGACAAGAGTCTAGAGCCCAAACCCAAAGAGACTACAAGAGAACAATAATCCAAAGCATGCCTAGCTCTATCCCCCTCATCCCCTATAAATAGCCCTTTTCCACCTCCTTACTAACCTCCTTATAACTTTCCTAATATAAGATATTATTTGATTAATACAAAAGATATCAAATCTATTTAATTAATCAAATCTACTTTCCTAATATAAGATATTATTTGATTAATACAAAAGATATCAAATCTTTTTAATTTATTAAATCCTCTTTCCTTATTGGTTTGCCCCCCTCTCTCTTTCCTCCTTTTGCTGCCATAGTGGGCCCCATTCCTAAGTGGGCGGTGCCGGCCCCATGGAACCGACCTAACACATCGGTTTCAAGGAACGCCATAACATCAATACAATGTATTAGAGAATTCATGTCATGATTGCTCAATAAATTTTAGGCTGACTGTCGACTACCTAACACAACCCTCCACTTTTATCATCCATGGCTTGGTACCCGACTACGACAATATTTAGTAATTATCTTTTAATGATATCAATTGATAATTGTTTAGATCACATAAACTAAAAATGTTTACCATTCAATCACTTTTTATTTTAACTTTCAATCTTCTAATGCATCTCTATCGTTATAACTTTTCAGTTATTTTAGTTGATGACTTGTTAACTAGAACTGTGCCATGTACAAAAATAATAAATTTCTTTTTCGTTGTTCCCTATACTAGTTAATATTCCATTAGATGTAATCTGAAATAAAATGATAAATTAATAACATAAAGAATAATCCATTATATTTAAGATTATTTTTAACTTTTTTTGAGGCTCCATTCTCATTTTACTTCTTTATTTTATATACTTGTGAAATAGAAGCCGCTCCCAATTTAATGGACCTTTAATGTCAGCTTTGATTTATTCATTCTCCTAATCGTAACAAGTCTATCCTTTGGCTTCAACTTCAAGGCTTTTAGTGCTTCTAGGTGTTACCTATGTATCATCAAATTATAAGTCATCAACAACTAAATGATTCAATTTATCATCAGTATTTATTGCTTCTGTAATTTGAGTTGTCTATCATTCTACTTGTTGTAAAATATAATATAAACTAGCTTGTTTATATATCTTGGGGCTAATCAATTTCGTCTTTGTGTATGAACTTAATTGAAGGTAGTCAAATTGCGCTCACATATAAATGGCAAGCATATTAGGCTAAGAAATTTAATTGCAAATACTTTAAATTTATGATCATTATCTCTAAATTAAGCCCGCTAACATCTATATTGAATAAAAAAGTAAATTATTAATATATATTCAAATAGGAAGCTTAAAACTAAACATTAAAATTAAAATTATAAATGAGCATATTTTATAACATGCTTGAGCTGCTACATGCATGTATATAAACTAATTTTTACCTCTTTATCTACATGGAAGTTGTTTTCATAATAAAATTGATGGTTCAAGTAATATGTAGTAGCATGTAAGTATTGGTGTAACCGGTGGTCTCATTTTTCATTAATAATTTCTAAAACTTTTTATTTGCAATCTCTTGCTATATCTTTTTTAGCCTTATTCATAGCTTCATAGAGATGAATCTCATTGCTGCGGTCTTCACACCATCAACCATTCTTAATATCTTAACTAAAGGGCTTGTAGTTTTCAAAGTATAATTTATACTACAGCAAAAATAACCATCTTTCATAAAAATCTTTTTCACTTGTATCTCTTCCTATTTTCTTACATTCTTCAAAAGCATGCATAGTTTCTAAAGGCTACCCTAACTTCTTAAATTTTTACAAAGCAAATATGCAGTTGCAAATCTAATGACTATATGCCGAATAATTTCTTTATCAGTGAACTTCGCATTAAATTAAGCGTCCAAGCATGATTGTGAATAAACTTGTTAATAATTTTTGTCTTTAATAAAGTAGATTTGTATTGAGTCAACTATCTGGTAGAAAGTGGATGCAAAATTTGTGAAATATCTTGGCTGAAGTTCAATTTCAGCAAAATCAGAAATTGGCAACAAGAAAACTAGGAAGAAGAACACCAAGGAATACTCTTTATTGAATTATCTATGAAGGAAAAAAAAAAGATACAAATGGATTTTCAGTTGGAGAGGAAGATTTGGCTCTCTCAAATCCCTAGCCTCCGGCTAGAGCCCTCTCAACCCAAGCAATTCTAATTTCAGCCAAAACATCACATAAAAACTGAAGTTTAGGGTAAAATCTACTTAAAGCATACAATCCCATAGCAAAAACCCAAAACAACCCCTTCCAAATTCCTTTTCCCTCCTAGCCGTCCCCTCCCCTTTGAATTTTTCTCCCTGAGGCCATCCCAAGGGGGTGGGATTCTTCATCCATGCGGCAGGTGGTATTTCTGTCTAGCATAGACCCTGGCCAGTCCAGAAGGGACCGACGCAATAACCAGTCTAGGAGGGACCGGTTCATCACTATCCCAACCTCTTATACATTAAAGCAATGCAGTGAGCTGCACATGGAGTCTAGTAGTGGTGCTTCTTCTCCATTAGTAGTCTCCTTGCAGCATTATTTGTATCAACTTAATCAATTAATGTCTCTCGGTCTCTTTTATTTCTTCAACAATATCATCTAGTATTTAAAGTAGCAGTTGTGCATACTTTATAAAAGTTGAAGCATCCACTTATTTTAGAAATACAGTAATATAATAATTCTTGACAAACAGGTTGATGATTCTCTTCTATTAAATATCTGATTAGGCATCTAACATTATGGTCACTCCTATTTTAACATATGACGTCTTTACTTCATTAATTATCTTTGTCCTTATTTTGACCTCCTTATCTAATATTTCAGGACCTCAAGTTATATATGTTAGGAAACTCAACCAAATTCCCAATAGATCAAAGCACATTGATCCATGATGGACTCTTGACAATATTAAATGGAATGATATTGTTGAATTCAGTGATTTGGAGAGGGGAAAAGGCTTAATTTTATTGCACAAACCTGCCCTTATTTATAAAACTATACAAGATATCTTAATAAAGAAACAAAAAATTATAGAATCATGCATAATTGCTCTAATATAATCCTTCTTAAATCAGCCACCAAAATATGGAAGGAGATCAGTGTGATCTAGGTGAGCCTCTCATGGATCCCCATCTTAGCCGTGGGATCAAAATATTAAGGGATGGCTGGGATTTAACAGATATTTTCATAAAAATGTCTAACAGTTTCTAAACATACTTTATCTCTGAGTTCCTTTGTAGTAGTTGGAAGATGAATAGTTTGAGAGTTAATATTCTCTTGTTCATCAACGTTCAAAACAAATCTATCTATAGGTCTCTAAGTGCCTCTATTAGAAGAAATTAAATGACTTACATTATTTGATCCATCATATTGGAAATCAAAATACGAGTTATTTACAATCATCTCCTCCATATTTCTTTGCATCACTTCAAAAAATTAGTATATTCTTTTTTCAAATCATCAGACATATTTGCACATGGTCCGATGTGATATGTGTGCAAGTTAAGTGATCCTTAAGCCTCTTAACACCTCTAGTGATTCGTTTCTCACAGAAATTGCATTTCATGTAAACATACTCTTTCTTCATTACCTTTGACTGACACTTCAACATGAGTGTCATATTTTCAAGCCGGATTTTTTTGTGCCACTAGTCATTCTAATAAATCAAAGAAATTAATAGAAATACTATCAAATAAAAAATGATCTTCACAAAATATATTTACAATTAGCCTAGATAAGATAAACCCATTCCTTCGGTATATTTGAGGATTTAAACATGATTCAGCCTAAATCTTATTAACCAATAAATGATGACTTTAAATCCTACAAAAACTTAAATCTTGTTTCATTTTTGATGAATTTGAGGAGGATCTAAGCACAAATGTAACTTTAAATCGTGTAGAAACTTAAATATGTTTTTTCTTTGGTGGATTTGACAGGATTGAAGCACGATTCAGCCTAAATCCTGCAAAAAATGAAAATGAGAGCTTTAAATCCTACATGAACTTAAATCCTATTCTTTTTCTATTTTGCTTTAATGAAATTTACCCTTTGTTGCGAGCTCCCGTCATGGCTTTCGATCGAACAGGAACGTTGTTGTTGAATAAGGCAAAGAAGTTTCCTTGAGTGACTCTTTCAAAACTCTATTTCATAGGTGAAGCATGTGAAGTCGAAGTAGCATTGAAGAAACCTTGGGTGCTCTCATGTTGGAGATGGACTCGACGCCTATATGTCATTCACGTGCTGGAGACGAGATCAAGGTTGAGGTGCTGCATTGTTGCTCGTGTGTTGGAGAAAAACTCAACGTTGCAACGCTGGAATGAACTCTTGCATAGCCTCTCTATCCTGAGGCCTACCCGATCCTTCTCGCGTGCGTGTGAGTAGGGACAACAGGAAGTGTTAGGTAATATACAGAACCCTAAGTGTTTGAGGTGGCACCTCAAAATGCCTCAAAGTGTTAAGCCTGGAGGCATATGCCTCGTATGAAAAAGGCATAAGCCTCATTAGAACTAGTGAGGCTTATTCCTTGAGGCACCTATCATGGGCCTCGAGGCGCACGCCTCAATCGCCTTTTTCAAACCATGACCCATTGCTTTACTTTTATGCATTTTGTTTAGAGTTGATTTGACTCTTCTTTTACATCAATCGGAAATATACCTCATTATTTTATTCATTATGTTATTCTAAAATATTTTCTTTTTCAAGACTCCTAGTTAATAATTTCTAAAAGTCATATTTTGATTCTTCCTTCTTTAACTAAGATTTTTTTATCTAAACTTCTAGTGCATATTACTTGATTGAATTTTCTAGATCTCTTATCTCTTGTTCAAGCTATTTATACATCTAATTTTTCCCTATTGTGAAGTCTTTCATCTAAATAATCAAAATCTTCTTTTTTTGCTATGAGCTATCCTCTTTTCCATATGATGAATGTGCATGTCTACAGCCCATTAGATCTTGATTAAAGAATTGATTTGAATTTTTTTTTCTTTGACCTTGTATTGGGTTGATACCTCTTTTATTCAAATGCTAGTTCAGGTTCAACCACTTGTCTTGTTACTATGTCGGGCTTTGGATCTTGCTATTAGCTTTGTAGTGTGTTATTGTTTTGAACTCTTACTTGGAATATTATTATTTAGGCTTTAGTCATTAAACATACTATCCATTAGTATTAACTCCAATTAAGTAATGTGGTTATTTGATTAATGCAAATGGGACCTATGACTATAACCATCCATTAAAGTGGTGCAATTTGAATAAAAGATATCAACAAGAAATTAGAATCATGCAAATTTGCAGGCATTATCATTTGATCTTTAATTCTAATATTTTAAAGAAATTATCATTAGATTTAGTATAATATTGTTTTTTTCATTAATTCTTGTATTTTCTTTGTTTTCGCTAAAAGAAAGCAAATTTTCTCATATTTTGGGCCCTTTGATCTTTGAACATAATTTCTTTTGTAAATTTGCATATTTAGGGCCCTTTGATCTATGAGTCCTAATTTCCTTTGTATGAGCTACATTTATTGCATTATCATAATTGCATGAGGAATCCTAGATTCTTTGCATAACAATCCTTTTAGATTTCTTATAATAATGGTAACCATTTATGGTGTTTGTTTATCACTTTTTAAAAAGCATATTTTTTTGGTGAAAGGCTATCAAAATTTATCTCAGACTTTCGCTATATTAATATAAATGTGCTAAAGTGATGCAAGTTAAATAGTACAACAACCACAACAACAACATCAAGCCTTTATCCCACTACATGGGGTCGGCTAAATGGATTCTTTTTCTCCATTGTTTTCTATTAAGGGTCAAATTCTCATTTAATTCTAATAAAGAAAGGTCATTTCAAATATTTTCTAACCAAGTCTTTTTAGGTCTACCTCTACCTTTCTTAACATAAGCCAAATCTAATACATCTACTCTCCTAATCGGGTCATCGAAAGGCCTCCGTTTTATGTGACCAAACCATCTAAGGGTGACTCTAATTGTATCTTCCAATAGAGCTACTCTAACCTTTTTATATAATGCTCGTTTCGTATGTTGTCTCTAAGAGTAAAGACACTCATCCACCTCAGCGTCCTCATCTCTGCAACACTTAACTTAATATTATGCTTCTTTTTTAATGGCCAACATTTTGCACTAAAAAGCATTGCAGGTCTCACAACCAACTTATAGAATTTTCCGTTAAGTTTGGAGGGGACTTTTCTATCACATAATAAGCCCGATGCATTCATCTACTTCAACCATCCAACTTGAATTCTACTAATAATAACATCTATTTCACCATCATTCTAAACAATAGATATAAGATATCTAAAACGTGTACTCTATTAATGACTTGATCGCCCAAAGTCACAATCCCCTGATTAGATCTATTACTACTAAAATTACACTCCATATATTTGATTTTAGATCTACTCAAATGAAAACCTTTAGACTCTAAGGTTGACCTCCATAATTCAAGTTTACCTTCAACTCCCTCTTTAGTCTTATCAACAAAAATATCATCAGCAAAAAGCATACACCAGGGTATAACCTCTTGCAAATGTCTAGTGAGAACATCCATAACTAAAGCCAAAGGATTTGGGCTTAAGGCTGATCCTTGATGTAATCCAACTGAAATAGGAAAATACTTGGTCAAACCACCGTGTGTTTGAACACAAGTAACTGCTCCTACATACATATCCTTAATGACTTGAATATAAGCATTATTTGTGTATGGCTAATTTAGTCCCACAGTATCACTTTAACTGCTCCGGCAAGTTAAATAATAAAGCAGAAAAATCCAAAAATAGTCTCCAAGTATGACTAATTTAGTCACTGAGTATCACATTACCCCAATTTAGTCGTTCGACTATACAAAATTGATCCAAATAGTCCCTCTTGTGTACTTATGATATATTGATCCCAATTTAATCCATCAACTTTACAAAATTGATCCAAATTTAATGCTGAAGGGGCCATTTTGGATTAATTTTGTATAGTTGAGAGATTAAATTTGATCAACGTTATACTCTGGGACTAAATGACCATATACGAATAGTCGGGGGACTATTTTGAAATTTAACTTATAAATTCTGAATGCTATTTCTTTATTTTTATTTTTTTTGAGAAATCATAATACTAGTTTCACTATAGGGACATTTGATGATTCTGGAACAATTTAAGGATTACACAAGTTTATTTTACCTGACACTGAATTCTGAAATAAATTACATTTTACATATGGGTGGCTTGATATTCTTGAAGATTTAATCCATCACTTTGAGAATGGAGCTCAAAATCATTAGATGTCCTTCTAGAAGATGTAAGTATTCCCACAAAAAATATGGAAGCTGAAGCATTATTTTCTAAGATGAACATGGCATGTAACTCCTTTGTATGTTTGTAAACATACACCTGCATTAGTGTTGCATCCCCATGGGCATTCATTTAATCAAAAGCATTGAAATACTCAATTTTTTCATTTGAACTACTATGCCTTGTATCCACCGTAATTCTTCAACTATTCTCTGTAGCTTAATTACAATACTTGGTCTAATAAATGATCAGATTTGAATTAATTCTGATGTCGGTTTTATACAAATAGAGTTTCCGTTGAGAGTAGCTTCATAGTACCTGTAGCAATTACAAGAAATGAAGTCTTTATTAACAATTTCTTTCTATCTTTTTCTTTTTGAAACTGTCATATAATGTTGCTCAATCAGCATCATTGAACAGGATCTTGTGAAAAAAGTATGATGGTGAGATTTTTGATGCGTTTGGATGGTGGGATGAGTTGACTATATTATGTGGGGGCTTATGGAAGTAATGTGGAGATTAAGTGGTTAGCCACGGTGTGGTTTCGAGGCTTGGCCAAGAACAACATTAGGAGAGGGATAATACAAGTAATAAAAGGAGATAACTACTATATCTTGAAGTCCCATCAAAGTACTTCCAGTTAATCACGATGAAAGATTGAAGCTCTCACTAAAAAAACTTCAATTGGAGAAGAAAAAACCATGCTATGTTCAGTTACTTGTAAACAGGCAAGCAACGATTTTATTTTTTTTAATGATATAGTTTTATATCACTTTTATATGCATGACCTATGCTAAAAAAAGTAGAGTCGACCATGGCATAAATGGAAGGTTTAAACCCACTCCTTGTGATGATATTAATTTTATTACAAATGAGGATCCAACCATTTTATAAGGGGCAAGATACACAAATTAATTCAAAAGTTATTTTCCAACAAGTTGTGGGGTTAGGGCAACCCTTGGAGTGTCCCACCAATATTAGTTCATATTGATTTTATATCTTGTTGTTTACCAAACCTTTTAAACCAAGTAGAAGCATTAAAAAATTTTCATATGTTGATTGGAATGGATGGAGGACCAGTCATGGTAGATTGGATATTGAATGGATGCTATTCTTATTGATCTTGACCATCACACTTACCATTTGAGGGAGATGGATGACCATGATGTGTTTTCTAGGCTTGATTGAGAGCAAAAATGGGAGCTGGGGCGAGATTAAAGTAATAACAGGGAATAATTATGATATTTGAAAGTCCCCATCAAAGTATTTCTAGGAATCACAATACAAGGTTTAAGCTCTCACCAAAGACCTTCAATTGCAGAAAAAAATCACCAAGCTATCCTCAAATACTTGAAAAGAAACAATAAACAAATTTATTTCTTCAATGATTGATCCCATGATTATATATCATTTATGTATATAGCATAAGCTTTAGAATAAACAAAAGGAGTGACCTTCCATGCCATAAGTGGAAGGTTTAAACCAACTTCATGTGACAATTCTTATTTTACTGTAAGTGAGGTTGCGACCATGCTATAATAGGCAAGAGTGATACACAAATTAATTCAAAGATTGATTTCAAACTAGTTGGAATTTGGCCAACCCTCATTTTGCAAGAGAATTCCCCTCCAATATGAGAACATATTGATTCTTTATTTTGGTTGGACAACCAAGCCTTATGAAGCTAGTTGAAGCATTGAAAATTCTCCACACGTTGATTGGAATTGAAGGGAGGACTAGCTATGATTGATTCGATATTGAATGGAGGCCATCTTGATTGATCTTGATCATCACACATTTATGGAGGAGATTGACCATGCAAGCAAGGGATGGAAATCCACCCCTTCATTATATCAACATACTTGATTTCCATGCATTTGATCGTTATGTCCATGCTTGAAATTGAATTCTTTTGTTACATCATCCTGTCTCTTATTTAAACTTATCTAAAGATTATATGAGTATTACTGAAAGATAGAATGTATTTTTTGATGTTAGAGTTATAGAATTAAGCACATTTCCTTATATAATCATTCTGTATTTATCCTGGATGATTCTTACACGGATACCATTTCACAATATTTTTTATCAATTGCTGTAACATTGCTCGTATTTAGCCTTAAATTTTTTAACTTTCAAGGGCTTTTTGGTGGCATTGTTCAATCATTTTGGCTTAGTAGCATGTCCTTATAAATTTTCCTTGTCTATTTGCTTAATCTAAGACCTTTAATGAAAGGACCTGTTCACTTGGGACAGAATTTAAGCTACTATACAATTCATATTCACTTTTTGGGAAAAGATTACCTATAGAATTTGGATCATATTAACTTAATTACGTATATGGGTTAGGTCTTTTCTTACCTTTTGTTTGAGACACATTCTTATTGGCTCAATCAATTGTGAAATGCAAGTGTTTTTTTTTTTTGCTATAATAATTTAAAATGCTTCTACTCATCCTTAAAAAATATAGTTCTGTATATATTATGACTACCCTTGTTTCAACTACCAAGTGCATGATGTTATCCCACAAATTTTGATTTGCTATTTCTGACAGAATGTTTTTATGTCAAAATGTAAGCAGCTTGAGCTTTGTATCAATATATTAAATATTTTAATGCAAGATATTTTACTTTATAAGTTTCTAATGCAAATCTAAGATGTGATCCACAAGATTACACACTCAATCAAATTTGCCATCCACAAAATTTTAATTTCAACAAAGAACCATTTTTTGATGAAAATCAGAAAACACAAAATTTGCAATCAATGATAATTTAATGGCTATCTTATGGAAATTGTGTGTAGAAATTTAAGATTTTAAAATCCCAATTGGAAAATATAGGTTGTAAGAGCATTTTTGACAAAAATCAACTATCCTCACGAATCAATAACAAAAAATGCAATAGATACGAATTATGATGTAGACTTCACGTTTGTATAAGATAGATGGTTGCCTCCAAAAATTGATAATATGTATTGGCACAATGCTCGAAGAACTCAATTATAACAATTGAAGAATTCACATATAATTAGGACATTTGAAGTCAACTACATTTACATGCTTAAGTAATCCCAAAGTTAGTAATCCTGTATTCCCAAAAAAAAATCTTGCATCTCTCCTCACATAGAACAACAAACGAGAAGGTCATGAAACCAATCTAAGGATGCTTGCACTTGAGGAAGTCTTGGAATCCTTTGAAAAGTGTTGATTTGCAATCCTTTAACCATGGGCCTGCTATTCAAAAAGTAGCATTCAGAAGCCTTAGTGGATGTGAATACAAAATTGCTGCACAAAAATGACTAGCCTAATAAAACTAAGGACCAATACATCTTAAGACTAAAACTAAAGATCCATATTTTTACCGAACAGAGAACTCAATCATGAATTAATAGAGATTGTTAGATCAATAAGAGAGTTGATTGACAAACCTGAGACCAAGGAAATAATCGACAATGAACAAACCATACATCTCAAGTTAAAACATAACCTATACTCCTTTGAGATCATCATCGTATGCATGCTTTCACTAAAATAAATATCCGAACATGAAGAAAATAAAGTCAACTAAAATATACCATAGCAAAAAAGTATCTCTTAAATCGTCAAGTTGCTTCTCCAAACAAACATGATTTGCATTTATAACAAGTAAAACTTTGATGTTTTCATAAAATCTATCTGACTTGGCAGAACTTTGCTTCTATGAATTAATCATTTGATACTCATTATGTAAATATAGGCATAACTATTGCGTTTCATGTAAAATAATCTATGTTATTATCACAAACAAGTCTATCACAGAGTGCATAAGATATCATCGGAATCCACATGTGGGCACAATCTCATTTTCTAATATTTCTTCAGGAACAAGATATTTATAACAGTCTGGTAAAGTGTTAGATGTAAAATCATGAGAAAATAGAAAGATGCTTTTAAGGCATTTGTAGTACGCTATTGAAAGAAATTCTATGATATTATAACAAACAAGTCTATCACAGTAGTGCATAAGATATCATCGGAATCCACATGTGGGCACAATCTCATTTTCTAATATTTCTTCAGGAGAAAAATATTTGTAACAGTCTGGTAAAGTGTTAGAGCTAAAATCATGAGTAAATAGAAAGAAGCTTTTATGGCATTTGTAGTACGCTATTGAAATAAAGTCAAATTAGATACATTGGAGACTAGACTAATACTTGAATTTTCTGAAAATTTCAATTTACAAGCATTCAATAGGAAACCCGTTCAGGATTTAAAAGTACCATTTGCTTATTATTTAGTTTAAAGTCTACATTTCTTTTGTCATTGTACCGGTAATATTAACATGATAGTATAGAAAAATAACTTCAGCTGAGACTTTTAAATCTTGCGTAATATTCAAATTCATCATCCTAATAACTTTTTTTTTAATTCTTAAATTAATCATGCAATTAAGAGGTGTAACGAGCCTAGTTTGAGCAAGCCTAATCTATGTTTGTGTTCAGCTTGTTTGATGTGAGTTCATTTGAATTCAGTTTGTGTTTGAATATGCTTGAGAACACAATCCTTTTATTTGGTTTGTTTAGGGCTTGGTATGCTTGTGCTCGATTTGTTAAGCTCATTTTTGTTCAATTCAATAGGCAAAAGATGTTGAATTAAATATTAACTATTAAATTATAATTCCATGGCTTTGATAATGATATAATAATACTAAGATTTATATAATTTAAAGATATATTAATATATATTAATATTATTTCTATTTATGCAATTAAAGTGTTGAATTCGATTGAACGAGGCTATGTTTGTGTTTGACTTGTTAAGAAAATGAGTTCAAAATTTTTGTTCAAGTTTCACCGTTCGACCACTGTCGTTTGACTTCTACTTGGCCATTGCTGTCATACCTTTTATCACTTGGTTGCTCTCGTCGGATCTCTCGCCAACTATAGTCTTCTGACCACTGTCACCCAACTACGGTCTTTAGACCACCGTCACCCAACTACAGTCCTATTTACTATAATTTGGGAGCTCGACCTTATGTTTTGATGATTACAAACATTATTGAATGAATATTTTCTTATTCTTGTTTTATATTCTGCATATTTTTCTTATATGTCACTAATCATTTCAGGAATAGTATGCACGGAGCATTTTTGAAGAATGCAGACTCAAGACAGTGTAGCGTCAGTGTATAAGTTAGTCTTTGTTTGACAGAGTCTGTACTTTTTATTTTTCTCGAGTCATTTTTGTATTAGGTGCATGTTAGTTAGACAAATATGCACACACACACATGGGGGAGTAAAATTGAATATTTGAATTTTTCTGTTAAATGTACTATACGATCCAAATCATACTAAATGATATATTCTAATAAAATTTAATTCAAATGTTTAATTAAATGAGATTAATTAAAATTGAGCTATAATTAATCGTATAGGACGATTTTAAATCATAGAGGACAATCAACTATTTTGATAAAACCCCACCGTTGAATCGATGTTACCTAAGGCAAATCTGAATTTTGAAATTTGACTTGATCATATTGTACAACCTAGTTTGTACTATAAGAATATTAATTAAAATTATCTAATTTAATTCCATTTATTAAGAAATTGAATTAGGATCTAATCATCAGTAATGATCATACTATACGATACAAATATGTATAGTCTGGTTCACCCGAGAACTCGTTGGATGATCCGTGATTCGATATAACTAATCATACTGGACGACTGTACATCGTATAGAACGATTTTTGATAGAATTGAACTAATCGTATTGTACGATCTGTGAATCGTATTGTACGATCAGAGTACTTTTAAAAATTAAGATTTTTTAAGAGCTCAATTTATAAACCCATCACATGTCTTGAGTGAAAGAGTTCTTGTGTAGTCAGAGACATTTTCTTCTTGGGAGAGAGCTTGGAGAGTGTTCACTTTATAAGGGAGAGAGAGGAGGTGAGGTTGAGAGAGGGAGCTTGCCTTGAGGGAGTCAAGGGGTGTGAGGGGATGCACATGGTTGCACCAGCTTGCCTGCACCTTGGGCGGTCCTATTGTGTTTTGGTGGTGCTCTTGGAGAGGAGCTCTAGGAAGAAGAGTCTTTGATGTAAAAAACTCGCTAGCCGATGAGATTAGGGATCGGCATCTCCACCGAGTTGGGAGGCAAAAGGAGGGATCGACATCTCTGCCGGGTCGGGAGGCGAAAGGAGGGATCGACATCTCTGCCGGGTCGGGAGGCGAAAGGAGGGATTAACATTTCCGCCGGGCCGGGGTGCGAAAAAGGGATCAACATCTCTGCCGTAGCGAGGAGCTGAAGGAGAAAGCGACATCTTCACCATAGCGAGGAGCTGAAGGAGGGACGACATCTCCGTTTGGTTTGGAGGCGAAAGAAGGGATCAGCATCTCCGCCAGAGCAAGGAGCTAAAGGAGGGACGACATCTTCGCTGGGCCAAGAGTTGGAATGAGGGAGATTCTTTGAAGGCTGCAAAGGTCATTCTTCACTTGGTCAAGAGAGAAAGGTTTTTTCGCCTAGTTGTGTGCTAAAAGAGAGTCACTTTTAGTGCAATACCCAAAGAGGGGGACCTTTGAGGGGTAGGCGTAGGTCGATTTCGACTAAACCACTATAAATCTAGTTTTTATACACTTTACCTTGTTGTAATTTATTTTTTGCACTCTAGTTTGCTTTCGATTATCTTTGTGGAAGATATTTTTTATTTACTATTGATTATTTTGCAACAACAACAACAACATCAAGCCTTTGTCCCACTATATGGGGTCGGCTACATGAAACCTTTTTTTCCATTGTCATGTTGTTGATTATTTTGGTGAAAGAATTCATGAGTTTATTTTTGGTTATCCTTATGAAGGAATGTTGAGTGATAAATTTCTAGTTGAATTTTTTGTTTTCTAAAAGTTTAAAAAAAAATCTTATTTGCTTGTGGTTTTATTTGAATAGTTTATTCTCTTAAATTGCTTCTGCATATCTTATTTTTTATCTTAAGCAAATTTTTTTTTGAAATATCAATTCACCCCCCTCTTGGTGTGTCATAAGCTCTTTCATTATCAACCTCAATCGCTTGGCTACAGTCCTTTCGATCTCTATAGCCTAGCTACAGTCTTTACGACCTCTGTCGCTCGACTAAGATCCCTCCGATCACCATTGCTCGACTACAGTCTCTCCGATCACCATCGCTCAACTAGGGTCCCTTCGACCATCATCATCCTATCACGGTCCCTCTGACACCTTCGCCCTTCTATGATTCGTCCGACCACCATTGCTTGTCTATGGTCCTTCCAATCACCATCGCCCATATATGGTCCCTCTGACCACCATCGCCCATCTACGGTCTCTCTGACCATCGTCGCCCGACTACAGTCCCTCTAACCACTGTCGCCTGACTACGATCCCTTCGATAGTTGTTGCCCGACTATAGCCCTTTGACCTCAATAACCCGAGTACGGCCCCCCTGACCACTATTGCCCGACTACAATCCTTGCGATCACCGTCACCCGATTACGGTCCCTCTGACCACGGTTGCCCGACTACGGTCCCTCCGACCACCATTGCCCAACTACAATCTCTCCGACCACCGTCACCGTCATCCGACTACAATCCCTCTGACCATTGTCGCCCGACTATGTCACCTCCTACCATCGTCGCATGACTATGGCCCCTCCTACCATCGTTGCTCGACTACAGCTCCTGTCATCGTCGCCCGACTATAGCCCCTCTAACCTCTGGCTATTGTTGCCTGACTACGACCCCTCCAACCTCCGTCACCTTACTATAACTCCTTCGTCTATCGTCCCCGACTATGACACCTTCGACCACCATCCATGACTACGACCCCTCAGACCACCGTCCCTAATTATGGTCCCTTCGATCACCGTCCCTGATAATGTTCCCTTTGGACTCTATTGCCTTACTACAGTTCCTACGGACTTTGTTGCCGACTATTGTCCTCTTACCTCCATCACCCAATTACAGTCTCTCCAACTACACTGTCACTCGACTGTTGTCCCCATCGTCTGACTACGGTCCCTCCAACCACCATTGCCCGACAAATGTCCAACAAACCTTTTCGCCCGACTAGGGTCCCTCCGACCACTGTCTCCCTACTAGGGTCCCTCCAATCACTGCCGCCTGACTACAGTCTCTCAGACCACCATTGCTCGACTATGACCCTATCTTCATGGCTCCACTACAATCCCTCCAACCTCTATCATGACTACATCCCTCCAACCACTATCATCCAACTACAGTTCCTATGCCACTATCACCCGACTATGGTCCCCCTGACCATTGTTGCCCTACTACGGTCCATCCGACCTTTGTCGCCCGAATATGGTCCTTCCAACCAAATAAACAATAATCTCTTAAGAACAACTCTCATGCCATGGAATTCTGTTAGACCGGTCCAATTGGACCGGTTCAGCCGGGACCGGCCCAGGCGGAACGAGGCGGACAATGTCCGCCTCCCGCTACAGCCGCACGCGAGCCGCAATCTTGCGGGAGCCGAATAGGAAGGATTTTTGAGGGATTTGGGAGCGAAATTTGAATGTAGGGACTATTTAGGGATTTCCTTTTGATTTGTATGCATTAAATACTTTGTTTTCCTAGGGTTAGGGCATCTTGAATTTGGCTGAAATTTGAGATCTCTTAGGTCTTTTGGGCTCTAGCGGCGTCTAGAGATTTGGGAGAGAAAGATCCTCCTCTCGAATAGAGGATCAATTGTATCTTGCTGTTTTCCATTTCCCTTTCATCAAATAATACAAATTATCTACTGTTTTCGTGATTTGTGTGGACTTTTGTGGAGTTTTCTCGCTGTTTTCTAAAGATTGATCGGAAATACTTGAGATCTTCAAGTGTACCCTATCAAATTGGTATCAGAGCGTTGTCTTGGGACCATCGGCGACTGAAATTATAAAATTTTAGCGGTGAAATCTCATCCGGAAGAAGATCTTCTCGTGGTTCTTGGGAAGAAATATGGCCGGGAAGAAGGTTGAAGTTTTGGAAGGAGAAATTGCGCAACTTAAATCAGAGTTGGAGGAAAAATGGTCTGATTTTCAAAAACAGATTTCATCCAATAATAAAAGGATGGAAGAGAAGTTCGCCGTGATGGAAGAGATGTTGAAGAAATTGCTTGAAGCCAAAATCAAACCAGTGACATCGGAAGCAAAGGAAACTATCGGCGGCCATGGAAGAGATGGGAACCCTAACACATTTAGGGGAAGGGAAAATCCAGAAGTGGAGATCCTGGAGGGAGAAGATGGAATGCCTCCTCTAGAACCACTTTCGAGAGAGGAGAGGAGCAGTGACTACACAAGAAGGGGTGCTGAATTTGAAAGGAGAGGGTATGATTTTGATCGCCGGGGTGCTGATTTTGAAAGAGGAATATGGGGATTTGATGAAGGGTTTGGTTATGATCGTCGGAGGGAAGATCGTGACAATTGGGGAGCACCTCCTCTTCAAGGAGTGGGAGGTTATGGAGGATTTAGGGGAAATTGGTGTGACCCGAGGGTGAGGAAACTGAAGATGCCAATCTTTGAGGGGGAGGATGCGCACGGGTGGATCTACAAGGTAGAAAGATATTTCGCCGTCAATGGGTTGACAGAAGAGGAGAGACTGACGGCGGCGGGCCTATGTTTGGAAGGGAAGGCTTTGTCTTGGTATCAGTGGAGGGACATGCGACGACCCATACGGAGTTGGAGAGAGTTCAAGGATTGTTTGGTAGAACGTTTCCGAACTGGCAGGGGAGGAGACTTCTACGAGCAGTTCTTCGCCTTGACACAGGAGGGTTCAGTGACGGAGTACTGGGAGAGATTTGAGTACCTTGCTAGCCGATTGGACCGCCTTCCTGAGACAGTGCTCGAGGGAAATTTCATGAAGGGGCTGACACCAGAGATCCGGGCAGCGGTTAGAGTAATGAGGCCTCGTGACTTGGGAGAGGCTATGGAACTAGCTCAGTTGGTGGAGGATCAGAGGCACCTGGAGAAAGGGGTGGAAGGAAGCAGCTCAAAAGGCACGTACAGGATGACCACCACCTTTTTGACACCTAAGGAGCCGACACCGGGTACCTTTCGGGAGACTCCGAAGGAGAAGATTGCCGGTGGAAGATCTGGGGACAACTTCAAGAAGCTCACAGAAACAGAATTACAGGAGAAGAGGGCGAAGGGGATCTGTTTCAGATGCGATGAGAGGTATACGCCGGGGCACAGATGTAAGGACCGAACTCTTCAGGTTCTTGTTGTTTGTGATGAAGAAGGATGGGAGGATGGTGTCGTCTTTCCACCTTGCGGACAAGGTGGATCTTTGGGAGGGGAGTATTGTTAGACCGGTCCAGCCGGGACCAGCCCAGGCGGAACGAGGCGGACAATGTCCGCCTCCCGCTACAGCCGCACGCGAGCCGCAATCTTGCGGGAGCCGAATAGGAAGGATTTTTGAGGGATTTGGGAGGGAAATTTGAATGTAGGGACTATTTACGGATTTCCTTTTGATTTGTATGCATTAAATACTTTGTTTTCCTAGGGTTAGGGCATCTTGAATTTGGCTGAAATTTGAGATCTCTTAGGTCTTTTGGGCTCTAGCGGCGTCTAGAGATTTGGGAGAGAAAGATCCTCCTCTCGAATAGAGGATCAATTGTATCTTGCTGTTTTCCATTTCCCTTTCATCAAATAATACAAATTATCTACTGTTTTCGTGATTTGTGTGGACTTTTGTGGAGTTTTCTCGTTGTTTTCTAAAGATTGATCGGAAATACTTGAGATCTTCAAGTGTACCCTATCAAATTCTTCCAACTCCAACCATGTAATGTACTATATACAATATATGTTTGCAATATCATGCCAATGTCTTCCCTCGAGGAAGGGCATAGTTTGTAATCAACGACAAACACTAGTGGTTATTTCCTTTTTTCAATTTAGAAACTCTATAGTGTCATAGATTTAATAAACGATAATAATACTCACAAACCGTTCTCCAAGTACATGGAAAAAACAAGGAAAGGAGATACCAAACAAAATCCAAGCCTTGAACATACAAATGATAGAACTTCATGAAAATTGACAGTCAGCACTTTCATCACACTTTAAGATCTATGTCCGACAAGCACTCAAATTTAGAGAGGAAAGAGAAAATTTTATCAAGCAATAAACTATTTTTCCATGGATTGTATTTATAATAATTTAATTCCCACCGAAGGTAATCCTGAATTCCCCAAAAATTTCATTTCTCAAATAGACATCACATGAAAAATCTACGAAAACCTATTGTTGGATGCTTGTGATGGTGGAAGCAACGAAATCTTGTGATAAGTAAAAACAATCAATCAATAAATCACAAATTTTCTTCTATAAATCAAGATTCAAAGTCATAGTGAACGTGAATACAAAATTGTTGTGCATAAGCTAAATGTCCGATAACGCTTCCAAGGCACAAGAGCTTCTTGAGCCTAAAACTAAAGACTCAGATCCATACTTGTCAATGGCGCGCGCCATGGTGCACGACACGGCACACCTATGACGCCAACTGCATAGCGTGGTGGCGCGCGCCATTTACGCCACGGCGCACGCAATAGCGCATGGCGCACGGCGCGCGTAATTTGAATTTTAGGGATTTTTTAATATAATTATAAATAGTTTTTAATATTTATATATTTTAATTACTAAAATAATGTCATAATTAATTTTAAAATTATTTGATATGATTAAAATAGTTTAGTTAGGGTTTATCAGACTTTATTTTAGTGGAAATTTTGGACGAACTTGAAGCTCATTTTAATGGTTTGGACTTTGGACCACAAACATATTCAACCAAGCCTTACCCAACTTGATTGATACTCTAAAATTGGATCCATATAAAGATTTTTATAATTCTTTTTTTATTTTGCGTCGTATTCAAAATGGCACGCACGGCGCCGTGCGCTATGCGCCATGGCTCCACGGGAAACTTTGCACCGTGCTGCACCATTCGCCATTGAAAAGTATGCTCAGATCATTAAGCAACCAAAGAACCCAATCATGAATCAATTGTGATCGTTGGATCAATCATAGTGCCGCTTGACGAACCTGAGAACCACATCAAGGAATCAGTCAACAGTGAACCAACCAAATTTCCATAGTAAAGAACAAAACCTGATCTTTATAGGAATCATCATCATAGGTATGTTATCTCTTAAAAAAAGAACACGAAAAGTAAAATCAACTAAAATAAACAAAATGGGCAGTATCTGCCCATAAGCTAAGCATCTGATACGAACTATATTGCTCACTTTTAAGATGAGCATTAGAAATCATATTTGAAATCGTATGGTTCTTAATCAGAGATGTCCCTATGTTATTGCATTGTTTTGTTCTACATATAAGCTCATAATAAATCATTTTCTTTGTTTTTCTATACTCTGCTTATTTCTCATTTTATTGATTTGAAATATGAATCATATAGCTTTCGTATAGCATTTCATAGTTCATTTATTTCTTTGTAACATAAATGTGCTCACTTACAGATTGCTAATTTCGTGGCAGTGACATTTACTATACTTGGAGAGAAAACAACTGTTATGTCTCCTGAAGTGCTTATTGATGCTGGCATTCCATGCTGCAGGTGCTATTCAATTAAGACTTTCATAAACTCCGTTCATTTTAATATTACTTTTTCAATCCATAATTGATGATTTTAACAAATGAGATGCAGATTAGTTCAAAATGCTGGAGAGTTTGTTGTCACTTTCCCCGGATCTTATCATTGTGGGTTTAGCCATGGTATGCTATCAATTATTCCTATGATTTTCTTTTCCACTGCTTCTCAGATATATTTAACGTAGTCGTATTCTAAAATTTTTTCCGAACAAATGTAATTCCCTACAGTATCTACAAAGCATTTAGTTACTGGTTTCCAATTTCTTATTTGAAATAAACCTTGCTTTTTCTTGTAGCTACTTCTTGCGCCACTACATATATGTTGCTTTCTTGATCCACTAGCTAAAAATTTAAATGCTGGAATTTTCTTTATGTAGCACCCAATAGGAATGAATTTTGAAAGAGGATCCATAAAGCTGACAAGAAGTATTTGAGATAAAGATAAAGATAATGATTATGATGATGACTATGTTTACTTCCAGCATTTACATATGCTTTAGGAAATCTGGATTACTCCTTGGCCTCCTGTTTGATATATTGCACTTTTGGTTATCATGGAATGTTTGATTTTATATCCCTCTAGTAAAATGTCATTGTCTTCTGGTGGTAGTTCAGTTCAGTTACCACTATTAGCTCGGCAACAATTATGGGAGAAAAAGAACATGCGCTAACCCCCCCCCCCCCCCCCACCACATGCGCGCGCACACACACACTCTTTATCTCCAAATAAGGTTTGTTCAGGATTAATAATATGATAAGGGATATTTAGATAATTTTGATTAATTGGATGTAACAAATCCCAATATTTGCAGAGTTGAAGCTTCAGACATTCCTATCCTTACTGTGAGAGCACTGTAGATTTTGCACTATGTTGAACTCAGGAGATGAAAAATGCAGAGTCCTAAGTATAACTGTTTAGAACACTCCTGAAGGATAAGCTCCTTAGATAATAAAATACCTAAGTATGAGTTGTCCAGAAATAATAAATTAAGCAATGTTCTTGGTTGGGAATTTGCTTTCCTTTTCAATGGCAAAAGTAGGAAGGAGGCATCAGGCTTACATTTTGACTCCACCAATCACTTATTGGCCATTTCCAAATGAGATATTAAGCCATTCATTGCCAACAAAATTTCTATAGACAATGAATACTAAATTAATGTAGGCTAAAGTGCTCTGTTGGTTCTTCTTAGCAACCTAGAAAACTATAGAATGCAATAAATTTTTGAAGTATAATGCTGTTCATTGTCTTGTGATTTGCTATCTGAGAGGAGTTTTTTTATCTGCTATTATGTTTTCTTATACTGTAAACCTGTAATATGCAAGGTCAGGCTTTAAGTAGTACATGTTTTAGTGATTTGTAGGCCATTAGAATTATCTGTTACGAGCTTGGTGCACATTCATTCGGATTCCTGAAATCCCATGCTGGCTTTTTTTGTTGCTGAAAAATAAAAAAAAAACTATTAATGAATAACCAGGTTAGCCATCCTGTTTTTGTATCAGGAGTTGTTACTTGTGTTCAAACACAAGGTGATTTGACCAAGTATTCCTATTTCAGTTGGATTACAACAAGGTTCAGCTTTAAGCCCATATCTTTTTGCTTTGGTCATGGATGTTTGCAAGAGGATGTACCCTGGATGTATGCTTTTTGCTGATGATATCTTTTTGTTGATAAGACTAGAGGGATTTGAAGGTAAATTTGAATTATGAAGGTCAATCTTAGAATCTAAAGATTTTTATTTGAGCAGATCTAAAGAATGCATTGAGTGCAATTTTAGTAGTAATAGATCTAGTTGGGGGATTTTGACTTTGGGTGATCAAGTCATTAATAAGATTACACTTTTAAAATATCTCGGGTCTATTGTCCAGAGTGATGGTGAAATAGATGGGGATATTATTAGTAGAATTTAAGTTGGATGGTTGTAGTGGAGGAATGCATCGAGCCTGTTGTGAGATAAAAAAGTAACCCTCAAACTTAAGGGAAAATTCTATAAGATGGTGGTGAGCCATTAAAAGAGAAGCGTAACATTATGTTAAGTATTGTAGAGATGAGAATGCTCAGGTGGATGAGTGGCTTTACTCTTAGAGATAGAATGTGAAACGAGCATATACGTGAAAAGGTTAAAGTAGCTCCAATGGCAGATAAGATTAGAGAGTCTCCTTAAATGGTTTAGCAACATAAATGTTGGCCTTCCGATGACCTGATCAGGAAAGTAGATGTATTAAATTTGGCCTATGTTAAGAAAGGTAGAGGTAGGCCTGAAAAGACTTAGTTATAAAATATTAGAATAACCTTTTTTATTAGATTTAAATGAGAAATTGACTCCTAATAAGACAATAGAGAAAAATGATTCATGTAAACAACCCCACGTAGTGAGATAAAGGCTTGATGTTGTTGTTGTTGTTGTAATAGATGCAATTTTCTTTCAAAAGTTCTGATTGGAATAATTCATAGCTTTCTTTTCCTTTTTACTTGATCATCACTAGAAATCAACCACTAAGAGTGATTGTGTCATTGTTGCATGATTTGCTTGACAACAATGTCACCTGCTTTTATGTTAGTTGGTGTTTATCCTGTTATGATGCCAATTTAAAAAGTTAATCTTTGTAGGGCTGCCTCTTTTTTTTTTTTTTATGTTTTTGAATTCTGAAGTCCAATATGGTATGTATGAATGGTAAATTCTGCTGGGATTTCCCAATTCTTGAGTTAATAGTGTGTTAAATCGGATATATTCTCCATTCTGCTCCTTTTCCCCCATTCCTCTTTTCACGAACTCTATGTTAAACTCAATGATTATGGCAGTTATGCAGCCATTGGGGTTACATCTTAGAATTTAAATGCCCTTCTGCTTGTTCGTATATGTTCTTTTAAGTTTTCTTGTATGTTTTCTATATTTTAATGTTTTTTTTTAATGCTAAGTATGCTTGAATAAGATTTGTGACGTGTTTTCAATTTGCTGATTGTTTGTAGGATTTAATTGTGGCGAGGCAGCAAATATTGCCACGCCTGGATGGTTACGAGTAGCAAAAGAGGCTGCAATTCGGAGGGCATCCACTAATTATCCTCCAATGGTGTCTCATTATCAATTGCTCTATGCTCTGGCACTGTCGTTGTGTTCAAGGTTTGCACTGAATAGTAATAGTTGCTCTCCTTAGTAAAAGGCTAGTGTTTAATGTAGTTACAACTTCAAATGCTATTATTTGTTAAGGTTATAAGGTGATTGGTAAATATGGGTGTTGTTTTCCTTGCATAGGATGCCTATGTGTGGAAATAATGAGCCAAGGAGTTCAAGAATAAAAGATAAGATACGAGGTGAAGGAGAACTGATGATTAAAAAAACTTTTGTTCAGAGTGTTGTTGAGACTAATGGCCTTTTAAGCTGTCTGCTTGAGAAGGGATCTTCTTGCATTGTTCTTCCACATAATACATCAGATAGTCCTTTATCATCAAATTTGCTTGTCAGATCTCAAGTAAAGGTTAAACCCAGATTATCACTTGGGTTGTGCAGCCGGGAGGAAGCACTGAAAGCATCTAGAGCTTTGCCTTCTGATGATGTCATGCTAGACAGGAACACTGGAATGAAACATTTAAGTGGTTTTGGTTCTCTGAAAGGAAACTCTGTCGCTGTATACCACAGAAAGAAGCATACTGCGACCTCAAATAACAAATCTGTAACTACTGAGGTTGCATCTTCCATGCTAGAGTTGAGGAATTTAAAAGAGGAAAAAGAAAGCAATCTTGAAGCTGATGGGTTGTTGGATCAGGGACTTCTATCATGTGTCACATGTGGAATATTAAGCTTTGCCTGTGTGGCTGTTGTTGAACCAAGAGAAGCTGCGGCTAGATACCTAACTTCTGCTGGCTGCTGCTCTCTTATTGACGAGGGTTTTTGTTCTGGAGAAATTACTGATGTTGCCCATGACACAAATTTGCAGGGTGGCAATGGCTGTTTAGGTAATAAACCTAACATTTGTTTTCTCATTTCCTGTCCTCTTTTTTCTGTCTATTGAATATATCATCTTTTTATATTTTTCATTCTGTTATTGTGTCAATAAAATTACTTCTTTAATGGAGACATGGTGACCGAGTTAGCAGATTATATCAAGTTTATTTTTCTCGTGCCCTGATTTGTTTGTATTATGGTTCTGTAAAAGATTTGCTATTATGCATCATGAATTAATGTATTACTATGATTTTGAAGTTTTGTCGTCACTGCATGATAATTTATTGAATGTATTGCTTTCATTTTTCGGTTGCAGGTACATGAAACTTAGGTTCTTCTACGCATTTGGTATTTAGTTTTCATTAAATAATAGCTTATTCTATGCATCACTTTACTAAATATTTGAAATAAATTGCTTGATGTGATAATTGTTCTTTTATTCATTAATGTGAATTCTACCTTATGACTTGATTGTCATAAAGATTTTCATGTAATCAATTTTGTCTATTGAATTTTTTGTATTCATTATTCAATTGCAGTAGATGCAACTTTGGTTCTTTCAGGTATTTATTATATAAGGTTTGTTTTAATGAAAACTTAATTTATGTCTTTAACAACTATTTGAATTTATTTGCAAGAAATGATGAATGTTCTCTTATTCATTCTTACGACTTCTACCTTATGAAATGGGATGAAGATTTTCGTTTAATTGGTTTTATTATTTTCTAGTGCTGTACATGAAGAAGGATTCTTTCTACACCTATTGACATGTGCCGTACATGATGAAGGATTCTTTCTACAACTATTGACATAAGCAGCTCTTTAGAGTTGAAATGGCAACCATTATACTTATTTTCTTTATGAAAGATATTTAATGGAGAACTTGTCTTTTACTTGATTGATTCTTCAGCTTGATTGACATGAATCTAAGATTCAAGGTTATATTTCTCAGTTTTGTGAATAAATTAAGCAAATAGTATTTCACTCATATTTTGATATTTAATGTGCTCAACTAATTTAAGCCCTTGGTAGTTTTAACCATTCATATGAGTCTCTTGTTTCTAACATGTCATGACAAGCCTACACATCAGTTAAAATGTGCTAAATCCACTAAGAATTGAATTGCTTGTTCTCAATCACAGTTCATTTAGTAAGGTATGGAGGACTGTTTGCTCCAGCATTAATGGATCGATAGTTTATTTTTCAAGCACTGTTTTGCAGGACGAATTGATGGGGATGTGAAGGAAAGATTAGTTGAAGATATGGACCATTCTAGTAGATATTCAACCTATGTCTCAGATCCTATTGAAGTGGGTTCTGAAATTTCCGAACAGAATGGCATCTCTGCTCTAGATCTCTTAGCTTCTGCTTATGGAGGCGAGTCATCAGACTCTGATGATGAACGACTTCCAAATGAAATGTCTGTATGTACACATGAGAGTTATGGTAAAGAATTTTTGGTGTCTTATAAACTAGATAATGATCGGGTTGCAACTAAGCACCCAGATCTATGGTTTGGTAAGGTTCCTTTTGCAGAAGTTGAACAAGAGTTGGTTGGTGCAAAGTGCCATAATGTGGTACCTGCTGAGAATTCTCGCGGCACTACTTCTAATGACCCATATAATCTTAGAAGTGAGATTGCTGATGATAGATGTCTCCTGAAATTGGAGTCTTCCAGATGTTACAAGCCAGAACACAAAAAATCATTGGCGCTACATAGTATAAAGGATGGTGGGCAAGCGCCAACTTCAAGCAATTCAATTTGGCCTCTGGAAGGGCCTATCCATTCTAGTAGTAAGGACTTGGGAAGCAGTTATCATACTCCTGGAACACATTGTGATCATGGAACCAATATGAAGATGCAGGACGCAACACCTACTTCTGATGATTCTTCTGTGTCTGTTGCTCCCTGCTATGGAATAGATGTACCGTGTGAACATTCCAACGGAGCAGCTCATTTAATAAGTTATAACTCTGACATGAAAAAGGCTGCAGTAGCAGCTATGCAGCGATCTGACAAAGATTCTTCTAGAATGCATGTCTTCTGCCTTCAACATGCTATGGAAGTTGAAAAGAAACTCTGCTCAATTGGTGGCGTCCATATTATGCTATTATGTCATCCAGGTCAGGCAAAAACACTAGAATTGCATGCCCATAGTAGAACTGTGCTTTTTTTTTTTCATGTGCTATCCCTACCTAGTGGGATAAAAGCTTGATGTTGTTGTAGTTTTGTTCATGTGCTATCACCTTTTGCCTTTTAATTAGCCATCTCTATTTATAATCCTGCAATGGAAGTAATTTTTATTTACGGATCTTATAATGCATTAAATTTTAGTTATTTTTCTGTTTTTGAATGTTTAAAGTTAGAGATCATGAACTTATAAAGGTAAAGGGTTAGGTGAGAGCCAATGTTCAGAAGTTGTTTCAAAAGGTTTGGCAGAAGTTAATTGACTAAAAAAATGAGGCAATGAGCTCGAACATTGCATGCAGGGATTCCAAAGGCAATCCCTAGGTGGTTGGAAAAATTGATGTTAATGATTAGATATTTTTGTTGTGGTACTAATTGTCCAATATCATACTAAAAATAATGCATGTGTCTTGATGGTACTCGAGCCAAGTTAGAAGTAACCTGAAAGAAGCTCAAAGTTAAATTTTTATGTCTATTGTATTATTGCAAGGAAAGTTCCATTTTAATGTCGTCCAGGAGGGAGATGGGGGGAGGGAGCATGGAGGAATGTGAGGAAGGTTGGAAGAGAGAGGGAAGAGAGATAGAGGTTGGGGCGGAAGGATTTAAGTAGTTTAGCCTTCTTTCACTTGAGCTCAAATTTAAGCTTCTTTGGCCATCAATTTTGTCTTTTTATGTATGATTAAGCATGTCTATACCATCATATGCAGATTATCCTAAAATCGAAGCCGAGGCAAAGGCATTGGCTGAGGAATTGGGAATTAGTTATGCATGGAACAAGATTGATTTCAGAGAAGCCGCTGAAAAGGATCATGAAAAAATTCAAGCAGCCCTGAAGGATGAGGAGAGCATACCCACTAATAGCGACTGGGCAGTCAAACTCGGCATCAATCTGTATTATAGCGCCAGTCTTAGCAAATCTCCACTCTATAGCAAGCAGATGCCATACAATGCCGTCATTTACAAGTCATTCAGCTGCAATTCACCAAACAGTTCTACAGGGAAAACAAAGAATTCTGGAAGGAAACCAGGTCGGCAAAAGAAAATAGTTGTTGCTGGTAAGTGGTGCGGGAAAGTTTGGATGTCAAATCAAGTCCATCCTTATTTGGCTCAACGAAAGGATGCTCAAGATGAAGAGGCAGAGGAAGGACCCTTTATGCGTGGTGGTATTACTAATCCAAATTCTGTCATTGGATCAGAATCCAAGGGGACTTCTGCGAATGATAGTGGCAGTACTTCAAGAGAATCCAAAAAGAGGAAGAAGAAACCAATGCAGAAGTCGAATGAAAAGAGACAGAGATTAAACCAATCAAATAACTTCTTAAAGGCCATTGAAGATGATGATAAAATTTCTCAGAAAAACAAAGGTAGGATTCTTCGAAGCAGTCATAGTAGATTGAAACATAAAGATGAAACTGAAGGAGGGCCAAGCTCTCGTCTCAGAAAACGACCAATGAAATCTGATGAAACCAAAATTGTTAAACCAAGCTTCAAAAAGCCAAATGAGAGTAGAACTAAGGGAGGCCAGCCTCCCAAGTCAAATGATGATGAGGGAGAGTACACCTGTGATATTGATGGCTGCTCTTTGAGCTTTGGCACAAAGCAAGAACTGTCATTGCACAAGCGGGACATATGCCCTGTTAAAGGGTGCGGGAAAAAATTATTCTCACACAAGTACATGATGCAACATCGCAAAGTCCACATGGATGACCGCCCACTTGAGTGTCCATGGAAGGGGTGCAAGATGACATTCAAGTGGGCATGGGCTCGGACTGAGCACATACGAGTTCACACTGGGGACCGTCCCTACATTTGCCGTGAACCAGGATGTGGTCAAACATTCCGATTTGTATCAGACTTCAGCCGTCACAAGAGGAAGACTAGTCATTCGGCTAAGAAGCTGCGACGGAGTTGAATGGTGGTGCTTACTGCTTTTCTGAAGCAGCAATTAAGAGGCTTGTAATTAGTTTTAGTTTAGCTGTCATTGGGAGGAAACCTAGGAATGCTAGATATCTACTCACCATAATCCTCAGTAGATTATCCCATCCATGCAATGCCCAGGATTTTATTTTTTCTTTATGATTCTTGATTTCTAGCTCTTCACTCTGCATCAATGGAAGGCTAGTCATTCAGTGAGGAGTTCCGACAGTTTGACTGTTGGTGATTTCCTGAAGCACTTGGTAAGAGGCTTTATTGTAATTAATTCTAATTTAGCAGTCATTGGTAGGAAACACAGGAATGCTAGATATCTATCTGCTCACCATCATCTTCAACAGATAATCCATCCATGCATTGCCTGGGCCTTTATTGGTTCTTTCTGATTCTTGATTTCCAGCTCTTCACCGTGCATCCAATGGCAAAAATGTTGAAGTGATTCATGAGATGGGGAGTGCTCGTGGTTTATTGCAGAAAACCAGAATGTCCTTATTGAAAGCATAGAACTTCTGGTCTTGTTACTGAAGCGGGCCTTGCTGTCTAATGTTATTCTATTTGCCGGCAGGTGGCAATTTTTATGAGCAGATGGCAATTGTTTGTTGGCCAGCCTGAGGTTTTTAATTTTTTTCTGGAATTTCTTGAAGCTGGTAGCTTCAGGCTTTAAATGGATGACAAGTTTAGTGGCGTTAGACTGAATTGTTTTGTTGTCAACATTTTGCCCTGCATGTTTACATGCTATGTGTATATTCATTTTTAAAGATTTAGAACTTTCCACTTATCCAGATAAGGAATGGTGCTGAAAAGCTGGGACATTCTTGGCTTTCCTGCTGCAAGAAATCACATTTAATTAATAAGCTACCTCTTTATTGTGACATACCGAGGCTTATTTCTGTTTGCTATTCACTATGTCTATCCGTTTTATGAGTTGCAGATGCGAACGCAAGGATGTATGGACTAAAGCAGATCTCATTCTAATATTATTGTTTCTTCAATGCTTCAATTTGTGTGCCCAATCGGCAATATTTTTTAGCATGTCAGATGTAATCATAAGGGCTGATCTCAATACTAGTATCAGGGCATGTCAACTGCGCACGATAAATTTCGAAAGCAAAAGAGCCCGATGTTGTGCGAAACGTGTCTGCTGTGCGTCGATCGAAATTCTAAATCATCAAAATAGCCTCTATTTGTAAAATGAACAGCGTCAAGGTGTTCAGGATAGGTGAAATAGTTAAGATTGACACTCATTGGTCGGGGTTGATTAGTGAAAATTATAATTTGGCGTGTGTGAATCAATGCGACATTGATGTGTGCAGAGGACGAAGATGTGATGACCGAATTTAGTCGAGGTACGATTAATTAAGAAAAAAAATTAATTTTATATTTGAAGTTAATTATAAATACTAATTTAAAAAAAAGAGAGGATTAAAAAACTTAGTCTTACCCTCACAACCACCCCCGGTCTCCTGCTTCCACCACTTTTGGGTAATCATCCTCTTCTTATTTTTCTTATTCTTCTTTCCATTTCCTTCTCCATCAAAATTATTTTCTTCGTTCTTCATTCTTTCACATTCATTTTCCTCTCATTTCTTCTCTTCTTCTTTCCCTTTCCTCTTCTCCCTCTTCTTATTTCTCCTTTTTCTTCTTCTTTCTATAACCATAACCCTAAAATTTTAATCTCTCTCCCTTTTCCTCAAACCACCACACTACCTTCACAAAAAACCTTCCTCTATACCTCCTACATCCTCTAAATTAAAAAGCTTCATCATTTTCAGCTCTCTAAAAAGAGGGCAAGTTTTCTCTTTCTAGAAAGAGAGAAATTTCATAAACTCTCTCTCTCTCTCTCTCTTTCTAAACACCCATCTCTTCTTCTCAAACACTTTTTCTCACCTCCCATTCCCTCTTTTCTCTCAACCTAGAGAAAAAAATCCTCTCTGTCTCTCTCTCTCTCTCTCTAAAATTTAAGTGAGAAGAATTTTCTCTCTAGCATCTTCCTCTTCACCACTACAACATTTCTACACCACTCATACCAAAAACCTAATTAAATCTTATATTTGTAATCCCCGAAATGCTCAAAATAAATGTAAGCATACACTTTTAGTTTTTGATATTTCATCTATTATACGAATAACTGATTATTATTTCGGTTACAGTTAATTGAAAATAATAATAATAAATAAATAAGAAATCCTTATAATCATATTTCAAAGAAATGCTATAATTTTATTTCAGCATTTCAATTTTATTATTTTATTCTTACTGTACACACAACACTTAACTTTGCATGCATTGGACTGATTAAGAAGGTTGGAAATCATGTGGCTCGGACATGATAGAAGGCTATTAGTGGAGCCTTAGTTTATAATATTGTATTAAGGCAATTCCTGAAGCATGAGACCTCAACCCTTTTGTTCATTTCTCCGCTCCCTATTTTTGTGTGATAGACAGCTGTTGTGTAGGCCGTGGATTAGTTGAGGGTTGAAGGAGGTGGGCTATTGGGTGGAGCTAAATTCTGTAATGTGTTGCTTGAATTTGGAACTAGGGAAGAAAAATAGCTAAAGGACTGCTATGAGTGATATGGGATGGCTGTAGTTTGCTGTAATAATTGGAAAACAGCTGAATGGTGCAGCTTTCCTTCATTCCTCTCACTCATAAGTATCAAAGAGAGAAAAAGAAGGAGGTTGGATTGAATGAAGAAGAGCATAATTGAAGTGGTATACAAAAGGAGAAAGAATCAAAATACTTTAGGTGAACCACTTTATCCCACTATTCTAGAAGACGAGGTGAGATACCCAAACGAGGCTATAAGAATTAGTAAATGTTTTATTATTGCACTTCATTTTTATTATATTTATGACTGCATTTATTTCAGTTTATCTTAGTTTGTTTAGTATGAACATGGACGAACATGTATGAAATGGTTTATACAGAGAGTAATCTTTATTAATGTTAAAGATTTCGTAAACATAAAATGTTAAATGTTTATAAATAATGAATGAATAAAGGACAGTTAAAGCACCGCTAAAGGGCAGTTAAAGCGTAGCTAAAGGGCAGCTAAAGCGCATCTATGTCATTAAGGCATATGTCATGAGGGCTAAAAAGGATGACTATAGGGAAAGTGAAATAAGTTATATATGGGGGATAAGCCCGCACAAGTAAAGGCGAAAGATCCGATGAGATAAGCCTATACTCTCAATTCTAAAAGTTAGGGAAATTGGACTTAACCCTGAATGAGAGAACAACTTCCATTCTAAAAGTTAGGAAGCTGAACCCAACCTTGAATTAGAAAGCTGAAAAGGTGCAAAAGCTTATAGCCATCATATAACTTGTTTAAAGGTGTTAAACAGTTTTGACTAGATAAATAATACTGCTAGGCTCTTCTTATACTCAATATGACATTTCAATATGTGTTTTAATTACGTTAGTTTTGTTAAGTATTTATTAATTATTAATAAGGTTATTACTAAATTCTATATATTGATTGTGTATTTCATTGAGCCTAACACATTAGCAATGGTTGTACTGTAGGAAAGGGGAGGAGCCCTTGGGATAGTAAAAAGAGGTGACTGTTCTTTTGGTGTAAATACGTTTTGGGTGTACAAAGAGATCTAAAATGAGATCTGAATGCTAGATATACAGACTTTTGGGTATATGAGTAAATTTTAAAAATTTTAATAGAGCTCTGTATTTGCATTAATTATATTTGATGTTAATTGAGATACAATACATGCTTCTAATTATTAAGTATAGAGTTTGATATATTGATGTTAGGAGTGTCTAAATAGATTTTTTTATTCGCTTGATTCTGAAAGTAGTGGCTCAGAATGGGTGTTAGTAAGAAGGAGCCGGTTTAGATTTTTTTCTCTGTCATACTCCAGATGGACCGTTAGGGCCCAAGGGGTGGGCCAAATTGGGGTGTGACAAAAATTGGTATCAGAGTCAAATTAAGATAAAGTGGAAGCATAATTGGATTTAGAAGAGGAAGTAGGAAGAGATATAATGAATATGATGTATACAGAGCTATAGGTTAAATCAAGTTTTAATGGAACTGTGTATTCATTTTAGTATAATAGCATACTTGCTTATTTATTGCTTTAAATGATCATGTTTCTTACCATAAGTACATGTATTATATGAATTATTTATATACATACACATAGTTATGTTTGAGGAGTTGCTAGAAAGAATGACTGGTCAGTCATTCAGGCCGGATATAGAAATAAGAATTAATGAGGGAAATAAGTCTAAAGAATTTCAATATTATGCATTTGATCTCACAAGTGGTAGATAAAATGACATCTATAGAGAAATCTTCTACTAGCGGTGGATCCAGATTTGAAAGTGACAATGAAGCAGATCGACATTTAAAATTATTTCAGACTTTTAAACCACTAGCATTTAAGGGTGCAGGTGATCCAATCGTAGCTAAAGGTTGGTTATTAAAGATTGGAAAGATGTTAGATGGCATGATCTATCCTGAAATAGAAAAGTACCATTGGCTATATTTGTGTTAGAAGGAGAAGCGAAAAGATGGTGGCAAGCACAGCACAGAGAAAAAATTGGACAGATGCCTATTACTAACATATAGTGGGATGATTTTGCGAAAGTCTTCAAAGATTGGGTTATTCCTCCTTCAACCAGGTTAACTCTGCAAGAAAAATTATTCAATCTGACTCAAGGTTCCAAGACAGTTATGCAATACGAAGCTAAGTTCACTTCTTTGTCTCGCTATGCACCTCATTATGTCAGCACCTAGGAGGAGAAGTGTCACAGATTTTTTAGAGGACTCAGAGATCAACTACGACTAGCATTGGCATCTTTTGATATTCGTGACTTCTCAGTCTTAGTGGAGAGAGCCATAAGGATTGAAAATGAGCTAAATTTCTCCATGTATAATTAGGAGAAGCAACAACCAGGAAAAAGGAAAAGTTTGAAAGAGATGATCGATTCAAAAATAAGAAGCCAAAGTTTGATGATAAACAGAAACAAAGTTAGCTTGAAAAACCTTTATGTGAGCAGTGTGGGAAGCGACATTTTGGTCAGTGTTTGGTGGGATCAGGAAGATGTTTTAAATGTGGTGAGATGGATCATCGCAAGATGGATTGACCTCAAGAGAGAAGAACCAATATCAGGACACAAGGATATCAGGAGCAGGTACTACATAAAATATATTTGGAAGGAGGCAATCAAACAGGAAAAACTTAGTTCCAAGGAAGGCCAGCAGTACAAGAAAAACCAGCACTTCAGTTAAAAGGAGAAGCCTCAGATCTTAAAGGTAATCAACATGTAAAAGCTAAAGTGCTTGTCATTACAACCTAGGAGGCTAAGAATTCAGAGGAAGTGGTTACATGTATACTTTTGATTTCTAACAAGTTTGGCAGAGTTCTTTTTTATTATGGTGCATCCCATTCTTTTATTTCTGAAGAATTCTGTTCTGATTTATCTGTTGAGACTATATATTTTACACCTACATTATATATTATGATGCCAACGGGGCATAGTTTACCTGTCAATAGGATGTGTCTTATGAATTTGGATATTCAGGGTCATAAATGTTTAACAGAATTGATTATAGTGCCTATTAAAATATTTGATATCATCTTGGGGTTGGATTGGTTACCTAAACATTTTGCTATAATTCAATGTTGGAAGAAGAGAATAAAATTTAATTTACTAAATGAGAAGACATTTTATTTTTCCTGTGAGAAGAATGCAACATCCTCTCTTGTTAGTGCAGTAAAGATGGGTAAATACTTAAGGAGGGGTGAGCAAGGATTCTTAGATAAAATAGAGGTCTTAAATAAAGATGTCTAGGCATTATAGAATATTTTAGTTGTCTCTGAATTTTTAGAAGTATTTCCTGAAAAATTATCTGGATTAGCACCTGAAAGAGAAGTTAAATTTGGCATAGAATTGTAGCCAGGAACATTAGCAATTTACAAATCTCATTAAAGGATGGCCCTAAAAGAATTGCAGGAGTTAAAAACTCAATTACAGGAATTAATAGATAAGGGATTTATCAGGGCTAGTCATTCCCCTTTGAGTGTACCTGTACTTTATGTTAAGAAGAAGGATGGAGCCATGAGAATGTGTATTGACTATAGAGAACTGAACAAAGTAACTATCAAGAATAAATATCCATTACCATGAATAAATGACTTATTTGATCAGTTAGCAGGTGCCACAGTATTTTTCAGAATTGATTTAAGATTGGGATATCATCTAGTAAGAGTTAAAGAAGCAGATGTCAATAAGAGAGCTTTTGGGACTAGATATGATCATTTTAAGTTTAGAGTCATACCGTTTTGGTTAACAAATGCTCCTGTTATCTTTATGGATATGATAAACTAAATTTCAAAGACTATATAGATAAATTTATGATTATTTTCATTGATGACATCCTGGTATACTCAAAGACTGATGAGGAGCATGCTGAACATTTAAGAATAATTTTGAAGACATTGAGGAAAAATCAGCTGTATGCAAAATATTCAAAATGTGAATTTTGGCTAAGAACTGTTATGACTCGAACTCATGAGTTTATATTTTTATGATAAAAAATATTATGACTCACATCTTTATGTCTCCTAATATTTTTATTCTATACTTGTTTGTGTATATACTAATATTTTAGGAACAACATACACCATCCAACGAAGAATCAGAGCTCAAGATTGGGTATAATAGGTTATGCTGTAAAGAGACTGTTTATTCATTGATATAATTTTTGATTTCTTGAGTTGAGTCCTCTAAAGGTGTTTTCTAGCTTGGTGACCATGCACACACACACTCAAGGGAGGGAGATCTAGTCAAAACTAGAAGTTCAATTTTTAAACTAATCGTACTGGACGATTTTGATCGTCCAGGACGATCAGCTTATTGAACTAATCATACTGGATGATTTATATCATCCAGGAGGATCCTTTATGATCTTGAAAAATATTCGCCAATGATAATTTAGGCAATGATTTAAAATTCAATTTTTGTTATAATCATCCTGAACAATCTAGATCGTCCTAGACGATCAATATTAATCATGCCTAAATTGATCATATGATTAGGGGACTAATTATGGTTAAATTATTCAATCATATCATCTTGGACGATTTGTATATCGTACTGGACAATATGTGCAAATTTGAACCGATCATCTAGGGGATCGTCCAGGTGATTGTCCTGGACTATCAGGTCAAATTTTGCATATCATCCTGGACGATCCTGAGATCATCCTAGACAATCTTTGGCGGTAGAATTGAGTTTTTAGGGTTTTCTGAAGCCCTCTTTATGAGCACATCATTCTGAACGTTCTTGCGATCATCCCGGATGATCTTTGCTGCTCGAACTGATTTGGAAGGGTTTTTAAAGCTCTTTATTTAAGGCTTTTCAAAGACTTTGAAAATATCTTTGGTAGCCATTGAGTCTTCATTTCTTTTAGAGAAAACTTGAAGAGAGAGCTTGAAAGGGACAGTGGAAAGGGTGGAGTTTGAGAAGGAGAAGAGCCTTGGAAGGGGAATTTTTGAGGGAGTGTGTGGGGGGTTCACACGGTTGCTCCGGCAAGCTTGCACCTAAGTACCATCAGATTCAAGGGTCATCTCGAGGGAAGTTTTGGGAAGAAGAAGATCTTTTTGGTGTCAAAGGACCCGGCTACTCCGCCGCACCAGGGAAGGTGGAAGTGATTTCTTAAGGGCTTCTCCGCCTAGCTATGGGGGCTAAAGGAGAGTCACTAAAGGTTTAGTGCAATACTCAGAGGGTACCTCTAGAAAGTGGACGTAGGTTAGGTTGGACCGAACCACTATAAATTTGGTGTGTTCTTTCTAATGATTTTCTGTATTTTATTTTACTGTGATTAATTGCTTGGGTGAAATATGTGATTAATTTTTTTATTATTAATTTAATTCATTTCTGCTGCAAGATATAAAAAGATATTTCTTTTTATTGAAGAAGTTTTTTTTTAAATATCCAATTCACCCCCCTCTTATTTAGCCTCGGGACTAGTTCTTTAGGGTTTAACACCCCTCACAAACTTTCAAGTGGTATTAGAGCGGGATTCATAAAATCAAATTTTAGAAAACTTTTAAATTTTGATCCATGGCTAATTTTAAAAATTGTTATGTTGCGGAAGGATATTCAATCACCTGATCACCTTTATTTGAAAATATTACTTTTGATTTTTGGAAAATTTGTATGTCTACTTTCTTGAAATCAATAGATTATCGTATGTGGCATATAATTCAAACTAGTTATTTTGTACCGTTACGTATTATAGATGGAATCAAAATTGATATTTCTTTTTCTAAATAGAGTAGAGTAGATTAAATCAATGCTCAATTGAATGCTAAATATTTGAATTATTTTTTTGTGCTTTAAATTCTGATGATTGTATGATAATATCTACATAGAAATTTGGAATAAACTGTGTATTACATATGGAGGAACTAGTGAAGTTAAGCAATCTAAGTTGAATATTCTAATGCACGATTATGAACTTTTTAGAATGAAATCTTATGAGACGATTTTAGACATGTATACTAAGTTTACGCAAATTGTGACATCATTACATAATTTAGGTAAAGAATTTTTAAACTTTGAAAAGGTCAATAAAATTCTACATTACCTACTTGATAAGTTTGATGCCAAAGTTATTGCTATTTGTGAATCAAAAAAGTTGAATGAATATTCTATTGATAATCTGATTGGCTCACTCATTACCTACGAGCAAGGTTTGGGTCAAAATCTTTTGGATGCAAGTGAAACTATAGTACTGAAAGCTAAAGACATGGATGAAAGCGACTCAGAAGATGATGAAAGTAAGGAGTTAGCATAAATAACAAATAAATTGATAAGTCTACTAAAGCACAAGCATCAACATCAACAAAAGTGGAATAAAGGTAAAGAAGGTAAGAATATTAAGATTTCTTCTAATATTATTTGCTTGGATGTAGGAAACCTGGACATATAAAAAATTAGTGCCCGAACTTAAAAACCCTTCCTGAAAAGGAAAAGGGTAAGCTAAGAAAATTGAAATAAGGGCAAATAATACAAAGTAAAAAATCTCTTGGGCAGACCTAGCTTCTGAATCATCAGACCATGAGCGAGATGATGTGGTTTAAAGTTTTGCTTGTGTGTTTGTGTTTGTTTTATTTGTGCGAATATTTTTACTTTTTGTGTTATTTTTTAAGTTTTCTTTTTATTCTTTTTTTTATTTTTGCAATCCTTTATATTTTTTTCTATATAATTGTCAATTTCTCTAATCAGCACATATATATCACATTTTTATTTAGTATACGCTTTTAAAAATCAAATCACTTTTTAAAAGATCATTTTTTCCTAAAAATAAAAAATTTATCTCCTATTTTCCTGAAATTTTATGTAAGTTGTGGTTGACTTCTCTAAAAATCAGTCAAAAAAAATCATGATTTTGTCTCTCTATCTCATTTCTTTAATGAGGCTATTTTAATTTTGATTCAAAATCTTCATCAAATTATAAATTAGATATTGAAATTAAACTTTTTTCATCTCCCCACATTTTTTCTATCTCATAGGGATCTTTTGCAAGTTGTTGAATCTATTTCATTATTTTCTTAATAAAGTTATTTATTTTTATCACTAGATTGGATTTGCTTTAGTCCTTAGAATTATAGAAAAGAAGCATATTTGTAAAAAGAAAAGAGGCACAAAATGAGCTCAAAGATAAAAAGATGCGTAATGTTACCAAAATGAAAAATTAAAGAAGCGCAATGTCACAAAAATAAAAAGATACACAAAGTGTACAAAAAGATGCGCAAAGTGCGTCAAAAATTAATAACGAGGCATAAAATGAGCCCACAATGAGTTAGCTTACCTTTCTTGTACTTCTTAAATCTTAAGAAAATCTTTATATCTATTGATATTTTTGATACTTGAGTTTGAAAATCATGAATTTAGATTAACCTTTCTACATTAATCTTCTATTAGATATATTTCATGCAAGGAGTTTTGAAAAGATTATTATTTCCTTTTCTAATTTGTTCCTTAATTTAGATATTTGCTTTAGAAAGTTTTTTAGCCATTAAGGAACCTGAGTTTGGATTAATGATTTCTGATTCTCTAACCTTTCTGAGATTATGCGTGGTCAATACATGCCTTACTAAGTTTTTGAATAAAATCAAGAGGTAACTTTCTCATCCAAGAAAATTTTGATATTTCAAATTGATTCTTCAAAAACTTTTTCCCCAGATCATGGACCATTTTGATCTTTTAGTCTGTTTTCTCTATTTTATTTTTCTATGCTCATCTTATTTTTGATAATGTCAATGGGGAGAACGTACTGTTGTATTTGTGTTTATACATACTATTATTTTGTTGTTATATTTGTTTAGTTTATCTTTTTTATCTAGTTATTTATTTTGTTTTATGTGTTTTGTTTAAAAAAATTAAAAAGAAAGAAAATTATGTTTTCCCTTATTTTTAAATTTTTATCTTAGTGAGGGGGAGATTAGGAGAAAATACTTTTAGTTTGCAAATTTATCAGTAATGTTTACCATCATAAAAAGGGAAGGATTATTACAACTCGAACTCACGAGTTTATATTTTTGATGATAACAAATATTATGGATCACATCTTTATGTCTCTTAGTATTTTCATTATATACTTATTTGTGTGTATACTAACATTTTAGGAACACCATACACCATCTAATGAAGAATCAGAGCTCAAGATTGGGTATAATAGGTTATGCTGTAAAGAGTCTGTAATATTCATTGATGTAATTTTTGATTTCTTGAGTTGAGTCCTGTAAAGGTGTTTGCTAGCTTCATAACCATGCACACACACACTCAAGGGAGTGAGATATAGTCAAAACCAGAAGTTTAATTTTTGAATTAATCATACTGGATGATTTCGATTATCCAGGATGATCAGCTCATTGAACTAATCATACTGAATGATTTATATTATCTAGGACAATCCTTTATGATCTTGGAAAATAGCTGCTAATGATAATTTAGGCAACGATTTAAAATTCAATTTTTGTTCTAATCATCCTTGATGATTTAGATCATCCTTGACGATCAATATTAATCATGCCAAAATTGATCATATGATTAGGGGACTAATTATGGTTAAATTGTTCAATTAGATCATCCTAGACGATCTGTATATTGTACTAGATAATTTATGCAAATTTGAACTGATCGTTTAGGGGATCATCCAGGTGATCATCCTGGACTATCAGGTCAAATTTTATACATCATCCTGGATAATCCCGAGATCATCCTGGATGATCTTTGGCTGTAGAATTGAGTTTTTAGGATTTTTTGAAGCCCTCTTTATGAGCACATCATCCTAGACGATCCTGCGATCGTCCTGGATGATCTTTGCCGCTAGAACTGATTTGAAACGGTTTTTAAAGCCCTTTATTTAAGGCTTATCAAAGACTTTGAAAGTATCTTTAGCAGCCATTGAGTCTTCGTTTCTTTTGGAGAAAACTTGAAGAGAGAGCTTGAAAGGGAGAGTGGAAAGGGTCGAGTTTGAGAGGGAGAAGAGCCTTGGAAGGGAAATTTTTGAGGGAGTGTGAGGCAGCTCACACGGTTGCTCCGACAAGCTTGCACCTAAGTACCATCAGATTCAAGGGTCGTCTCAAGGAAAGTTTTGGAAAGAAGAAGATCTCTTTGGTGTCAAAGGACCCGGCTAGTCCGCCGCACAGGGAAAGGTGGATGTGATTTTGTAATGGCTTCTCCGCCTAGCTGTGGGACCTAAATGAGAGTCACTAAAGGTTTAGTGCAATACTTGGAGGGTGCCTCCGGGGAGTGGACGTAGGTCAGGTTGGACTGAACCACTATAAATCTGGTGTGTTCTTTCTGATTATTTTCCATATTTTATTTTACTGCGATTAATTGCTTGGGTGAAATCTGTGATTGATCTTTTTAGTATTGATTTAATTTATTTTCACTGCAAGATATAAAAAGATTTTTCTTTTTATTAAAAAAGTTTTTTTTAATATCTAATTCACCCCCCCTCTTGGTTAGCCTCAAGACTAGTTGTTCAGAGTTTAACATCCCTCACAAACTTTCAAGAAGTATTTTTTTTTGGGACATATTATTAGTGGGGATGGAATTTCAGTAGACCCATAGAAAGTGAAACCAATTATGGAATTGCCTACACCAAAGAACGTTATAGAGGTTCATAGTTTTCCTGTACTAGCAGGATATTATATAAGATTTATTAAAGGAATTTCACAAATTACTTTGTCTTTGTCTAAACTGATGAGAAAGGAGGTTAAGTTTGAGTAGATTGTTGAATGTGAGAAGAGCTTTCAAGCATTAAAGATGCATCTAACCACAACACCAGTATTGACACTTCTCTCAGGAACAGAAGGATTTCAAATTTAAAGTGATGCTTCTTTGAAAGGGTTGGGATGTGTTCTAATGTAGAAGAGAAAGGTGATTGCATATGCATCGAGATAGTTAAAGCCCTATGAAAAAAATTATCCCACTCATGATTTAGACTTGCTATAGTAGTATTTGCTTGGAAGATTTGAAAGCATTACCTGTATGGGATAAGATGTGAAATTTTCACTGATCATCAGAGCTTAAAATATATATTTTCATAGAAAGAACTCAATTTGAGACAGAGAAGATGGTTAGAGCTCATTAAAGACTATGATTTAGATATTCAGTATTGTCCGAGAAAAGTCAATATTGTGACTAACAAAATCAGCTCACTTTTTTCCTATTAAGCAAACTGATTTGGTAGATAAATTGGCACGCCTGTATATGAAAAAATTATTAGATTGCATGGAATTTCGAAGGTTATTGTCTTTGATAGAGATGGTAGATTTACTTATAGGCTGTGGAAAAGCATTCATGAAAACTTGGTTACAAATATGCACTTTAGTACAGCTTTTCATCCTCAGACTAACGGTTAATCTGAAAGAACCATTCAAGTACTGAAAGACCTGTTAAGATTGTGTTTTAGATTTTAGAGGTAGTTGGGCGGATCACATGTTATTGATCAAATTTGCTTACAACAATAGCTATCAAGCAAGTATACAAATGGAATAATACGAAGCACTATATGGTAGAAAATGCAAAACTCCCTTAACTTGGGTTGAGGTAGGAGAAAGACAACTAATGGGTCTAGAGTTAGTTGATGAAGCAACATAAAAAAATCAGATTAATTAGAGACAGATTAAAAGTTGCCCAGGATCACTAGCAAAAGTATTATGACCCCAAGCACAAAGCAGTAGAGTTTGAAGTGGGTGACTTTGTATTCTTGAAGGTTAAGCCTGTGAAAGGTACAACTAGATTTGATCAGGGAGGCAAATTGAATCCTAGATATATATGACCTTTTGAAATTATTGAAAGAATTGAAAAGGTTGCTTATAGACTTGCTCTTCCAGCAGATATGTTAGATATTCATAATATTTTCCACATGTCATTGCTAACAAAATGGGTTACAGATGCCCATCAGAGAATTTCACATGATGAAATTGATCTACAAAAGAATTTGATGTACACTGAAGAACCAGAAAGACTAATAGATTTTGATACTAAACAGCTTAAAAACCATCAAATCCCTTATGTCAAAGTGAAATGAAAATATAGACCGAATAAAGAGGCAACTTAGGAGAAAGAAGAAGACATTAGATTGACGTTTCCTCAGTTGTTTGATAGTCCTTAAGATAATAAATTTTGAGGATAAAATTTAAATAAGGAGGGGTGATTTGTAATCCTCTAAATGCTCAAAATAAATGTAAGCATACACTTTTAGTTTCGAATATTTTATCTATTATACGAATAACTGATTATTATCTCGGTTACAGTTAATTGGAAAATAATAATAATAATAATAATAAATATAAATAAGAAATCCTTATAATTATATTTTAAAGAAATGCTATAATTTTATTTGAGAATTTCTATTTCATTATTTTATTCTTATTGTACACACAACACTTAACTTTGCTTGCATTGAACTGATTAAGAAGGTGGGAAATCATGTGGCTAGGAAATGATAAAAGGCTGTTAGTGGAGCCTTAGTGCATAATATTGTATTAAGGAAATTCTTGAAGTATGAAACCTAAGCCCTTTTATTCATTTCTCCCCTCCCCATTTACGTGTGAGAGGTAGTTGCTGTGCAGGCCATGGATTATCTGAGGGTTGAAGGAGGTGGGCTACTGGGTAGAGATAAATTCTGTAATGTGTTGCTTGAATTTGGAACTAGGGAAGGAAAATAGCTAAAGGACTATTTTGAGTGATATACAATGGAGGTAGTTTACTATAATAACTGGAAAACAACTGAATGGTGCAGTTTTCCTTCATTCCTCTCACTCATAAGTATCAAAGAGAGAAAAAGAAGGAGGTTGGATTGAATGAAGAAGAGCGTAATTAAAGTGGTATACAAAAGGAGAAAGAATCAGAATACTTTAGGTGAACCAGTTTACCCCACTATTCTGGAAGATGAGGTGAGATACCCAAACGAGGCTATAAGAATTAATAAATATTCTATTATTGCACTTCATCTTTAATATGTTTATGATTGCATTTATTTCAGTTTACCTTAGTTTGTTTTATATGAACATGGCCGAACATGTATGAAATTATTTATACAGAGAGTAATCTTTATCACTGTTAAAGATTTCATAAACATAAAATTATAAATGTTTATAAATAATGAATGAATAAATGGTAGCTAAAGGGCACCTAAAGGGAAGCTAAAGCGTAGCTATATTATCAAGGCATATGTCATGACTGCTAAAAAGGATGACTATAGGGAAAGTAAAATAAGTTATATATGGGGGATAAGCCCGCACAAGTAAAGGCAAAAGACCCGACTAGATAAGCCTGCACTCTCAATTTTAGATTTTGGGGAAATTGGACTCCACCCTGAATGAGAGAATGACTTCCCTTTTAAAAGTTAAGAAGCTGAACTCAACTTTGAATTGGAAAGCTGAAAAGGTGCAAAAGCTTATAGCCATCATATGACTTGTTTAAAGGTGTTGAATAGTTTTGGCAAGATGAATAATACTCTTAGGCGCTTCTTATGCTCAATATGGTATTTCAATATATATTTTAACTATATTAGTATTGCTAATCATTTCTTAATTATTAATAAGGTTATTATTAAATTTTATTCATTAATTGTGTATTTCATTGAGCCTAGCTCATTAGTAGTGATTGTATTGCAGGAAAAGGGAAGGAGCCCTTGGGACAGTAAAAAGAGGTGACCGTTCTTTTAGTGAATACATTTTGGGTGTACTAAGAGATCTAAAATGAGATCGAAATGCTAGACGTACATACTTTTGGGTATGTGAGTAAATTTTAAAAGTTTTAGCATAGCTCTGTATTTACTTTAATTATATTTAATGTTAATTGAGATACAATACATGCTTCCAATTATTAAGGGTGGAGTTTGATATATTGATGTGTTAAGAGAGTCTAAAAGTTTTTTTTTACTCACTTGATTCTAAAAGTAGTGGCTTAGAATGGGTATTAGTAAGAAGGAGCCGGTTTAGATTTTTCTTCTCTGTCATACACCAGATGGACTATTAGGGCCCAGGGGGTGGGCCAAACTAGGGTGTGACAATATTTCCCCCTCTTTCTCTCCCTAAAAAAAGATGTTGCATCCTCTCTTTCTCTCTCTAGCCCCGCATTTCAATATATATATATGATAATCAAAAAATAAATATTTATGCATCTCATATCTTGCATGTCGCCTCGCCTCGTCATCTCATAGTCGTCGTTGTTATAACCATGACAATAATTTATTTTATGCTTTGTTATGCATGAAATAAGTACTCGTTATCGCTTTACTTGCATGCAGGAAAATTTGTATGCATAAAAATAAGCACATGTGGCCACTTTTCTTAGTAGTCATAGAAATTCGTATGTATAAAAATAAGTACATGTGACCATTTTTTTAGTATGTGGGGGAAATTTATATGCAAGAAAATTAGTACCATGACTGTTTTTTTTAATAGCTGAAAAATTTTATTTGCATGAAAATAAGTACATGTGACCACCTTTTTTGCAAGTAAGAAAATGTTATGCTTTATAAACAGGTACTTAAAAACTCGTGATGGCCTTTTTTGTCTTTTTTTGGTAGGCAAAGAATGAAAATTTTGATTGCGGTGTCACCTAACACCTATCATGACTGCCTTTTTTGGTAGGCGGGAAGGTTTTACACACCTTGATGCAACCACCTATATGGGGAAGACTCTTGAGTGTTGCCAAAATTTATAATAAAATAAATGATTTAGTTAAAATTTAGAAAAAAATTGAATCTAACCTATCTCCTAAGCCAACAAAAATGTAAAAAAACTTAAGTTCCAAACATTAAAAATAAAAATGAACAAAATATTGAGGAATAACTGAAAAGAGCTTACAGTAAACTGGTAGGAGAAGTAATTGCTTAGTAAAAAGCATGAACTAGAATATTCACCCTTAGCTTCTACTTTGCTCATGCACACCTAAATCCCCCAATAACACTCTGCTTGCAAAGTGGAATGTGAAAAATAAACTAAGCCTCCCCTCCTATTTATAACATCAAATTAAATTTATTTACAGTTGGCTAAATGATAGGGAATGTACACTTGTGGGCCCCACTAGCATATGATCCCTTTGAAAGTTCGATAAGGATGTTAAGTCCTTCTGAACTAGTCCCGAGGCTAACCAAAAGAGGGGGGGGGGGTGAATTGGTAGTTTTAAAAAATTTATGAGCAAATAGCGATTTAGGAAATCTTTTTGAATGTTTTAAAAAAATATTTACCGTTATGCGATGATTTGTAGATGTTCAATGATAACAAAATAATAATCACAATCACACAATCATCAACAGAAAAGTAAGTGCAGAAAATAATCAGAAAGAATACACCAGATTTTATAGTGGTTCGGTCAACTTGACCTACGTCCACTCCCCGGAGCCTCCCCTCCGGATATTGCACTAACACTAAGTGACACTCCTTCTGCTTCCACAACAAGGCGGAGAAGCCTGTACAAAAACTCTTTTCCACCAACCCGGTGAGGCAGAGAACCTGAACTCCTTTCACTTTCTGCTGAAGCAGGCAAAGAACCTAGACTCCTTTCGCTTCCTTTTGAAGAAGGTAGAGAACCCAGATCTTCTTGCGAATGATCCTCCCACAGAGACACCGACAAGATAAGAGATGACGAATAGAGATGATGACTCAGATCCTTGCTTGGAGCAACTTTTGAGAATCCCTTACAAACTCCCCCTCAGAAGATCCGCTGTCTCCCAATCTCTCTCTAGCTCTCTCTCAAGATTTTCTCTGAAAAGAAAAGTGGAAAAAGATTTTTCTTATTAGAAGAAAAAGATCTTAAATAGGAGGGCTCAAAAATTATCCTAAATCTCAACTGGTCGTCAAAGATCATCCAGGATGATCGGTCGATCGTCCTGTACGATCAGTTCAAAAATAGATGTATCAGCCTGGACGATCTAGTTCCTCTCGACGATTAGTAGACAAAATTTTTTTAGATTGTCCCGTATGATTCTACGATCGTCCGGGACGATCAGTGTAAATCAAAAATTTTATCCAGAAGACAGCTCTGGTCGTCCAAGACAACTTTTGCTGGACGATCTCAAAATGACTTGATCGTCCGGGATGATATGGGTATCGTCCCATACGAATAGTTCAAAATTTCTCAAAATCGTCCGGTACATAGTTCTGGACGTACAGCTCAAACATGCTGGACAATTTGAAAATGACTTGATTGTCCAGTATATTGTTCTGGATGTACTTGTGAAAGGCACTAGACGATCATGATTTTTAACACATTATCCCGTACGATATTGCGATCGTCTAGCATGATATGATCAAATCAATCAAACCTTAATTAATTTCCTTAATCATAAGACTAATTTAGGCATGATTATGAAGGATCGTTCAGGACGATACATGTATCATCTGGGACGATCAGACCATATCTTTAAAAATAAAAACTTGCCTAAGTTGATCTGGCGGCTGAGAATTTCTGATTTGAGCATATCATCCTGTATGATGGGTCTATTGTCCAGGATGATCTGCTTAATCAAACCGACTTAACATGGTCGCCATAAGTAGGGTTTCTATTTTCATTGGATCATCCAGGATGATATGAATATCGTCCAGGATGATATGAACAAAAATTGAAAATAGAAACTCTAACTCACTAAAACTCTCCCCCCGAGTGTGTGTGTGCAAGGTTACTTAGCTAGGGGATCAATTACATTAAATTTAACTCAAGAAAGGAAAAAAATATAATTAAACACATACGGACCTGATCTTGAGTTGACTTGGATTGTATTTGATCTTTTGTACCTAAAATGTTAGCCAATCAAAGCAGAACAAAGAAATATTTATTATCATCAAAATTATAATCCCTAAATCCTGGTTTGTAACAATCTCCTCCTTTTTTATGATGGCAAATATTTATTTAGTAATTTCAAATCAACGAGATTACAGTAATTAAAGCATAGGCTGAAGAAGATAAAATTTTCTAATCATTAATAACTAGCGACATTCAATACAATAAGAGACACAACTAAAAATAACGAATGAAACTACTACAATACAAAAATAACTCCCCCTTTTGACATCACAAAAAGGAGGAACAGTAAAGACAAAAAATAACAGTAAACTAAAACATCACAATAAACTGAAACAAAATAACCTAATAGAGAGGAAAAATCAGGGAACCCAAAAACACACAAAAAAGAAAAATCCAAAATCAAGTCAAATAAAAAATAGAAACGAGAAAAATAACAGTGAAAATAATGATTTTTTTTATCAGCTCCAGTAAAATAGAATTTTCCCTGACTTTCAATTCAAAAGCCAACAAGATGAAAATCGACAACGCTGAAATCCAGAAAAGTTAGAAAATTGACTTTCGTAACTCCTACCTCGGACACTTTACATGTTCAAATTCCTATCAAATAAAAGTCTAATTCAGAAGAAAAGAAACTAGATTTGAAAAAGAGATCCTTTCAAGCCTCGTTCCAGAAAAATATCTGATATAATAGTATTACAAAGTAAGGAATCTAAAATCATGATTTTTCGTCTCAAGCTTTTGAAAATATTGAGTAGTGCATGAATTTTTCTAAGAAATTTAAAGATCTAAAAGGGAAGAAAGTTTATTTCTTTGTGGACTCATTTTGTGCCTCTTTTTCAATTTGTTTAGCACTTTGCGCATCTTTTAATTTTTGATACAATTTATGTATCTTTTCGATTTAGTGACATTGCACATCTTTTCAGCTTTGGGCTCATTTTGTGCCTTTTTTTGTGCTTTTTGTGTATCTTTTATAAGCTTACTTTCTTTCATAATCATTAAAGAATCTCAGCTGTGAAATTACCTTCCAGACATAAGAGATGACAAAACTCACTCTCTACAATAAGGAAGAGTAATTCACAAAATAAGAACCATACATCATTTGATAAGTGCAATCACTTGATTAAGAAAAATATAATATTAATTCAAAGCTTTGAAAATACTATTCATATGAGATAGATTACTGTAGGAAGATAAAATAGATCTCTATTTTAAAAATTAACTTTTTAATTTTGAAGAAGATTTTTATCTAAAAGAAATAATACACCATTAAAGGAGTTAGAGAAAGAGAAATAATCATTAATATTTCTTTCCTTTAACAGATCCAGAGGAGTCAATTTGTGCTTACAAGCTTTTAAACAAAAAAATAAGGTAAAACTCTCAGTCAGAAATCCAGTTTATCAGCAGTAGTGAGCAGTGATCAGATTTAGAAGTGAGTAAGCTGTAAATAAAAATAAGAAGGGAGAAAAACAGACACGTGAAAATAAGTAAATAAAAATCAGCAAATGAAAATGAGCAGGAAATAATCAAATCTGATAAGCAAATCAAACAACGGAAATCAGCAAGAAAGGAAAAATTCTAAAATAAAATGGACAAATAAATCAAACAAAAACTAAAGCAAAATGAAGAAAACAAAAAACATAAAAAATTAGTAATCATCAGATTTTTGCATTTATGTCAATCACACCCAATATGGTCCTCAAAATACTGAATGAGTCAAAGGCTAGTGGTTTAGTAAAGATGTCATCCAGTTGATTTGTAGTTGCTACATGATGTAGCTCAATATCTCCTTTTGTAATATAGTCCCTAATGAAGTGATGCCTCATATCAATATGTTTGGTTCTAGAATATTGGATTGGATTCTTAAAAATGCAGATGGCACTGGTGTTATCACATAGTACTGAAATTATGCCAACAGATAATCCTAAATCCAAAACTTATTACTTTAACCAAAGGACTTGGGCCACACAACTTCCTATGGCAATATACTCAGCTTCAATAAGGGCTTGATTGATGTTGGTGGATTCAGCCATTGAGATAAATGCAAAATGGTTTACTTCCTTCCTAAGTCCATGCCTAGTTCTAATACCTTCAAAAGGGTCACCTAAGATCAGTTCTTTAGGATGACTTGAAGAATATCTCCATTCTATAGGCAAAGTGTTTTGAGGCTCTACCCTTTCTTCTAGATTTACATTTTCAACTCCTTGGGTAATCTCTCATACATCTTATTCTTCCTTAACTCTAGTCTCCTTAGGATCAGATTCATCAAACACCACATGAGTTGTCTCCTCCACCACCAAAGTCCTCTTATTAAAGACCCTAAAGGATTTCCCCACACTTGAATAGCCTAAGAACACTCATTCATTAGATTTGGGGTCAAAATTTCCTACGGATGATTTCCCATTATTCAGAATGAAAACCTTACAGCCAAAGACTTGGAGGTGGGACAGGTTTGGAGTTTTACCCTTGATGATCTCATAAGGTGTTTTATTCATATTGGATCTAACATTTACCCTATTCAGCACATAACAGACGTGTTCACAACTTCAGCCCAAAAATATTTTGGAAGTGAATACTCAGCAAGCATGGCTCTAATGGCTTTCACCAAGGTTCTATTCTTTCTTTCAGCTACCCCATTCTGTTGAGGGGTCCTAGGAGCTGAAAAGTTATGGCTAATCCCTTGATCCTCACAGAAGATTCCAAATTTCTTATTTTCAAACTCCCCACCGTGATCACTATGGATGGTCATAATCTCACAGCCTAATTTCTTCTGAATCCAAGTGAAGAAAGATTTAAATTCATCAAATGACTTAAATTTATGTGACAAAAATCTAATCCAAGTGAACCTCGAGTAATCATCAACAATCACAAATCCATAGACTTTCTCCCCTAAGCGGGTAGTGCTAATGGGTCCAAAGAGATCCAAGTGAAGGACTTCTAAAGGTTTAGAGGGGCTGATGTCTTTAATGGAGTTGAAGGAGGACTGGACTTGCTTCCCTAATTGACAGGCATCATACAGGTGGTCCTTAGTAAACTTAAGCTTGGGGACACCTCTAACTAAGTCCTTTTGGGTGACTCTCCTAAGGGTTTTCATACTGGCATGACATAATCTCCTATGCCACAACCAAGACTCATCAGCAGCAATTTTTAAGCAAATTAAAATATCAATTTTAAAGTAGCTTACATCCAGTATGTAGACATTATTGATCCTTTATCCCTGTAAAATAATTTTGTCATTTAAGCTTATAATACAGCAAGTGGGTAAGAACTTGATGTTGTATCCTTTGTCATAGAGTTGATTGATGCTCAACAAGTTGTGTTTCAATTCATCTATAAGTAAAATATTATCAATAATGAAATTTTTTGAATCACCAATTATACCTGCTCCTACCACGCTCCTGATGGTATTATCTCTAAGTGTAACCTTGCCTCCAGCCTTGGCCTCCAACAAAATGAATTGATTTACATCTCCAGTTATATGTCTTAAACATCCGCTGTCTAGGTACCACATGCTCTCACGAGGCCTTTTGTGAGAGCACTCCTACAAAATCATCAGACGTCAGATTTAGAAACCTAAATAGGTTTGGGTTCCTTCTTATGAAAAGAAGAATGTAATGCATATATGCTGTGCTGTGAAACAAGTAATTTGGGTCTCCACACTCAATGTGTACTACGATAAACAGTGCATGTGTGGGAGATGTGTCCTAACATGCCACAAGAAAAGCATCTAACACCAGGAAAAGTGTTAACTAATCTACATGGGTGATTGTGCCTCTTTCTAAACTTGAATGAAATATACTTTGATGATTTTGAATTAGATTCTTTAAATGGTGGAGGTGCATAAAACTGTGCAAAAGTAGGAGGTATTTTATTTTTCTCAAAAGCACTAATTTTCACTCTTATAAATTCATTCTCCTTTTTAAGACATGCAATTTCAAATTTCAATGCATTACTCTCTAAGTCACATACCATAGTGTCTAATTCTTTAAAGCTCTTTCTAAATCAACATGCGAGATTTTTAATGAATCATGCTCAACAATTAGTTCAAAATACTTTTCGTTCAATTCATCGAATTCATCAAGTAAAGACATGTGATTGCTATCAAGTGTAGAATGATCCTTAATTATAACATCATGCTCTTTTTGCAAATTCAAGAAATCCAATTTCAAGCTGGCATGGGTTTTCTTAAGTTTCCTATACGATGAATGAATTTTCTTAAAAATATCTAACAATTGATCATATGTTAGCTCTCATATCTCTTCTTGATCAGACTGACCAGGATGATCATTAGCCATCAGACACAAGTTCATAGTCTCCTCTTCAGCTTCAGTCTCAAAGGCGTCAGATGCAGAATCTGTGTAAAATGCCTTTTGAATCCTCTTCTTATCCATCCTGAACTTGGGTTTCCCCTCACCCTTCTCCTTGCTTGGGTAAGCCTTAAGTGTAGGACAATTAGCCTTTATATGTCCAGGCTTTCTGCATTAAAAAAAAAACAGTATTAGATGAACCTTTAAAATTTCTATTACTCTTATCTTTGTTCAACTTTTGAAAGTTCTTATGTTTCTTCCTTAGAAAGCTTTTGAATTGCCTAGTGATTAAGGCAACATCATCGCTATCAGATCCGGAAGAGTTAGTGTCAATATCGTTGGCCTTCAGCGCCACAGTTTTCTCCCTCTTCTTCTCACATGCATCAATTTGTCGTTAGTTCACTCCTTGCTTGTAAGCAATGAGTGACCCAAGTAAGTTCTCAATAGAATAAGTATTCAAATTTTTGGATTCAGTAATTACAGTTATCTTGGCATCAAAAGAAGGAGGCAAACATCTCAGAATTTTGTTTACTTTTTTATAATTTGAAGTTCTCTTCCTAAAGCATGTAAAGAAGTGAAAATTTGAGTGAACCTAGTATACATTTCAGAAATCGATTCACTAGGTTTCATATGAAAGAGTTCGTAGTCATGAAGTAAGATGTTCAATCTAGATTGCTTAACCTCAGATGTGCCATCATAAGTAGTACATAATCTATCCCAGATTTCTTTACCAGTCATACAAGTGAAAACATGCATGTAATCTTTAGATTTTAAAGCATAAAAAAATAGTTTAAATATTTGGCATTCAGTTGGGCTAAGTCCCGATCATCAAAAGTCTATTCAGTGAAAGACAATTCAGTTTTAACATTATTAACCATTCTAAAAGGTGCTTTATAGCCATCCTTAAGAAGCATCCACATGCGATAATCTATAGATTGAAGAAAAGTGGATATGCGAGTTTTCCAAAAATCAAAAGGTACGTTATTAAACAAAAGTGGTCGTATAATTGAATAACCTTCAGCAGTATTAGGATTACCAAAGTTAGCCATGGATCAAATTCAAAATTTTCAAATTTTATTTTTGAATCCCGCTCAGATACAACTTGAAAGTTCTATAGGGATGTTAAGCCCTTATGAACTAGTCCCGAGGCTAACCAAGAGGGGGGGTGCATTGGTAGTTTTAAAAAATTCCTAAGCAAATAGTGATTTAAGAAATCTTTTTGAATATTTTAAAAAAATGTTTACAGTTATGCAATGATTTACAGATGTTCAATGATAACAAAATAATAATCACAATCACACAATCATCAACAGAAAAGTAAGTGCGGAAAATAATCAGAAAGAACACACCAGATTTTATAATCGTTCGGTCAACTTGACCTACATCCAGTCCCTGGAGCCTCCCCTCAGGGTATTGCACTAACACTAAGTGACTCTCCTTCTGCTCCCACATCAAGATGGAAAAGCCTGTACAAAAACTCCTTTCCACCAACCCGGTGAGGCAGAGAACCTGAACTCCTTTTGCTTTCTCCTAAAGCAAGCAGAGAACCTAGACTTCTTTCGCTTCCTCCTGAAGCAGGCAGAGAACCTGGACTCCTTTCGCTTCCTCCTGAAGCAGGCAGAGAACCCGGATCTTCTTGCTAATGATCCTCCCATAGAGACACCGACAAGATAAGAGATGATGAATGGAGAAGATGACTCAGATCCTTACTTGGAGCAACCTTTGTGAATCCCTCATAAACTCCCCCTCACAAGATCCTCTCTCTCTCCCAAGCTCTCTCTCTCTCAAGGTTTTCTCTGGAAAGAAAAGTGGCAAAAGATTTTTCTTGTTGGAAGAAAAAGATTTTAAATAGGTGGGCTCAAAAATTACCCTAAATCTAAACTAGTCGTCAAAGATTATCCAGGACAATCGGTCGATCTTCCTGTACGATCATTTCAAAAATAGATGTATCAGCCTGGATGATCTGGTTCCTTTGGATGATTAGTAGACAAAATTTGTTCAGATCATCCCGTACGCTTCTGCGATCATCTGGGATGATTAGTGTAAATCAAGAATTTCGTCAAGAAGACAGCTCTGGTCGTCCAGGGGAACTTGTGCTGGACGATCTCAAAATAACTTGATCGTCCGGGACGATATGGGTATCATCCCGTACGATTAGTTCAAAATTACCCAAAATTGTCTGGTATATAGTTCTAAACGTACAGCTTAGACATGCTGGATGATTTCAAAATGACTTGATCGTCCAGTACATAGTTCTGGACGTACTGGTGAAGGCATTGGACGGTCAGGATTTTTAACACATCATCCCATACGATATTGCGATCATCTAGAATGATATAATCGAATCAATCAAACCTTAATTACTTTCCTTAATCACAAGACTAATTTAGGTATGATTGTGAAGGATCGTCCAGGATGATACACGTATCGTCCGGGACGATCAGACCAAATCTCTAAAAATAAGAACTTGCCTAACTTGATCTGGAGGCTAAGAATTTTTTATTTGAGCATATCATCCAGTACGATGGGTCTATTGTCCAGGATGAGCTGCTTAATCAAACCGACTTAACATGGTCGCCCTAAGTAGGGTTTCTATTTTTTTTGGATCGTCCAGGATGATATGAACAAAAATTGAAAATACAAACTCTAACTCACTAAAACTCTCCCCCCGAGTGTGTGTGTGTGCAAGGTTACTTAGTTAGAGGATCAATTACATTACATTTGACTCAAGAAAGAGAAAAAATATAATTAAACACACGCGAACCCGATATTGAGTTGGCTTGAATTGCATTTGATCTTTTGTACCTGAAATGTTAGCCAAACAAAGCAGAACACAGAAATGTTTGTTATCATCAAAATTATAATCCCTAAATCCAGGTTTGTAATGCCCTTTACTAAAAGATATGGAGGGTACATTTGCAGAACCTGCCAACTTATGATCCATATTTAAAATGTATGAAGATGTCATTTCAAGACTCTTACATTGGACTCCTTGAGCATTTACAAGTGAGTAAAATAAGAGCTTAAATACGCCTAATTATGGATAATATTTATCGTAAAAAGGGGTAAAAAATATTTATATTCATATAAAATGCATTTACATTAATAACCATCATATAAAACCCCCTGTATATCCCCAGTAATTATTCTAGTTAAATGCTCCATAATAAAATGAGAACATTAATCACATTACAAGTCACAGTCACATTAGTGCCCCAAGTGACGTACATGTTAGCTGCTAAAAGTAAGGGGATTCATATTCTTGTGAATGTGTCGTACACCTCGTGAATTGTTATATGTCATGGTTGGTATAATTTTTTCATTAAAGTGCATGAGATGTATTAAATAATTCAAAAAATTCTCTTATATGTCTCTTAGTGGTATAGTGCAAATGCATTCACTCTATACATGTGCATTATGTGAGCACACTATATAGAATGTATGTATATCGCCATTCACACAACGCATTACATAATGTAATAACCCGTATTTTAACTTAGGTACCATAAACCGTCTTCGCCATAAAATTATTAGTGTAGTATTTTATTTACACAAATTTTTTTTATTGTCTCCAAAAATTTGCATCCCGGCTTCCCCGTGCTTTTTGAAAGAGTTTTAATGAATTAGGTTCTAGGGTAAATTTTGGGAAGGCAGATTGGGTTTGTAGATAAAACACTACCTAGAGATTTCGCCCTCATTTTGTGAGGACTTTATGATCTGAGTTCTTGTTTCCTATAGGTGCAAGCCCCTATAGTTAATTACCCCTTCCAATAACGAGAGAGAAATTCAATTAAGGCTAGTCGCCAATCAGATACATAGAAATACATATTATCTAGCATATAATAGCAGTATGGGTTTAGGGTTTAGAAATTTGATATTTAAAATAAAAATTTCACCATCTTGAACTTAAAGCGGATGGAGGAATGGATGATGGACCCGATTAAGATCCCATGGTTCTGTTGTCCTAGGCCATCATGATCCCTTGTCTACTTAGTTAGAAGATGTAGTCGACCCAACCTGATAGAAGTATCCTTGTTGGCAGCCATGGGTTGTTTCGTCCAAGAGTACTTTGTAGACCTAGGATTGGTATTTACCTAAGGGGATAAATTTAAATCCACCTTAGCTAACAGAGGGCTTTATGCCTTATTGATTATATCATATTAATTCATATCTCAAGGATTTAGTGCCATTCGGGAGTATACGAACTCTGGATATAACCATAAATTAGTGGTACCATTTGGCGGAAAACTATCTGGTTCAGAGGGCCCCAATCATAACCATTTTCCTATGATGTCATTTGGTGACAAAATTGTCCGTTAGAGGACACGTGCCACATCCTTACCAATAAAAGACTTTTTGAGAATGAATCCTAGTGATATTCTTGATTGGACATTCGCTCTTTGTGAGCTAAAGTATTTTTCAATTTGTCCACATTGGCAAACTATTGTAGAGGGTGGATGAATTTTGCTTTAAGTATTTGGATATTGTTTATTTTAGTTTTAAATATTTAAATTTTGATATCTTTGGAGTTTTGGACTTCTGGGCATTTGGATGAAATTTTGAATATTTGGAATTAACCTCTCTGGTTGAGATCTACATTTAATACGACCATCATCGGGGTGTATGGGATCATTTACATTTTTATTGACTAAACCTTGTTGACTCTATTAGTCACCGACAAAGGATCAAGTTCAAGTTGGTTGTATGCTTTTGCTAGTGAATTTTCCTTCTTATAGACCTTAAAGGCCTAATATGAATGCTTAAAATAAATATCTTGGTCAATGGTGTGACTGTATATTTATTTAATAGTTTGAGTCATGACGACTTCTACTGACCCATATAGAAGGTTGGGTTCAAACTTGACTTCATTTACTGACCCGCGTAGCATCCCGAAATATTACGTGTGTACCCATAACATGCTCGTCGGGACCCATGCATGTATTTAATTGTATATGTACTTCTTTGTGTTTATGTGTATACATTTGTAGTGCATGTATGGAGATATTTTCAAGAATATTTAACGACGCTCGGTTACGAGGGCAACCCTCATTTTAATGCAACATTTGATTTGGAAGCTCATACACATCTTCTATCCGCTTATATACAGGTTGTGGATCTAGTGGCATGGCATCGTACTGTAGTAATCATTTGCTCGTTTGATACAGGTAGACTGTCATGCACTACTTGTTGCTTTCTATAGGTAGATTATAGTGGACGAAGAAATCTCCTAGTTTGTTCATAGGTAACTGTATTCACCATTAGTTTGGTGTATCCTTTCGTGGTTAATTTGCTTTGCATGAAAATCTTTTAGTGCTATATTCAGATATTTGCATTTGATGTCACTCCTCTATATTTGCTCGTAAGCAGCATCTAATATGTATGCTGGATCTTCCTATAGTAGTCCGAAGGTTTTTGTATGTATTACAGATATCTCATCTCCATTTGTAGATAATAAATTATGTGTATCAGCATTCAAGGAGGATCCGTCATCCTCGTAAAGCATCTATTATTGTCGCTAATGAGGATTATTTCATTAGTTTATATGACTGATATGAGCATTACACCTCAGCTGTCATCATTCGTATGCAATTTGCAATGTTGTTATTGTTTAGGAACTTTATACATCTGGTTTGCAAACAAGTTATATATTCCCTCTTATTATTTGCAAGGTCAAATGCGCATGCTTGTGTTTTGATGTTGATTGCAAGGCATTATCATATTCATAGCATGTCTTTCATGTTTAATGTGCATTAATTTTCAACATCTGTAGGAGAGGTGGTAGCCTTTATTTGATAATTAATCGGATCCACTTGCAGTGATGTTGTAGCATTCACTGCATGATTCTTGGGTTCATTTGTATGTTGGCAAGCTGTTGTATTCACTTGTATGCATTTCACTATCGTTCATGAACACTCAAAAGTTTCCTATAGTTGCTTGTGAAAGGATCACTGCATAGGCCGTAAGAGTTTTTCCCTCACATCTTCAACTTACGGATTAACCATTGTATGCATGGTGAGCTCCCTGGTGTCACATGTGGATGTTTGCACTCGCTATAATTTGACCGTCTTTGTTTATGGATCTTTACTGCATTTGGTTGACATTGAACAATTGTTGATTATAGGAGTGTCATAGCACTCATTACTTATCACTGGTTAACATTCATAGGCTTATTGTGTTCATGTTAAGGAATTATCACATTCCTTATATATCAAATGTCATTGTTCACAGGGAATTGTCATCACATTCAATGTATGCTTTTTAAATGTGTTTGTTACATGCTAGTCATATCACTTATTCATGAGTAGCTCAGTACATCCATTATTAGTTCTTATTGAAGAATTACCGCATCCACTTGTACATCAATCTCTATTGTTCGCAGGATATCCACCATCCATGCAGTATCTTTACTATTGTTGTTTATAGGTAGATTTAGCACATTTACATGTATATTAACATTGACTGTTGAATGGATTGCATTCATCAATAATTTCTCCATGCACGTTGATTAATAATTTGTTACATTCATTATACTTTGATTTTCAGTATCCATGAGGAATTTTTGTATTTATACAAACATTGTGTTGTTGTTCATCATGAGTTTTATGTCCGCTCATTCTCATTTTTTTTAATATATGTAAGGAACCTACACATTTACTTTTATGTCACTTGTATAAAGACCTCCTGCCATAAGTTTCATGTTCAGTTCATTCAAGTGCAAATCACGTCCCCTGTAATTGTCCAAGTTCAGGTTTGAATTCAAGCTCTTTGCAAGATCAAGTTCTATTATTTAGTCCTTTTCTAATTGTCCAAATTCAAGCTTTTTTGCGGTTCATTTAGGTTCAAATTAAGTCCAATTAAATTGTCCAATCAAGTCCTCTATCACAGTGAATTTTAGCAGCCTCCCGGCATCTCCTCCTTTTGGGGGAAACTATAGGAAACTTGGTCATCCCACCATGCTACGAGAGCGTGTATAGTAGGTGTCGGGTGACACCGCGGTCATACATCTTCACTCCCACCACTCTACGAGAGCGTGTATCGGGCTTCAAAATACCTGTTCAAAAAATATAGTCGGCTTTCCCAGCCATGCTACGCGAGCGTGTACAGATACTTAAAAATGTCCCCGCCATACTACGAGAGCATGTACGAGGCTTACCCGCCTCGCCATATAATTCGCACCGGGTTTCCTCCTACTATGCTATGAGAGAGCATATATGGGGGTTTGTTGACTCGACATAAATGTCGAAAATGGTTTTTTTTTTAAGTTTAGGACTTATACCTTTGCGTAGACTAATGATGAAAATCAAAATGCACAAAACACATGTACAAAGCTTCCCTTTTTTGGCATTTTCTTCTTTTTTTTGAAAATTTCTTTCTTCATTTTTTTTCTTTTTTTTCATTTTTTTTGAAAATCTCTCTTTTTTTGTCTCTCCCCTTTTTGACACACATATATATATATATATATATATATATATATATATATATATATATATATATATATATATATATATATATATACACATATTTATATATAATACTAATGTTAATAATAATAGATAATAATAAAACTACTTAGTATTCTTAATTGTAGCATAATATTAATATTAAAAACAAGCATAAATGATAATGACATAAAAGAGAGAGAGAGAGAGAGAGAGAGAGAGAGAGAGAGAGAGAGAGAGAGAGAGAGAGAGAGAGAGAGAGAGAGAGAGAGAGGGATTACCCTCTCTGGTTGCTTGCGAGGGTAGAGATGGATGGAGTTTGGTCGTGGGGAGGTTGGGGTCAGGACTGGCTAGGGTCAGCTGCTTGCAACATAGGAAGGTGGAGCCTACTGGTTTAAGGGATTTTAGGTCTTGGTCAACTATAGAAGAGGAGATCGGAGGTTGGTATTGGGCTGGAGGAGGTTAGGAGGTGACTGGCTTGAGCAAATTGAGACATGCAATAGCATTTTGGTCTTAGAAGGCTAGGCAAAGGTCAAATAGTTAAGTGCTTAAGTTTGGCCTAGAGCAGCGAATCGATGGGGTCTTTGTGGCTATGGAGGAAGGAACATCAGGTTGATAGGGGAGATCAAAGATTGCGACAATTTAAGGAAGAAGAAGACTAAGGCTGGAGGATTAAAGATGTCGGCTTCAGCTCGGGAAGAGAGGAAGAGGTGGACTAGAGCTTAGGAGGTTGGAGGGCTTGTGAAGGGTGTCCGGGTTATGAGGTCGAAGGAAGTATACAAGATTTGGGAAGAAGAGGAGTCGGGTCTTTCGATTCAGATGGATGGAGATCGTGGGTTGAGGTCGATAAGGAGGGGAGTTTGGAAGGGGCTTGATGAGGCGTTAGAGTCATATGAGGAGGATGATATAGGAGGAAGAACTAAGCTCTCATGCTTCATTCTCTTTTATTAACGCAAATAGGTAACGCTCAATATACGTGCGACGACTGTAATGGTGCCAACTACATAGGGAATGGGTATGTACTATAGCAGGCGGCTGATTTGATAAGATTTGTGGCAGAAATAGGGATTTTTGAAATGTATTTTCTTTCATATCTAATTTTTTCTCTTTTTTTCTTTTCTTTAGAGTTCAACAATTTTGTAATTTTTGTACACTTTTTAAAATCCTTAAGAAATTTGCACCTGTCGGTACAAGTGAGGATTTTGAAAACTGTTAGGTATTTATTTTGCAAATCAATTTCACCGATTTTTTTAAAATATAATAATTTATTTTATGAATATTTTTTCTTAATTTTTAAAGCCTTAAAATGATTTATTTGAATTTTATATTAAAAGAAATTGATTAAATTACTTATATAATATTAAATTATTATTTTAATTAAAATATCCTAAACCACTAAGTTTATTAAAAACATATTCCTATTCACTTTCAGCTACAAAGACATGGTTTAAGATATTAAGAGAGAAAGTGAGGAGAGAGAAAAAGAAACATGGGATTTGGAGATTGCGAAGCGATTTTCGTTAGTTGAGCCAGTTAGGAAATTTATTTGTTTCGTTGTAAGAAATCATCATCCTATTTCTAATTTCAAAGATTTTTTATTTTTGGTATTTTTTTTAAACAAATTTGTGTTTTTGTTATCAAAAAGTAAGAATAATTTTGTATTTATAAAACTTTCATCGCATAACTTTTTATATGTTATAGCTATTGAGGTTATGAATGTTTCAAGTGATTTTAAGAATACTGTGATTTTTGCCTACTCAGAAATTTATTTTGACATCTGAAAATAGTGATTTAGTTCAACTAAAGCTTTAGAATATTATTTTATGCAATATTTGATAATTTGGTTAAATTCTAAAAATATGAATTTTTCTCATTATGATTTTTGTTGTCTACCATTAGGACATTTTGACATTTTTTGAATTAAGCTCAATTATATTTTATTTGTTGCAATACATTAAAAATGAATGTGGATATGAGATTAAGATTACTATTATAGTACTATGATAATAATATGTGTGTAAATGACAAGTAAAGACTGGTTGACCTATTAGTTAGAGACTGATTGACCTATACATGATAGTGGCCCGATGGGCTTTCCTTTAAATACTGTAGTTTGGTATTATCCTTTACTGATTCATGTGATACTGATTGAGAGTTATAAGGAGATGATTACTATACCGACTGGCAAAGAGTAATGACTATATTTACTAAGCCAACAGTTTACTAATACTGATACAATATTGAAAAGTACCATAATAGCCAAAACTTCTTACTTATTTAGTGTGATTATTGAAATATATGTTATTAAGATATTATTCTTATTATTATATAGATTTATTATTACTATATAGATTTTCTATTATTGCATTATTTTATAATACCACTCGATTTTTGTTGTTACTAATTTAGATACTGATACTATTTAATACTATTGATTCACTATACTGGTATTAAGCATGTGATATAATGAGCACAATATATAGAATACTTGGATAGTTTGGGTACATTCTTATATGATTTTATTGTATTAACATGATTTCAATAGTCTTTACTGATGTTTTGATTCGATGATTTATCCAATTTATGTACTGATTGGTATAACGGATATGATGATTACTTTATAGATTTAACACTTGTACTGGTTTACTGCTTTACTGGCTTCTATACCATAAAATTTTACTATTAATAGATTCTACTATTATTATATGTAAATTTTATTATTTCTACACCGATTCAATAATCATTTGAATATAACTACTATGATTTGATTATTGATAAGCATATTGCTCCTTTACCGTGCTTTGAATTCAATTATAGGTTTTAGTGACCTGCTGGGCTTTTGAAGCTCATTATATGTGGTTAAATATTTTCATGTAAGGGCAGAGGATCAGGAGTGTGAGGCTGGTCAGGATTCCTTCAGGTTCAGGTTCTTTTTATTTTAGCTATTCTTTTATACTTATGATAGGATATATGTCATGATTATATAAATCATGAGTATTATATATAATTTTTGGGAATGAATATAGATCTGTACATTAATATTTTGAATATAGATTATATTTTGCTATTTATTATTGATAGATGATATTAGATAGCTCTGATTATTATTTATTTGATAAAATAATAATTCTTTCAATTTAGATTCTGGGGCATCACAATTGGTATCAGAGTGGTTGTTGGAAGAATTGATTGAATTCTTATCAGAGCTATAGGAAATTGATTATAAGTCAGGTATATTTGGTAGATTAAGGAGCATTAGTTTGCATACATAATTAAATGATATGTGATAGAATGAACTGCATGGATGTATGATTTTTAATGAGTTTTAATTTGATTTTGATTTGATTTGAGTTTTTATTATACGAATTTGGTTTATCTCGATTTTATATCTGAATCCTTAAGGGAAATGTCGAAGATGATAATTTCTTAAGGTGGGTAGATTATAATAACCCATATTTTGACCCAGGTAAATAATTCTTTTCTTGAGTCAATATAAGTCCAAATCATAAAATGTCTTTGCCATAGCATAGTTATTATAGTGTTTTACTTACGCAAATTTTTTTGTAATTTTTGGATGCTATTGAAAATCCTTAAGAAAATTGGCACCTATCGGTATAAGCGAGGATTTCGGGGCCATCATGTGTCCATTTTACAAACCAATTTCATCAATATTTTTTAAATTAAATGATTTATTTTATGGATATTTTTCTATAATTTTTAAAGCCATAAAATAATTTATTTGAATTTTATACTAAAAAATTAAATTAAATTAATTATATAATATTAAATTATTATTTTAATTAAAATATCCTAAGCCACTTAGTTTTTTAAAAACATATTCTTATTCATTTTCAGCTATAGAAACATTGCTTATGATATTAAGAGAGAAAGTGAGGAGAGAGAAAAAGAAGCTTGTGATTTGGAGGTGTGGAGTGATTTTTGTCAGTTGAGCCAGATAAAAAATTTACTCATATCGCTGTAAGGAATCATCATCCTATTTCTGATTTCAAAGATTTTATGTTTTTGTTATTTTTTTATCAAAATTTTGTTTCCATTACCAAAAAAAGAGAATAATTTCATATTGGTAAAACTTTCACCGCGTAATTTTTTATATGTTATAGAGATTGAAATTATGAATATTTTGTGTATTTATTTGAGATTTTTTTTGGGTAATTTTTAAAATACTACAATTTTTACCTACTCAAAAATTTATTTTAAAGTATAAAAATAGTGATTTAGTTCAACTAAAGCTTTAGAATGTTATTTTATCTAATATTTAATAATTTTTTTAAATTCTAAAAATATAAAATTTTGCTCAGTATGATTTTTGTTGTCTACCGTTAGAAAATTTTAACATTTTTTGAATTAAGCATAATTATACGTTATTTGCTGCAATGCATTAAAATGAATGTGGATATGTGATTGAGATTACTGTTATATTACTGTGATATTAATGTGTGTGTAAAGGATAAGTAAAGACTAGTTGACCCATTGGTCGGAGACTGATTGACCTGTACAGGATGGTGGGCCGACATGCTTTTGTTTAAAATTATAGTTTAGTGTTATCCTCTACTAATTCACATAATATACTGATTAGGAGTTTATAAGGAGATGATTACTATGACGAAAGATAAAGAGTGTTGACTCTATTTACTGAGCCAACAATTTACTGATACTGATACAATACTGAAAAATACCGTGATAGCCAAAACTTCTTACTTCTTTAGTGTGACTATTGAAATGCATGTTATTGAGGCATTATTATTATTATACGAATTTATTATTAATACACAGATTTACTATTATTGCATTATTTTACTACTCCCACCATTGGATTTTTATTATTACTGATTTAGATAATGATACTATTTGATACTATTGATTCACTGTACTGATACTAAGCATATGATATACGGAGCACATGATATAGAATACCTGGATAGTTTGGGTACACTCTTATATAATTTTATTATATTGACATGATTTCGACAGTCATTACTGATATTTTGATTTGATGCTTTATATATTTTATGTACTGATTGGTATTATAAATATGACGATTGCTTTATAGATTTGACACTCGTACTGATTTACTACTTTATTGGCTTTCATACCGTAGTATTTTACTGTTAATATATTCTACTACTACTACTACATGTTAATTTTATTATTTCTGCATTGATTCAATGATCATATGAATGCAACTGCTATGATTTGACTATTAACATGCATATTAGTCCTTTATCATGTTTTGAATTTAGTTATAGATTTTGGTGACCTGTTAGGATTTTTAAGCTCATTATATATGGTTAAATATTTTCAGGTTAGGGCAGAGGATTAGGAGTGTGAGATTGGTCAGTATTCCGTCAAGTTCAGGTTCTTTTTATTTTAGCTATTCTTTTATACTTAGGAGAGGATAAATATGTGATGATTGTATAGATCTTGAATATTATATATAATTTTTGAGAATGAATACAGATGTGTACATTAATATTTTAAATTATAGAATTTATTTTGCTGTTTATTACTGATAGATGATACTAAACAACTCTAGTTATTATTTATTAAAAGATAAAAGAATAATTTTTTTAATTTAGATTATGGGGTATATCACATAATATGTATGCATATTGTTGACTATAAAAATGCATTTTGTAAATATACCAGCAATCATACAACATGCAAATGCATTATCTCAGCCACATAAATGCATATGAAAATACATAAATATGCATACAAACTTACAAATGCATAGGCAAGCATACAAATATATAAATATACATGCAAATGTTTATGTGAACATACAAATATATCATAGAAATCCATTGCACCTCATGCATATACACCATATAAATGCATTATATAAAAATGAGTTAAAAAGGCACTTACTTCATGGGCCCCGACGAGTGGGATATATATATACAAGTGACGTCTAAAGATGCTATGTGGATTAAAAATAAAAAATGAATTTTAAATGCATCACTATAAAAGTGTGAAAAATACATTATGCAAGTACACAAAATGGCACACACATTATTTAAAGTGAAATTTAAATGATTCTCATGTGCTCTGACAAGTGTGCTACGCTCCTAAACCCTTGCCTAAAAATGTTGTGTAGGTCAAAAGTTAACTTGAGTTTAAGTTCGATCCTCCTCTTTGAATGGATCGTAGTTAATATAACTTGAACCAACAAACAAATACACAGTCATAGTGTCGAGAGGAGTATTTAGTTTTATATGTTCATATTAGGCATTAATACCTCTTACAAGAAAAATTCATTAATAAAATACAAACTCTTGGAACCAACAATCATTGAATTAATTGAGAATTTAATTTTATACGTTCACATTAGATCTTCAAGATCTTTTATGAAGAAAATTCATATATTAAAATACATACTCTCAGTTCCAATAATCCTAAGATAACTTCAAAATTGGGAGTTGAACCCGATCCTCTGTTGGCGAGCAAACAGATTTTATAAGGTTCGACTAATGAAATAAAAATACACATAAACCTTGATGATGGTCATGTTGAAAAAAAATTTTAGACTACAGGGGACCCTACCTTTCAAAATACTCAAATCCCAATGCAAAATATAAATATAGTTAAAGTGATAATAAAATCACCTCGATGATGACTGTATTGAAAGTTAATATCAACTAGAGGGGTCTGTATCTTTTAAATGACCCAAAATCTCAAAACTAATCATAAAGGGGTTCTAATTTTAATAAAAGTTCATAACTAAAAAATCACTAAAATTAACATATTCAATATGAAATAAATCACTTAATAAGTTAAAGAAAAATTCATCCACCCTTTGTAATAGTTTATCGAGGTGGATAAATTTAAAAATCACTTCAGTACACAAAGAGCAAATATTTATTCGAGAATATCACTAGGATTCATTTTTAAATCAACGCCTTCCAGTAAGGACATAGCATGTATCCTCTAATTAATAGTTTTTTTATCAATTGACACCACACATAAATGATTATTATTGGGGCCCTCTAACCGGGTGATTTTACCGCCAAATGGTACTACTACTAAATTACAGTCACGGTGAGAGCTCGTTTGTTCCATAATGCTTTAAATTCTTGAGTAATGAATCAATATAATACAAGATAGAGCACAAAGCCCTTTCTTAGCTAAAGTGAACTTAAATCTATCCCCTTAGGCTAACATTCACCCTAAGTCTATAAGATACCCTTGTACGAAGTAACCCATGATTATCGATAAGGATCCTATAGTCAGGTTAGGTCGACTACTTCTTCTGACTAAGTAGACTAAGGATCATGATGACCCGGGATGACGAAACCATGGAATATTGATCGAGTTCATCAACATCCCCCCATCCACTTTTAGTGTGCGTTGATAATTTTTAATTTTTAATATATAATTCTACTGCTACTATACATTGATATTACATATATATTCAATAACTAATCTTAAATGAAAGGTCTCTCTCATTATCAAAAGGGATAATTAACCATAAGGGCTTGCGCCTATAGGAAACCAGACCTCAGATCATGAAGTCCTCACAGAATGAGGGTGAAATCTCTTGGTAGTGTCTTATCTGAATTCCAATCTGCATTTAGAAAATTTGCTCTGAAACTTAAACTTGTTAAAACTCTCCTCGCTAACAAAAAAATGTCATTGTGAGGGCATGGAGGGAATTTTTGGAGCCTACAATAAGTCCTGTTTAGATAATCTTCATATCAAAGAGAAAAATTTAATTTTGTGCTAACTCAATAGGAAAATCCCTCATTATCTTCGAACTAAGCTAAATATTTTCCTATCACTAGGTTAACCAACCAACTTGAACTTTGATTCTTTTTATTCATACAAGATAGCAAAATCATAAAGTGTGAATACAATGAGACTCTAAATTAACGATTTTGGAAAAGTAAAAATGTAAGTCTCCTAAAAAGAAAATTTTGATGTCTACAAGGAAATGAAAATAAAACTAAATGATTTGTAAATAAAAGAGCTAGTATCACAACCAATCCAAAAATTATTAAAGCTTCCATAACAGCCAGAGTAATTAATAAAGTACCTCATACCTTGACTGACCTCGAGTTTGATAGAAGTAAGCCCCCTACAATCAATCCAACTTATAAATGGAAGTAGTAGTGCTACGTTCTAAAAAATTCATGACAATAAAGAGATATAGATTTTAATGCCCTAGCTTTATATAAAGATCCAACACACAAACTTAAAAGAGAGAGGGTGCAATATTCAGAAGTAAGACCAAAATTTTTATGTAAAAATCCCTAAAAAAGGGAAAAAATCATGGGGCCTAGCTCAGTTCAAATGACTCCACTAATGTTGGTGGTTGATTACAGATAATGACCTTCCTCGGAGGAGGGTGTTGGCTAAATAAAATAAATACACATTGTATAGAGAACATTACATAGCTATCCTCAAGAGAGTGTTGTCTTACTCGTTTGGTTATAAGACCTTGGTCGAATGATGTTCAGAAGGGCTATAGTTGGCAGACAATCGAGGTTGGAAGGACCGTAGTTGGACGATGATAGTAGGAGGGACCGTGGTTGGTGGGCGATGGAGGTCAAAAGGACCGTAGTCAAATGGCGGTGGTCAAAGGGATTATAGTTGGTGGGTGATGGAGGTCAGAAGTATCGTAATTAAGTAATGGTGGCCGGAAGGACCAAAGTTGGGCAACGGAGGTCAGAAGGACCTTAATCGGATGATAGTGGTCAAACGGACCATAGTCGGGCGATGATGGTTGGAGGGATCAAAGTCGCTAGGCTACAGAGGTCGGAAGAGCCGTAGTCAGGTGACCATGGTCAGAGGGACCATAGTTAGAGGGAAATGGAGGTTGGAAGGACCATAGTCAACTAACGATGATGGGAAGGACCGTTGTCATGCGACGGAGGTCAGAAGTACCGTAGTCGGGTGACGGTGGTTGGAAGGACTGTAGTTAGATGACGATGGTCAAAATGATTGAAGTTGGGTGATAGTGGTCAGAGGGATCATAGTATAACGATGGAGGTTGGAGGGATTGTAGTTGGGTGAAAGTGGTTGGAGGGACCGTAGTTGGTGGGCGACGGAGGTCGAAAAGACTGTAGTCGGGTGATAGTGGTCGGAAAGACCATAGTCGACGGGCTGCATAGGTCGGAGGGACTATAATCGATGGGTGATGGAGACTATAACAATCGTAATCGGCGAGCAACGAAGGTTTGAGAAATGTTAGTCGAGTGACGGTGGTGGTCTGGCAAGACCATAGTCAATGGGCGACTGTATTTGGAGGGACCGTAATCTAAGGGCGACAGTTTTCGGAGTGGCCAAAGTTGGCGGTCGATAAGATAAGAGGAAGGCTTGATAGTGGCAACCAGATGGAGGTCAAGTAGCGATGGTCGGGCAGAGGTCCAGTAGCGATGGCTTGGTGGCACAAATTTGTTGGCAGAGGTGCTGAGGTGGAGCTGCAAAATTCTTCAAGCCTCAGAGTTCTTCTCTTTTACACCCTCCACCCCCCCCCCCCCCCCCCCCCCCCCCCCCCCTAATATCGATTCCCTTGATCATTGAGTATTTAAGTACCTTAATGATGTCAGAATTAGTGATCTTGATCTCATTGGATTTTTGTTGTCAAGCTGCTCGATTCGACAATAAGCATTTCATATTCATATATCAATTAGTTATCCAAATGATACTCTGAAGCTTCCAAGAATGTTTTGATCCTCTGATTTGAGCTCATTTGGTCACAGATTGAACTGAATTTGGTGTCATTGGATTTGTCTTCTTGAGATGGTCAATTTGACTATAAGCTTGCTGAAATTAGAGTTTGGATGATCCCAAATTTAATTTTGGAAGTTTCTGTTTCATATTTGCATCGAGATTTTTGCTCGATCAAGAAGAATTTTCTGATGACATATCAAGTAGAAATAAGTGGATTCATTGTAAGTTCTTCTAACCAAAAAAGAAATGGCGAATGATATAACCAAATAATTTGGCTTGACAAGAAAATACTATCTTACAAATATTCAAAAATATGATGCACACCATTAAGTTTTGTTTAGTAAGGCAGCCAGATTCGACTAAGATCATGAGCAATGTCTTGAGCAAATTTTTTGTCAACTTTGTCTAACATAAATAAGGGTGTTGTAGAATTTTGGTGATCAAGGTAAAAGAATCATTTGAATTATCCTTGCAATGACAAACTTATAATGGTAGAGCCTTAGTGAGGGGAAATTATTAGGTCCGGACACCTGACGGGAGAGATCCGTCCGGATCTCTCTCTATCTACAGTAAAAGCACAGTCAAAGCGCAAGTACTGTAGCACCTGCGCTTTGACTGCGCTTTTACTGTAGATAGAGAGAAAACCGGACGGATCTCTCCGTCCGGTGTCCGGACCTAATAATTCGCCCTTAGTGAGGGTGGGGGGGCACATCATTACTCTTGCACCCTTGCTTATATATCCTATATGTGATATTAAAAAGAGTGACTACTTACTAATCTTGTTGGTTCACAAAAAGAAATCAGTGGCATTTACAGAGGATTTTTTTTTTTAATGGCAAGCTGCAAAATTTTCTTATAAATGTTAAATAACTATCTAAAGAACACTATAAAAGAAATGTATTATATTATAATTCTATTGGGGGGGGGGGCGTGTGTAACTACCCACTGCCATACCATAGAAGGTGCATGGTGGCGTAACTAATCTCTCGACGAGCCTACCAGCAACCAGCCCCACAATAAGCTGTTGCGCACATTCTAATTCTATAGAGTTCCACCACAAAGGCTTTTGTATCAGTTATAAAACTGTTAGGATGGATCCATTTTTGCTGAATTTTGCAAACTAAGTGATTAACATAACCGTAAAATATTGGCAGTATACACAGCTGAAAACAACTAATGGAAACATAAATAGAAAATAGAAAGAACAATTGCCAAACTAAGCAATGAGAAGCCACACAGAAATTGGCAATGCAAAGAAGAAAAATGACAATCAGAAAATTTTCAATTAGTTTTTCGCTTAAATTCTGGTTAGAAGTCCAAAAAGAATAGAAATACCTAAAATTAAAGATGAAATTTCTGAATAGTTTTACAAGAGAATTTTTTAATTGTGCAAACTTGAAATAAAAAAAAAATTATCTAACAAATATTCTAAAATATCACGCAAACCACTCATTTTTGTTGAAGCTCTCAAAAACTTGAAGGTGAGATCTTTGCAGATTATGCTATTCGCTGCCTCTTCCTCCAATAACCCTGAGGTTCTTCTTCTTTCTCCTCTACTCCAATTTCAGCTTCAAGAGGAATATAATCTTCAGAGGCGGAAATATTGTCTTCAAGAGGAATATAGTCTTCAGAGACAGAAACACCCAACAAGTTCTCTGTTTCCTCTGTTTCAAGAAATACGCCATCTTGATCTCCTCCCACCTCAAGAGGGATATAGTCCTCCGCCTCTGCTGCAGAAAGCTGTCGTTGTTCGATTACACGATCATCACAAGTGCGGCAGTAGACATTAAGGAACACGATATAGTCGGCTATGGAAGACAACGGACGAAGTCGGAAGACATTCACCATGCTTTCTTCTTCTTCTTCTCCTCCTTCTTGGCGGTGGCAATCCACGGAATCTCCATCATCAAAAACGCCATCCTCTTCTCGTCCCTTCAAGCTAACCAAGGCAGAAGGAGCGCAGGCTGCTTCTTTTGTGACTTCCATTGTATAATCCTAATCGTTTTCTTTTCCAAGGCGCCTCCTTTATGTTTAGGGCAACGGAGATTTGGAAAGATTTAAGATATTGATTAGCAGATATACGAACCTCCTTGAGCGAACGTATGAATGAGTAAAAGCAACGAAATCTATGTAAACCTTAAAGAAAACTTCCTTACCCCGGACGCGAGGGATTTTGCAATTGATCCTATCCTATGATTCACTAAACTTCAATACCGGCCTTCTTACCTCGTGCGGCCAGCAATGTTCGTTACAGGCTGGGTATTCGGCTAGATAGTAGGCATGGATGGATTGACCGTTATGGCGAAACAATACTTATAAAAAAAATACATTAATTATATATTTCTATAAAAAGTAAACTGATATTTAAATTTTAGGAAAGAAATAAATTTTGAACACATAATTTATTAAAACTAACTAGATCCTAGTAAAAAGGAAATTGATAGGGAGCCTCGCCTTAACCAATTGATTTTATTTGCAATTTAAGGAAAATCAAACTATTGACATTAATTTTGTCATGGCTGTTATTAAAAACTTTTAAGTCTTCTTTGACTCATCCAAACTATTCTAGCTCTCGACATACTTCTATGTTACCCTAGTTTGTCGCCGCAGGCTTGGTTAAATCTAGTTCAAGCAAGCTTACTCAAACCTCACCAAAGCCTTCAAACCCTATCTCCAAAATGCAACGTCAATATTAGCTCTGGCGAAACTGTGGCGATCTAGGGCTTCCTTCTTGGCGCTCCTTTTCGATCGCAGTGGAGGTCTTTTTGATTGATTTTTCTTATTTTTTTAACTTTATCTGATTGTACTTTCAAACTCATCATTTTGGTTTTGTGGTTTTTTCGTTCTTTTTATCGGTTTTAGGGCGATGGCGACTCCGTCGTCATCGAACTCATCGAATCCTTGGCTGCCTTCTAATCCTGATGGTAAGCCTCGGTATTTCAAAGATGTTCTTGCGAGTTGTTCTTCTTCTTCCTCCCAAAAATTGGATTTGGTTCAAACTTCCTTTAAGGGAGTTCTGTCATTGATGTTTGACAAGAATGTTATCTCTAAACACGCTGCTCCATTTGCTTTCACCTTAGTGGGTAAATTGTTTTATGGCATCCTAATCTTGATGCTATATGCAAGTTTTTTTTTTTCAATTTGAAACTCTCTGGATCTTTTTCAGTTGGATTGATGGATCCGCATCATATTGCGATACAACTTTCTAATGACCTCGATTATAGTCACATTTTCTCTAGGAGAGCATATTACATTCAAGGTTGTCAAATGCGGCTACTTAAATTGACTCCTAACTTTGATGTGAAGGAGGAATCGCCTATAGCTCCGATTTGAATTTCATTCCTGAATTTGAGGCTTCATTTGTTTAATTACCAAATCTTGTTTGCTTTAGCAGCGATCTTTGGAAGACCCTTACAGACATATCAAGCTACTGCTATTGTATCTCGTCCGTCTGTGGCTTGTGTTTTGATGGAAATGGATGTATCTAAGAAGAACCCTAAGGAAATTTGGCTTGGACCAGAAGTTAGCGGATATTTCCAAAAAGTTGATTTTGAAAATTTATCAATTTTTTCACTCATTATAAAATGCATGGTCACTGTATCTCTGAATGTTTTATTATGCACCCATAGTTACGTAAGCCAAAAGAAGCTGCTAAAGACTCAAAGTGTAAAAATATTATGGGTGATTCCTTACCTCATGCTCATTCTAACCCAATGCAGGAAATTAACACAACTGCTCAGATGAATTCTCAACTTGATATCATGGAGATCTTGCCACATTCTGTTATGAATACTAACAAAGTTCTTAAAGAAAATCAAGAAGGTGAAAAAGATGGACAAGAAAACATGAATGAGGATACTCGTCCTCTTTCTGCACAGGGAGTGACCCATGACCCTTCTCATACTATTGTTGATAATATGGACCTCCGAAAGGAACACCGCCGTGCTGGGACAGAATGTAAAGGGTATGATCGCACGATCCCATAGGATAAAATGATCGTAGGCCCCTGCACTCTTCGCAAGTGGGCCAATGGGAGGGCAGATTAAATCATACATACGATTAACCATCGAGGATAGCGGCTATCGCCTATGCACCTAGATGGATAATAATATGCATGACCTGATCAGAGTCATGTGATTTCCCCCACCTAATACATCAGCTCGAGTGGGGTTTATTTGATGGTGGAATTCGGTTTCCCACTGGCGCAAGCCCCCATGGTTAATTACATCTTATGTCAGGACCTGAGAAGACTCTCGATTAAGGATCCTATATTATACTCTCAGATTGGATTGGCTCATGGGGATGAGACTAGGAAGTTCCTACTCAAAGGGAAAGAAAGGTTCAGCTTGGCTTAGTCAACACACACGGCTCACATCATCATCCAGAGGGACTAAGGTGATGAAAAAAATTGGAAAAATGAAAAGCAATGCAATCAAAGCATACATGAGAGAAGGATGGAGGTGGCATCATCCATGTGATGCAAACATGCAAGATTTATAACCTCTGGAGGATAGATAACTAACCCACCGATGAGGAATACTACAGGACACTTATAGTAGTAGCCTTGAACCTTAAATTTATAGTGGGTTTAGTGTTCTACACACAATACTAACACTCATATCCTAGCTAATGCAGTGCAACACCTAGACTTACCCCAGCCTAGATTGGGGGTTGGTTTAAAACCATGAGTCCAGTCATCTTTATAAAAGAGTGGTAGCGAGGCTTAAAGTTTTTTTTAAGAAGTGGGACTGACATCTAGAGATTGTCCTAAGTGGTCCCTTGACTTATGTTGGGTGAAAATACTAAAATGAATGCAATTAAAGTTTTAGACTCACTTTTAAATTTATTTCTAATTCAATACATGCTGATCGACTCGATTAAATGCTTGAAATATATATGAAGCAGTTTTAAAAAGGCTTAAAAATAGGTTTTATCCTGGAGTGCACAAGCTCCCCTTGACAGATCTGCATCCTCATAGGCCAGGTGGTCTGTTAGAACCCGCAGGTGGGGAGTGGCCTAATAAATGGAAAGAATAATGTAACAAATATGCTATGTGAACTCCCGACTGTCACGAACTTACTTCTTAAGAGCGTTAGAGTTTCTATGTTGTCTTAAAGATTTGATTTTAAATTTAAGTAAAAGAATTTTTGGCGTACCCTCACGAGCCTCAGATCGAATCCAGGCTAAAATAAAAGCGGCACATAAACGCCAAAAAAAAATTAAGAAAAATAAAAAAAATCTAATCGTAATCAATTCAAATTAAACACATTAAGTAACCAAATAAATCAAATAAATGTTCATAGAACAACTACCTTTTATTATAACCTAAGGTTTGCAGAAAAGTAAAGTGGTCGGGCACCACTGATAACAGCCTGGATTCTACTCCTACTGAATGATGCACGTCTTAAAAGCAAGGCATTTCATCTTCAAGTCTTCATCTTCAATGTCTTTATATGGATCGTCTTCCTTCAGATCAACTCCATTCAGTCTTTGTAAGATTCACCCTCTAGAAGGATACCTAAATGAATAAGATATTTTCTATAAAGAGCCTTTCTTTTTCTCTTTGGGTACCTAGTATTTGAAATGCCCCACTTTTGAAGACTTTCACAACTCGATACTTTTACATTATTAAAAAGAAAATCTAAACTCTCCCGTATGGTTATTCTAAGCAGTTAATATAAAACAACCTAAGCAGTTATATATGAAACGGGTAGTCAAGATCAAGCAGAACGAAAATCCTATCCATGGGATCAGATCAGCGGTCGAACCAGTACCGCTGAATGGTGGGATCCGAACCGTTGATTATAAGATCAATGGCTTGGATCATATGTAATGTAGATGTTACATAAACCGAATCCTAGGATAGTATTTTTGCTTCGTTTGATCGATCGGATGGACCAAAGTCTAGGGTTTTTAAGAGATCTAACCATTGGATCTTCGGGGTTTAAGTTTTGTTGAGCTTGTAAATTATCCACGAATGTTTCTTTAGTTGAAATCAAGCCTTGATACACCTTGGATCGATGGGAATCTTCTTTGGGATATTTCAAGCCTCAGGTCGCCAGAAATTCACTGCCAGCGGCTTCAACTGGTGGTCTTTGTCTTGGGGGAAGTAGAGGGAGGTCGTGGGAGCTCTCTCACCAAATCTCAGGGGCTGAGGATGCTTAGAGAGAGGTAGATTACCAAAAGTCCCCTCTAGGTTGCCCTAAAGAGTGTATTTAAAGGCTTAGGGCTATGATCAACGGCCTAGATCTATCCTAAGGTCCATTAGGAGGGAAAAGAGAGTGATTTGGCCATAGTTTGAGTCTAGGGATCATTAGGAAATGTTTAAATGCATTAAATAGGTTTAATTTGACCTTAAATAGGTCGAATTGACTTAAGAGAGACTTGGGTTGACCAAGTCAAAAGGTTGACTTGGTCAACCCAATCAATTAAACCCGAAGGGGTGGGATTTGAGCCCAAGAAGCTATGGAATGGATTTGATATCAAAAGGAAGGGAATTGGGTCAATTTGGGTCAACCTGGGTTGACCTAGTCAGCCAGGTTGACCAAGGGCATGGGTCTAGGCTCATCAGATTAAGCTTGACCCACTGAACTCAGGGGAAGTATCCTGGGTGAAAACAAGGTCAACAAACGAACCCCCAACAGGGGCGACGAATAAACTAGTAAACTGCTTGTGTTGGCGTTGACCGAATATGACAAGCAAAGTAGGATAGAGAACACCTATGAAAGATCATCAAAGGAGAAGAAGGTGGGTGGATCATCTATCTGCCTCACCTTTCGTATGAGCAAAATAGAGGGGAAAGCAAAGGTAAAGGGGACCAACTACCTAACTGACCATATCGAAATAGCAAATAAAGAAGTTACAAAATCTGATGCATGCCTGATCACAACAGGACAATCAGGGTAAAAAGGTGGTGAGGAATATCTCCAGGGACTCCGTTGGGCTCTCTCAACTTTGTAAGTAAGTAGACCAACTACCTGCCTGATCATATCAGAACAACAGGATAGAAGGTGAAAGGATCCCGCATCCTCCTAATCCTATCGAAATAGTGGATGGGGTGACTCAATACTCGCCTGACCATAGTAAATAAAGAAGCCATAAAATCTGATGCCTACTTGGTCTCAAAAGGACAATCAGGATAAAGGGGTGGTGAGGAATGCCTCCCAGGGACTCTATCAGGCTCTCTCAACTGGGTAAGTAAGTAGATTAACTATCTGCCTGACCATATCGGAACAGTAGGATAGAATGTGAAAGGATCTCACATCCTCTTGATCCTATCGGAACAGTGGATGGGGGTGACTCAATACTTGCCTAACCACAGTAAATAAAGAAGCCACAAGATTTGATGCATCGCTGCGGTGAGCTCCGAATGGGTGACCTGAACCATAGATGGGATTTGGCAATCATTGTCATTGATTGCGCTGCCGCATAATCATTAACAATGATTATCACGGTACAAAAATCAAGCACACAGACATAACCATGTTGGCAGAGCTCCTCCACCGTCCGATCCTCCACAGTTTAAAATGGGCTTTCGAGATCAAGCAGAACATGAATCCTATCCACAGGATCAGATCAGCAATCGAACCAGTACTGCAAAATGGCAGGATCTGAACCGTTGATCATAAGATCAACGGCTCGGATCGTACGTAACGTAGACATTACATAAACAAAACCCTAGGATAGTATTTTTTCTTTGTTTGATCGATTGGATGGTCCAAATTGATTGAAATGTGAGACATAGTATGCATACATGAAGAGCATTCATGTGGAGGTATTTTCATGGTCTATAACGCAATTTACGAAAAGCTATTTAACTCTAAATGTAGTGACCTTGGTTTAGGGTTTTTTAGAGATCAAATCATTGGATCTTCGGGGTTTAAGTTTGGTTGAGCTTATAGATTATCTATGAATGTTTCTTTAGTTAAAATCGAGCCTTGATATGCCTTAGATCGATGGGAATCTTCCTTAGGATGTTTCAAGCCTAGGGTCACCGGAAACTCGCCTGCGGCGGCTTTGACTGTTGGTCATTGGCTTGGGGGAAGTATAGGGAGGTCGTGGGAGCTCTCTCACCAAATCTCAGGGGCTTAGGATGCTTGGAGAGAGGGAAATTGCCAAACGTCCCCTCTAGGTTGCCCTAAAGAGTGTATTTAAAGGTTTGGGGCTATGATCAACGGCCTAGATCTATCCAAGGGCTCATTATGAGAGAAAAGAGAGTGATTTGGTTGTGGTTTGAGTCTAGGGATCATTAAGAAACGTTTAAATGCTTTAAATAGGTTTAATTTGACCTTAAATAAGTCTAATTGACCTAAGAGAGACTTGGGTTGACCATGTCAAAGGTTGACTTGGTCAACCCAGTCAATTAAACCTAAAGGGGTAGGGTTTGAGCCCAAGAAGCTATGGAATGTATTTGAAATCAAAAGAAAGGGAATTTGGTCAATTTGGGTCAACCTGGGTTGACCTGGTCAACCAGGTTGACCCAGGGCCTGGATCTAGGCTCAGCAGACTAGGCTTGATCCACTAAACTCAGGGGAAGTGTCCTGGGTGAAAATAAGGTAAACAGATAATCCGTATAAAGATTCAAATTTTCTAATAAATGGGGATGAGCAAATTATGGCTATTACTCATGAACATAATAAATTGTCAATGAATCCTCATGCATCTTGTGTTACAAATGAGAATCTGAATGATTTTGATTTCATGGTTAACAATGTTAATGATGCTAATATTGTATTATCCAATCCCATTGCAAATGAGCATAAAAATGTGACAGAAGGAACTATGGAGGAAGGAGAATTGGTCCATAATGAGTCATCTAGGGAAGCTATGGAATTTGGAAATGGTAATATAGGAGAAGGTGATCTTCAAATTAGCGGTAATGGAAATGGTAGTAAGGATATTTTATCTCTTTCTCATGATGCTCTTGTTATAGATGCTACTTCTAAGGATTTAACTAATGGAAGAATAATTAGTAATGTGCATGATTACACATTAGTTCAAAGTAAGAAAAACAAGAATCCTAAAAGTTTGAATGCTCATTCTCCTAGAAGTACTCATTCTCAAACTTCCAACAAAATGCATTTTAATGATTAAGTCTATTATTTGGAATGTTAGGGGTATTGGTTGCCCTTATTCTAGATTGAGGGTGAGAAATTTATGTCATATTCGTAATGTTTTATTCGTAGTCTTAATTGAGCCTTTGATTTCTGCTACTAAACTTGAAGAAACTGCTAGATGTTTAGGTTTTTAGCATAGTTTTGCTAATATATAAAATAAAATATGGATATTTTGGCAAGATCCTATCGTCATTAATGTTATTGGTTATTTTACTCAAGTATTGCATAGTATTATTAAATTCATGCAGTTTAATTTTGCTTTTCTTATTTATGCATCTTCTTCTTGTTTTACTAGAAAAGAACTATGGAACCAACTTAATGAGTTTAGTGGTTTAATTAATTATCATTGGCTTGTGGAAGGTGATTTTAATACCATCTCTGTTCCTTCTAAAATGCTTGGTGGCTCTAATCATGTTTATCAAGCTATGGATGATTTTAATAATATGGTTTTCGATTGTAAGCTTGTTGATATTGGTTTCATTGGAAATCCTTTTACTTGAAACCGTGGTAATATGTGGCAACATTTAAACCATGTTTTTTAATGACCTGTGGATTAACTCTAGCAATAACACCTTTGTGGGGCATCTAAGTAAAACTATCTCTGATCATTCACCTGTTCTTATTGGGCTCAAGATGAGGTAGGAGGGTATCTATTCTACTTTCAGATTCCAAAAATATGTGGCTTTTAAATGATTTTTTTTTAAATATGATTCAGGAAAATTGGCATGCTCATTTGCATCCTGATAATTATGTTATGGAAATGAAAGGATGTGGTTCAAGCTTAAAAGGCTTAAGTTCAAAATTAATTGGTGGAATAGAAATATCTTGAAAAATATTTTTGAGAATATTCTTACAGCTAAAGATAAGGTCAATACGATTGAGCTCATTTGTCAGTCTATTCCTTTTTATGATAATTATAAAAGTCTTCAAGAAGCTAAAAATTGCCTTTTAAAACTTCAAGAACAAGAGGAAACATATTAGAAACAAAAAACTACCACTAAACACTTAATTGAGGGGACAAAAATACTAAGTATATATTTTCATGCTTTAGTCAAGAAGAATAGAGCCAAAAAATTTATTCATAAAATTTATTTGCAGGATGGGACCTCTATTGAGGACGAGGAGGGTATTGCTAGGTCTGCCTTGGATTATTTTACCAATTTATTTAACAAAAAAATTGAGCCTAATCCTATTAATCACTTTGACCTCATTCCTCGCATCATTAATGAGGAGGATAACAATATCCTTACTAGACTTCCTTCTTTAGAGGAAATCAAGAAAATTATTTTTGATATGAATGTTGGCTCTATGGTTGGCCCAGATGGTTTTACTACTAAATTCTTTCAAAAAGCTTAGAATATTATTTCTGATGACTTATTTGATGCAGTTTTGGATTTTTTCAGATGGAAATTATATTCCTAAAATTTTTGCTAGTACCTCTATTGTTCTTATTCCTAAGAAGGTGGTTGCTAATAATTGGGATGACTTTCATCCTATTAGCCTATACTCTTTCTTTAGCAAAGTCATTTCTAAAATTTTTTTGGAGCGTTTATCCCCCTTGCCTTCTAAAATTACTTCCTAGAACCAAACGGGGTTTGTGAAAGGTAGGACTATCTCTGATAACATTTTATTGGCTCAAGAGCTTACTCATGATTTGGATCTTAAAGTGAGAGGTGGTAACATTATTCTAAAATTAGATATTGCTAAAGCTTATGACAACATCAATTAGAATTTTCTTTATACTACCCTGCAATTATTTGGTTTTATCTCTTTCTTTATTAATCTAATCAAAAATAGCATTGAAGGCTCTTGTTTTTCTATTATTGTTAATGGTAAAAGTAATGGTTTCTTTAAGGCTTCTCATGGTATTAGGCAAGGGGATCCTATTTCTCCTGCCCTTTTTATTATTACTGCTGAATATCTTTCTAGAGGTCTTACTCACCTTTTTGAACGTCACACTAACCTTAGGTACAGAATATTAGGTTGCTTTCCTATATAGCATTTATGCTTTGCTGATGATGTTATTATTTTTGCTAATGGTTCTATGAATATGATTAAATTGCTTATCAATTTTTTGAATGATTTTGAGATGATTAGTGGTCTTAATCTTAATAAAAACCAGTGTTGCTTTATCACCTCTAAGAATTTGCCTGGTGATCATATTAATGCTATTAAAGATATCACTAATTTTAAGTTAGGATCATTACCTTTGAAATATCTAGGGGTTCCTTTCTTTAAAGGGTGCAAAAGTCCTTTCTGTTTGATGATCTTATCACTGCAGTGCAAAATAAACTTAATTCTTGGTAGTTTAATTTTATGTTTTGGTGGGATATTGGTTTTGATCAAGAGTTTTCTTTGCTCTTTGCCTATTTTTATTTTTCAGACTATTCATCCTACTATTATTGTGTGTAATAGAATTGACAAAGTGTTCAATAAGTTTTTTTGAAGGGCATAAGTGGTCATTCTAAAAATATCTGGACTTCTTGGAGAAATTATTATGGTGTCTTGGAGGATGGTGCTTTGGATTGTAAGAATTTGGAGGATTTAGCGCATTCTTTTTCTTTTAAATTATGGTTTATTTTTTGCACCAAAAATAGCCTTTGGTCCAAATTCATGAATGATAAGTATTGTGTTGGCAAACACTCGACTATTTGCTCTTATAATAAGGGGGATTCTAGAGTTTGAAAATATTTGTGCAATATCAAATGGGAAGTTGAACCTCACATTAGTTGGGGTATTGGCAGTACTAATATATTTTTTTTGCAGGATCATTAGTTTGGGAATTCTTTCATTGACAATATGCTCAATATTGTTTCCACCGCGGCTCTCAAAGTTAACTCCTTTTATTGATAATAATTGTTGGGACTTTAATAAATTAGTTGAGGTTGTTCCTATTACTATCATTAGTAAGATTTTGCAAATTCCTTTACACCCTGAGGCTGAAGATATCGTATTATACAATATGGCTAGTAATGGCATTTTTAGGGTTAAGGATGCTTGGAATACTATTAGAAATAGGAATCCTATCAATAAAATGTTCAATATGGTTTGGCATAAAAGCATTCCTACCACCATCTCTACTTTTATTTGGTGTGTTTTGCATAAACATGTCCCAACGGATAAGAAATAATTAAAAAGAGGTTTTGTTTTGCCTTCTAAATGTCAATGTTATTATCATGTGGAGAATATGCACCATGTGTTTATTTATGGTCCCATTGTTGCTAAGATTTGGATTTATTTTGAGGACACTTTTAAAAATAACTATTTTCATGCTAATATTTCGATCAAGGACATCCTCAATCTGTGGTTCACTAATTTGAAATGTCATATTACTAATCTCATCCCTTCTATTATTCTGTGGTACGACTGGCTTGCTAGGAATAATTCTTTTTTTAACAATATTACTATGAACCACAAGCATATTATTAGGAACATTAAAGATAAAGTGTGTAAATTATTCAATGTGAATCTTTTGACTACTAAGAATTTTAATGGGCATCATTTTGTTGTTAAGGATTTTGGTATTGTTCTTCAGGAAAAAATTAGCAATGATCCCTCTAAGCTGATTTATTGGGCTAAACCTCCCCAAAATGTGGTTAAACTTAATACTGATGGTTTCATGAAAGATAACGCTCGGGGTTGTGGTGGTATCCTTAGAGATTCTTATGGTATGTTATTGCTTATGCTAGTCCTTTTCCAAAATACTCTATTATTTTGGTTGAACTATCTGCTATTTTTCTTAGGTTTTAAATTATGTCTTTCTCTTGGCATTATTAACATTTGGATCGAAGTTGATGCAATGAAAATGCTCTTTTGTTTAAAAGACAATGAAGATAAGGGTTGCAATCCTGATGTTTTCTTCATTATTAGGGAAATTAAGAAACTTTTGATTTTCTTCAATGTTAAGTTGACTCATGTACATAAGGAAGGTAATGTGTGTGCTGATTGGTTAGCTAACCATGGTTGTCATCTTGGCTTTCTCAATGATATCTCTAATAACGCTTTGCCTAGTTTTGTTAAAGGCATCATCAGATTAGACAAGCTTGATTTTCCTTATGTTAAAACTTAAGTTCTATTTTAATCGTTTTGATTATGTTGTGACTGTCTCTTCTTTATGCTAACTTCTAATCTCCAGCTGGTTTTGGTTATCATTGTTTTAGTAGCGTTGTCTGTTGGTATGGTGGTTTTTCTTCTAACAAAGATTGGAGGGAATAATAAGGAGAAGAAGTGTGCTATTTAGTTTTTCAAAGTGGTCTATTACGTTTGGTATTTTCTTAAATGTCTACGGATTAGGTCAAGCTATGATTGTATTAGTTTATACTCAGATATTAACCCTTTATGCTGCTCATCTATTCCAGGCATGGAGTATCTTGGGTTGACATGTGGGGTGGTTATCTAGAACGTGATTTACAAGTGTTATTGTCTCATTTGGCATGGCTGGTCTGGTGATTTTGTTGTGACTTTTCCTGGGTCCCTATTCTCTGTGGACTGTCATATGGGTTTAGTGATTGTTATCAGTGTATTCTTTTGGCCTATTGGGTGAGGAATTATTGTTATGTGGTCAATATAATTATTTTATCATTTTCTACTTTGTCTACTCTTTTGTGTTGTTTGGGGTCTGTATGAACCTGAGTGGGTTTGGGTTTAGATTTGATTATTAATTGGGTTATCATCATGATGGCACTACGGATACTTCAATTTTGAGCTTGTGTGTGGCCTTTCTCTTCGTAGATGCTATGCTACTAGTTTTTGGCCATTTGTTCATAGCATTTGCTGTACTCTTTTGATTTTCTATGTTATTCCTGTAATGCTTTTAATCCCTATGGATGTGGTTGTGAGGAATGTCATCATTTCCTCTAGTTTTCTCTTTGGGCTTTTGTAGGGTTATTATAATCAGATTTTCTTACAATCCAACGGTCAAGACTTTATGAACTGCATCACTACCAATTGTAGCTGCTATGAGTCTATTTGGCTGTATCATTTTGGTATTTGTTATACTAATGGTGGTTGGGGTCATGGCTTTTTTTTTGGGTTCATTTTCCTTAAACATTAATTTCTTGGACATGGCACTTATGGTTATGGTCTGCTGCAGCATATGGTTGTGGGATGGCTATGGCTTATTTTTTTTCGTCTGCTTTATGGTCTCCTTACTGCTATTATGCTCATATGGTTTACATTTTTCCTTTCTTTATTTTGTTGTTCGTATTGGTTATTTCTTATGGTTTAGTTCTGTTGGAGAGCTGCTGCAAGAATTTGGTTACTTCCACTTCTAATGATCTTAATGCGCTTAACTTTATTAGTTTGTTTAATGTGTTGTATATCTATAGCTGGAGCATAATTTCTAAGAGCAAATACGTTGTGCTCATTGTCTTTTGTGGTTTCTGCCATTGCTATATCTTTAATGTTATGTTTGGATGTGCTAGTATCAATTGGAGGTTTTTTGTTATCTTTAGCGGATGCAGTGTAATGGATGACTTTTATCTGTTATTTAGTTTACTGGAGCTTTGGCAGAGATCTCCTATTAATTTTGAGATGTTAGATATTACTGTTAACTATAATTTGTCCTATTTCTTGTTATTGTCCTCTCTTTCTATGTTGTATTTCTTGTAGGATTTCTTAAATGCAATATTTTTGGGTGTTGATTTTTTGGCTGAAAAGATGGGGTCCATTGCAGATCTTTTGATATTTTCTATTTTTTGGGTGCTCACTACTTGCCACCCTAGGATGTATCTAGGTTATTTTATAATTATTTTTAGTAGGGACTTTGAGCTCTTAAGATTTATTTTATCTTTTTTTGTAACTCCTTGGAGCATTAATGCGTTTGCGGTCCATTTTAAGGATCTTGTAATTTTTATTTTAATCAACATGTCGGCCCCCCCTAAAAAAATCTAGTTCAAGCTATAAAGAGCACTGTGCCTCTTTATGATTTGTAGGAGCCTAGCAAAGGTTATTAGCTAGTTTTAAAGCCTGATCTTACCCTTTTAGTACTCTTAAGTATTTAAGTCAAACCAAGCAAGTCTAATTGGCTATAAATTGATCCAATTAGGCCTATTGTCATCTTACATGCACTTTTATAATTTGTAGACCCAATCAGCCCATCCATAATTAGCTCAAGTTATCTTATTGGCTTTGTTATCTAACTCTACCTCCACTAAGGTCAACTCACCCTAATTTCCTTATGACCTACCTTTACACCTACACTAAATCACAATCAAAGGTCTTTATGGACCCTAGCTCAAGTATAAAGGCTTTGGTCCCTTTGAGGCCCACAAGGGACCATTCGTGGTTTGCCCCAATCAATAAGGGACCCTAAGAAGTCAATGAACCCAATGGGCCCACACTGAGTTACACCCCAAGTCTAACATAAAACCAATGCATGGACCTTGAAAACCCTTGCATTTAAGACCTATTGAACTAACCTTAACTATCTAGGTCACTAATAGGTGCTATAGGGACCCTAGGATATGACTAGCCACTTAAGCATCCCATGGGCAAACATTGGTCAACCATAAGTAAAATAGTTAACCATTCCTTACTAAGTCAGTGTAACTCGATCAAACCCAAGGTTTAAACCATTTTAAGTCCACCTAAGCCCAACTCCTTAGCCTAGGACTTAGCTTAAATCATGGGAGGTTTTTCAAACTGATAACAAGTTAAGGGTTTGAGGTATCAATTTGATGGATCCCTCTTAAGGAATTTCAAAGGATTTGACCCATTTATCTTCTCTCACTTACAATTGCTAATGTTTGGTGTGCCTATTGTCATGAGGTAGTAACCTACCCAAGTGGACAATGGCCATCAATGGCACCCTCAAGGCATTATGTATAGAGCTCTAATGGTGCTGAGGCATGTTTAAGGAACCTAGTAAATCAAATCGGGGTTCATGTATATCATTTAAGACAACCAATAATCAGGTTAAAACAAGGGATGTATGTCCGCTGTGATGACATGATGATCCAACACCAACAACAATATTAGTATTAGGTTTATTATAATGCTACCTTAATCGACATGTTTAAAAGCTGCGAGATAGAGTCCCATAGTTAGTGAAACTTTTCCCCTAACCAACCCTCCTTTGCGATGTATCCAGGAGTAGCACCCTTGGCAGCATCACTTGACGAGCACTCAGTGCCCTACTAGCAGATAGAGACCTACTGTGATGTTTTTTTTTTTTTTGGTTATTTATAACTTAAAAAGAAAATTATGTTAGTTTATTATTTAGTCTTGTTATTTTTTAGTAGTTGTTGTGATATTTTATTTTATCTAGTTAAACTTATTTTATTTATTCAATTTTATTTTATTTTTGCAAAAATTTCCTACAAGTTTTGTTTATATTTGTGTAATTTAGGAAAAATTAATGAAATGAAATTTCTCAAAATTTTAATTTATTATCTATCTTTTTATTGCAGTTTTTGTTTAAGTAGTGAATTTTAAAAAATATAAAATTTTGATCCTTTAGTATTTGACAGTCTACAACTTATGAAATTTCCCAAATAGAATAGTTATAAAATAACAACTAATCTTTCATTTAGAATTAGTAATTCTGGATAAATCAAAATTTCTAAAAAATGCTTAAGTACTTGACTAATTCTTAAGGTTCTTAAGTATAAGATTAATGTAAATTGACTTGTTAGATTAATCCTAAATCACCTAAAAAATAAGTAAATATGGAATTATAAAACCTCTAACAACCTTAGGTTTTTATAATGAGTGGTGACAAGAGACATGAATCAATATGAAAATAAGGTATTTTAGTTAACAAAAGAAAAAGAAATAAAAGAAATGATAAGGCTAAAGTACCTAAATATCAAAAATTGGTACATGCATTGTATATTCCTGCTTAAAAATAATAAGTGGAGACAATAAACTGGCATTCAAAATCTTTATAAGGAACTAAGCCAAATAAAAATAAAAGAAAAATAAAAAAGTTGCTAAACACCCAAATATAAATGAGTTGAAACCTGAAATGTCTATCCATACCTATATACTCCTAAGGGAATTATTAAAATCATAATACTAAAAGAAGCTACTAGGTAGGTTTAAGGATTAACTTAAAAGCAATTTCACAAACTACAAAAATTTCAATAAACCTAAGTATGCTAGTCCAAATTATTTATCATAGGAGAATTTGGTTTAAAAAGAATACTAAATTAAATTGAGGGATTAGGATGTTATAAATAATTTTATTGGAAAACCTTCCAACATATATACTATGTAAATACTTAAATTATTAATTTTACATTTTTCCAAAAATAATACTCAAGGCAAAAGGTAAGGAAATTTTATCACAGTGCAACATTTATTACTTGATAATAAGTAATTGTTTAAACTTTGAGGGAGTTAAATAAGATAAAAATTGTTATATTATTTGTCTATGATTATGTTATTTTGTGTTTGTAATCATTATGTTTTGTGTAAAAAATTATGAATAAATAGAAAAATTATATAAGCACTGTAGCACCACCAAAGCACTGCCACTGAACCACACGTCAGCGCCGCAGTGGAGAGCTTACTTAAAATTTGTTGGAGAGCTTAGCGTTGAGATGCTATCCAGTCGGCGTCGTAAAGCCAGAAAATGTTTCACAAAGGAAGATGGTTGGACCTCTGAACCAAAGCCACCATTGGTGAACCGAGGAACAAACTAAGTAGTGTGCAGCACCACCAAGCTAGCACCAAAGAGCTAGTTCAGTAATAATAAAAAAAAAACTATAAATAGACACCTTATTCCTTATGAAAAGGAGAGGCCGCTTAGTGGAGAGAGTGATGCTTGTGTTTTTTGTATCAACCCTATATTCGAGAGGAGAAAAGCAAGGGAGTGACCAAAGGATTGTTAAATTGCTTTCGAGTCATTTCTGAATTTCACTTTGTCTGATTTACATTTATATCTTGTGTTTGTACTTGTGAATCAGTTGTTTGAATTTTTTTTTTATTTTGTTGGTCACTTGTTACAAAGCCTCCATGTGCAACTAATCTATTTTTCTAAATTTGTGTTGAATTAAAAGGCATGTAATGCTTAGAGTGGGGTTTAATTGTTACCCATTTTATTTTAGCTTCCCCACACTTTAATTGATTTATGTATAGGTCGTACATAGATTAAAAATATAGGGTGATCTAGAGCTTCGATGGAGGAATTTATAGAATAACAACTAGGGAATTTAAAATGCAGAGCGTCCATAACATAAACAAATGGTGGTTAGGATTATGAGATCATAAGGAGATAGTTTAATTAAAGTTTGGGAGAATCCTAGCTTATGTACCAGCAAGCTTGATAGAGATGAGGAGCACAATTGCATTGATCCACAACAACCAAAGGAATAACCCTCTCTAATGAAACTATGTCCTTTTAAAGATTAATAGGTTTAGATTTCATAAACATTAGAAAACCTTTATTTCTTCATTTTGAAGTTTTTTTTTTAATTTTTAATCTGCAAACCCAATTTTTTTTAGCTCTCTAGATAGACATAACAATCCAATAAGCAGTAGTAAAGTAAACATAGGTAGGATATTTCTAGTACTTCATCATGGGATCAACACTCTATTATCACTTTATTACTTGATACGATACATTTTAAATGACATTTACACCTTCAAAATTTTGAACTACCATTTGAAAGTCGATTTGTGACTATAAACATAAGTAAATCCTTGCAAATAAGCCATGAATCAACTGGTTGGCTTCATTAATGCCTCAAAAGCAATACAGAATTTATCTTAAATTTTCTTACCAATTTTGCAAGTAAAGACACAAATATAGTCTTTTGAATTCAAAGCATAAAAGAAGCAATTCAGGTATTTAGAGTTTAATTATGCAAGTTCTCTTTAATTAACTATCAACTCATTAAAGGGAATTTCAATATTGTTCTTTCCATTTTTTACTCTACGCGGTGTAGTGTATCCTACTTGAGCCAAATTCTACATTATATAGTCAATTAATTGTATAAATGCGGCCATAAAAACTTTCTAGAAATCAAAGGAAATGCCATCAAATAATGGAGGTCGAGTATACAATACCCTTTTAAGGTATTTTTTTGCTTATTTGTGTCATAACAAGATCAACTTGATTTGATTAAGCCTATCAAACAAGTTATGTTTCTGATACCAATTGAAGTGTATGGCACAATCAAGAGAGAGGTGAATTAATATATCTTTTAAAAAAATACATTTAATTTTTATTAAAAAAAAAAGAGCAATAAATTATTTATGAAATAAAATAACAATTGCATCTAATGAATTTTTTAATTTAAAATAAAAAAGTTGTTCAATCCAAAGTATAAAAGTAACTAATTTAAAAAGGTATTGCTCTTTTTTTTTATAGCATTATTCTTTAGTAGAAAAATGAATAAAATGCAAAAAGAAAAAGAGTTACAAACTTGATTTATAATAGCTTGGCCAGTAAAATATGATGATAAATTCTAATGACAATTGAAGAATAATTGTAGCATGTATTTTGAAGTTAATCAAAATGAAAGCATAGATCATCTACATCAATTAGTATGAGAGCCATTTGATATAGTTGCCCGGATGTCATATAGAAGACTCATTGTTCTTAGGCCAAGATGTTCATAATCAATGTCTTACACATAAGTTCATATAAAGTGAAACCTTTATGCAAATATTGTTTGTCCGCTTACTTCAATTACATGCAGCGGTGGAGCCAAGAAATTTTTTAGGATGTACTATTTGAAAGGGGCATAAATAAAATTTTGGCTATAAAAATTTGAATAGTCGGAGCTTATTAATACATATATCTATAACATGTAAAAATAAATTAAAAATTTAGTGAGAGGCACATGACCATTCTTGCACCCTTGCTTACATATCCTATTGGTGATATTAAAGAGTGACTACTCCTTACAAATCGTGTTAGTTCACAATAGAAATCAGTAGCTTTTATAGTAGTTATTTTGATTTTTTATTACAGCTTAAATTGCAACCAAATATTCTTGTAATTGTTACAAAAAGACCTGAAGAACATTATAGAAGTTCAACCAGGAAGGGCTTTCATATCGATTAAAATAGTTAGGATTGGCCTAATTTTGCTACGATTTCAGCCATTACAAACTAACAGCTATTAAAATCACTGTTAAATAATAGCATCTTACACAGTTGTAAAAGAAGGGCTTACCAGATTGTCACTATGTGAGTTTTACAATGATAAGCTAAAATTTTGAAAACAATTTAGGTCTCTTTGATTGTGATTTTTATCTTTTATAATCATGCACAAACATTAGATTTCTATATTCTTATTATCCATAAGTATAAACAACTCATAGAAATATAAATATAAAATAGAAACAACTATTACCTACCAAAGCAATGAGAGGCTACACTAAAATTGGCAATAAAAGGAAGAAAAGGGAATAATCAGAAAATTTGAGAACTTCTCCAACATGAATGAGCAATTATGCATATATTTGACAACTCAAAGATGAACTAAGTTTTGCTTTCCTTATTTTATCCTTTTTTAGATCTCTTCTAGATTTAAGCTTTGCGATAAAAATTATTGTGAGCAAGAAATTTTTTTGAAATTGTCATAAAAAAAGTTTTCTTGCAAATAATTTTTTTAAAAATAATGATAAAATAATACATAAATTGAGTTATCATTATAATTTGAAAAGTAAAACAATAAAAAACCGGTTCCAAAGAACATATAAAATAGAAAAAATAAAACTAATTATGGATTTTAGTTAGTACTTGACCCTAGAATCAAAAGACAACGGCCTCTTCCCTTAGCTTTGAAACCTGAAAAAAAGTAGCAAGTAATGATCATTAATGTAATACCCTCTCAGAAACTCAAAGGGAAGATACCCTTGCAGATTATGCTGTTCGCTGCCTCTTCCTCCAATAACCCTGAGGTTCTTCTTCTTCCTCCTGTATTCCAACTTCAGCTTCAAGAGGAATATAATCTTCAGAGGCGGAAATATTGTCTTCAAGAGGAATATAATCTTCAGAGACAGAGACACCCAACAAGTTCTCTGTTTCCTCTGCTTCAAGAAATACGCCATCTTGATCTCCTCCCACCTCAAGAGGGATATAGTCCTCCGCCTTTGCTGCAGAAAGCTGTTGTTCTTCGACTACACGATCATCACAAGTACGGCCGTAGACATTAAGGAACACGATGTAGTCGGCTATGGAAGACAACGGACGAAGTCGGAAGACCTTCTCCATGCTTTCTTCTTCTTCTTCTCCTCCTTCTTGGCGGTGGCAATCCACGGAATCTCCATCATCAAAAACGCCATCCTCTTCTCGTCCATTCAAGCTAACCAAGGCAGAAGGAGCGCAGGCTGCTTCATTTGTGACTTCCATTGTATAATCCTAATCGTTTTCTTTTCCAAGGCGCCTCCTTTATGTTTAGGGCAACGGAGATTTGGAAAGATTTAAGATATTGATTAGCAGATATACGAACCTCCTTGAGCGAACGTATGAATGAGTAAAAGCAACGAAATCTATGTAAACCTTTAAAGAAAACTTCCTTACCCCGGACGCGAGGGATTTTGCAATTGATCCTATCCTATGATCCACTAAACTTCAATACCGGCCTTCTTACCTCGTGCGGCCAGCAATGTTCGTTACAGGCTGGGTATTCGGCTAGAAAGTAGGCATGGATGGATTGACCGTTATGGCGAAAGAATACTTATAAAAAAAATACATTAATTATATATTTCTATAAAAAGTAAACTGATATTTAAATTTTAGGAAAGAAATAAATTTTGAACACATAATTTATTAAAACTAACTAGATCCTAGTAAAAAGGAAATTGATAGGGAGCCTCACCTTAACCAATTGATTTTATTTGCAATTTAAGGAAAATCAAACTATTGACATTAATTTTGTCATGGCTGTCATTAAAAACTTTTAAGTCTTTCTTTGACTCATCCAAACCATTGTAGCTCTCGACATACTTCTATGTTACCCTAGTTTGTCCCCGCAGGCTTGGTTAAATCTAGTTCAAGCAAGCTTACTCAAACCTCACCAAAGCCTTCAAACCCTATCTCCAAAATGCAACGTCAATATTGGCTCTGGCGAAACTGTGGCGATCTAGGGCTTCCTTCTTGGCGCTCCTTTTCGATTGCAGTGGAGGTCTTTTTGATTGATTTTTCTGATTTTTTTAACTTTATCTGATTGTACTTTCAAACTCATCATTTTGGTTTTGTGGTTTTTTCGTTCTTTTTATCGGTGTTAGGGTGATGGCGACTCCGTCGTCATCGAACTCATCGAATCCTTGGCTGCCTTCTAATCCTGATGGTAAGACTCGGTATTTCAAAGATGTTCTTGCGAGTTGTTCTTCTTCTTCCTCCCAAAAATTGGATTTGGTTCAAACTTCCTTTAAGGGAGTTCTGTCATTGATGTTTGACAAGAATGTTATCTCTAAACACGCTGCTCCATTTGCTTTCACCTTAGTGGGTAAATTGTTTTATGGCATCCTAATCTTGATGCTATATGCAAGTTTTTTTTTTTCAATTTGAAACTCTCTGGATCTTTTTCAGTTGGATTGATGGATCCGCATCATATTGCGATACAACTTTCTAATGACCTCGATTATAGTCACATTTTCTCTAGGAGAGCATATTACATTCAAGGTTGTCAAATGTGGCTACTTAAATTGACTCCTAACTTTGATGTGAAGGAGGAATCGCCTATAGCTCTGATTTGGATTTCATTCATGAATTTGAGGCTTCATTTGTTTAATTACCAAATCTTGTTTGCTTTAGCAGCGATCTTTGGAAGACCCTTACAGACATATCAAGCTACTGCTATTGTATCTCGTCTGTCTGTGGCTTGTGTTTTGGTGGAAATGGATGTATCTAAGAAGAACCCTAAGGAAATTTGGCTCGGACCAGAAGTTAGTGGATATTTCCAAAAAGTTGATTTTGAAAATTTATCAATTTTTTCACTCATTATAAAATGCATGGTCACTGTATCTCTGAATGTTTTATTATGCACCCATAGTTACGTAAGCCAAAAGAAGCTGCTAAAGACTCAAAGTGTAAAAATATTATGGGTGATTCCTTACCTCATGCTCATTCTAACCCAATGCAGGAAATTAACACAACTGCTCAGATGAATTCTCAACTTGATATCATGGAGATCATGCCACATTATGTTATGAATACTAACAAAGTTCTTATAGAAAATCAAGAAGGTGAAAAAGATGGACAAGAAAACATGAATGAGGATACTCATCCTCTTTCTGCACAGGGAGTCACCCATGACCCTTCTCATACTATTGTTGATAATGTGGACCTCTGAAAGGAACATCGCCGTGCAGGGACAGAATGTAAAGGGTATGATCGCACGATCCCATAGGATAAAATGATCGTAGGCCCCTGCACTCTTCGCAAGTGGGCCAATGGGAGGGTAGATTAAATCATACATACGATTAACCATCGAGGATAGCGGCTATCGCCTACGCACCTAGATGGATAATAATATGCATGACCTGATCAGAGTCATGTGGTTTCCCCCACCTAATACATCAGCTCGAGTGGGGTTTATTTGATGGTGGAATTCGATTTCCCACGGGCGTAAGCCCCCATGGTTAATTACATCTTATGTCAGGACCTGAGAAGACTCTCGATTAAGGATCCTATATTATACTCTCAGATTGGATTGGCTCATGGGGAAGAGACTAGGAAGTTCCTACTCAAAGGGAAAGAAAGGTTCAGCTTGGCTTAGTCAACACATACGGCTCACATCATCATCCGGAGGGACTAAGGTGATGAAAAAAATTAGAAAAATGAAAAGCAATGCAATCAAAGCATACATGAGAGAAGGATGGAGGTGGCATCATCCATGTGATGCGAACATACAAGATTTATAACCTCTGGAGGATAGATAACTAACCCACCGATGAGGAATACTATAGGACACTTATAGTAGTAGCCTTGAACCTTAAATTTATTGTGGGTTTAGTATTCTACACACAACACTAACACTCATATCCTAGCTAATGCAGTGCAACACCTAGACTTACCCCAGCTTAGATTGGGGGTTCGTTTAAAACCATGAGTCCAGTCATCTTTATAAAAGAGTGGTAGCGAGGCTTAAAGTTTTTTTTAAGAAGTGGGATTGACATCTAGAGATTGTCCTAAGTGGTCCATTGACTTATGTTGGGTGAAAATGCTAAAATGAATGCAATTAAAGTTTTAGACTCACTTTTAAATTTATTTCTAATTCAATACATGCTGATCGACTCGATTAAATGCTTGAAATATATATGAAGCAGTTTTAAAAAGGCTTAAAAATAGGTTTATCCTGGAGTGCACAAGCTCCCCTTGACAGATCTGCACCCTCATAGGCCAGGTGGTCTGTTAGAACCCGCAGGTGGGGAGTGGCCTAATAAATGGAAAGAATAATGTAACAAATATGCTATGTGAACTCCCAACTGTCCCGAACTTACTTCTTAAGAGCGTTAGAGTTTCTATGTTGTCTTAAAGATTTGATTTTAAATTTAAGTAAAAGAATTTTTGGCGTACCCTCACGAGCCTCGGATCGAATCCAGGCTAAAATAAAAGTGGCACATAAACGCCAAAAAAAATTAAGAAAAGTAGGAAAAATCTAATCGTAATCAATTCAAATTAAACACATTAAGTAACCAAATAAATCAAATAAATGTTCATAGACCAACTACCTTTTATTATAACCCAAGGTTTACAGAAAAGTAAAGTGGTCGGGCACCACTGATAACAGCCTGGATTCTACTCCTACTGAATGATGCACGTCTTAAAAGCAAGGCATTTCATCTTCAAGTCTTCATCTTCAATGTCTTTATATGGATCGTCTTCCTTCAGATCGACTCCATTCAGTCTTTGTAAGATTCACCCTCTAGAAGGATACCTAAATGAATAAGAAATTTTCTATAAAGAGCCTTTCTTTTTCTCTTTGGGTACCTAGTATTTGAAATGCCCCACTTTTGAAGACTTTCACAACTCGATACTTTTACAAATTATATTAAATTACATTATTAAAAAGAAAATCTAAACTCTCCTGTATGATTATTCTAAGCAGTTAATATAAAACAACCTAAGCAGTTATATATGAAACGGGTAGTCAAGATCAAGCAGAACGAAAATCCTATCCATGGGATCAGATCGGCGGTCGAACCAGTACCGTAGAATGGTGGGATCCGAACCGTTGATTATAAGATCAATGGCTTGGATCATATGTAACGTAGATGTTACATAAACCGAATCCTAGGATAGTATTTTTGCTTCGTTTGATCGATCGGATGGACCAAAGTCTAGGGTTTTTAAGAGATCTAACCATTGGATCTTCGGGGTTTAAGTTTTGTTGAGCTTGTAGATTATCCACGAATGTTTCTTTAGTTGAAATCAAGCCTTGATACACCTTGGATCAATGGGAATCTTCTTTGGGATATTTCAAGCCTCAGGTCGCCAGAAATTCACTGCCAGTGGCTTCAACCGGTGGTCTTTGTCTTGGGGGAAGTAGACGGAGGTCGTGGGAGCTCTCTCACCAAATCTCAGGGGCTGAGGATGCTTAGAGAGAGGTAGATTACCAAAAGTCCCCTCTAGGTTGCCCTAAAGAGTGTATTTAAAGGCTTAGGGCTATGATCAACGGCGTAGATCTATCCTAAGGTTCATTAGGAGGGAAAAGAGAGTGATTAGGCCATAGTTTGAGTCTAGGGATCATTAGGAAATGTTTAAATGCATTAAATAGGTTTAATTTGACCTTAAATAGGTCGAATTGACTTAAGAGAGACTTGGGTTGACCAAGTCAAAAGGTTGACTTGGTCAACCCAGTCAATTAAACCCGAAGGGGTGGGATTTGAGCCTAAGAAGCTATGGAATGGATTTGATATCAAAAGGAAAGGAATTGGGTCAATTTGGGTCAACCTGGGTTGACCTAGTCAACCAGGTTGACCGAGGGCATGGGTCTAGGCTCATCAGATTAAGCTTGACCCACTGAACTCAGGGGAAGTATCCTGGGTGAAAACAAGGTCAACAAACGAACCCCCAACAGGGGCGACGAATAAACTAGTAAACTGCTTGTGTTGGCGTTGACCGAATATGATAAGAAAAGTAGGATAGAGAACACCTATGAAAGATCATCAAAGGAGAAGAAGGTGGGTGGATCATCTATCTGCCTCACCTTTTGTATGAGCAAAGTAGAGGGGAAAGCAAAGGTAAAGGGGACCAACTACCTAACTGACCATATCGAAATAGCAAATAAAGAAGTTATAAAATCTGATGCATGCCTGATCACAACAGGACAATCAGGGTAAAAAGGTGGTGAGGAATACCTCCAGGGACTCCGTTGGGCTCTCTCAACTTTGTAAGTAAGTAGACCAATTACCTGCCTGATCATATCAGAACAACATGATAGAAGGTGAAAGGATCCCGCATCCTCCTAATCCTATCGAAATAGTGGATGGGGGTGACTCAATACTCGCCTGACCATAGTAAATAAAGAAGCCATAAAATCTGATGCCTACTTGGTCTCAAAAGGACAATCAGGATAAAGGGGTGGTGAGGAATGCCTCCCAGGGACTCTATCAGGCTCTCTCAACTGGGTAAGTAAGTAGACTAACTATCTGCCTGACCATATCGGAACAGTAGGATAGAATGTGAAAGGATCTCACATCCTCTTGATCCTATCAGAACAGTGGATGGGGGTGACTCAATACTTGCCTAACCACAGTAAATAAAGAAGCCACAAGATTTGATGCATCGCTGCGGTGAGCTCCGATTGGGTGACCTAAACCATAGACGGGATTTGGCAATCATTGTCATTGATTGTGCTGCCGCGTAATCATTAACAATGATTATCACGGTACAAAAATCAAGCACACAGACATAACCATGTTGGCAGAGCTCCTCCACCGTCCGATCCTCCACAGTTTAAAATGGGCTGTCGAGATCAAGCAGAACATGAATCCTATCCACGGGATCAGATCAGCAATCGAACCAGTACCGCAGAATGGCAGGATCTGAACCGTTGATCATAAGATCAACGACTCGGATCGTACGTAACGTAGATGTTACATAAACCGGACCCTATGATAGTATTTTTTCTTTGTTTGATCGATTGGATGGACCAAATTGATTGAAATTTGAGACATAGTATACATACATGAAGAGCATTCACGTGGAGGTATTTTCACGGTCTATAACGCAATTTACGAAAAGCTATTTAACTCTAAATGTAGTGACCTTGGTTTAGGGTTTTTTAGAGATCAAATCATTGGATCTTCAGGGTTTAAGTTTGGTTGAGCTTGTAGATTATCTATGAATGTTTCTTTAGTTAAAATTGAGCCTTGATACGCCTTGGATCGATGGGAATCTTCCTTAGGATGTTTCAAGCCTAGGGTCACCGGAAACTCGCCTGCGGCGGCTTTGACTGTTGGTCATTGGCTTGGGGGAAGTATAGGGAGGTCGTGGGAGCTCTCTCACCAAATCTCAGGGGCTGAGGATGCTTGGAGAGAGGGAAATTGCCAAACGTCCCCTCTAGGTTGCCCTAAAGAGTGTATTTAAAGGTTTGGGGCTATGATCAACGGCCTAGATCTATCCAAGGGCTCATTATGAGAGAAAAGAGAGTGATTTGGTTGTGGTTTGAGTCTAGGGATCATTAAGAAACGTTTAAATGCATTAAATAGGTTTAATTTGACCTTAAATAAGTCTAATTGACCTAAGAGAGACTTGGGTTGACCAAGTCAAAGGTTGACTTGGTCAACCCAGTCAATTAAACCTAAAGGGGTAGGGTTTGAGCCCAAGAAGCTATGGAATGTATTTGAAATCAAAAGAAAGGGAATTTGGTCAATTTGGGTCAACCTGGGTTGACCTGGTCAACCAGGTTGACCCAGGGCCTGGATCTAGGCTCAGCAGACTAGGCTTGATCCACTAAACTCAGGGGAAGTGTCCTGGGTGAAAATAAGGTAAACAGATAATCCGTATAAAGATTTAAATTTTCTAATAAATGGGGATGAGCAAATGATGGCTATTACTCATGAACATAATAAATTGTCAATGAATCCTCATGTATCTTGTGTTACAAATGAGAATCTGAATGATTTTGATTTCATGGTTAACAATGTTAATGATGCTAATATTGTATTATCCAATCCCATTGCAAATGAGCATAAAAATGTGACAGAAGGAACTATGGAGGAAGGAGAATTGGTCCATAATGAGTCATCTAGGGAAGCTATGGAATTGGGAAATGGTAATATGGGAGAAGGTGATCTTCAAATTAGCGGTAATGGAAATGGTAGTAAGGATATTTTATCTCTTTCTCATGATGCTCTTGTTATAGATGCTACTTCTAAGGATTTAACTAATGGAAGCATAATTAGTAATGTGCATGATTACACATTAGTTCAAAGTAAGAAAAACAAGAAACCTAAAAGTTTGAATGCTCATTCTCCTAGAAGTACTCATTCTCAAACTTCCAACAAAATGCATTTTAATGATTAAGTCTATTATTTGGAATGTTAGGGGTATTGGTTGCCCTTATTCTAGATTGAGGGTGAGAAATTTATGTCATATTCGTAATGTTTTATTCGTAGTCTTAATTGAGCCTTTGATTTCTGCTACTAAACTTGAAGAAACTGCTAGATGTTTAGGTTTTTAGCATAGTTTTGCTAATATTTCAAATAAAATATGGATATTTTGGCAAGATCTTATCGTCATTAATGTTATTGGTTATTTTACTCAAGTATTGCATAGTATTATTGAGTTCATGCAGTTTAATTTTGCTTCTCTTATTTATGCATCTTCTTCTTGTTTTACTAGAAAAGAACTATGGAACCAACTTAATGAGTTTAGTGGTTTAATTAATTATCCTTGGCTTGTGGAAGGTGATTTTAATACCATCTCTGTTCCTTCTAAAATGCTTGGTGGCTCTAATCATGTTTATCAAGCTATGGATGATTTTAATAATATGGTTTTCGATTGTAAGCTTGTTGATATTGGTTTCATTGGAAATCCTTTTACTTGAAACCATGGTAATATGTGGCAACATTTAAACCATGTTTTTTAATGACCTGTGGATTAACTCTAGCAATAACACCTTTGTGGGGCATCTGAGTAAAACTATCTCTGATCATTCACCTGTTCTTATTGGGCTCAAGATGAGGTAGGAGGGTATCTATTCTACTTTCAGATTCCAAAAATATGTGGCTTTTAAATGATTTTTTTTTAAATATGATTCAGGAAAATTGGCATGCTCATTTGCATCCTGATAATTCTGTTATGGAAATGAAAGGATGTGGTTCAAGCTTAAAAGGCTTAAGTTCAAAATTAATTGGTGGAATAGAAATATCTTCAAAAATATTTTTGAGAATATTCTTACAGCTAAAGATAAGGTCAATACGATTGAGCTCATTTGTCAGTCTATTCATTTTTATGATAATTATAAAAGTCTTCAAGAAGCTAAAAATTGCCTTTTTAAACTTCAAGAACAAGAGGAAACATATTAGAAACAAAAAACTATCACTAAACACTTAATTGAGGGGGCAAAAATACTAAGTATATATTTTCATGCTTTAGTCAAGAAGAATAGAGCCAAAAAATTTATTCATAAAATTTATTTGCAGGATGGGACCTCTATTGAGGACGAGGAGGGGATTGCTAGGTCTGCCTTCGATTATTTTACCAATTTATTTAACAAAAAAATTGAGCCTAATCCTATTAATCACTTTGACCTCATTCCTCACATCATTAATGAGGAGGATAACAATATCCTTACTAGACTTCCTTCTTTAGAGGAAATCAAGAAAATTATTTTTGATATGAATGTTGGCTCTATGGTTGGCCCAGATGGTTTTACTACTAAATTCTTTCAAAAAGCTTAGAATATTATTTCTGATGACTTATTTGATGCAATTTTGGATTTTTTCAGATGGAAATTATATTCCTAAAATTTTTGCTAGTATCTCTATTGTTCTTATTCCTAAGAAGGTGGTTGCTAATAATTGGGATGACTTTCATCCTATTAGGCTATGCTCTTTCTTTAGCAAAGTCATTTCTAAAATTTTTATGGAGCATTTATCCCCCTTGCTTTCTAAAATTACTTCCTAGAACCAAACGGGGTTTGTGAAAGGTAGGACTATCTCTGATAACATTTTATTGGCTCAAGAGCTTACTCATGATTTGGATCTTAAAGTGAGAGGTGGTAACATTATTCTAAAATTAGATATTGCTAAAGCTTATGACAACATCAATTAGAATTTTCTTTATACTACCCTGCAATTATTTGGTTTTATCTCTTTCTTTATTAATCTAATCAAAAATAGCATTGAAGGCTCTTGTTTTTCTATTATTGTTAATGGTAAAAGTAATGGTTTCTTTAAGGCTTCTCATGGTATTAGGCAAGGGGATCCTATTTCTCCTGCCCTTTTTATTATTACTGCTGAATATCTTTCTAGAGGTCTTACTCACCTTTTTGAACGTCACACTAACCTTAGGTACAGAATATTAGGTTGCTTTCCTATATAGCATTTATGCTTTGCTGATGATGTTATTATTTGTGCTAATGGTTCTATGAATATGATTAAATTGCTTATCAATTTTTTGAATGATTTTGAGATGATTAGTGGTCTTAATCTTAATAAAAACCAGTGTTGCTTTATCACCTCTAAGAATTTGCCTAGTGATCATATTAATGCTATTAAAGATATCACTAATTTTAAGCTAGGATCATTACCTTTGAAATATCTAGGGGTTCCTTTCTTTAAAGGGTGCAAAAAATCCTTTCTGTTTGATGATCTTATCACTGCAGTGCAAAATAAGCTTAACTCTTGGTAGTTTAATTTTATGTTTTGGTGGGATATTGGTTTTGATCAAGAGTTTTCTTTGCTCTTTGCCTATTTTTATTTTTCAGACTATTCATCCTACTATTATTGTGTGTAATAGAATTGACAAAGTGTTCAATAAGTTTTTTTGAAGGGCATAAGTGGTCATTCTAAAAATATCTGGACTTCTTGGAGAAATTATTATGGTGTCTTGGAGGATGGTGCTTTGGATTGTAAGAATTTGGAGGATTTAGCGCATGCTTTTTCTTTTAAATTATGGTTTATTTTTTGCACCAAAAATAGCCTTTGGTCCAAATTCATGAATGATAAGTATTGTGTTGGCAAACACTCGACTATTTGCTCTTATAAGAAGGGGGATTCTGGAGTTTGAAAATATTTGTGCAATATCAAATGGGAAGTTTAACCTCACATTAGTTGGGGTATTGGCAGTACTAATATATTTTTTTGGCAGGATCATTAGTTTGGGAATTCTTTCATTGACAATATGCTCAATATTGTTTCCACCGCGGCTCTCAAAGTTAACTCCTTTTATTGATAATAATTGTTGGGACTTTAATAAATTAGTTGAGGTTGTTCCTATTACTATCATTAGTAAGATTTTGCAAATTCCTTAACACCCTGAGGCTGAGGATATCGTATTATACAATATGGCTAGTAATGGCATTTTTAGGGTTAAGGATGCTTGGAATACTATTAGAAATAGGAATCCTATCAATAAAATGTTCAATATGGTTTGGCATAAAAGCATTCCAACCACCATCTCTACTTTTATTTGGTGTGTTTTGCATAAACATGTCCCAACGGATAAGAGATAATTAAAAAGAGGTTTTGTTTTGCCTTCTAAATGTCAATGTTATTATCATGTGGAGAATATGCACCATGTGTTTATTTATGGTCCCATTGTTGCTAAGATTTGGATTTATTTTGAGGACACTTTTAAAAATAATTATTTTCATGCTAATATTTCGATCAAGGACATCCTCAATCTGTGGTTCACTAATTTGAAAGGTCATATTACTAATCTCATCCCTTCTATTATTCTGTGGTACCACTGGCTTGCTAGGAATAATTCTTTTTTTAACAATATTACTATGAACCGCAAGCATATTATAAAGATAAAGTGTGTAAATTATTCAATGTGAATCTTTTGACTACTAAGAATTTTAATGGGTATCATTTTGTTGTTAAGGATTTTGGTATTGTTCTTCAAGAAAAAATTAGCAATGATCCCTCTAAGCTGATTTATTTGGCTAAACCTCCCCAAATTGTGGTTAAACTTAATACTGATGGTTTCGTGAAAGATAACGCTCGGGGTTGTGGTGGTATCCTTAGAGATTCTTATGGTATGTTATTGCTTATGCTAGTCCTTTACCCAAATACTCTATTATTTTGGTTGAACTATCTGCTATTTTTCTACGGTTTTAAATTATATCTTTCTCTTGGCATTATTAACATTTGGATCGAAGTTGATGCAATGTAAATGCTCTTTTGTTTAAAAGACAATGAAGATAAGGTTTGCAATCCTGATGTTTTCTTCGTTATTAGGGAAATTAAGAAACTTTTGATTTTCTTCAATGTTAAGTTGACTCATGTACATAAGGAAGGTAATGTGTGTGCTGATTGGTTAGCTAACCATGGTTGTCATCTTGGCTTTCTCAATGATATCTCTAATAACTCTTTGCCTAGTTTTGTTAAAGGCATCATCAGATTAGACAAGCTTGATTTTCCTTATGTTAAAACTTAAGTTCTATTTTAATCATTTTGATTATGTTGTGACTGTCTCTTCTTTATGGTAACTTCTAATCTCCAGCTGGTTTTGGTTATCATTGTTTTAGTAGCGTTGTCTGTTGGTATGGTGGTTTTTCTTCTGACAAAGATTGGAGGGAATAATAAGGAGAAGAAGTGTGCTATTTAGTTTTTCAAAGTGGTCTGTTACGTTTGGTATTTTCTTAAATGTCTACGGATTAGGTCAAGCTATGATTGTATTAGTTTATACTCAGATATTAACCCTTTATGCTGCTCATCTATTCCAGGCATGGAGTATCTTGGGTTGACATGTGGGGTGGTTATCTAGAACGTGATTTACAAGTGTTATTGTCTCATTTGGCATGGCTGGTCTGGTGATTTTGCTGTGACTTTTCCTGGATCCCTATTCTCTGTGGACTGTCATAGGGGTTTAGTGATTGTTATCAGTGTATTCTTTTGGCCTATTGGGTGAGGAATTATTGTTATGTGGTCAATATAATTGTTTTATCATTTTCTACTTTGTCTACTCCTTTGTGCTGTTTGGGGTCTGTATGAACTTGAGTGGGTTTGGGTTTAGATTTGAGTATTAATTGGGTTATCATCATGATGGCACTACGGATACTTAAATTTTGAGCTTGTGTGTGGCCTTTCTCTTCGTAGATGCTATGCTACTAGTTTTTGGCCATTTGTTCATAGCATTTGCTGTACTCTTTTGATTTTCTATGTTATTCCTGTAATGCTTTTAATCCCTATGGATGTGGTTGTGAGGAATGTCATCATTTCCTCTAGTTTTCTCTTTGGGCTTTTGTAGGGTTATTATAATCAGATTTTCTTACAATCCAATGGTCAAGACTTTATGAACTGCATCACTACCAATTGTAGCTGCTATGAGTCTATTTGGATGTATCATTTTGGTATTTGTTATATTAATGGTGGTTGGGGTCATGGCTTTTATTTTGGGTTCATTTTCCTTAAACATTAATTTCTTGGACATGGCACTTATGGTTATGGTTTGCTGCAGCATATGGTTGTGGGATGGCTATGGCTTATTTTTTTCATCTGCTTTATGGTCTCCTTACTGCTATTATGCTCATATGGTTTACATTTTTCCTTTGTTTATTTTGTTGTTCGTATTGGTTACTTCTTATGGTTTAGTTCTGTTGGAGAGCTGCTGCAAGAATTTGGTTACTTCCACTTCTAATGATCTTAATGCGCTTAACTTTATTAGTTTGATTAATGTGTTGTATATCTATAGCTGGAGCATAATTTCTAAGAGCAAATACATTGTGCTCATTGTCTTTTGTGGTTTCTGCCATTGCTATATCTTTAATGTTATGTTTGGATGTGCTAGTATCAACTGGAGGTTTTTTGTTATCTTTAGCAGATGCAGTGTAATGGATGACTTTTATCTGTTATTTAGTTTACTGGAGCTTTGGCAGAGATCTCCTATTAATTTTGAGATGTTAGATATTACTGTTAACTATTATTTGTCCTATTTCTTGTTATTGTCCTCTCTTTCTATGTTGTATTTCTTGTAGGATTTCTTAAATGCAATATTTTTGGGTGTTGATTTTTTGGCTGAAAAGATGGGGTCCATTGTAGATCTTTTGATATTTTCTATTTTTTGGGTGCCGGCTACTTGCCACCCTAGGATGTATCTAGGTTATTTTATAATTATTTTTAGTAGGGACTTTGAGCTCTTAAGATTTATTTTACCTTTTTTTGTAACTCCTTGGTGCATTAATGCGTTTGTGGTCCATTTTAAGGATCTTGTAATTTTTATTTTAATCAACGTATCGGCCCCCCCTAAAAAAAATCTAGTTCAAGCTATAAAGAGCACTGTGCCTCTTTATGATTTGTAGGAGCCTAGCAAAGGTTATTAGCTAGTTTTAAAGCCTGATCTTACCCTTTTAGTACTCTTAAGTATTTAAGTCAAACCAAGCAAGTCTAATTGGCTATAAATTGATCCAATTAGGCCTATTGTCATCTTACATGCACTTTTATAATTTGTAGACCCAATCAGCCCATCCATAATTAGCTCAAGTTATCTTATTGGCTTTGTTATCTAACTCTACCTCCACTAAGGTCAACTCACCCTAATTTCCTTATGACCTACCTTTACACCTACACTAAATCACAATCAAAGGTCTTTATGGACCCTAGCTCAAGTATAAAGGCTTTGGTCCCTTTGAGGCCTAGAAGGGACCATTCGTGGTTTGCCCCAATCAATAAGGGACCCTAAGGAGTCAATGAACCCAATAGGCCCACACTGAGTTACACCCCAAGTCTAACATAAAACCAATGCATGGACCTTGAAAACCCTTGCATTTAAGACCTATTGAACTAACCTTAACTATCTAGGTCACTAATAGGTGCTATAGGGACCCTAGGATATTACTAGCCACTTAAGCATCCCATGGGCCAACATTGGTCAACCATAAGTAAAATAGTTAACCTTTCCTTACTAAGTCAGTGTAACTCGATCAAACCCAAGGTTTAAACCATTTTAAGTCCACCTAAGCCCAACTCCTTAGCCTAGGACTTAGCTTAAATCATGGGAGGTTTTTCAAACTGGTAACAAGTTAAGGTTTTGAGGTATCAATTTGATGGATCCCTCTTAAGGAATTTCAAAGGATTTGACCCATTTATCTTCTCTCACTTACAATTGGTAATGTTTGGAGTGCCTATTGTCATGAGGTAGTAACCTACCCTAGTGGACAATGGCCATCAATGGCACCCTCAAGGCATTATGTATAGAGCTCTAATGGTGCTGAGGCATGTTTAAGGAACCTAGTAAATCAAATCGGGGTTCATGTATATCATTTAAGACAACCAATAATCAGGTTAAAACAAGGGATGTATGTCCGCTGTGACGACATGATGATCCAACACCAACAACAATATTAGTATTAGGTTTATTATAATGCTACCATAATCAACATGTTTAAAAGCTGGGAGATAGACTCCCATAGTTAGTGAAACTTTTCCCCTAACCAACCCTCCTTTGCGATGTATCCAGGAGTAGCACCCTTGGCAGCTTCACTTGATGAGCACTCAGTGCCCTACTAGCAGATAGAGACCTACTGTGATGTTTTTTTTTTTTTGGTTATTTATAACTTAAAAAGAAAATTATGTTAGTTTATTATTTAGTCTTGTTATTTTTTAGTAGTTGTTGTGATATTTTATTTTATCTAGTTAAACTTATTTTATTTATTCAATTTTATTTTATTTTTGCAAAAATTTCCTACAAGTTTTGTTTATATTTGTGTAATTTAAGAAAAATTAATGAAATGAAATTTCTCAAAATTTTAATTTATTATCTATCTTACTATTGCAGTTTTTGTTTAATTAGTGAATTTTAAAAAATATAAAATTTTGATCCTTTAGTATTTAACAGTCTACAACCTATGAAATTTCCCAAATAGAATAGTTATAAAATAACAACTAATCTTTCATTTAGAATTAGTAATTCTGGATAAATCAAAATTTCTAAAAAACGCTTAAGTACTTGACTAATTCTTAAGATTCTTAAGTATAAGATTAATGTAAATTGACTCGTTAGATTAATCCTAAATCACCTAAAAAATAAGTAAATATGGAATTATAAAACCTCTAACAACCTTAGGTTTTTATAATGAGTGGTGACAAGAGACATGAATCAATATGAAAATAAGGTATTTTAGTTAACAAAAGAAAAAGAAATAAAAGAAATGATAAGGCTAACGTACCTAAATATCAAAAATTGGTACATGCATTGTATATTCCTGCTTAAAAATAATAAGTGGAGACAATAAACTGGCATTCAAAATCTTTATAAGGAACTAAGCCAAATAAAAATAAAAGAAAAATAAAAAAGTTGCTAAACACCCAAATATAAATGAGTTGAAACCTGAAATGTCTATCCATACCTATATACTCCTAAGGGAATTATTAAAATCATAATACTAAAAGAAGCTACTAGGTAGGTTTAAGGATTAACTTAAAAGCAATTTCACAAACTACAAAAATTTCAATAAACCTAAGTATGCTAGTCCAAATTATTTATCATAGGAGAATTTGGTTTAAAAAGAATACTAAATTAAATTGAGGGATTAGGATGTTATAAATAATTTTATTGGAAAACCTTCCGACATATATACTATGTAAATACTTAAATTATTAAATTTACATTTTTCCAAAAATCATACTCAAGGCAAAAGGAAAGGAAATTTTATCACAGTGCAACATTTATTACTTGATAATAAGTAATTGTTTAAACTTTGAGGGAGTTTAATAAGATAAAAATTGTTATATTATTTGTCTATGATTATGTTATTTTGTGTTTGTAATCATTATGTTTTGTGTAAAAAATTATGAATAAATAGAAAAATTATATAAGCACTGTAGCACCACCAAAGCACTGCCACTGAACCACACGTCAGCGCCGCAGTGGAGAGCTTACTTAAAATTTGTTGGAGAGCTTAGCGCTGAGATGCTATCCAGTCGGCGTCGTAAAGCCAGAAAATGTTTCACAAAGGAAGATGGTTGGACCTCTGAACCAAAGCCACCATTGGTGAACCGAGGAACAAACTAAGTAGTGTGCAACACCACCAAGCTAGCACCAAAGAGCTAGTTCAGTAAAAATAAAAAAAAACTATAAATAGACACCTTATTCCTTATGAAAAGGAGAGGCTGCTTAGTGGAGAGAGTGATGCTTGTGTTTTTTGTATCAACCCTATATTCGAGAGGAGAAAAGCAAGGGAGTGAGCAAAGGATTGTTAAATTGCTTTTGAGTCATTTCTGAATTTCACTTTGTCTGATTTACATTTATATCTTGTGTTTGTACTTGTGAATCAGTTGTTTGAATTTTTTTTTTTATTTTGTTGGTCACTTGTTACAAAGCCTCCATGTGCAACTAATCTATTTTTCTAAATTTGTGTTGAATTAAAAGACATGTAATGCTTAGAGTGGGGTTTAATTGTTACCCATTTTATTTTAGCTTCCCCACACTTTAATTGATTTATGTATAGGTCGTACATAGATTAAAAATATAGGGTGATCTAGAGCTTCGATGGAGGAATTTATAGAATAACAACTAGGGAATTTAAAATGCAGAGCGTCCATAACATAAATAAATGGTGGTTAGGATTATGAGATCATAAGGAGATAGTTTAATTAAAGTTTGGGAGAATCCTAGCTTATGTACCAGCAAGCTTGATAGAGATGAGGAGCACAATTGCATTGATCCACAACAACCAAAGGAATAACCCTCTCTAATGAAACTATGTCCTTTTAAAGATTAATAGGTTTAGATTTCATAAACATTAGAAAACCTTTATTTCTTCATTTTGAAGTTTTTTTTTTAATTTTTAATCTGCAAACCCAATTTTTTTTAGCTCTCTAGATAGACATAACAATCCAATAAGCAGTAGTAAAGTGAACATAGGTAGGATATTTCTAGTACTTCATCATGGGATCAACACTCTATTATCACTTTATTACTTGATAAGATACATTTTAAATGACATTTACACCTTACAAATTTAGAACTACCATTTGAAAGTCGATTTGTGACTATAAACATAAGTAAATCCTTGCAAATAAGCCATGAATCAACTGGTTGGCTTCATTAATGCCTCAAAAGCAATACAGAATTTATCTTAAATTTTCTTACCAATTTTGCAAGTAAAGACACAAATATAGTCTTTTGAATTCAAAGCATAAAAGAAGCAATTCAGGTATTTAGAGTTTAATTATGCAAGTTCTCTTTAATTAACTATCAACTCATTAAAGGGAATTTCAATATTGTTCTTTCCATTTTTTACTCTACGCGGTGTAGTGTATCCTACTTGAGCCAAATTCTACATTATATAGTCAATTAATTGTATAAATGCGGCCATAAAAACTTTCTAGAAATCAAAGGAAATGCCATCAAATAATGGAGGTCGAGTATACAATACCCTTTTAAGGTATTTTTTTGCTTATTTGTGTCATAACAAGATCAACTTGATTTGATTAAGCCTATCAAACAAGTTATGTTTCTGATACCAATTGAAGTGTATGGCACAATCAAGAGAGAGGTGAATTAATATATCTTTTAAAAAAATACATTTAATTTTTATTTAAAAAAAAAGAGCAATAAATTATTTATGAAATAAAATAACAATTGCATCTAATGAATTTTTTAATTTAAAATAAAAAAGTTGTTCAATCCAAAGTATAAAAGTAACTAATTTAAAAAGGTATTGCTCTTTTTTTTTATAGCATTATTCTTTAGTAGAAAAATGAATAAAATGCAAAAAGAAAAAGAGTTACAAACTTGATTTATAATAGCTTGGCCAGTAAAATATGATGATAAATTCTAATGACAATTGAAGAATAATTGTAGCATGTATTTTGAAGTTAATCAAAATGAAAGCATAGATCATCTACATCAATTAGTATGAGAGCCATTTGATATAGTTGCCCGGATGTCATATAGAAGACTCATTGTTCTTAGGCCAAGATGTTCATAATCAATGTCTTACACATAAGTTCATATAAAGTGAAACCTTTATGCAAATATTGTTTGTCCGCTTACTTCAATTACATGCAGCGGTGGAGCCAAGAAATTTTTTAGGATGTACTATTTGAAAGGGGCATAAATAAAATTTTGGCTATAAAAATTTGAATAGTCGGAGCTTATTAATACATATATCTATAACATGTAAAAATAAATTAAAAATTTAGTGAGAGGCACATGACCATTCTTGCACCCTTGCTTACATATCCTATTGGTGATATTAAAGAGTGACTACTCCTTACAAATCGTGTTAGTTCACAATAGAAATCAGTAGCTTTTATAGTAGTTATTTTGATTTTTTATTACAGCTTAAATTGCAACCAAATATTCTTGTAATTGTTACAAAAAGACCTGAAGAACATTATAGAAGTTCAACCAGGAAGGGCTTTCATATCGATTAAAATAGTTAGGATTGGCCTAATTTTGCTACGATTTCAGCCATTACAAACTAACAGCTATTAAAATCACTGTTAAATAATAGCATCTTACACAGTTGTAAAAGAAGGGCTTACCAGATTGTCACTATGTGAGTTTTACAATGATAAGCTAAAATTTTGAAAACAATTTAGGTCTCTTTGATTGTGATTTTTATCTTTTATAATCATGCACAAACATTAGATTTCTATATTCTTATTATCCATAAGTATAAACAACTCATAGAAATATAAATATAAAATAGAAACAACTATTACCTACCAAAGCAATGAGAGGCTACACTAAAATTGGCAATAAAAGGAAGAAAAGGGAATAATCAGAAAATTTGAGAACTTCTCCAACATGAATGAGCAATTATGCATATATTTGACAACAACTCAAAGATGAACTAAGTTTTGCTTTCCTTATTTTATCCTTTTTTAGATCTCTTCTAGATTTAAGCTTTGCGATAAAAATTATTGTGAGCAAGAAATTTTTTTGAAATTGTCATAAAAAAAGTTTTCTTGCAAATAATTTTTTTTAAAATAATGATAAAATAATACATAAATTGAGTTATCATTATAATTTGAAAAGTAAAACAATAAAAAACCGGTTCCAAAGAACATATAAAATAGAAAAAATAAAACTAATTATGGATTTTAGTTAGTACTTGACCCTAGAATCAAAAGACAACGGCCTCTTCCCTTAGCTTTGAAACCTGAAAAAAAGTAGCAAGTAATGATCATTAATGTAATACCCTCTCAGAAACTCAAAGGGAAGATACCCTTGCAGATTATGCTGTTCGCTGCCTCTTCCTCCAATAACCCTGAGGTTCTTCTTCTTCCTCCTGTATTCCAACTTCAGCTTCAAGAGGAATATAATCTTCAGAGGCGGAAATATTGTCTTCAAGAGGAATATAATCTTCAGAGACAGAGACACCCAACAAGTTCTCTGTTTCCTCTGCTTCAAGAAATACGCCATCTTGATCTCCTCCCACCTCAAGAGGGATATAGTCCTCCGCCTTTGCTGCAGAAAGCTGTTGTTCTTCGACTACACGATCATCACAAGTACGGCCGTAGACATTAAGGAACACGATGTAGTCGGCTATGGAAGACAACGGACGAAGTCGGAAGACCTTCTCCATGCTTTCTTCTTCTTCTTCTCCTCCTTCTTGGCGGTGGCAATCCACGGAATCTCCATCATCAAAAACGCCATCCTCTTCTCGTCCATTCAAGCTAACCAAGGCAGAAGGAGCGCAGGCTGCTTCTTTTGTGACTTCCATTGTATAATCCTAATCGTTTTCTTTTCCAAGGCGCCTCCTTTATGTTTAGGGCAACGGAGATTTGGAAAGATTTAAGATATTGATTAGCAGATATACGAACCTGCTTGAGCGAACGTATGAATGAGTAAAAGCAACGAAATCTATGTAAACCTTAAAGAAAACTTCCTTACCCCGGACGCGAGGGATTTTGCAATTGATCCTATCCTATGATTCACTAAACTTCAATACCGGCCTTCTTACCTCGTGCGGCCAGCAATGTTCGTTACAGGCTGGGTATTCGGCTAGATAGTAGGCATGGATGGATTGACCGTTATGGCGAAAGAATACTTATAAAAAAAAATACATTAATTATATATTTCTATAAAAAGTAAACTGATATTTAAATTTTAGGAAAGAAATAAATTTTGAACACATAATCTATTAAAACTAACTAGATCCTAGTAAAAAGGAAATTGATAGGGTGCCTCACCTTAACCAATTGATTTTATTTGCAATTTAAAGAAAAATCAAACTATTGACATTAATTTTGTCATGGCTGTTATTAAAAACTTTTAAGTCTTTCTTTGACTCATCCAAACTATTCTAGCTCTCGACATACTTCTATGTTACCCTAGTTTGTCCCAGCAGGCTTGGTTAAATCTAGTTCAAGCAAGCTTACTCAAACCTTACCAAAGCCTTCAAACCCTATCTCCAAAACGCAATGTCAATATTGGCTCTGGCCGGCAAAACTGTGGCGATCTAGGGCTTCCTTCTCGGCGCTCCTTTTCGGTCGTGGTGGAGGTCTTTTTGATTGATTTTTTTGAGTTTTTAACTTTACCTGATTGTACTTTCAAACTCATCATTTTGGTTTTGTGGTTTCTTCGTTCTTTTTATCGATGTTTGGGCGATGGCGACTCCGTTGTCATCGAACTCATCGAATCATTGGCTGCCTTCTAATCCTCATGGTAAGACTCGATATTTCAAAGATGTTCTTGTGAGTTGTTCTTCTTCTTCCTCCCAAAAATTGGATTTGGTTCAAACTTCCTTTAAGGGAGTTCCGTCTTTGATGTTTGACAATAATGTTATCTCTAAACTCGCTGCTCCATTTGCTTTCACCTTAGTAGGTAAATTGTTTTATGGCGTCCTAATCTTGATGCTATATGCAAGTTTTTTTTTCAATTTGAAACTCTCTGGATCTTTTTCAATTGGATTGATGGATCCGCCTCATATTGCGATACAACTTTCTAATGACCTCGATTATAGTCATATTTTCTCTAGGAGAGCATATTACATTCAAAGTTATCAAATGCAGCTACTTACATGGACTCCTAACTCTGATGTGAAAGAGGAATCACCTATAGCTCCGATTTTGATTTCATTCCTGAATTTGAGGCTTCATTTGTTTAATTCCCAAATCTTGTTTGCTTTAGCAGCGATCTTTGGAAGACCCTTACAGACAGATCAAGCTACTGCTACTGTATATTGTCTATCTATGGCTTGTGTTTTGGTGGAAATGGATGTATCTAAGAAGCACCCTAAGGAAATTTGGCTTGGACCAGAAGTTAGTGGATATTTCCAAAAAGTTGATTTTGAAAATTTACCAAATTTTTCACTCATTATAAAATGCATGGTCACTGTATCTCTGAATGTTTTATTATGCACCCATAGTTACGTAAGCCAAAGGAAGCTGCTAAAGACTCGAAGGGTAAAATATTATGGGTGATTCCTTAACTCATGCTCATTCTAACCCAATGCAGGAAATTAACACAACTGCTCAGATGAATTCTTAACTTGATATCATGGAGATCATGCCACATTCTGTTATGAATACTAATAAAGTTCTTGTAGAAAATCAAGAAGGTGAAAAAGATGGACATGAAAACATGAACGAGGATACCCATCCTCTTTTTTCGCAGGGAGTGACCCATGACCCTTTTCATACTATTGTTGATAATGTGTACCTTTGAAAGGAACACCGCCGTACGGGGACAGAATGTAGAGAGTACGACCACACTATCCCGTAGGATAAAATGATCGTAGGCCTCTACACTCTTCGCAAGTGGGTCAATGGGAGGACAGATTAGATCATACATACGATTAACCATCGAGGATAGCGGCTCTTACCTATGCACCTTGATGGATAATAATATGCATGACCCGATCAGAGTCACATGATATCCCCCACCCAATACATCAGCTCGAGTGGGGTTTATTTGATGGTGGAATTCAGTTTCCCATGGGCGCAAGCCCCCGTGGTTAATTACATCTCAAGTCGGGGCCTGAGAAGACTCTCAATTAAGAATCCTACATTATACTCTCAGATGGGATTAGCCCATTGGGAAGAGACTAGGAAGTTCCTACTCAAAGGAAAAGAAAGGTTCAGCTTGACTTAGTCAACATACATGGCTCACATCATCATCCGAAGGGACTGAGGTGGAGAAGAAATTGAAAAATGAAAAGCAATGCACTCAAAGAATACATGAGAGAAGGATGGAGGTGGCATCATCCATGTGACATGAACAGGCAAGATTTATAACCTCTAAAGGATAGATGACTAACCCACCGATGAGGCATACTACAGGACACCAATAGTAGTAGCCTTAAACCCTAAATTTAGAGTGGGTTTAGTATTTTACACACCATACTAACACCCATATCCTAGCTAATACAGTGCAACACCTAGACTTACCCCGGTCTAGATTGGAGAGCCAGCTAACCACTTAGTCGGTTTAAAATTATGAGTCTAGTCATTTTTATGAAAGAGTGGTAGCGAGGCTTAAAGTTTTTTTAAGAAGTGGGACTGGCATCTAGAGATTATCCTAAGTGATCTCTTGACTTATGTTGGGTGAAAATGCTAAAATAAATACAATTAAAGTTTTAGACTCACTTTGAAATTGATTTTCAATGCAATGCATGCTGATCGACTCGATTAAATGCTTGAAATATGTATAAAGCAGTTTAAAAAGGCTTAAAAATAAGTTTTATCCTGGAGTGCACAGGCTCCCCTTGACAGATCTGCACCCTCATAGGCCAGGTGATCTGCTAGAACCCACAGGCTGGGAGTGGCCTAATAAATGGAAGGAATAATGCAACAAACATGCTATGCGAACTCCCGACGGTTCCGAGCTTACTTCTTAAGAGCGTTAGAATTTCTATGTTATCTTAATTAAAGATTTTATTTTAAATTTAAGTAGAAGAATTTTTGGCGTACCCTCACGAGCCTTGGATTGAATCTAGGCTAAAATAGAAGCGGCACATAAATGCCAAAAATATTTAAAAAAAGCAGTCAAAATCTAATCACAATCAATTCAAATTAAACACATTAAGTAACCATATAAATATCTATAGGCCAACTGTCTTTTATTATAACCCAGGGTTTACAGAAAAGTAAAGTGGTTAGGCACCACTGATAATAGCCCGGATTCTACTCCTACTGAATGACGCAAGTCTTAAAAGTAAGGCATTTCATCTTCAAGTCTTCATCTTCAATGTCTTTATATCGATCATCTTCCTTCATAACGGCTCAATTCAGTCTTCGTAAGATTCACTTTCTTAAAGGATACCCAAATGAATAAGAAATTTCCTATAAAGGGCCTTTCTTTTTCTCTTTGGGTACCTAGTATTTGAAATGTCCCACTTTTGAAGAATTTCACAACTCGATACTTTTACAAATTATATTAAATTACATCATTAAAAAGAAAATCTAAACTCTCCTGTATGGTTATTCTAAGCAGTTAATATAAAATAACCTAAGCAATTATATATGAAACGGGTGATCAAGATCAAGCAGAACGAAAATCCTATCTACGGGGTCAAATCAGCGGTCGAACCAGTACTGCGCAATGGCGGGATCCAAACCGTTGATCATAATATCAACGATTCGAATCATACGTAACATAGATGTTACATAAATCAAATCCTAGGATAGTATTTTTGCTTCGTTTGATCGATCGGATGAACCAAATCGATTGAAATTTGAGACGTAGTATGCATACATGAAGAGCATTCATATGGAGGTATTTTCACAGTCTAAAATGCAATTTACAAAAAGCTATTTAACTCTAAATATAGTGACCTAAGTTTAGGGTTTTTAAGAGATCTAACCATTGGATCTTTGGGTTTTAAGTTTTGTTGAGCTTAGATTATCTATGAATGTTTCTTTAGTTGAAATTGAGCCTTGATACACCTTGGATGTTTCAAGCCTCGGGTCACCAGAAATTCACTGCCAGTGGCTTCGACCGGTGGTCTTTAGCTTGGGGGAAGTAAAGGGAGGTCGTGGGAGCTCTCTCACCAAATCTCAGGGGCTGAGGATGCTTAGAGAGAGGGAGATTTCCAAAAGTCCCATCTAGGTTGCCCTAAAGAGTGTATTTAAAGTCTTGGGGCTATGATCAATGGCCTAGATCTATCATATGGCTCATTAGGAGGGAAAAGAGAGTGATTTGGCCATGGTTTGAGTCTATGGATCATTAAGGAAATGTTTAAATGCATTAAATAGGTTTAATTTGACCTTAAATAGGTCGAATTGACTTAAGAGAGACTTGGGTTGACCAAGTCAAAGGTTGACTTGGTCAACCTAGTCAATTAAACCAAAAGGGGTGGGAATTGAGCCCAAGAAGCTATGGAATGGATTTGATATCAAAAGGAAGGGAATTGGGTCAATTTGGGTCAACCTAGGTTGATCCAGGGCCTGGGTCTAGGCTCATCATACTAAGCTTGACCCACTGAACTCAGGGAAAGTGTTCTAGGTGAAAATAAGGTCAATAAACGAACCCCAATAGGGGCGGCGAATAAACTAGTGAACTGCTCGTGTTGGCGTTGACTGAATGTGACAAGCGAAGTAGGATATGAAAGTTCGGAAGGGATGTTAAGCCCTAGTGAACTAGTCCCGAGGCTAACCAAGAGGGGGGGGTGAATTGGTTATTTAAAAATTTCACGATAACTATAAAAATCTTTTCGATACTTAGCAGCGAAAACAAGTAAACAATAACGAAAAGATCAACCAACGATATTCACCCAAGCAGTTTATATTGAAAAGTAAAATGCAAAACTGAATCAGAAAAGCAAACCAGATTTTCTAGTGGTTCGGTCAACTTGACCTACGTCCACTCCCCGGAGCCTCCCCTCCGGGTATTGCACTAAACGAAAGTGACTCTCCTTTTGCTCCCACAGCAAGGCGGAGAAGCCTGTACAAAACACCTCCTTTTCACCACACGGTGAGGCAGAGAACCCGACCTCCTTTCGCTTCCTCCTGAAGCAGGCAGAGAACCTTCGAACTCCTTTTGCTTCCACCTGAAGCGGGCAGAGAACCCACGAACTTCTTTCGCTTCCTCCTGAAGCTGACAGAGAACCCGGATCTTCTTGCGAACGATCCTCCCACGAAGAACACCGACTAGACGATAGACGACGAGCGGAGAAGATGACTCTGATCCGTGCTTGGAGCAACCTTAGTGAATCCCTCACTAACTCCCCCTCACAAGATCTCTTCTCTCTCTCCCAACTCTCTCTCTCTAGGATTTCTCAGGGAAGGAAGGCAGCAAAAGATTTTTCCAAATCTAGGAAAAAGTTCTTTTAAAGGAGGGCTTAAAATTTGCCCTAAATCTCAACTTGTCGGCCAAGATCGTCCAGGACGATCGGTAGATCGTCCTATACGATTAGTTCAAATTCAGCTGTTTCGGCCTGGACGATCTGGCTCTTCTGGATGATCAGTAGAAAAAGTTGTTCATATCGTCCCGTACGATCCTGCGATCGTCCGGGACGATTAGTTCAAATTGAAGGAAATCGTCCAGAAGATAGTTCGGGTCGTCCAGAGAAATCTGTGCTGGACGACCAAAAAATGACTTGATCGTCCCGGACGATAGGGTAATCGTCCGATACGATTAGTTCAAAAAGGCCCCAAATCGTCCTGTACATAGTTCTGGACGTATAGCTGAAATGCACAAGACGATCACGATCGTCCGGGACGATCCTGCGATCGTCCAGGACGATGTGATCGTATTAATTAAACATTAATTGCTTTCCTTAATTACCAGACTAATTTAGGCATGATTGTAGTGAATCGTCCAGGACGATACACGTATCGTCCGGGACGATCAGACCAAAATACTTAAAATAAAACTTGCCTAACTTAATCTGGCGGCTGAGAATTTCTGATTTGGGAATATCGTCCCGTACGATCCGTAGATCGTCCAGGACGATCGGCTCAATCAGTCCTTCTTAACTTAGTCGCCCTAATTAGGGTTTCTGTTTTAATTTGATCGTCCAGGACGATGTGGATATCGTCTAGGACGATCTGAACAAAATGGAACAGAAACTCTAATTCACTCAATCTCTTCCTCTGAGTGTGTGTGTGCAAGGTTACTTAGCTATGGAATCAGTTACATTACAATTGACTCAATAAAAAGAAAAATCATACATTTGACACACTTGGACCCGATCTTGAGTTGGCTTGAGTGGCTCGCGGTCTTTTGTGCCTGAAACGTATTAGCCAAGCAAAACACACTGGAAACATGTTTGTCATCATCAAAACCAGATTTGCAACAATCTCCCCCTTTTTGATGATGGCAAACATTTGTAAATTAGTCTGAAAACAAAGGTAAACTAGCAGATCAAACAAAACAAACACATTTTTTTTTTTAATTTTCATTTAACAGCTCAAACAATACAGAAAACATGAAATAGAAAACAGAAACAGACACGACACGACTACAACTGACTCCCCCTTTTGACATCACAAAAAGGAGGAGGGAGAAACATAAACACGGAAATAAAACATAAAATAAAAACATATACAGAACAACAACACGACAGAAAACTAAAACTGAGGCGGATCCTGATCGGAAGAAGGAGGTGGCGGTGGAGGGTAGAAGTAATTATCGTCCAGGCCGATGTAATTATCGTCCAGGACGATCACCAATAATTGGGGTAGTTTCAGCAGCAGGAGCAGTGGGAATGATTTTGAATGAATCGTCCAGGACGATTTTTTGGATCGTCCAGGACGAAGAGGATCGTCCAGGACGATAGGTGTATCGTCCAGGACGATGTGAAGAAAAGCAGAAAAGAATGGAGGATGAAGATGATCGATCAGGATCCAAAAAACACAACCATGAAATCAAAATCACAAAAAGACGAATAAAACTTACGTAAAAAAACACATAGAAGTTTTTTTTTTTATTTTTTTTTATTTTTTTTTATTTTAAAATTTTTGATTAAACTGCTCTTAGAAAATCAGAATTTTTCCTTGACTTTAGATTCGAAAACCAATGACAGGACGATTGACAGCGCTGAAATCCAGAAAAGGTTGGAAATAATCAACGTTCGTAGCGCCGACCCCGGGCACCTTATCGATGCAAACCCCTTTCAAAACAAAAATCCGATTCAGAATAAAAGACATTAGATTTGAAAAGAAATCCTTTCAAGCTTCGTTCCAGAAAAATATCTGATATAATAGTGTTACAAAGTAAAAAATCAGAAATCAGGATTTTTAAGACTCAAGCTTTTGAAAATATTAAGTGGCGCACAGATTTTTCTAAGACATTTAATAATCTGAAAGGAAAGAAAGCTTGTGTTGGGCTCATTTTGTGCCTCTTTTGCAAATTGGTTGGTGCTTTGCGCATCTTTTGATTTTTGATACATTTTGTGTATCCAATTTGGCAATTTCGCATCTTTTCAGTTTTGGGCTCATTAAATGCCTCTTTTTCAAATTATCTGGCGCACTGCGCATCTTTTATAAGCTTTCTCCTTTTCATAATCATTAAAGAGTCTCAGCTGTGAGATTATCTTCCAGACATAGGAGATGACTCTCCGCAGTAAGGAAGAACGATTCACAAAATAAAACCCATACAACATATGATAAATGCAATCACTTGGTTTAGAAAATCAAACTAATGACTCAAGACTTTGAAAAACACTATTGATATGAGGCAGATTACTGTAGGAAGATAAAATAATCTCTATTTCAAAAACTAACATTTTAATTTTGAAAAGGATTTTTATTCAAAAGAAACTATACACCAGTAAAAGAGTTAGAGGAAGAGAAACAATTATCAATGTTTCTTCCCTTTAACAGATTCAGCGAAGTCAATCACTGCTTATCAGCTTCCAAACCAAAACAAGGTAAAAACTCTCAGTCAAAATTCAGATCACCAGAAGTAGTGAGCGGTGATCAGATCTTGAAAAGCATAAAAAAAACAGGTAGAAAATCATAGCAAAGTAAATACTCAAATCAAACTAACAAAAAGGGTAACACAGAAATCAGCAGAAGAAATAAAATCAATTGAAAGCAAATAATCAAACCAAAACTAACTAACAGAAATCAGAAATCACAATACAAAAACTAACTAATAGAAATCAGAATACCAATTATAACAATCATAAATCAGCAGTCATCAGAATCAAGCATTTATATCAATCACTCCTAATCTGGTTCTCAAAATGCTGAATGAGTCAAAGGCCAGTGGTTTAGTGAATATGTCAGCCAGCTGATTTTCAGTTGCTACGTGGTGTAGCTCAATGTCCCCTTTTGTAACATGGTCCCTAATGAAGTGATGTCTAATGTCAATGTGTTTGGTCCTAGAATGTTGGATTGGATTCTTAGAGATACAGATGGCACTAGTATTATCACACAGAACAGAAATTGTGCCAACAGGTACTCCTAAATCCAAGACTTGCTGCTTCAACCAAAGAACTTGGGCCACACAACTCCCTAAGGCAATGTACTCAGCTTCAGCAGTGGAAAGTGTAACTGAGTTCTATTTTCTACTGGACCAGGAGACTAACGACTGTCCTATAAATTGACAAGTCCCAGAAGTACTCTTCCTATCCACCCTACACCCCGCAAAGTCATAATCAGAATATCCAATGATCTCAAAAGAGGTGCTGTGCCTAGGGTACCAAATTCCTAGGTTTGGGGTTCCTAAAAGATATCTAAGAATTCTCTTAACAGCAGTCAGGTGGGACTCTTTAGGATCAGCCTGAAACCTAGCACAAAGACAGACACTAAACATGATATCAGGTCGGCTAGCAGTCAGGTAAAGCAGTGACCCTATTATCCCTCTATACTTCTTCTGATCAACAGATTTTCCCTTTGAATCCTTATCTAACTGAACTGAGGAGGGCATGGGAGTATTGATTGGCTTGGCTTTATCCATTTCATATTTCTTCAAAATGTCCTTAGTGTATTTTGATTGATTGAGAAAGGTTCCATCATCCATTTGCCTTATGCTAAACCCCAAAAAGTAGGACAATTCTCCCATCATACTCATCTCAAACTCTTTACTCATTGTTTTAGAAAACTCTTCACATAAGTATTTATCAGAAGATCCAAAAATTATATCATCAACATAGATCTGGACAATGAGTAAGTCATCTCCTAATCTCCTCAGAAAAAGGGTGGTGTCTACGCTCCCCTTAACAAACTCTCTTTCTAACAGGAATGTGCTAAGCCTCTCATACCAAGCTCTGGGTGCCTGTTTCAATCCATATAAGGCCTTTTTTAATTTATAGACATGACTTGGATATTGGGAACTCTCAAAACCTGGGGGTTATTCTACAAAAACATCTTCTTTAATTACCCCATTTAAAAAGGCACTCTTGACATCCATTTGAAACAGCTTAAATCTCTTATAACAGGCAAAGGCTAGTAGCACTCTAATGGCTTCCAATCTAGCTACAGGGGCAAAAGTTTCCTCAAAATCTATCCCTTCTATCTGATTATACCCCTTAGCCACCAATCTTGCCTTATTTCTCACCACCACACCAGAATCATTCATCTTATTCTTAAAGACCCACTTGGTTCCCACAATACTTTGATTTTTAGGTCTTTCTACTAACTCCCAAACATCATTCCTTACAAATTGATTCAATTCTTCCTGCATAGCTAAAATCCAAAATTCATCCGACAGGGCTTGATTGATGTTGGTGGGTTCAGTCATTGAGATAAAGGCAGAATGGTTTACTTCCTTCCTAAGTCCATGCCTAGTCCTAACACCTTCAGAAGGGTCTCCTAAGATCAGTTCTTTAGGATGACTCGAAGAATATCTCCAATCTCTAGGCAATGGGGTTTGAGGTTCTACCCTTTCCTCCAAATTTGTATTTCCAACTCCTTGGGTAACCTCAACAATCTCTTCATCTTCTACTTCAGATCTAGACTCCTTAGGATCAGATTCATCAAACACTACATGGGTTGTTTCTTCCACCACCAAAGTCCTCCTATTGAACACCCTAAAGGATTTCCCCACACTTGAATATCCTAAGAACACTCCTTCATCAGATTTGGGGTCAAATTTTCCTAAGGGTGACTTCCCGTTGTTTAGAATGAAAACCTTACAGCCAAAGACATGGAGGTGGGACAGATTTGGAGTTCTACCCTTAATGATCTCATAAGGTGTCTTGCTCAGCTTGACTCTCACATTTACCCTATTCAGCACATAATATGCAGTGTTCACCGCTTCAGCCCAAAAGTATTTAGGAAGTGAATACTCGGCAAGCATGGCTCTAGCGGCTTCCACTAAGGTCCTGTTCTTCCTTTCAGCTACCCCGTTCTGCTGAGGGGTCCTAGGAGCTGAAAAATTGTGACTAATCCCATGATTCTCACAAAAATTTCCAAATCTTTCATTTTCAAACTCCCCTCCGTGATCACTATGGATGGTAATAATCTCACATCCTAACTTCTTCTGAATCCAAGTAGAGAAAGATCTAAACTCATCATATGACTCAGATTTATGTGACAAAAACTTAACCCAAGTGAACCTTGAATAATCATCAATAATCACAAAACCATAGACTCTTCCCCCTAAGCTGGCAGTGCTAATGGGTCCAAAGAGGTCCATGTGAAGAACTTCTAAAGGTCTAGAGGTGCTAATGTCCTTAACAGAGTGAAAAGAGGACTGGACTTGCTTCCCCAACTGACAGGCATCACACAGGTGATCCTTAGTGAACTTAAGCTTGGGCACACCTCTAACTAAGTCCTTTTGGGTGACTCTCCTAAGGGTTTTCATACTGGCATGACACAATCTCCTATGCCATAACCAAGACTCATCAGCAGCAGTTTTTAAGCAAATTGAATTATCAGATTTAATGCTACTTACATCCAGCTTGTAGACGTTGTTGATCCTTTGCCCCTGCAAAACAACTTCATCATTTAAGCTTAAAATGCAGCCAGTGGGCAGGAATTTGATGCTGTATCCCTTGTCGCAGAGTTGACTGATGCTCAGCAGGTTGTGTTTCAGTCCATCTACAAGCAAAACATTATCAATCATAAAGTTCTTTGAATCACCAATTATACCTGTGCTTACCACCTTCCTGGTGGTGTTATCTCCAAGTGTAACCTTGCCTCCAGCTCTGGCCTCCAGCAAAATGAACTGATTTGCATCTCCAGTCATATGTCTAGAACATCCGCTGTCCAGGTACCACATGCTCTCACGAGGTCTTGTGTGAGAGCACACCTACAAAATCATCAAATGTCAGTCTTAGGAACCCAAACAGGTTTGGGTTCCATCTTATGAAAAGAAGAATGTGATGCATGCGTGCTGTGCTGTGCAACAGGCAGTTTGGGTCTCCACACCCAATGTGTACTACGGTGAACAGTACAAGTGTGTGATATGTGTCCTAACATGCCACATGAAAAACATCTAACACCAGGAAAAGGATTAACTAAACGTCGTGAGTGATAGTGCCTCTTCCTAGTAGTGTATGAAACATGCTTTGAAGAACTTGCAACAGAATTTTTAAAAGGTGGCGGTGCATAAAATTGTTCAAAAGTAGGCGGTGTTTTGTTATTTTCAAAAGAACTGATTTTTACTTTCAAAAACTCAATGTGTTTGTTTAAACTTCCAATTTCAAACGTTTTTGCACTTTCAGTACTTTCTAACTCAGATGCCAAATCATTCACTTTCTTAAAAGCAAGTTCTAATTCAACATGCGCTGTTTTTAACAAGTTATGCTGAACAATTAAATCAGAATGCTTTTTATTCAGTTCATCAAACTCATCTAGTAAAGACATGTGATTGCTATCAATGGTGGAATGATCCTTAATCAACACTTCATGCTCTTTTTGCAAAGTCAGATAATCTAGTTTCAAACTAGCATGGGTTTTCTTAAGCTTCCTATATGATGTATGAATCTTTTCAGAAACTTCAAATAACTGATCGTAAGTAAGCTCACATACCTCTTCCTGGTCGGACTGACCAGGGTGATCATCAGCCATCAAACACAAGTTTGTTTCCTCCTCTTCAGCTTCAGTCTCAGAAGAGTCGGATGCAGAGTCAGCCCAGAACGCCTTTTGAATCCGCTTCTTGTCCTTTCTGAACTTTGGTTTCTCCTCACCCTTCTCCTTGCTTGGATGAGCTTTAAGTGTCGGACAATCAGCCTTAATGTGTCCGGGCTTCCTGCATTCAAAACAAACCGATTCAGATGACCCCTTAAAGTTTTTATTGAACTTACCCTTGTTCCACTTCTGATGGTTCTTATGTTTCTTCCTTAGAAAGCTTTTGAATTGCCTTGTGATTAAGGCAACATCATCGCTATCAGACCCGGAAGTGCTAGCATCTGAATCTTTGGCCTTTAGTGCCACTGTCTTCTCTTTCTTGCGTTCACCTGCATCAAGTTGCCTTTGGTTCACCCCTTGCTCGTAAGCAATGAGTGATCCAAGTAAGCTGTCAATAGAGTAAGTATTTAAATCTTTGGATTCAGTAATAGCAGTAATCTTAGCATCATAAGAAGCAGGCAAACATCTAAGAATCTTGTTCACTCTTTCGTAGTTGGTAAGTTCTCTACCTAAAGCATGCAAAGAGGTAACAATCTGAGTGAACCTTGTGTACATTTCTGAAATAGTCTCACTAGGTTTCATGCGAAAAAGTTCGTAATCATGTAACAAGATGTTTAACCTAGACTGTTTGACTTCAGTTGTACCTTCATATGTTATACATAATCTATCCCAAATCTCTTTTCCCGTTGTACAAGTAGAAACACGCATATAGTCCTCAGATTTTAAAGCACAAAAGAAACAGTTCAAACATTTGGCATTTAACTGTGCTAAATCACGATCATCAAACGTCCAATCAGCAAACGGCAATTCAGTTTTCACATTGTTAACCATTCGAAAAGGTGGTTCGTATCCGTCCTTAACTAACATCCACATGCGATAATCAATAGACTGAAGAAAAGTAGACATGCGTGTTTTCCAAAAATCAAATGGAATGTTATCAAACAACGGTGGTCTAGTTATAGAATAACCTTCAGCAGTATTACGATTGTTACAGTTAGCCATTGGATCAAATTCAAAAGTTTTTAAACAGAAATTTTGAATCCCGCTCTGATACCACTTGAAAGTTCGGAAGGGATGTTAAGCCCTAGTGAACTAGTCCCGAGGCTAACCAAGAGGGGGGGTGAATTGGTTATTTAAAAATTTCACGATAACTACAAAAATCTTTTCGATACTTAGCAGCGGAAACAAGTAAAAAATAACGAAAAGATCAACCAACGATATTCACCCAAGCAGTTTATATTGAAAAGTAAAATACAAAACTGAATCAGAAAAGCAAACCAGATTTTATAGTGGTTCGGTCAACTTGACCTACGTCTAGTCCCCGGAGCCTCCCCTCCGGGTATTGCACTAAACGAAAGTGACTCTCCTTTTGCTCCCACAGCAAGGCGGAGAAGCCTGTACAAAACACCTCCTTTTCACCACACGGTGAGGCAGAGAACCCGACCTCCTTTCGCTTCCTCCTGAAGCAGGCAGAGAACCTTCGAACTCCTTTTGCTTCCACCTGAAGCGGGCAGAGAACCCACGAACTTCTTTCACTTCCTCCTGAAGCGGGAAGAGAACCCGGATCTTCTTGCGAACGATCCTCCCACGAAGAACACCGACTAGACGACAGACGACGAGCGGAGAAGACGACTCTGATCCGTGCTTGGAGCAACCTTAGTGAATCCCTCACTAACTCCCCCTCACAAGATCTCTTCTCTCTCTCCCAACTCTCTCTCTCTCTAGGATTTCTCAGGGAAGGAAGGCAGCAAAAGATTTTTCCAAATCTAGGAAAAAGTTCTTTTAAAGGAGGGCTTAAAATTTGCCCTAAATCTCAACTTGTCGGCCAAGATCGTCCAGGACGATCGGTAGATCGTCCTGTACGATCAGTTCAAATTCAGCTGTTTCGGCCTGGACGATCTGGCTCTTCTGGACGATCAGTAGAAAAAGTTGTTCATATCGTCCCGTACGATCCTGCGATCGTCCGGGACGATTAGTTCAAATTGAAGGAAATCGTCCAGAAGACAGTTCGGGTCGTCCAGAGAAATCTGTGCTGGACGACCAAAAAATGACTTGATCGTCCCGGACGATAGGGTAATCGTCCGGTACGATTAGTTCAAAAAGGCCCCAAATCGTCCTGTACATAGTTCTGGACGTATAGCTGAAATGCACAAGACGATCACGATCATCCGGGACGATCCTGCGATCGTCCAGGACGATGTGATCGTATCAATTAAACATTAATTGCTTTCCTTAATTACCAGACTAATTTAGGCATGATTGTAGTGAATCGTCCAGGACGATACACGTATCGTCCGGGACGATCAGACCAAAATACTTAAAATAAAACTTGCCTAACTTAATCTGGCGGCTGAGAATTTCTGATTTGGGAATATCGTCCCGTACGATCCGTAGATCGTCCAGGACGATCGGCTCAATCAGTCCTTCTTAACTTAGTCGCCCTAATTAGGGTTTTTGTTTTAACTTGATCGTCCAGGACGATGTGGATATCGTCCAGGACGATCTGAACAAAATTGCAACAGAAACTCTAATTCACTCAATCTCTCCCTCTGAGTGTGTGTGTGCAAGGTTACTTAGCTAGGGAATCAGTTACATTATAATTGACTCAATAAAAAGAAAAATCATACATTTGACACACTTGGACCTGATCTTGAGTTGGCTTGAGTGGCTCGCGGTCTTTTGTGCCTGAAACATATTAGCCAAGCAAAACACACTGGAAACATGTTTGTCATCATCAAAACCAGATTTGCAACAGGATAAGGAACACATACGAAAGATCATCAAAGGAGAAGAAGGTGGGTGGATCATCTATCTGCCTCACCTTTCATAAGAGTAAAATAGAGGGGAAAGTAAAGGTAAAGGGGAGCAACTACCTACCTGACCATATCGAAATAATAAATAAAGAAGTCACAAAATCTGATGCCTGCCTAATCACAATAGGACAATCAAGGTAAAAGGGTGGTGAGGAATGCCTCCAGGGACTCTGTTGGGCTCTCTCAACTAGGTAAGTAAGTAGACCAACTACCTGCCTGACCATATCGAAGCAGTAGGATAGAAGGTGAAAGGATCCCGCATCCTCCTGATCCTATCGGAGTAGTGGATGAGGGTGACTCAATACTTTCCTGACAACAGTAAATGAAGAAGCCACAAAATATGATGTCTGTCTGGTCTCAAAAGGATAATCAGGATAAAAGAATGGTGAGAAATGCCTCCCAGAGACTCTATCAGGCTCTCTCAATCGAGTAAGTAGACTAACTACGTGCTTGACCATATTGGAATAGCAGGATAGAAGGTGAAAGGATCTCACATCCTCCTAATCCTACCGGAATAGTGGATGGGGGTGACTCAATACTTACCTGACCATAGTAAATAAAGAAGCCATAAAATCTGATGCACCACCTCGATGAGCTCTAATTAGGTAACTCAAACCGTAGACATGATTTGGCAATTATTATCAATGATTACGTGACGATCATTGTCATTGATTGTGCCGCCACGCAATCATTAACCATGATTATTGTGATGCGAAAATCAAGCATATGGGCATAACCACTTAGGCGGAGCACCTCCACCATCCGATCCTCCATAGTTCAATATGGGCGGTCGAGATCAAGCATAATAGGAATCCTATCCACGGGATCAGATCAGTAGTCGAACCAGTATCACAGAATGGCGGGATCTGAACTAATGATCATAAGATCAACGGCACAGATCATACATAACATAGGCGTTACATAGACTGAAACCTATGATATTATTTTTTCTTCGTTTGATCGATCAGATGGACTAAATTTATTAAAATTTGAGACGTAGTATGCATACATAAATAGAAAATCTGGTTTGGATGATGACAAACATATTTGTATTCTATTTTTCTTGGCTAATCCATTTCAGGTACAAAAGATCAAAAGCAACTCAAGCCAACTCAAGATCATATTCAAGTGTGTCTAAAATGTACTGTTTTCCTTTTCTTGAGTCAATGGTGAAAGTTCGATAGGGATGTTAAGCCCTAGTGAACTAGTCCCGAGGCTAACCAAGAGAGGGGGGGGGGGTGAATTGGTTATTTAAAAATTTAACGATAACAATGAAAATCTTTTCGATACGTAGCAGCGGAAACACATGAACAAGAACGAAAAGATCAACCACAGATATTCACCCAAGCAATTAATATCAAAAAAGTAAAGTGCAAAACTGAATCAGAAAAGCAAACCAGATTTTATAGTGGTTCGGTCAACTTGACCTACATTCACTCCCCGGAGCCTCCCCTCTGGGTATTGCACTAAATAAAAAGTGTCTCTCCTTTTTCTCCCACAGCAAGGCAGAGAAGCCTGTACAAACACCTCCTTTTCACCACACGGTGAGGTAGAGAACCCGACCTCCTTTTGCTTCCTCCTGAAGTAGGCAGAGAACCTTTGAACTCCTTTTGCTTCCACCTGAAGCGGGCAGAGAACCTTCGAACTCCTTTTGCTTCCACCTGAAGCGGGAAGAGAACCCCGGATCTTCTTGCGAACGATCCTCCCACGACGAACACCGACTAGACGAAAGACGACGAGCGGAGAAGACGACTCTGATCCGTGCTTGGAGCAACCTTAGTGAATCCCTCACTAACTCCCCCTCACAAGATCTTCTCTCTCTCTCCCAACTCTCTCTCTCTCTAGGGTTTCTCAGGGAAGGAAGGAAGCAAAAGATTTTTCCGAATATTGGAAAAAGTTCTTTTAAAGGAGGGCTTAAAATTTGCCCTAAATCTCAACTGGTCGGCCAAGATCGTCCAGGACGATCGGTTTCAAATTCAACTGTTTCAGCCTGGACGATCTGGCTCTTCTGGACGATCAGTAGAAAACATTGTTCATATCGTCTCGTACGATCCTGCGATCGTCCGGGACGATTAGTGTAAATTGAGGAAAATCGTCCAGAAGACAGTTCGGGTCGTCTAGAGAAATCTGTGCTGGACGACCAAAAAATGACTTGATCGTCCATGACGATAGGGTCATCGTCCTGTACGATTAGTTCAAAAGGGCCCCAAATCATCCTGAACACAGTTCGGGTCGTACAGCTGAAATGCACTAAACGATCATGATCGTCCGGGACGATCCTGCGATCGTCCAGGACGATATGATCGTATCAACCAAAAATAAATTACTTTCCTTATTTACCAGATTAAATTAGGCATGATTGTACTGAATCATCCGGGACGATACACGTATCGTCCGGGACGATCAGACCAAGTATCTAAAAATAAGAACTTGCATAACTTGATCTGGCGGCTGAGAATTTTTGATTTGGGCATATCATCCCGTACGATCCAGAGATCGTCCAGGACGATCTACTTAAACAGACCCTCTTAACTTAGTTGCCCTAATTAGGGTTTCTATTTTGGCTTGATCGTCCAGGACGATGTGGAAATCGTCCAGGACGATCTGAACAAAATTTGAACAGAAACTCTAATTCACCCAATCTCTCTCCCTGAGTGTGTGTGTGCAAGGTTACTTAGTAAGGGAATCAGTTACATTACAATTGACTCAATAAAAAGAAAAATCATACATTTGACACAATTCGACCCGATCTTGAGTTAGCTTGAGTGGCTCGCGGTCTTTTGTGCCTGAAACAGATTAGCCAAGTAAAACACACTGGAAACATGTTTATCATCACCAAAACCAGATTTGTAACAAATTGTAATGTAACTGATCCCCTAGCTAAGTAACCTTGCACACACACACTCAGGGGGAGACCTTGTGTGAATTAGAGTTTCTGTTCAAGTTTTTGTTCAGATCATCCTGGATGATATTCACATTATCCTAGACGATCAAGTAAAAATAAAAATCCTAATTAGGTCGACCAAGTTAAGTCTGTTTGATTAAGCTGATCGTCCTGGATGATCAATACATCGTACGAGATGATAGGCTCAAATCAGAAATTCTCAGCCACCAGATCAAGTTAGGCAAGTTTTTTATTTTAAGATATTGGGTCTGATCATCCCGGACGATACGTGTATCATTCTGGAGGATCCAGTACAATCATGTCTAAATTAGTCTGGTAATTAAGGAAAGCAATTAATATTTGATTGATATGATCATATCATCCTGGGCGATCGCAGGATCGTCCCTGACGATCATGATCGTCTAATGTGTTTCAGCTTTACGTCCAGAGTGGTGATCAGGATGATTTGGGCATATTTTGAACTAATCGTACAGGACGATATCCATATCGTCTTGGACGATCAAGACATTTTTGGGTCATCCAGCACAAGTTTTTCTGGACGACCAGAGCGATCATCTGGACAAAATTCCTGAATTTACACTAATCGTCCCAAACGATCGCAGAATCATACGGGATGATTTGAATAACTTTTTCCACTGATCGTCCAGAAGAGCCAGATTGTCCAGACTGAAACAACTGATTTTGAACTGATCGTACAGGACGAACTAGGCCGAACTGTTGAGATTTAGGGCAAATTTTGAGCCCTCCTATAAAAGATCTTTTTCTTTCAACAAGAAAAATCTTTTGCCACTTTCCTTTCAAGAGAAACCCTAGAGAGAGAGAGTTTGGGAGAGAGAGAGGATCTTGTGAGGGGGAGTTTATGAGGGATTCATGAAGGTTACTCCAAGCAAGTATTAGAGTCATCTTCTCCGTTTGTCGTCTCTCGTCTAGTTGGTGTTCTTTATGAGAGGATCATTCGAAAGAAGATCGGGGTTCTCTGCCCGCTTCAGGAGGAAGTGAAAGGAGTTCAGGTTCTCTGCCTGCTTCAGGAGGAAGTGAAAGGAGTCTGAGGTTCTCTGCCTGCTTTAGGAGAAAGCGAAAGGAGGTTAGGTTCTCTGCCTCACCGTGTCGGTGGAAAGGAGTTTTTGTACAGGCTTCTCCACCTTGCTGTGGGAGCAGAAGGAGAGTCACTTTAGTTTAGTGCAATACCCGGAGGGGAGGCTTAGGGGAGTGGACGTAGGTCAAGTTGATCGAACCACTATAAAAATCTGGTGTGTTCTTTCTGATTACTTTCTGCACTTTAGTTTTTTGTGATTATATGCTTGGGTGAAATCTGTGTTTAATCTTTTCATTTAAAGTATTTACTTATTTTCGCTGTAAATCATCGAAAAGATTTTTTACTGTTGCTCTCAAATTTTTAAATAACCAATTCAGCCCCCTCTTGGTTAGCCTCGGGACTAGTTCATCAGGGCTTAACATCCCTATCAAACTTTCAAGTGGTATTAGAGCGGGATTTATAAAATCTAGTTTTGAAAAACTTTTGAATTTGATCCATGGCTAACTTTGGTAATCATAATACTGCTGAAGGTTATTCAATTACATGACCACCATTATTTGATAACATACCTTTTGATTTTTGGAAAACTCGCATGTCCACTTTTCCTCAATCAATTGATTATCGCTTGTGGATGCTTGTTAAGGATGGATACCAACCACCTTTTAGAATGATTAACAATGTGAAAACTGAACTGCCCTTTACTGATTGGACTTTTGATGATCGCGATTTAGCATAATTGAATGCCAAATGCTTGAACTATTTTTTCTGTGCTTTAAAATCTGAGGATTACATGCGTGTTTCTACTTGTACAACTGACAAAGAGATTTGGGATTGATTGTGCACCACTTATGATGGTACAGCTGAAGTCAAACAGTTTAGGTTAAATATATTGCTTCTTGACTACAAACTTTTTTACATGAAACCTACTGAATCTATTTCTGAAATGTATACAAGGTTCACTGAAATTGTCACCTCTTTGCATACCTTAGGTAGAGAACTTACAAACTATGAAAGAGTGAACAAAATTCTTAGATATTTACATTCTTCGTATGATGCTAAGATAACTGCAATCACTAAATCTAAAGATTTGAATACTTACTCTATTGATAGCTTACTTGGATCACTCATTGCTTACGAGCAAGGGGTGAACCAAAGACAGCTTGATGCAGGTGAGAAGAAGAAGGAGAAAACAGTGGCACTGAAGGCCAATGAGAGTGATACTTATTCTTCCGGGTCTGATAGTGATGACATTGCCTTGATCACTAGGTAATTCAAAAGCTTTCTAAGGAAGAAATATAAGAACTTTCAGAAGTGGAACAAGGGTAAGTCCAACAAAAATTTTAAAGGCTCATCTGAAACTATCTATTTTGAATGCATGAAGCCTAGACACATTAAGGTTGATTGTCCTATACTTAAAGCTCACCCAAGCAAGGAGAAGGGTGAGGAGAAATATAAGTTCAGAAAGGACAAGAAGCAGATTTAGAAGGCGTTCTGGGCAGATTCTACATCTGACTCCTCTGAGACTGAAGCTGAAGAGGAGGAAACAAATTTGTGTCTGATGGCTGATGATCATCCTGATCAGTCTGACCAGGAAGAGGTATGCGAGCTTACTTACGATTAATTATTTGAAATATCTGAAAGAATTCATGCATCGTATATGAAGCTTAAGAAAACTCATGCTAGCCTGAAACTAAAATTTTTGAACTTACAAAAAGAGCATGAAATTTAGACTAAAGATCATTCTACTATTGATTGCAATCACATGTCTTTACTTGATGAGTTTGATGAATTGAACAAAAAATATTCTGATCTGACTACTGAACATGATTTACTGAAAATCACGCATGTTAATTTAGAGAAAGCTTTCAAAGAATTAGATAATCTGGCATGTGAAGTGGAGAGTAACAATGGTGCTTTGAAATTTGAAATTACATGTTTAAAGAAAAAAAATAAATTTTTGAAAGTTATAATCAGTGCTTTTGAGAAAAATGAAACACCTCCTATGTTTGCACAGTTTTATGCACCTCCACCTTTTGTAGAATCTGTTTCAAAATCATCAAAGCATATTTCATACAAATCTAGGAAGAGGCACTATCACCCACGTAGATTAGTTAACCCTTTTCCTGGTGTTAGATATTTTTCTTGTGGCATGTTAGGACACATTTCTCACACCTGCACTATTCACCGTAATACACATTGGGTGTGGAGGCCCAAATTGCCTGTTTCACAGCATAGCACACATGCATTGCATTCTTCTTTTCATAAGAAGGAACCCAAATCTGTTTGGGTTCCTAAATTTGACGTTTGATGATTTTGTAGGTGTGCTCTCACACAAGACCTCGTGAGAGCATGTGGTACCTGGACAGTGGATGTTCAAGACACATGACTGGAGATGCAAATCAGTTTATTTCGCTGGAGGCCAGGGCTGGAGGCAAGGTTACACTTGGAGATAACACCACCAGGAGGGTGGTAGGTACATGTATAATTGGTGATTCAAAGAACTTTATGAATGATAATATTTTTCTTGTAGATGGACTGAAACACAACTTGCTGAGCATCAGTCAACTCTGTGACAAAGGATACAGCATCAAATTCCTACCAACTTGCTGCATTTTAAGCTTAAATGACAAAGTTGTTTTGCATGGACAAAGGATCAACAATGTCTACAAGCTGGATGTAAGTTGCATTAAAGCTGAAAATTCAATTTGCTTAAAAATTACTGCTGATGAGTCTTGGTTGTGGCATAGGAGATTGTGTCATGCCAGTATAAAAACCCTTAGGAGAGTCACCCAAAAGGACTTAGTTAGAGGTGTCCCTAAGCTTAAGTTCACTAAGGACCACCTATGTGATGCCTATCAATTAGGGAAGCAAGTCCAGTCTTCCTTTCACTCTGTTAAGGACATTAGCACCTCTAGACCTTTAGAAGTCTTTCACATGGATCTTTTTGGACCCATTAGCACTGCCAGCTTAGGGGGGAAAGTCTATGGTTTTGTGATTGTTGATGATTACTCGAGGTTCACTTGGATTAAATTCTTGTCACATAAATCTGATTCATTTGATGAATTTAAGTCCTTCTCCACTTGGATTCAGAGGAAGTTAGGTTATGAGATCTTGACTATTCATAGTGATCATGGTGGAGAGTTTGAAAATATGAAATTTAGAAGTTTTTATGAGGAGCAAGAGATTAATCACAATTTTTTAGCTCCTAGGACCCCTTAGCAGAATGGGATAGCTAAAAGGAAGAACAATACCTTAGTGGAAGTCGCTAGAGCCATGCTTGCTGAGTATTCACTTCTAAAATATGTTTGGGCTGAAGCGGTGAACACTGCCTGTTATGTGCTGAATATGGTGAATGTAAGATCAAATATGAACAAGACACCTTATGAGATCATCAAGGGTAGAAACCCAAACCTGTCCCACCTCCATGTCTTTGGCTGTAAGATTTTCATTCTAAACAACAGGAAATCATCCTTAGGAAAGTTTGACCCCAAATCTGATAAAGGAGTGTTCTTATACTATTTTAGTATGGGGAAATACTTTAGGGTGTTCAATAAGAGGACATTGGTGGTGGAAGAGACAACTTATGTGGTGTTTGATGAATCTGATCCTAAGGTGACTAGAGTTGAGGAAGAAGAAGAGGTAGAGGAGATTACCCAAGGGGTTGAAAATATAAATCTGGAGGAAAGGGTAGAACCTCAAACCATACTGCCTAGAGATTGGAGATATTCTTCGAGTCATCCTAAAGAACTGATCTTAAGAGACCCTTCTAAAGGTGTTAGAACTAGGCATGGACTTAGGAAGGAAGTAAACCACTCTGCCTTTATCTCAATGACTGAACCCACCAACATCAATCAAGCCCTTTCTGATGAGTTTTGGATCTTAGCTATGCAAGAAGAATTGAATCAATTTGTACGGAATGATATTTGGGAGTTAGTAGAAAGACCTAGAAATCAAAGTATAGTGGGAATCAAGTGGGTCTTTACGAATAAAATGAATGATTCTGGTGTGGTGGTTAGGAATAAGGCAAGATTGGTGGCTAAGGGGTATAATCAGATTGAAGGGATTGATTTTGAGGAGACTTTTACCCCTGTAGTTAGATTGGAAGCCATTAGAGTGCTACTAGCATTTGCCTGTTATAAGGGATTTAAGCTGTTTCAAATGGATGTCAAGAGTGCCTTTTTAAATAGGATATTAAAAGATGATGTTTTTGTAGAATAACCCCCAGGTTTTGAGAGTTCTCAATATCCAAATCATATTTACAAATTAAAAAAGGCCTTATATGGATTGAAACAGGCACCTAGAGCTTGGTTTGAGAGGCTTAGCATATTCCTGTTAGAAAGAGAGTTTGCTAAGGGGAGCGTAGACACCACCCTTTTTTTGAGGAGAATAGGGGATGACTTACTCATTGTCCAGATCTATGTTGATGATATAATTTTTGGATCTTCTGATAAACATTTATGTGATGAGTTTTTTAAAATAATCAGTAAGAAGTTTGAGTGAGTATGATGGGAGAATTGTCCAACTTCTTGGGGTTTAGCATAAGGCAAATGGATGATGGAACCTTTCTTAATCAATCTAAATACACTAAGGAAATTTTGTAGAAATATGAAATGGACAAAGCCAAGCCAATCAACACTCCCATGAGCTCCTCTGTTCAGTTAGATAAGGATTCAAGTGGAAAATCTGTTGATCAGAAGAAGTATAGAGGAATAATTGGATCACTGCTTTACCTGACTGCTAGCCGACCTGATATCATGTTTAGTGTTTGTCTTTGTGCTAGGTTTCAGGTTGATCCTAAAGAGTCCCACCTGATTGCTGTTAAGAGAATTCTTAGATATCTTTTAGGGACCCCAAACCTAGGAATCTGGCACCCCAGGCACAGCACCTCTTTTGAGATTATTTGATATTTTGATTCTGACTTTGCAGGGTGTAGGGTGGATAAAAAGAGCACTTCTGGAACTTATCAATTTATAGGACAGTCTTTAGTCTCCTGGTCCAGTAGAAAATAGAACTCAGTTGCACTTTCCACTACTGAAGTTGAGTACATTGCCTTAGGAAGTTCTGTGGCCCAAGTTCTTTGGTTGAAGCAACAAGTCTTGGATTTAGGATTACCTGTGGGCATAATTGTTGCAATCCAGGATCCCAAGCACTTGATTTTGATGATGTTAAATAATACTTACTAGAATAATATCATTCATCTCAGAATCTATAAATGTTTATTTTTGTCTATGAGCACTAACATTTCAGGTCTAATACATTTGGCTCAAGATTGCTGGAGACTCAGTTTGGGTAGAATAGGAAATTCAAAATATTGTAATTCTATTTTTCTTTATTTTCTATTTATTGAGTCTGCCACAAAAGCATGCATGAGAAGGGAGAAATTGCACACACACAAACAGGGGGATTTTTATCATTAAGTTTAAGTTTTTTTTTAAACTTATCGTACTGTACGATTTTGTATCGTACTGTACGATATGCCATTAATAATCAGGCTAACGGCTAATTGCTGAACTTTCTATTTTTCTGAATAGATCGTACTGTACGATTCATATCGTACGGTACGATTGTATTCAATTCTGAAACCCTAGCCGCCAGAATAAGTTTGGTAAGTTATATTATTTCATCTCATTAGTAGATCGTACCGTACGATAGTATATCGTACTGTACGATTATTTGAATACTTACCAAAATTATCTCCCGTAATCAGGAAATAAAGATCTTGGTTTCTTAATTAAAGTCAATCGTACTGTACGATATAAATCGTACTGTACGACCGACAGAGACGATTTTTGATCGTCCTGATGATCGTACCAAACGAAACCAAGGTATTTGTTCTAATCGTCCCGGACGATATTCCTATCGTACTGGACGATGTCCTGAAAATGAACTGATCGTACTGACGATGCTGGACGATAGGCAGAGACGAATTCTTTCGTCCCATATATCGTCCCGACATTCGTCCCGTACGAACAGTTGAAATATCCTATCGTACTGTACGATGTTTGAGGAGTACTGTACGATAGACAGAGACGAAATTTTATCGTCCCATGGTTCGTCCCGTACGAACAGTCGAAATTGAACTGATCGTCCCGTACGATTTTCCAATCGTACGGTACGATATTTGTAAAATCAGAGAACTGTTCGTCTGGGTTCGTACTGAACGAAGTCTGTTTTGAACTGATCGTACTGTACGATATTATATCGTACTGTACGATATTATTCGTTTTTGAGTTGAAATTTAGGGTTTTTGGAGCCTGATTTAAAAACAAATTTTTTGATGATTGAGAAAGAAGTTGTTGGTCGTCTTTTCTACTGTGGAGAGCTGAAAGAGAGGAAGGGACTCTTGTGAGGAATCTTGTCTTGGAAGAGATCCAAGGCTTGAGGAGGAAGAAGGTGGGCTTGAGCGTGAGGGAGAAGGAGAGTGAGGGGTTCTCACTATTCTCCAAGCTAAGTTGCATGCTTTGGTCCTCTTGTGGCTTGGGTTGTCTTGGAAAGGTTCTCAAGGAAAGAGAGGCTTCAAGATCAACAATCACCGGGTACTCTGCCATCTCCAGGAGGGAGAAAAAGGAGAAGGTACTCTGCCATCTCCAGGAGGGAGAAAAAGGAGAAGGTCCGCTGCCGTCGCCGAGGAGGTGACAAAGCGTTTGGTATTCCGCCACACCGGGGGAGGTGAAAGGGAGGTTTGTAAGGGCTTCTCCGCCTTGCCAAGGGGGGCAAAAGGAGAGTCAACTTTTAGTAGTGCAACTCTCGGAGTAGAGGACTCCGGGGAGTGGACGTAGGTCAAGTGACCGAACCACTATAAAAATTCTGGTGTGCTCTTTTCATTTTTCGTACCGCATTTAATTTTTCACTTACTTGCTCATTGCTTTAATTGCGTGGTGAAAAATCTGGTTTTAGTTCTTTTTATTGTGAGATTTAGTATTGTGTTACATTATCATCTTTGTGATTGTAATAAGTAGCTTCCGCGTTTAATTATTGAGTTGTTATTTTAAAAAAAAATCCAAAAATATTAGAACTCCTGTTTAGGATTAATTTTTAAAATACCAATTCACCCCCCCCTCTTGGCGCATCTCGTACTTTCAAGTGGTATCAGAGCGGGGTTTCAGAATAGTGTTTTAGAAAACCTAGAAACATAAGATCCATGGCTCAATTTGGTAATCGTAACACTGCTGAGGGTTACTCAATAACCCGACCACCTCTGTTTGACAATATACCGTTTGATTTTTGGAAAATTCGCATGTCTACGTTTTTACAGTCTATAGACTATCGCATGTGGATGTTGGTTCAAGAAGGTTACTCTCCACCTTTTCATATGATCAATGGCGTTAAAACTGAACTAGCTTTTAGAGAATGGAGTAATGAGGATCGTGACTATGCACAATTAAATGCTAAATGCTTAAACTGTTTCTTTTGCGCATTAAAATCTGAAGACTATATGCGTGTATCAACATGTACTTCTGGTAAGGAGATATGGGATAGACTGTGCATCACTTACGAAGGAACCAATGAGGTTAAACAATCTAGACTAAACATTCTCCTGCACGATTATGAACTCTTCCGCATGAAACCTAGCGAAACGATTTCTGAAATGTACACTAGGTTTACCCAAATAGTGACATCCTTGCATGCTCTAGGAAGAGATTTATCCAATTCTGAAAAAGTTAACAAAATTCTAAGATGCTTACCTAGTTCATATGATGCCAAAATTACTGCAATTACTGAGTCTAAGGATTTAAATGTTTATTCGATTGACAATTTACTTGGATCACTCATTGCCTACGAGCAAGGGGTGAGTCAAAGACAAAGTGATGCAGGTGATAAGAAGAAGGAGCGAACTGTGGCATTAAAAGCTGACAATTCTGAAAGTGATAGCTCTGCAGCGGAGGAGGATGACGACATAGCTTTGATGACTCGCCAGTTCAAAAGTTTCCTGAAGAGAAAGCAACGACGTCACCAAAGCAACTGGAACAAAGGTAAAAACTCAAAAAATATTAAAGTTTCATCTGACACAATTTGCTTTGAATGCAGAAAACCAGGTCATCTCCGAGCTGATTGCCCAAACATTAAGACTCAACAATCCAGGGATAAGAATGATGAAAGATCAAAATTCAAGAAGGGCAAGTTCAAGACACAGAAAGCTTTTTGGGCCGACTCTGCTTCAGAATCATCAGAAGAAGAGGCAGAGGAGGAGGTAACAAATTTATGTCTTATGGCTAATGATAAACTTGATCAATCCGATCAAGATGAGGTATGTCAACTTTCATATGATGAACTGCTAATCATTTCTGAAAATATTCATGACTCGTATAGGAAATTAAAGAAAATGTATGCTAGCCTTAATACTGATTTTAGTACTTTACAAGAAGAGCATGCTAGTGTAGTTAAAGATCTTTCTGAATTAGATAGAGATCACATGTCCCTACTTGATGAATTTGATACATTAAATAAGAAGCATATTGAATTAACTACTTCACATGATTCCTTGAAATCATCACATATTGAATTAGAAAATGCATGCAAGGAATTAGATGAACTATCATATGTGAAATTTCAAATTAGGAGTCTTGAACAAGAAAATAAATTTCTATTGGAAAAAATTGATGCATATGAGAATAATAAAAAACCACCCACTTTCGAAGAATTCTATGCACCTCCATCTCATTCAAAATCATCACAGCATGCATCATACAAACCTAAGAGGAGGCACTCTCACCCAAATAGATTAGTGAACCCATTTCCCGGTGTTAGGTGTTACTCTTGTGGCATGGTAGGTCACATAGCCCGCACCTGCACTATTCACCATAGAACACATCTAGTGTGGAGACCCAAGGTGCATTCATCACAGCATACCATGCATACATATCATTCATACAAGCATAAGGTGGAACCCAAACTCACTTGGGTTCCCAAAACTGACCTTTGATTGACATTGTAGGGATGCTCTCACAAAAGACCTAGTGAGAGCATGTGGTACCTGGACAGTGGCTGCTCACGACACATGACTGGAGACATAAAGCAGTTCGTGACACTGGAGGCCAGGGCAGGAGGCAAGGTAACTTTGGGAGACAACACCACCAGGAAAGTGGTGGGCACAGGTATTATTGGAAATACTAAAAATCTGGTAATTGAAAATGTACTTTTAGTTGATGGTTTAAAGCATAACTTATTGAGTATTAGTCAATTATGTGATAAAGGTTTTGATATAAAATTTCTTTCTGACAAATGCATGATTAGTTTGAATAATTCACTTGTGTTAGAAGGAAAACGAATTAACAATGTTTACATGTTAGATTTAAACTGCATTGAAAACTCTGACCCTTTATGCTTGAAAACAGTAGCTGATGACTCTTGGCTTTGGCATAGGAGACTATGCCATGCTAGCATGAAAACACTTAGGAATATCACTCAGAAAGACCTAGTTAGAGGCATACCTAAGTTAGACTTCACTAAGGATCATCTATGCGATGCTTGCCAACTAGGAAAACAAGTAAAATCTTCATTTCATTCAATTAAAGACATTAACACCACTAGGCCACTAGAGATTCTACACATGGACCTTTTTGGACCTGTTAGCACTGCAAGCCTAGGAGGGAAAACTTATGGATTTGTAATAGTGGATGACTACTCTAGATTTACTTGGGTAAGATTTTTAGCACATAAGAGTGAGTCATTTGAAGAGTTTAGAATTTTCTCCACTTGGATTCAAAGAAAATTAGGTTGTGAAATTTCAACAATCCATAGTGATCACGGAGGAGAATTTGAGAATGATAAGTTTGAATCTTTTTGTCAAGAGATAGGAATTGAACATAATTTCTCTGCCCCAAGGACACCTCAGCAAAATGGAATAGCAGAAAGAAAGAATAGAACTTTAGTTGAAGCTGCTAGGGCAATGTTAGCTGAATACACTCTCCCTAGATATTTTTGGGCTGAAGCAGTCAATACTGCTTGCTATGTTCTAAATAGGGTAAATGTTAGATCTAAACTAAATAAGACACCCTATGAATTAATTAAGGGTAGGACACCAAATCTCTCACACTTACATGTCTTTGGTTGCAAATGTTTTATCTTAATCAATGGTAAGTCACCCTTAGGAAAGTTTGATCCTAAAGCTGATGAAGGTGTTTTCTTAGGTTATTCTTCTGTAGGTAAAGCCTTTAGGATCTTTAATAAGAGAACTCTTGTAGTAGAAGAATCTACCCATGTTGTGTTTGATGAATCTGATAAGATCTCTGAACCTGATCATGAAGAAGAAGAAGTTGAGATCATTAAGGGGGTAGAAACCATTGCCATAGAGGTTAGAGCAGAACCTCAGGAACAATTGCCTAGAGATTTGAAATATTCTTCTAGTCATCCTAAAGAACTGATCTTAGGGGACCCATTAGAAGGTGTAAAAACTAGGCATGGACTTAGAAAAGAGGTTAGTCATTCTGCATTTATCTCCATGATTGAACCCACAAATATAGATCAAGCCTTAGGAGATGAATTCTGGATCCTAGCAATGCAAGAAGAGCTGAACCAATTTGTTAGGAATGATGTTTGGGAACTAGTTAAGAGACCTAAAGAACAAAGTGTTGTAGGAACTAAGTGGGTCTTTAAAAATAAAATGAATGACTCTGGAATAGTAGTGAGAAACAAGGCTAGACTAGTAGCAAAGGGTTATAACCAAATTGAGGGAATAGACTTTGAGGAAACCTTTGCACCTGTTGCTAGATTAGAAGCCATTAGAGTACTCTTAGCTTTTGCTTGCTTTAAAGGATTTAAACTATATCAAATGGATGTTAAGAGTGCTTTCCTAAATGGGGTAATCAAAGAGGATGTCTATGTGGAACAACCCCCAGGTTTTGAAAACTCACAATTTCCAAATCATGTGTTTAAGTTGAAAAAGGCACTATACGGATTAAAGCAAGCACCAAGAGCCTGGTATGAAAGACTTAGTACATTCCTACTAGATAGAGGCTTTGTTAAGGGTAGTGTGGACACCACCCTATTCTTGAAGAAATTAGGAGATGAGATACTCATTGTTCAAATCTATGTAGATGATATCTTATTTGGATCATCCGAGAAAACCTTATGTGATGAATTCTCAAAAACAATGAGTGATGAGTTTGAAATGAGTATGATGGGAGAACTTAATTATTTTCTTGGATTTAGTGTGAAACAGATAGAAAGTGGAACGTTCCTTAGCCAATCTAAGTACATCAAGGATATTCTTAAAAAATATGAAATGGACAATGCTAAGGCCATGAATACTCCCATGGGTTCAAACACTCAACTAGATAAAGACTCAAATGGAAAATCAGTAGATCAGAAAAGGTATAGGGGAATAATTGGATCACTTCTCTACTTAACTGCCAGTAGACCAGATATAATGTTTAGTGTTTGTCTCTGTGCTAGATTTCAAGCAGATCCAAAAGAATCTCACATGACTGCAGTAAAAAGAATTCTTAGATACCTACTAGGCACCCCAAACTTAGGAATTTGGTATCCTAGGCACAGCACCTCTTTTGAAATCTTAGGATATTCAGATTCAGACTTTGCAGGATGTAGGATAGATAGAAAGAGCACATCTGGTACCTGTCAATTTATTGGACAATCCTTAGTTTCTTGGTCCAGTAGAAAACAAAATTCGGTAGCCCTCTCAACAGCTGAAGCAGAATATATAGCAGTAGGAAGCTGTGTTGCTCAAGTCTTATGGTTAAAACAACAGCTTCTAGATCTTGGACTACCTGTAGGAACCATCCCCATAATGTGTGACAACTCTAGTGCAATCTGTATATCCAAAAATCCTATTCAGCACTCACGAACAAAACATATAGACATTAGACATCACTTCATAAGAGATCATGTAGCAAAAGGGGACATTGAACTGCATCACATTGCCACTGGAGAACAATTAGCTGACATTTTCACAAAACCACTACCTTATGACACTTTCTGTACCTTGAGAACTAAACTAGGTGTCATAGACATTCATGCATGAATAGAAAATAAAAAAAAAAAAAAAATAATATATATAAAAATAAAAAAAAAAAAATTAAAAAAAAAAAAATTAAAAAAAAAAAAAAAAAAAATTTTGGTTTCCTGATCTCCACACAATCACCTTCCTGAATTCCAAAATTTTGATTTTCTCTGCCTATCGTACTGTACGATACATAATCGTACTGTACGATTATCCCAACTATACAAATCACAGCCCTCCATCTGATCAACGGTCCAAATCCAATTCTATTCTGTTTAAACATATCGTACTGTACGAATCACTACTCGTACTGTACGATACACATTATTGAGACTCGTACTGTACGATGCACCTATCGTACTGAACGATCCACGTGTATTCTGGATTGGGACGAATTAAAAGTCGGTTGGTACGATAATTATTGCTGTTCGTACAGTACGAACACCTGTTCGTACTGGACGATCTTCCTTTTTCAACGGTCGTACCGACGACTCCTCGGGACGAACGTCCTTCTCTCACAATCGTACTGTACGATTCGGATCGTACTGTACGATTTGACCAACTTTTTCCCGACAGTCGTCCAGACGAATTGATTGCATATCGTACTGTACGATATACTATCGTACTGTACGATCATCCCGAAATTTCTATAAATTGGAAGGTTTTTCTCAAGCTCATTTCATCTTCATTCCAATGGCTGGAGGGAGCAAGCGAGGTCGTTTGATCGAGGGGGGTTCTTCCTCCTCCCGCCGCTTCGACGACCGGTTTCTGTCCGCCGCCGACGAGAAGGCATATTACAAGTTCAAGGAAGCAAAAATCACCCCGTCAAGAATGTTAAATCAAGCTGCCCTTAGCTTTGAGGTGATGCCTCTTTTTGCCTCTACCTCTCTTCAAATCCTTCTCACCCTCGCCTTTCCCTTCCATTCTGAACTCCTCTTTGAATTTCTGGCCAACTTAAGAATTCACGCTGAAACCCACACCTTATCTTCTTATGTTTGCAAAACGAATGTTGTCATCACTAAAGACGACATCGCCCAACACATCGGCCTATCCACTGAAGGCCCTCGTCCTCAATCCCTAATTACCCAAGACTACGATTGGACACCAGTAAATCTCCTCCTTCGCAACATACCTTCCAATCAACATCTCCCTCTTGTCCAAAGCATGAACCAAAATGCCCGAGTCATCCAGCACGTCCTTCGCACCTCCATCATACCAAAAGCTGGAGATCGAATTCATATCACTCCACTACTTTCCATTGTAACCTACCTAATTATGTCAGGCACCCGATTTGATGAAGCCCAAATGATCATAGACTATCTGAATAACTTATCCGCCCTTAGGTGTGCAGGTGCCCGTCGCAAACAAAATATAGCCTTAGGCCATGTCATAGGATATATCTTAGATGTTAAGTATCAATTGCATTATCCTCTAGATCCTGACAATCTACCGGTCTTCTATTCAAATGCCTCTTTTCGCGTTCTCTTTCATAGGGGTGCAGCCCACGCTGACCCTGACTTTGATGAAGAAGAGGAAGCAGCCGCAGCAGGAGGACCTCCACCACCTCCTGTTCCACCCCCTGCACCTGCCTACTTTGCCTACCCGCAAGACGACGTTCTACAACGCCTGGATCGCTTGGAAGCTCGTTTGGGTCAACACATTGCCGACCAACAACGCCAGCACGACGAAGATCGGCAGTGGTTTGACGCACGATTTACCAGGATTGATCAGAACTTTGCTTCTCTGAACCTTCACTTTCCGCCACCTCCAACACCACCGGATCAGGATCCCGACTTTTAGATGTGTGTATTTTCTTTTGTTTTAGTTTGTTCTTGTTTCTTTTCGTAATTGTTTGTGTTGTACTTCCCTTTTTGGTGCTGTCAAAAGGGGGAGAAGTATTTATCTTGTTTGTGTTCTTCAATTAAAGCAATCTTGTTGTTATTTTGCATTATGTATTATGTTGTTATTTCATGTTATAAAATTTTATAAATAAAAAAAAAAAAAAAAAGTTGTTTGATTATCCTACTGAGGGGGAGCCAAGAGACAAATAACAATCATGGTAATCAAGAAAATATTATTTGACATCATCAAAAAGGGGGAGATTGTTGCAATCCAGGATCCCAAGCACTTGATTTTGATGATGTTAAATAATACTTACTAGAATAATATCATTCATCTCAGAATCTATAAATGTTTATTTTTGTCTATGAGCACTAACATTTCAGGTCTAATACATTTGGCTCAAGATTGCTGGAGACTCAGTTTGGGTAGAATAGGAAATTCAAAATATTGTAATTCTATTTTTCTTTATTTTCTATTTATTGAGTCTGCCACAAAAGCATGCATGAGAAGGGAGAAATTGCACACACACAAACAGGGGGATTTTTATCATTAAGTTTAAGTTTTTTTTTAAACTTATCGTACTGTACGATTTTGTATCGTACTGTACGATATGCCATTAATAATCAGGCTAACGGCTAATTGCTGAACTTTCTATTTTTCTGAATAGATCGTACTGTACGATTCATATCGTACGGTACGATTGTATTCAATTCTGAAACCCTAGCCGCCAGAATAAGTTTGGTAAGTTATATTATTTCATCTCATTAGTAGATCGTACCGTACGATAGTATATCGTACTGTACGATTATTTGAATACTTACCAAAATTATCTCCCGTAATCAGGAAATAAAGATCTTGGTTTCTTAATTAAAGTCAATCGTACTGTACGATATAAATCGTACTGTACGACCGACAGAGACGATTTTTGATCGTCCTGATGATCGTACCAAACGAAACCAAGGTATTTGTTCTAATCGTCCCGGACGATATTCCTATCGTACTGGACGATGTCCTGAAAATGAACTGATCGTACTGACGATGCTGGACGATAGGCAGAGACGAATTCTTTCGTCCCATATATCGTCCCGACATTCGTCCCGTACGAACAGTTGAAATATCCTATCGTACTGTACGATGTTTGAGGAGTACTGTACGATAGACAGAGACGAAATTTTATCGTCCCATGGTTCGTCCCGTACGAACAGTCGAAATTGAACTGATCGTCCCGTACGATTTTCCAATCGTACGGTACGATATTTGTAAAATCAGAGAACTGTTCGTCTGGGTTCGTACTGAACGAAGTCTGTTTTGAACTGATCGTACTGTACGATATTATATCGTACTGTACGATATTATTCGTTTTTGAGTTGAAATTTAGGGTTTTTGGAGCCTGATTTAAAAACAAATTTTTTGATGATTGAGAAAGAAGTTGTTGGTCGTCTTTTCTACTGTGGAGAGCTGAAAGAGAGGAAGGGACTCTTGTGAGGAATCTTGTCTTGGAAGAGATCCAAGGCTTGAGGAGGAAGAAGGTGGGCTTGAGCGTGAGGGAGAAGGAGAGTGAGGGGTTCTCACTATTCTCCAAGCTAAGTTGCATGCTTTGGTCCTCTTGTGGCTTGGGTTGTCTTGGAAAGGTTCTCAAGGAAAGAGAGGCTTCAAGATCAACAATCACCGGGTACTCTGCCATCTCCAGGAGGGAGAAAAAGGAGAAGGTACTCTGCCATCTCCAGGAGGGAGAAAAAGGAGAAGGTCCGCTGCCGTCGCCGAGGAGGTGACAAAGCGTTTGGTATTCCGCCACACCGGGGGAGGTGAAAGGGAGGTTTGTAAGGGCTTCTCCGCCTTGCCAAGGGGGGCAAAAGGAGAGTCAACTTTTAGTAGTGCAACTCTCGGAGTAGAGGACTCCGGGGAGTGGACGTAGGTCAAGTGACCGAACCACTATAAAAATTCTGGTGTGCTCTTTTCATTTTTCGTACCGCATTTAATTTTTCACTTACTTGCTCATTGCTTTAATTGCGTGGTGAAAAATCTGGTTTTAGTTCTTTTTATTGTGAGATTTAGTATTGTGTTACATTATCATCTTTGTGATTGTAATAAGTAGCTTCCGCGTTTAATTATTGAGTTGTTATTTTAAAAAAAAATCCAAAAATATTAGAACTCCTGTTTAGGATTAATTTTTAAAATACCAATTCACCCCCCCCTCTTGGCGCATCTCGTACTTTCAATAATTTCTGTTCTATGTGATAATACTTGTGCAATCGGCATCTCTAAGAATCCAATCCAATATTCTAGAACCAAACGCATTGATATAAGGCATCACTTCATTAGGGACCATGTTACAAATTGGGACATTGTGCTACATCATGTAGCAATTAAAAATCAGCTGGCTGACATATTTACTAAACCACTGGCCTTTGACTCATCTAGCATTTTGAGGATCATATTAGGAGTGATTGATATAAATGCTTGATTATGATGAATACTGATTTTTGATTTGTCATTTTTATTCTGTTTCTATTAGTTAGCTGTTTGATTTGATTATTTGCTTTCTGTTGTTTTTATTTTTTCTGTTGATTTTTATTTTAGCTTTAGTGTTAGTTTGATTTGAGTATTTGTGTTGATGTGATTTTCTACCTATTTTTATTTACTGGTTCATCTCTTTTATTTACTGTGTTATGCTTTTCAAAATTCGGTCACTGCTCACTACTTTTGATAAACTGGATTTTTGACTGAGAGTTTTACCTTGTTTTTATTTGGAAGCTGGTAAGTAGTGATTGATTCCACTGGATCTGTTAAAGGGAAGAAACATTGATGATTATTTCTCTTCCTCTAACTCCTTGACTAGTGTACTGTTTCTTTTGGATAAAAATCTTCTTCAAAATTAAAATATTAGTTTTTGAATAGAGATTTATTTTATCTTCCTACAGTAATCTACCTTATATGAATAGTATTTTCAAAGTCTTGAGTCATTATGATTTTCTAAACCAAGTGATTGCACTTATCATACGACGTATGATTTTTGTTTTGTGAATTACTCTTTCTTACTGTGGAGAGCGTCTCCCATGTCTGAAAGGTAATTTTACAGCTGAGATCCTTTAACGATTTTGAGAGGGAGAAAGCTTACAAAAGATGCGCGGTGAGCCAAACAAATTGAAAAAAGGCACAAAATGAGCTTAAAGCTGAAAAAGATGCGAAATGTCACCAAACTAAAAGATACACAAAGTGTATCAAAAATTAAAAGATGCGCAAAGCGCCAAACAAATTGAAAAAGAGGCACAAAATGAGCTCAAATCAAGCTTTCTTCCCTTTCAGATCGCTAAATGCCTTAGAAAAATCCATGCGCCACTTCATATTTTCAAAAGCTTGAGTTTGAAAATCTTGATTTCTGATTTATTACTTTGCAACACTATTATATCAGATATTTTTCTGGAATGAGGCTTGAAAGGATCTCTTTTCGAATCTAATTTCTTTTCTTCTAAATTGGAGTTTTGTCTTGAAAGAGATTTGCATCTATAAGGTATCCATGGTGGGAGTTACGAAAGTCAATTTTTCAAATTTTTTTAGATTTCAGCACTGTCAATCGTCTTCTTATTGGTTTTTGGATTTAAAATCAAGGAAAATTTTTATTTTACTGGAGCAGATTGATCCAAAAAAAAAATCGTTGTATTTTTTGTGTTCTCGTTTCTAGTTTTAATTACTTTGGTTTTATTTTTCATTTTACTGTTTGTGCTTTTAGGATCCCTGATCTTTCATCACCATCCTCCATATTTTTCCTGTTTCCTTCACATCATCCTGGATGATACCCACATCATCCTGGACGACCTTCTCCATCCCGGACGATCCATCAATCGTCCTGAACGATCCATTCAAATCATTCCCACTCTGATCATGCTGTTGAGATACACCAATTATTGGTGATCATCCTGGACGATCCTTCCATCGTCTTGGACGATATGATCCATATCTTCCTAATATGATCGAACGGCTGAGAATGCACCAATTATTATTCATCATCCTGGACGATCCACCACATCGTCCCGGACGATCCACGTGTCAGCAGCTGGACGATTCAAATTTGGCCTGTCTGACACATTTATTGCATATCATCCTGGACGATCCACCTAATCATTCTGGATGATACTTTTCGTCAACGGTCGTCTGGCTTGACTCCTCAGGACTATCTCCTGTCTCTAATCGTCCTGGATGATCTCTGATCGTCCTGGACGATCTGACCGCCTTTTTGACCAATCGTCCTGGCCGTCATAAATGCTCAAATCATCCTGGACGATCCTGCGATCGTACGGGATGATCCGGCCGATTTCTTCAGTTTTTTCCACACATCTCCTTCCTTTCTCCCTCACTTGTGCTTTCTAATGGCTGGCGGGAAGCATTCTAGGCAAAATGGTGCGAGCTCCTCGTGGGGGAATGTCGATCCCCGCTTTCCCAAAGCAGCCGATCAGGCTGTTTTCGAGCGATATCTTGAGGTGGGTATCACTCAATCAAAAATCGTAAACCCCCGCACCCTTATCTATCCTGTCGTCGATCTTTTTGCGCACACCTCTCTCACTTTCATCCTTACCCTCGCCTTTCCATTTAGCCTTGAACTTCTTCAAGTATTCTTCGCCAATCTTCGCATCTCTACTGATTATTCCACTCTCCGCTCTTATATGAATCAACGTCCAGTAGAACTCACAGCCCAGGACTTTCATAATATCCTTCAGCTTTCTGTGACTGGCGACAAAATCCACACTCTTATTTCTGATCCTGACTATGATTGGAGTGTCGTTAATCACTTTCTTAGAAATACGAATACACCCTACCACAATAATGCTTGCACTTCCCTCCTTAAGGTTGCACAGACCATTCAGCACGTCCTTCGTTCCTCCGTCATCCCAAAGGCTGGGGATCGAATTCACATCACCCAATTACTATCTCTGACCATATATTACATCTTGGCCCATCGAGACTTCAATGCCACTGACCTTCTTATCAGATATATCAAGCACCTCACCACTATTATGGATCCGGGTCATAGACGTCGTCCCAATCTAGCTTTAGGATATATCATTGCATATGACTTGGAAATCAAATATAACCTGCAGTATCCAGTCCCTCCCAATATCCCTCCTTCCTTCTTCTCTAATAATTCATTCCATGTACTCCACAGTACCCGACTACATCCGGAGCCTGCCCCGGATGTTGAGGAGGTAGAGGAAGAAACTGTTCCCATTCCTGCTGCACCAGATGCACCTGCTCCCCTTCGCATTACTTCCCCGTTCGATCATCTGGTGCAGCGGTTTGACCAGTGGGAGGCCAGATTCGATTCTTATGTTGCTGCCCAGGAGCAGCAGCACGCGGAGGATCTGCAGCGCTTTACTGACTATGCTGCTCAGTAGCAACAGCAGCACGACCAGGATATTGCCTAGATTAGAGCACACTTCATCGCCATCCATAGTTACTTTACACCACCACAGCCACCTCCTCCTTCTGATCAAGATCCGCCTCCATTTTAGTTTTATGTTTTGTGCTATTTTTTTTTCTGTTTATACTATTATTTCTATTTTTCTGTTTGTCCTCCTCCTTTTTGTGATGTAAAAACGGGAAGTCAGTTGTAGTAGTTTTTATTTTATGCATTGATCTTGTCTTGTAGTGTTTATATCATTTGTAGTTATTTTCCTGTACTGCTCTAATTATTTAATAAAATTTATTTTTCGATGTGCGTTGATTGACTCCTAGTTCTTTTATTTTAAACTACTGCATAAATGTTTGCCATTATCAAAAAGGGGGAGATTGTTACAAATCTAGTTTTGATGATGGCAAATATGTTTATATTCTATTTTGCTTGGCTGTTCTATTTCAGGTACAAAAGATCAAAAGCAACTCAAGCCAACTCAAGATCGGGTCCAAGTGTTTCAAAAATGTACTATTTTTCCTTTTCTTGAGTCAATTGTAATGTAACTGATCCCCTAGCTAAGTAACCTTGCACACACACACTCAAGGGGAGAGCTTGAGTGAATTAGAGTTTCTGTTCAAGTTTTTGTTCAGATCATCAAGGATGATATTCACATCGTCCTAGACGATCAAGTAAAAATAGAAACCCTAATTAGGGCGACCAAGTTAAGTCTGTCTGATTAAGCCGATCATCCTGGATGATCAATTCATCGTACGGGACGATAGGCTCAAATCAAAAATTCTCAGCCGCCAGATTAAGTTAGGCAAGTTTTTATTATAAGATATTTGGTCTGATCATCCCGGACGATACGTGTATCATCCTGGACGATCCAGTACAATCATGCCTAAATTAGTCTGGTAATTAAGGAAAGCAATTAATATTTGATTGATACGATCATATCATCCTGGACGATCGCAGGATCACCCTGGACGATCGCAGGATCGTCCTGGGTGATCATGATCGTCTAGTGTGTTTCAGCTGTATGTCCAGAGCGGTGATCAGGATAATTTGGGCACATGTTAAACTAATCATACATGACAATATCCGTATCATCTTGGACGATCAAGATATTTTTGGGTCATCCAGCATAAGTTTCTCTTGACGACCAGAGCGATCTTCTGGACGAAATTCCTGAATTTACATTAATCATCCCGGATGATCGCAGAATCGTATGGGATGATCTGAACAACTTTTTTCACTGATCGTCCAGAAGAGCCAGATCATCCAGGCTGAAACAGTTGATTTTGAACTGATCGTACAGGATGATCTATTGATCGTCCTTGATGATCTAGGCCAAACAATTGAGATTTAGGGCAAATTTTGAGCCCTCCTATAAAAGATCTTTTTCTTTCAACAAGAAAAATCTTTTGCCACTTTCCTTTCAAGAGAAACCCTAGAGAGAGAGAGTTTGGGAGAGAGAGAGAGGATCTTGTGAGGGGGAGTTTATGAGGGATTCACGAAGGTTACTCCAAGCAAGGATCAGAGTCATCTTCTCCGTTCATCGTCTCTCTTCTAGTTGGTGTTCTTTGTGAGAGGATCGTTCGCAAGAAGATCCGGGTTCTCTACCCACTTCATGAGGAAGCAAAAGGAGTTCAGGTTTTCTGCCTGCTTCAAGAGGAAGCGAAAGGAGTCGGAGGTTCTCCGCCTGCTTCAGGAGAAAGCGAAAGGAGGTTAGGTTCTCTGCCTCACCGTGTCAGTGGAAAGGAGTTTTTGAACAGGCTTCTCCGCCTTGCTGTGGGAGTAAAAGGAGAGTCACTTTGGTTTAGTGCAATACTCAGAGGGGAGGCTCCGGGGAGTAGACGTAGGTCAAGTTGACCAAACCACTATAAAAATCTGGTGTGTTCTTTCTGATTACTTTCTACACTTTAGTTTTCTGTGATTATATGCTTGTGTGAAATCTGTGTTTAATCTTTTCATTTAAAGTTTTTACTTGTTTCCGCTGCAAATCATCAAAAAGATTTTCTACTATTGCTCTCAAATTTTTAAATAACCAATTCACCCCCCCCCCCCCCCCCTCCCTCTTAGTTAGCCTCAGGACTAGTTCATCAGGGCTTAACATCCCTATCGAACTTTCAGCATTCACGTGGAGGTATTTTCGCAGTCTATAATGTAATTTACAAAAAGCTATTTAACTCTAAACCTAGTGACCAAGATTTAGGGGTTTTAAGAGATCAAACCGTTGGATCTTCAGGGTTTAAGTTTGATTTAGCTTGTAGATTGTCCATGAATATTTCTTTAGTTGAAATCGAGCCTTGATATGCCTTGGATCGATGGAAATCTTCGTTGGGATGTTTCGAGCCTTGGGTAGCCGGAAACTCACCTGCGGCGGCTTTTACCGGTGGTCTTTGGCTTAAGGGAAGTAGAGGGAGGTCATGGGAGCTCTCTCACCAAATCTCAGGGCCTAAGGATGCTTGGAGATAGGGAGATTGCCAGAAGTCCCCTCTAGGTTGCCCTAAAGAGTGTATTTAAAGGCTTGGGGCTATCATCAACGGCCTAGATCTATCCTAGGGCTCATTAGGAGGGAAAAGAGAGTGATTTGGCTGTGGTTTGAGTCTAGGGATCATTAAGAAATGTTTAAATGCACTAAATAAGTTAATTTGATCATAAATAGGTCTAATTAACCTAAGAGAGACTTGGGTTGACCAAGTCAAAGGTTGACTTGGTCAACCCAGTCAATTAAACCCAAAAGGGTTGGGTTTGAGCCCACGAAGCTATGGAATGTATTTGAAATCAAAAGAAAGGGAATTGGGTCAATTTGGGTCAACATGGGTTGACCTGGTCAACCAGGTTGACCCAGGGCCTGGATCTGGGCTTAGCACACTAGGCTTGACCCACTAAACTCAGGGGAAGTGTCCTGGGTGAAAACAAGGTCAACAGATAATCCGTACAAAGATTCAAATTTTCTAATAAATAGGGATGAGCAAATGATGGCTATTACTCATGAACAAAATAAATTGTCAATGAATCCTCATGTATCTTGTGTTACAAATGATAATCTGAATGATTTTGATTTCATGGTTAACAATGTTAATGATGCTAATATTGTATTATCCAATCCCATTGCAAATGAAAATAAAAATGTGACAGAAGGAACTATGGAGGAAGGAGAATTGGTCCATAATGAGTCATGTAGGGAAGCTATGGAATTGGGAAATGGTAATATGGGAGAAAGTGATCTTCAAATTAGTGGTAATGGAAATGGTAGTAAGGATATTTTATCTCTTTCTCATGATGCTCTTGTTATATACGGTACTTCTAAGGATTTAACTAATGGAAGCATAATTAGTAATGTGCATGATTACACATTAGTTCAAAGTAAAAAAAAAACAAGAAACCTAAAAGTTTGAATGCTCATTCTCCTAGAAGTACTCATTCTCAAACTTCCAACAAAATGCATTTTAATGATTAAGTCTATTATTTGGAATGTTAGGGAAATTGGTTCCCTTCTTCTAGATTGAGGGTGAGGAATTTATGTCATGTTCGTAATGTTTTATTCTTAGTCTTAATTGAGCCTTTGATTTCTTCTACTAAACTTGAATAAACTGCTAGATGTTTAGGTTTTAAGCATAGTTTTGCTAATATTTCTAATAAAATATGGATATTTTGGCAAGATCCTATCGTCAATAATGTTATTGGTTATTTTACTCAAGTATTGCATAGTATTATTGAGTTCATGCAGTTTAATTTTGCTTCTCTTGTTTATGCATCTTCTTCTCGTTTTACTAGAAAAGAATTATGGAACCAACTTAATGAGTTTAGTGGTTTAATTAATTCTGATTGGCTTGTGGGAGGTGATTTCAATACCATCTCTATTCCTTCTAAAATGCTTGGTGGCTCTAATCATGTTTATCAAGCTATGGATGATTTTAATAATATGGTTTTGGATTGTAAGCTTGTTGATATTGGTTTTATTGGAAATCCTTTTTCTTGAAACCGTGGTAATATGTGGAAACATTTAAACCATGTTTTTTTAATGACCTGTGGATTAACTCTAGTAATAACACCTTTATGGAGCATCAGAGTAAAACTATCTCTGATCATTCTCCTCTTCTTATTGGGCTCAAGATAAGGTAGGAGGGTATCTATTCTACTTTCAGATTCCAAAAATATGTGGCTTTTAAATGATTCTTTTTTAAATATGATTAAGGAAAATTGGCATGCTCCCTTGTATCCTGATAGTTCTTTTATGGGAATGAAAAGGTTGTGGTTCAAGCTTAAAAGACTTAAGTTCAAAATTAATTGGTGGAATAGAAATATCTTCAAAAATATTTTTTGAGAATATTCTTACTGCTAAAGATAAGGTCAATACTACTGAGCTCATTTGTTAGTCTAATCCTTTTTATGATAATTATAAAAGTCTTCAAAAGCTAAAAATTGCCTTTTAAACTTCAAGAACAAGAGGAAACTTATTAGAAACAAAAAACTACCACTAAACACTTAATTGAGGGGGCAACAATACTAAGTATATATTTTCATGCTTTAGTCAAGAAGAATAGAGCCAAAAAATTTATTCATAAAATTTATTTGCAAGATGGGACCTCTATTGAGGATGAGGGGGGGATTGCTAGGTTTGCCTTGGATAATTTTACTAATTTATTTAATAAAAATTTTGATCATAATCCTATTAATCACTCTGACCTCATTCCTCGCATCATTAATGAGGAGGATAACAATATCCTTACTACACTTCCTTCTTTAGAGGAAATCAAGAAAATTGTTTTTGATATGAATGTTGACTCTGTGGTTGGCCAAGATGGTTTTACGACTAAATTCTTTCAAAAAGCTTGGAATATTATTTGTGATGACTTATTTGATGCAGTTTTGGATTTTTTCAATGGCAATTATATTCCTAAATTTTTTGCTAGTACCTCTATTGTTCTTATTCCTAAGAAGGTGGTTGCTAATAATTGGGATGACTTTCATCCCATTAGCCTATGCTCTTTCTTTAGCAAAGTCATTTCTAAAATTTTTATGGAGCGTTTATCCCCCTTGCTTTCTAAAATTACTTCCCAGAACCAAATGGGGTTTGTGAAAGGTAGGACTATTTCTGATAACATTTTATTGGCTCAAGATCTTACTCATTATTTGGATCTTAAAGTGAGAGGTGGTAACATTATTCTAAAATTAGATATTGCTAAAGCTTATGATAACATCAATTAGAATTTTCTTTATACTGTCCTGCAATTATTTGGTTTTATCTCTTTCTTTATTAATCTAATCAAAAATAGCATTGAAGGCTCTTATTTTTCTATTATTGTTAATGGTAAAAGTAATGGTTTCTTTAAGGCTTCTTATGGTATTAGGCAAGGGGATCCTATTTCTCCTGCCCTTTTTATTATTACTATTGAATATATTTCTAGAGGTCTTACTCACCTTTTTGAACGTCACACTAACCTTTGGTAAAAATTATTAGGTTGCATACCTATATCGCATTTATGCTTTGCTGATGATGTTATTATTTTTGCTAATGGTTCTATGAATATGATTAAATTGCTTATCAAAATTTTGAATGATTTTGTGATGATTAGTGGTCTTAGTCTTAATAAAAACAAGTGTTGCTTTATCACCTTCAAGAATTTCCCTAGTGATCATATTAATGTTATTAAAGATATCACTATTTTTAAGCTAAGATCATTACCTTTGAAATATCTAGGGGTTCCTTTCTTTAAAGGGTGCAAAAAATCCTTTCTGTTTGATGATCTTATCACTGCAGTGCAAAACAAGCTTACTCTTGGTAGTTTAATTTTAAGTTTTGGTGGGAGATGGTTTTGATCAAGAGTTTTCTTTGTTCTTTGCCTGTTTATATTTTTCAGACTATTCATCTTACTATTACTGTGTGTAATAGAATTGAAAAGTGTTCAATAAGTTTTTTTGAAGGGCATAAGTGGTCATTCTTAAAATATCTGGACTTCTTGGAGAAATTATTGTGGTGTCTTGGAGGAAGGTGCTTTGGATTGTAAGAATTTGGAGGATTTAGCGCATGCTTTTTCTTTTAAATTATGGTTTAATTTTTGCACCAAAAATAGCCTTTGGTCCAAATTCATGAATGCTAAGTATTGTGTTGGCAAACACTCGACTATTTCCTCTTACAATAAGCGGGATTCTAGAGTTTGGAAATATTTGTGCAATATCAAATGGGAAGTTGAACCTCATATTAGTTGGGGTATTGGCAGTACTAATATATTTTTTTGGCAGGATCATTGGTTAGGGAATTCTTTCATTGACAATATGCTCAATACTGTTTCCCCCGTGACTCTCAAAGTTAACTCCTTTTATTAATAATAATTACTGGGACTTTAATAAATTAGTTGAGGTTGTTCCTATTACTATCATTAGTAAGATTTTGTAAATTCCTTTACACCCTGAGGTTGAAGATATCTTATTATACAATATGGCTAGTAATGGCATTTTTAGGGTTAAGGATGCTTGGAATACTATTAGAACTAGGAATCCTATCAATAAAATGCTCAATATGATTTGGCATAAAAGCCTTCCTACCACCATCTCTACTTTTATTTGGCCTGTTTTTCATAAACATGTCCCCCAAATGGATAAGAAATTATTAAAAAGAGGTTTTGTTTTGCCTTCTAAATGTCAATGTTATTATCATGTGGAGAATATGCACCATGTGTTTATTTATGGTCCCATTGTTGCTAAGATTTGGATTTATTTTGAGGGCATTTTTAAAAATAATTATTTTCATGCTAATATTTCGATTAAGGACATTCTCAATTTGTGGTTCACTAATTTGAAGGGTCATATTACTAATCTCATCCCTTCTCTTATTCTATGGTACCTCTGGCTTGCTAGGAATAATTCTTTTTTTAACAATATTACTATGAACCACAAGCATATTATTAGGAACATTAAAGATAAAGTGTGTAAATTATTCAATGTGAATCTTTTGACTGCCAAGAATTTTAATGGGCATCATTTTGTTGTTAAGGATTTTGGTATTGTTCTTCAGGAAAAAATTAGCAATGATACCCCTAAGCTGATTTATTGAGCTAAACCTCCCCAAAACGTGTTTAAACTTAATAATGATGGTTCCGTGAAAGATAACGCCTGGGGTTGTGGTGGTATCCTTAGAGATTCTTATGGTATGTTATTGCTTATGCTAGTCCTTTACCCAAATGCTCTATTATTTTGGTTGAACTATCTGCTATTTTATACAATTTTAAATTATGTCTTTCTCTTGGCATTTTTAACATTTGGATCGAAGTTGATGCAATGTACATGCTCTTTTGTTTAAAAGATAAGGTAGATAAGGTTTGCAATCCTGAAGCTTTCTATATTATTAGGGAAATTAAGAAACTTTTGATTTTCTTTAATGTTAAGTTGACTCATGTACATAAGGAAGGTAATGTGTGTGTTGATTGGTTAGCTAACCATGGCTGTCATCTTGACTTTCTCAATGATATCTCTTATAACCCCTTGCCTAGTTTTATTAAAGGCATCATCATATTAGACAAGCTTGATTTTCCTTATGTTAAAACTTAAGTTCTATTTTAATCATTTTGGTTATGCTGTGACTGTCTCTACTTTATGGTAACTTCTAATCTCCAGTTGGTTTTGGTTATCGTTGTTTTAGCAGCGTTGTCTGTTGGTAAAGTGGTTTTTCTTCTAACAAAGATTGAAGGGAATAATAAGGAGAAGAAGTGTAATATTTGGGTTTTCAAAGTGGTTTGTTACGTTTGGTATTTTCTAAGTTGTCTCCGGATGAGGTCAAGCTATGATTGTATTAGTTTATACTCAGATTTTAACCGTTTATGCTGCTCATTTATTACCGGGATGGAGTATCTTGGGTTGTCATGTGGGGTGGTTATCTGGAATGTGATTTACAAGTGTTATTGTCTCATTTGGCATGGTTGGTCCGGTGATTTTGCTATGACTTTTCCTGGGTCTCTATTCTTTGTGGACTGTCATAGGGAATTAGTGATGGTTATCAGTGTATTTGTTTGGCCTATTGGGTGAGGAATTATTATTATGTGGTCAATATAATTTTTTTATCTTTTTCTACTTTGTCTATTCATTTGTGCTCTTTGGGGTCTGTATGAACCTCAGTGGGTTCGGGTTTAGATTTGAGTGGAAATTGGGTTATTATCATGATGGCATTATGGATACTTTAATTCTGAGCTTGTGTGTGGCCTTTCTCTTCTTTGATGCTATGCTACTAGTTTTTGGCTATTTGTTCACATCATTTGCTGGACTCTTTTGATTTTTTGTGTTGTTCCTGTAATGCTTTTAATCCCTATGGATGTTGTTATGAGGAATGTCATCATTTCCTCTGGTTTTCTCTTTGGGATTTTGTTGGGCTATTATAATCGGATTTTGTTACAGTCTAACGGTCAGGACTTTATAGACTGCATCACTACCAATTGTAGCGGCTATGAGTCTGTTTGGTTGTATTATTTTGGTATTTGTTGTATTAATGGTGGTTGGGGTCATGGCTTTTTTTTTGTTCATTTTCCTTAAACATTAATTTCTTGGACAGGGCACTTATGGTTATGGTTTGCTGCAGCATATGGTTTGTTGTGGGATGGCTATGGCTTATTTTTGGTCCGTCTGCTTTATGGTCTCCTTACTGCTATTATGCTCATATGGTTTACATTTTCCTTTGTTTGTCTTGTTGTTCGTATTGGTTACTGCTTATTATTTAGTTCTGTCGGAGAGCTGCTGCAAGAATTTGGTTACTTCCACTTCTAATGATCTTAATGTTCTTAACTTTATTAGTTTGTTTAATGTGTTGTGTATCTGCAGCTAGAGCATAATTTCTAAGAGCAAACACATTGCGCTCATTGTCTTTTGTGGTTTCTGCCATTTCTATATCTTTATTGTTATGTTTGGATGTGCTAGTATCTATTGGAGGTTTTTTGTTATCTTTAGCAGATGCAGTGTAATGGATGACTTTTATCTGTTATTTAGTTTACTGGAGCTTTGGCAGAGGTCTTCTATTACTTTTGAGATGTTAGATATTACTGTTAACAATAACTTGTCCTATTTCTTTTTATTGTCCTCTCTTTCTATGTTGTATTTCTTGTAGGATTTCTTAAATGCAATATTTTTGGGTGTTGATTTTTTGGTTGAAAAGATGGGGTCCATTGCAGATCTTTTGATATTTTCTATTTTTTGGGTGCTGGCTGCTTGCCACCCTAGGATGTATCTAGGTTATTTTATAAATATTTTTAGTAGGGAGTTTGAGCTCTTAAGATTTATTTTATCTTTTTTGTAGCTCCTTGGTGCATTAATGAGCCTGCGGTCACTTTTAAGGATCTTGTAATTTTTATTTTAATCAATGTGTAGGCCCCTCTGTAGGTTCCCCTAAAAAAAACATTGTTCAAGCTATAAAGAGCATTGTGCCTCTTTATGATTTGTAGGAGCCTAGTAAAGGTTATTAGCTAGTTTTAAAGCCTGATCTTACCCTTTTAGTACTCTTAAGTATTAAAGTCAAACCAAGCAAGTCTAATCGGCTATAAATTGATCCAATTAGTCCTATTGTCATCTTACATGCACTTTTTATAATTGGTAGACCCAATCAGCTGAACCATAACTAGCTCAAGTTATCTTATTGGCTTTGTGATCTAACTCTACCTCCACTAAGGTTAACTCACCCTAATTGCCTTATGACCTGCCTTTACACCTACACTAAATCACAATCAAAGGACTTTATGGACCCTAGCTCAAGCATAAAGGCTTAGGTCCCTCTGAGGCCCACAAGGGACCATTCGTGGTTTGCCCCAATCAATAAGGGACCCCAAGGAGTCAATGAACCCAATGGGCCCACACTGAGTTACACCCCAAGTCTAATATAAAACCAATGCATGGACCTTAAAAACCCTTGCATTTAAGACCTATTGACCTAACCATAACTATCTAGGTCATTAATAGGTGCTATAGGGACCCTAGGATATTACTAGCCACTAAGCATCCCATGGGCCAACATAGGTCAACCGTAAGTAAAATATTTAACCATTCCTTACTAAGTCAATGTAACTCGATCAAACCCAAGGTTTAAACCATTTTAAGTCCACCTCAGCCCAACTCCTCAGCCTAGGACTTAGCTTAAATCATGGGAGGTTTTTCAAACTAGTAACAAGTTAAGGTTTTGAGGTATCAATTTGATAGATCCCTCTTAAGGAATTTCAAAGGATTTGACCCATTTATCTTCTCTCACTTAGCATTGGTAATGTTTGGAGTGCCTACTGTCATGTGGTAGTAACCTACCCAAGTGGACAATGGCCATCAATGGCACCCTCAAGGCATTATGTATAGAGCTCTAATGGTGCTAAGGCATGTTTAAGGAACCTTGTAAATTAAATCGGGGTTCATGTATATCATTTAAGACAACCAATAATCAGGTTAAAACAAGGGATGTATGCCCGCTGTGACCACATGATGCTCCAACACCAACAACAATATTAGTATTAGGTTTATTATAATGCTACCTTAATTGACATGTTTAGAAGCTGGGAGATAGACTCCCATAGTTAGTGAAACTTTTCCCCTAACCAACCCTCCATTGCGATGTATCCAGGAGTAGCACCCTTGGCAGTATCACTGGTAAAAGAAGAAGAAGAAGGAGCTGATGATGATGATGATGAGAACACAGAGCCCTACTAGCAGATAGAGCCCTACTGTGATGTTTTTTTTTTTTTTTTTTATTTATAACTTAAAAAGAAAATTATGTTAGTTTATTATTTAGTCTTGTTATTTTTTATTTTATTTAGTTAAACTTATTTTATTTATTCAATTTTATTTTATTTTTGCAAAAAATTCCTAGAAGTTTTGTTTATATTTGTGTAATTTAAGAAAAATTAATGAAATGAAATTTCTCGAAATTTTAATTTATTATCTATCTTACTATTGCAGTTTTTGTTTAAGTAGTGAATTTTAAAAAATATAAAATTTTGATCCTTTAGTATTTGACAGTCTACAACTTACAAAATTTCCCAAATAAAATAGTTATAAAATAACAACTAATCTTTCATTTAGAAGTAGTAATTCTAGATAAATCAAAATTTCTAAAAAATACTTAAGTACTTGACTAATTCTTAAGATTATTAAGTATTAAGATTAATGTAAATTGACTTGTTAGATTAATCCTAAATCACCTAAAAAATAAGTAAATATGGAATTATAAAACCTCTAACAAGCTTAGATTTTTATAATGAGTGGTGACCTGAGACATGAATCAATATGAAAATAAGGTATTTTAGTTAACAAAAGAAAAAGAAATAAAAGAAATGATAAGGCTAAAGTACCTAAATATCAAAAATTGGTACATGCATTGTATATTCCTGCTTAAAAATAATAAGTGGAGACAAAAAACTGGCATTCAAAATCTTTATAAGGAACTAAGCCAAATAAAAATAAAAGAAAAATAAAAAAGTTGCTAAATACCCAAATATAAATGAGTTGAAACTTGAAATGTCTATCCATACCTATATACACCTAAGGGAATTATTAGAATCATAATACTAAAAGAAGCTACTAGGTAGGTTTAAGGATTAACTAAAAAGCAATTTCACTAACTACAAAAATTTCAATAAACCTAAGTATGCTAGTCCAAATTATTTATCATAGGAGAATTTGGTTTAAAAAGAATATTAAATTAAATTGAGGGATTAGGAAGTTATAAATAATTTTATTGGAAAACCTTCCAACATATATACGATATAAATACTTAAATTATTAATTTTACATTTTTCCAAAAATCATACTCAAGGCAAAAGGTAAGGAAATTTTATCACAGTGCAACATTTATTACTTGATAATAAGTAATTATTTAAAATTTGAGGGAGTTTAATAAGATAAAAATTGTTATATTTTTTGTCTATGATTATGTTATTTTGTGTTTGTAATCATTATGTTTTGTGTAAACAATTATGAATACAACAACAACAACAACAACATCAAGCCTTTGTCCCACTACGTGGGGTCGGCAACATGAATCCTTTTTCTCCCTTGTGTCCGGTTCAAAGTCAAATTCTCATTTAAATCTAATAAAGAAAGATCATTTCTAATATTTTCTAACCAAGTCTTTTTAGGTCTACCCCTACCTTTCTTAACATAAGTCAAATCTAATACCTCTACTTTCCTAACTGGGTCATCGGAAGGCCGCCGTTTTATGTGACCAAACCATCTAAGGCGACTCTCTCTAATCTTTTCCTCCACTGGAGCTACTCCAACCTTTCCACGTAAAAAATTATGAATAAATAGAAAAGTTATATAAGCACTGTAGCACCACCAAAGCACTGCCACTGAACCACACGTCAGCGCCGCAGTGGAGAGCTTACTTAAAATCCGTTGGAGAGCTTAGCGCTGAGATGCTATCCAGTCGGCATCGTAAAGCCAGAAAATGTTTCACAAAGGAAGATGGTTGGACCTCTGAACCAAAGCCACCATTGGTGAATCGAGGAACAAATTAAGTAGTGTGCAGCACCACCAAGCTAGCACCACAGAGCTAGTTCAGTAAAATAAGAAAAAACTATAAATAGACACCTTATTCCTTATGAAAAGGAGAGGCCGCTTGGAGGAGTCATTTGTAATGTCGTTTTGTAAGAGTGTGTGTAAGGTATAGTGAAGAGTGTGCAGCTTTTGTTTTTTGTATCAGCCCTATATTCGAGAGGAGCAAAGCAAGGAAGTGAGGAAAGGATTGTTAAATTGCTTTCGAGTCATTTCTGAATTTCACTTTCTCTGATTTACATTTATATCTTGTGTTTGTACTTGTGAATCAGTTGTTTGAATTTTTTTTTTTTATTTTGTTGGTCACTTGTTACAAAGCCTCCATGTGCAACTATTCTATTTTTCTAAATCTGTGATGAATTAAAAGGCATGTAATGCTTAGAGTGGGGTTTAATTGTTACCCATTTTATTTTTAGCTTCCCCACACTTTAATTGATTTATGTATAGGTCGTACATAGATTAAAAATATAGGGTGATGTAGAGCTTCAATGGGCGAATATATAGAATAACAACTAGGGAATTTAAAATGCAGAGTGTTCATAACATAATCAAATGGTGGTTAGGATTATGAGATCATAAGGAGATAGTTTAATTAAAGTTAGGGAGAATCCTAGCTTATGTACCAGCAAGCTTGATAGAGATGAGGAGCACAATTGCATTGATCCACAACAACCAAAGGAATAACCCTCTTTAATGAAACTATGTCCTTTTAAAGATTAATAGGTTCAGATTTCATAAACATTAGAAAACCTTTATTTCTTCATTTTGAAGTTTTTTTTTTAATTTTTAATCTGCAAACCCAATTTTTTTTAGCTCTCTAGATAGACATAATAATCCAATAAGCAGTAGTAAAGTGAACATAGGTAGGATATTCTTAGTACTTCATCATGGGATCAACACTCTATTATCACTTTATTACTTGATATGATACATTTTAAATGACATTTACACCTTCAAAATTTTGAACTACCATTTGAAAGTCGATTTGTGACTATAAACATAAGTAAATCCATGCAAATGAGCCATGAATCAACTGGTTGGCTTCATTAATGCCTCATAAGAAATACATAATTTAACTTAAATTTTCTTACCAATTTTGCAAGTAAAGACACAAATATAGTCTTTTGAATTCAATGCATAAAAGAAGCAATTCAGGTATTTAGAGTTTAATTATGCAAGTTCTCTTTAATTAACTACCTCCTCATTAAAGGGAATTTCAATGTTCTTTCCATTTTTTACTCTATGCGGTGTAGTGTATCCTACTTGAGCCAAATTCTACATTATATAGTCAATTAATTGTATAAATGTGGCCATAAAAACTTTCTAGAAATCAAAGGAAATGTTATCAAATAATGGAGGTCAAGTATACAATACCCTTTTTAAGGTATTTTTTTTTTTCTTATTTGTGTCATAACAAGATCAACTTGATTTGATTAAGCCTATCAAACAAGTTATGTTTCTGATACTAATTGAAGTGTATGGCACAATCAAGAGAGAGGTGAATTAATATATCATTAAAAAAAATACATTTAATTTTTATTAAACAAAAAAAAGCAATAAATTATTTATGAAATAAAATAATAATTGCATCTAATGAATTTTTTAATTTAAAATAAAAAAGTTGTTCAACCCAAAGTATAAAAGTAACTAATTTAAAAAGGTATTGCTCTTTTTTTAATAACACTAGTTTAGCTTAAGGATATCATCATCATAGCATTATTCTTTAGTAGAAAAATGAATAAAATGCAAAAAGAAAAAGAGATACAAACTTGATTTATAATGGCTCGGCCAGTACAATATGATGATAAATTCCAATGACAATTGAAGAATAATTGTAGCATGTATTTTGAAGCTAATCAAAATGAAAGCATAGATCATCTACATCAATTAGTATGAGAGCCATTTGATATAGTTGCCTGGATGTCATATAGAAGACTCATTGTTTTTGGGCCAAGATATTCATAATCAATGTCTTACACATAAGTTCATATAAAGGGAAACCTTTATGCAAATATTATTTGTCGCCTTACTTCAATTACATACAATGGTGGAGCCAAGAAAATTTTTTAGGATGTACTATTTGAAAGGGGCATAAATCAAATTTTGGCTATAAAAATTTGAATAGTCTGAGCTTATTAATACATATATCTATTACATATAAAAATAAATTAAAATTTTAGTGAGGGGCACGTGACCATTCTTGCACCCTTGCTTACATATCCTATTTGTGATATTAAAAAGTGACTACTCCTTACAAATCGTGTTAGTTCACAATAGAAATTAGTAGCTTTTATAGTGGTTATTTTGAGTTTTTATTACAGCTTAAATTGCAACAAAATATTCTTGTAACTGTTACAAAAAGACCTGAAGAACATTATAGATGTTATACCAGAAAGGTCCTTCATAGATAAATTTGTATAATCTTCAAAAAAAATAAAAATTTAATTGAATTTATTCACTCAGTTAGTCCTTCGCTTCTGCTCTAACAAAGAGTCGAGAAAGTAATGAATAACTTAAAATTTGCAAAGAAAATTTTGAATAGTTCTACAAGAATTTTTTTAAAATGAGAAAATTTTCATTAAAATTATATTATCATACAAATATTCTAAAATACAATGCACACCACTAAGTTCTGTTTAGTGAGACACTTAGAGCTGTCTTATATTTTGAGCAATGTCTTGAGCGATTTTTTTCCTCAACTATGCCTAATATAATTTGTGGTGCTACCCACCGAGGCTTAGGGTGGTTGGTGGGAGAGCACGATTGAGAACCCTCAATCCTGGGTTCGAATCCACCCCACTACAGCCGCGCCTCTTAGGTGGGGACCAATAAAGTGTTGGCCCGGGGGTTTCTGGTGTGGGTGCCACTGCTAGGTCGACCGAGGAGATTAGTGGACATCACCAAGCGCCTTACAAGCTGAGGTAGCAGCGGGCCGATACTCCCCGTTCTCATAAAAAAAAATGGTGGTGCTGTAGAACTATTCATAAAAAATAGTTTTCATGCATGTAAAATTTTTTATGAAGTTGACCCTAAAATGATTATAAACAAGTAGTCTTTTTTTTAAATAGTCATAAAAAATAGTTTTCATGCATATAAAATTTTTTAAAATATTGATAAAATAGTACTTAAATTGAGTTATTATTATAATTTGAAAAATAAAATAATAAAAAAGCGGTTCCAGACAACATCTAAAATAAAAATAATTCTGGATTTTAGTTAGCACTAGACCCAAGAATCAAAAGACAACGGCCTCTTCCCTTAGCTTTGAAAACTGAAAAAAATTAGCAAGTAATGATCATTAATGTAATACCCTCTCAGAAACTCAAAGGGAAGATACCCTTGCAGATTATGCTATTCGCTGCCTCTTCCTCCAATAACCCTGAGGTTCTTCTTCTTCCTCCTCTATTCCAACTTCAGCTTCAAGAGGAATATAATCTTCAGAGGCGGAAATATTGTCTTCAAGAGGAATATAGTCTTCAGAGACAGAAACACCCAACAAGTTCTCTGTTTCCTCTGCTTCAAGAAATACGCCATCTTGATCTCCTCCCACCTCAAGAGGGATATAGTCCTCCGCCTTTGCTGCAGAAAGCTGTTGTTCTTCGACTACACGATCATCACAAGTACGGCCGTAGACATTAAGGAACACGATGTAGTCGGCTATGGAAGACAACGGACGAAGTCGGAAGACATTCTCCATGCTTTCTTCTTCTTCTTCTTCTTCTTCTTCTCCTTCTTGGCGGTGGCAATCCACGGAATCTCCATCATCAAAAGCGCCATCCTCTTCTCGTCCATTCAAGCTAACCAAGGCAAAAGGAGCGCAAGCTTCTTCTTTTGTGACCATTGTAAAATCCTAATCGTTTTCTTTTCCAAGGCGTCTCCTTTATGTTCAGGGCAACGGAGATTTAGAAAGATTTAAGATATTGATTAGCAAAAACCTTTTTAAGGAAAACTTCCTTACCCCTTACGCGAGGGATTTGGCAAGTGATCCTATCCTATGATCGATTAAACTTGAAAAGCGGTCTTCTTCCCTCGTGCGGCCAGTAACGTGCATCACAGGCCGGGTATTCGGCTAGATAGTAGGCATGGGTGGATTGGCCAATATGGCGAAAAAAATTTAAAAAAAAAATTTAATTATATATTTCTATAAAAAATTAAAATTAACGGATATTTAAATTATAGAAAAGAAAAAAATTTTGAGCACATAATTTATTAAAACTAACGAGATCCTAGTAAAACAGAATTTGAGTAAAAGCTTGAAATAGTCTTATGACTATCAATAAATGTCCAATTTAATCTCAAAGTTTCACATTGCTTCATTTTGAGTCTCTCCACTAGCAGAAGTTGAGCCAATTTGGTCCCTGACCATTTAAATTAACGGACAGAGTCATAGAGAATCGTTTCTTTTGGGGCATTTAGGTGAAATAGATGCTCACACTTCCCACTATAAGCCCTTGATGTGTTCCCGCTATATGCCCTAAAGATTTATTTGTGCGAGGTGAAGCTACGTATAATGAGATGCGAGCGACCCAAGGCGACATAAGCGAGCAAGGTCTACTGTGATTCACATTCCGGATTCGTGTGTGGCTGCGAGACAAACGACACACCGCTAGCGAGACACCTTGTGGGGCTGTTTGGATATAGGAAGAAAGAGAGCTACCTTCACAATGAGCAAGCTCCTGTCAATACTTTCGATCCTACAGAAGAACTGCAAGGAGTTATTACTTCGAATCTGACAGGAAGGAATGCCGTTGAAGGAGGCGAAGAAGTTATTTAGTGACTCGTTTTAGGGATAAACTTGGAGCAATGTGAAACTCTGTGACTAAATTAGACATTTATAAATAGGCGAGGAACTATTTTGAGCTTTTACTCAAAAGAATTTGATAGGGAGTGTCACCTAGACCAATAGATTTTGTTTACAAATTAAAAATATCAAACTATTGACATCAATTTTGTTATGGCCGAAACTAAGATCACGAAGGGAAACTTGTAAGTTTTTTTTGACTCATCCAAACTATTGTGGCTCTCGACATACTTCTAGGTTACCCTAGTTTGTCCCAATAAACTTGGTAAAATTTAGTTCAAACTTTAAAAAAAAAAAGTTCAAACTAGAAAGAGCCTTGTACCTCTTTATGATCAGTAGAAGCACAATAGAGGTTTTTTGCCAATTTTAAAGCTTGTCCTTACCCTCTTAGTACTCTTAAGCCTTTAAGTCAAACTAGGCTAGTCTAATGGGCTATAAACTGATCTAATTAAGCATATGGTCACCTAACATCCACTTTTTAAAATTTAAAGACCCAATCAACCCATCTATAATTGACTCAAGTCAACTTATTGGGTTTGTGATCAGACCCTACCTCCACTAAGGTCAATTCACCCTACTTTCCTTATGGCCTTGCTTTACACCTACACTAAACCATAAAAGAAGGTTTTTATTGAAAATTCGAGAAGGTTGTGAGACCTCAAAGAACAAGCCCGAGGCTAACCAAGAGCGGGGGGGGGGGGGGGGGGGTGAATTGGCAATTTAAAAATTTCTTTAATAAAAAGAAAATATTTTTATAACTTTTTCAATATCTAAAAAATAGAAAGTTTTATCCCTTGATGCAAAAGTGAATTGATTTCATAATAATAAAAAGATCAGAGTTTTCAACCACACAGTTAATCATAGAAAAATAAAGTGCAAAAAATAATAAGAACAAACACACCAGAATTTATAGTGATTTGGTCCAACCTGACCTATGTCCACTCCCCATAAACTTTCTATTAAGGTATTGCACTAAAACTAGTGTCTCTTCTTTCTTCCCCCACAGCAGGGCAGAAAAGCCCATACAAAATCTCTTCCACCAACCCCGTGCGACGGAGGACATTACTTTTTTTCACCCTCCTAGTGAAGGAAGAGAACCTGAAATCCTTTTTCTCCCTCCTAGAGATGGCAGAGAACCAAGAATCATTTTTCTCCCTCCTCAAGATGGCAGAGAGCCATGTGACTTGTGCTGTAGAATGTCTCCCCGGAGCCACCAAAGGGTCAGGGCATAAGCTTGAAGAAGACATGTAAGAACCTTGCTTGGAGTAACCTTGTGAATCCCTCACAACTCTCTCTCACAAATAACTCTCCTTCTCTTCTCTCCCAAAGCACTCCTTAACTCCCTCTCTATGCTCCCTCTCAAGACACTTAGCAGCGAAAGTCTTAGAAATAAGATAATGGGAGATTTTAAATAGAGAGCCTCTAAAAAAGCTCTAATTTTAATCTGCTAACTCTGATCGTCCAGTACGATAGTACGATCCAAGATCATACTATATGATTATGTCAAAATACTCCTGTTAGTACTGTACAAAGATATAGACCCTATATGATCCATTCAAAGAGATGAACTGATCGTCCAGGATGATTGAGAGCTTCGTCCAGTATGTCTAGTACAAATAATATGGATAATCATTATGTACGATAGGCGGCAATTAATTATCATCCCATGTAAGAATTGGGATGTACACTACGATCGGTCAAATCATCTTGTATGATTCAATCGAACAAATTAACCATAATTATTCCTCTAATCATAGGATAAATTTAAGCATGATTAGCATATATCGTATAGTACGATGCATATCGTACAGTACGATTAGAACAAAATTTGAATATTAAAATATTGCCTAAATTATTATTAGCGGTTGAATATCATGATTATAATTATTCGACCTATATGATAAGTATCATCCAGTATTATTAGTTTAATTAATCTCAATTAATAAAATTACCCTAACTAATATTTTTTCTAGTTAATTAATTATCTAGTATGATTTAAATTATACAACACAATTAGTTTAGAAAACTCATCTTCTTCCTAACTCACTGACTCACCCTTTTGAGTGTGTCTGTGGAAGGTCACTCAGCTTTCGAATCCACCAAAATACCAGATTGACTCAAGAAAGATAAACAGTACATAAAGATTGAAAATACAGACTTTGATCCTAGTCTACACAATTTTGAGCTGATCGAAGTTGGAAGTGAACAGTGGACCTAAAATATTAATGAGCATAGTAAAACAAATATATAATAAATTCAATTATCAGGAGATAGCATAGTGAGAAATTCAATAATGTTTATTATTATCAAAATCACAAGACTTGGGTTTAGATTTGTAACATTTATGGACCATAGCTCATGCATAAATGCTTAGGTACCTCAGAGTCCCAATTGGGCCCACTCTTGTCTTGGCCCAATCACTAAGGGACCCCAAGGAGTCAATGAACATAATAGGCCCACTGGACCCTAAGTTAAACATAAAATAAATGCATGGACATATTTAAACACTGACGATCATTAATGATTTGAGCATTTCAAACCCTAAATCCTCCTAAATCATTGACTAAATCAAATATAAATCCAATCTAGTGATTAAACTCATTGACAATTCAAAACTCCAAAATTAAGTGTCAGAACCAAACCCAAAACCCCTTGGTTCATAACCTATTTTTGGAGAAATTATTATTGCCCTAAAACCTGACCAAAAGACCTTAGATTCTTGATCTCTGACTTGTATATTGATTAGGCATGTCCCTAAGATCAACCACATCAGTTTCAAAGCATTTTAAGATCACTAACCCCTAAAACTCAAAGCATTTCCATATGATGTACAACCTTTAAATATTTATAACTTATGCCACAAAACATGACATATTGTGATTTTTTGATCTTGGAAGCCTCTCCAAACTCATTGATCATGATCATCATTATTAGCATGATGCATTAAACCAGTATTAAATATTTGTTAACCATTGTTGATCAAGGTTGACCATAAAATCCTAAAACTCTAAAGCTTGGAAACTGAATTTTTCTTAAACCTCAACATGGCCCAGTCAAACCAAGCCATGCAATCTTCTCCAAACATATCCTAAATATGATTTGGAATGCATTAAATTAAATCTCAAGCTCTTGTCAACCCTAGTTGACTAAGTTAACCTAGGTTGACTAAATTTCCCTTTTACCCCTTTAAACTACATTACATACATGGAGACCCAACCAAACATTGGGACCACCTCCAATAAACCCTAAATATCATTTAGAATACATTGAACCAAGTTCCAACCCTTGATGACCAAGTCAACCTAAGTTGACCAAAGGGCCTTTTTAGCCCTTAAATAAGCATTTTGAACTAAATGACCCCACTTAGCTTTAAGACCACTTCCAACATGTCCAAGATATCTGTTGGAATGAGTTGGACCCACCCTTGACCCTTGGTCAAGATTGGTTGACCAAGTCAATCATGGTTGAACAAAATATACCTTACATATTTTGAAGTTTTAAAACTCATCATTTTGATCTCACCATTGAATCAAACTTCAGGGAAAAGCTCCATGGATCCCATTGAGTCATCCAAAAAATTTTTATATCATGGGCCCAACTAGTTTAGCCATTTGGGTGGAACTTAGTGAACCAAAAGGGATTTTTATGAGCTAAAACCAAACTGTTATGGAATCAAACTTTTTAAATGGTTGTAGTATGTGTGTATTGACCCAATGCACATTACCCATGAGGCTCTACCCTTGGTTTGACCTGAGTCAACCATTTGGGTTGAACTAAGCTATCTAAACCTAATTTTCTTTGGCCCATTATTGATCCTGCACAAATTGGACCCAACCAATGCATTGAACAGGCTCTAGAACCTTCCCACCATAGCTCATGTCAAACTCATATCACCTCAGCTGTTGATGTTGTAATATTCTCTAAAACTACCCCTCTCCAATGATTGGTTCACTCATAACCCCCTAAATAACTAATCATGTGCTTTTAAACTCTCTACAACCTTCCTTTATATCCCATTGGTTAGTCCCTAACTGAAAAGGCTGTTGGCCTTAGCTTAGGTGGCAAGATCTAAACTCTCTATTCCATTTTCTCTCTCATATAAATACCCCATCTTCCTTTAAAGAAAATGTTGATCAATCTGATTCCCCAACTCTATAGCCAACTCCCCAGCTCTCTCATAGCTTCCTCTGCCTCCAATAGTTTAAGAAAATGCTAAACCAGCAAGAGAGAAAAAGAAAGAGAGTGGAAAGATAATTCAAATCTAACTTTTGATCCTATGGAAATTTTCTCATGGAACCTTCTAGGAAGTTAAAGAGGATCTCTCAAGCTTTCCAATAAGACCACGATCATCAAAATTCATCCACAGGTTAGTGAGAAATCTCCATTTGAAGTTTAAATTTCAAATTCAAAATACTTAAATATCTCAATTCATGGAGCCCCAAACTCTAGGGATTGAAAGCTTAGGGTACCTAGATCCTATTTTTGAAATTTCATCAAATTTGGATGGGTGGATTGAAAGTTATAAGCAAGTAAAGTTTTAGTTCAATTTTGAATTAAAATCAGATCGATTAATCTTAATCGTATAATCGTGTTGGACGATTAAAAGCATATGTAGGGTTTCAAACGGTGCTTGCATGGTTCTTAATCCGGGTGATGTGGCACAATCATGTGCATCCATTCAAACCACATGTAATTTGATGGAGCCGATTAGTCTACAGACGTGGTTAAGTAAAACCACGTGTTTCCTCTCATTCCATAGCGTGTCCTGACACACATTAGCACTCGAAACAACGGCGCCATAGTTATTCCATTAAATTGAATTTAAAAATAAAATGATTGACTATGGCTTCAATAATTCATAGACAATTCATTTTAACTATAAATTGAGTGTTCTTGGGCTTGTTGGAAAGCTCTTGACCTCTATTATTTATTAAAACTATTTTCATGAGCATTTGGCTAGTGGATTTTTAGATAATTGGACATGTTTAGTTTCTAATATTCTTGAATTTCTCAAGTTCCAATGATCAAATTGTCCTTAAATTTGGATGGTAGATATAAGGGAGCATCCTTGAGCTACCCTAATTTTCTTAGATCATGATATGATCAGGTTTCTAAGAATTGAATTTTCAAGCTTATGGGTCTAGTTTAAACCCTTAACTTTCAAAATTTATAACTATTTTCACACTTAGAATTAGATTTTTATTCTTTTGTGATGTGTTTGTATGTATGTCAGGGTTTGTTTGCAGATTGCATCCAATTCTAGTGAGTATAGATCTTAAAATAAATCACCAAAGCTATAAATGTATTTAAATTTGGTGATTCATGTACATAATTAATCAATTTTAAAAGCTTGCCAAATCAGCTCCAAATCTGTAAAAATTTATAATAAATCAATTTTAAATCAAAAAATTATATTTAACATATCGTAATGCTTAGAATTAAAAGCTTAAGAAAGAAAAATAAATGCCCCTTAAAATTCACTCAAAATGAAAAATAATTTAATAATTAAAAAAATCTAAGAATTAATTAAAATAAATAGATAAAAATATGAAAAAAAACCAAATAAATTTTAAACTGTTGAAATCATCCCTATGAGTCATTTCTAATATTTGGGGCAGATGTCAAGAGATTTGGAGCTGATTTGGTAAAAAATAAGAAAAGCACCCTAACTAAATAATTAAAAAATCCATTAAATCATCAAACTATTTTTTTTTGGAGAATTTTGAAAAGAGGTTTTGAAAAGTTTAATCTTTTTTGGAGAATTTTAGACTTGACTTTGAATTTTAATTCTAAAATCGAACATCCCATCATAAAAGGTATACCACCTCCAGAGGTGGAAATAAGATTTTAAAATGGAGTTCAGATTTAGAATTGTAAATTCCATCTTGAAAATCGTAACCAGATTTAGGAAAGAACTACATATGGCCCCAAAGAAGTCAAAATAAAGTTTGATCAAATATCTAGCTGTGATAATTTAGATGAATTATTATTAATTTCATATTTGAAGTTTTATCAACAAATGATATATCTCCCCAAAGAAAGAAAATATCATTCATTAATAATTATTCGAACATGACGATAACAATCATCGTTGATTCTGAGTTTCTCAAAGAAGATTAATTGAATTTTGAAAATTAATTTTTGAAGGTGGATGTGGGTTCTAAATCTCTTACGAGCACAAGCCCTCACAGTTAATTACATTATAAGGAACCAGGGTCTTCTATGAATACTCTCGATTAAAATAACAGCAAAAATTATGTTTAGAGATTTTCTATGAGTGATATTGAAGGAGGTGAATTTAGAATTCAAATTGGGAATGAATCAAATTTTGAACACTTATTTTCAGAGTTAACAGAGGAGAGTAGGAGATACTTTGAGATTCTAAAATATTTCAGAAGTGTCCGAACATAATCTAAGTATTAGACTTTAAATTTTAGATTAAAAAAATCTTTAATTTGAGTTGATCATTTTATTAAAAATTTAGGATTATATTTCCAGAGGTTGGGGTCTTATGATCCAAAATCTGCCCCAGATCCTTAATTTAAATTGGGTATTGGACCATAGTAACCTGAACCTAACTAATACAGTGCAAAACCTAGACTTATCCCTGCTAAGATTGGGGAGCCAGCTAACCACCTACTTGATTTAAAATTCATACGTCCGATCATTTTTATGAAAGAGTGGTAGGGATATTATTATTAAAGTTTTTGAGAATTAGGACCGACGTCTAAAGCGGATCCTAATTGGTCCCTCAACTTATATAGGGTGAAAATGCTTAAATTTAATGTAATTAAAATTTTTAGACCCTTTTAATTAGTTTCTAAAGCGATGCATGCTGATCGACTCAATTAAATGCATAAAATAAAATATAACAATTTTTAAAAAAGGCATAAAAATAATTTTTATCCTAGAGATTATACAAAATCCGCTTGACAGGACTGCACCCTATAGGTCAGGTGGTCTGCTAGAACCCGTAGGCGAGGATGTGCCTAACAAGGAAGAAGAGGTAAAATATGCTTATGCTAACTTCCAGCGATCCTGGGCGTACTTCTTAAATTATTTGAGTTTCTATGTTATCTTAAAAATTTTATTTAAATTTAAGTAAAAAAGGTTTTAGCGTGCCCTCATGAGCCTCCGTGTATCTAGGCTAAAATAAAAAAGACATGCAATCACTAAAAAATTAAGAAAAATAGATAATCCTAATCACAATCAAAATAAATCAAACACATTAATTAATTAAGCTAATTAAAGAAATGTCTATAGGCAAACTGCCTATTTATTACTGAAAGTTTGTGAAGGTTGTTAAACTTCTTAGAACTAGCCCGATGCTAACTAAGAGGGGGGGGTGAATTGATTATTTAAAAAAAATTTTAACAAACTAAAAATTAAAACCCTTTGATGCAGAAGCAAATCAGTTTTACAATAATAAAAATTAGATATTTAAAATACATAATAAATCACAAAAAATATAGAAATTAAATGCAAAAAAGTAAAATTGAAAGAACATACTAGAATTATAGTGGTTCGGTCAACTTGTCGTACATCAACTCCCCGAAAACTTCTTTTTTAGGTATTGCACTAAAAGTAGTGTCTCTTTTGTTGTCCTTATAGTAAGGCAGAGAAGCCCTTACAAAATTTTTCCACCAACCTAGTGAGGCAGAGTATCTTGAATCCTTTTACTCCCTTTTAGAGTAGGCATAGAACTTGGAAATCTTTTTACTCCCTCCTGGAGTAGGCAGGAAACCTTGAAAATTCTTTTACTCCCTCCTAGAGTAGGTAGAAAATCATGGAATTCTTTTTCACCCTCCTGATAAAGGCAGAGAACCTGGATCTAATGGTGATGAAAGTCTCCCCCAAAGCCACCAAGGAACTAGAAAAGCAGCTTAATGAAGATAGTGGAAACCCTTCTTGGAGAAATCTTTGTGAATCCCTCACAACTCCCCCTCACAAAGATTTCTCTCTCTCCCAAGCTCTCTCTCTTTCTTCTCTAAGCTCTCACTCAGATCAACTCCTTAGTAAAAGATTTGCCCAAGGATAAATATAATTGCTTAAATAATGGGATCCAAAAAACCCTAAAATTCAAGATATCTATCTTCTATTCATACAGTATGATACACGTATCGTATTGTACGATCAGTGTAATTTAGAATGTCCAACAAGTTTGTGTAGATGAATTGTTCATCTTTTAAACATTTTGTATAGTATGATCCAAATATCATACAGTACAAACTATAGAAATTTTTTCTATTCATTTAGGAAGATCTCTAGGGCAATCACAAGTTGTACTCTATCATTCATACAGCACTTGGGATATCGTACTGTATGATCAATACAAAAATCATGGATTTCATTCGGTACAATCTCTGGGACGACCAAAGCCGTACTCTGTCAATCATACAGGATGATATAAATCGTATGGTATGATCGATGATAATAATTGTCCCGAATTTGATTGCTTGATATTATGGGGTTAATTAAGAAAGATTTTAATTAGGGAATATAGTATAAAGCAAATTGTACTATATGATCAGCATATTTAGAATCTTTCTTAACCTATGGTGGCTAGGGTTTTGACAAAGCTCAACAGATCATACAGAACATAATAAAGTCGTATAGTATGAAAACATATCATATAGTACAAATTACTTTAAAAAATAAACTCTCCCAAAAACATTTTTCTCTCTTCCCCTATGGCTGTGGATGGTTACTCAGCAATAATATCCACCTAGTTATATGATACGACTCAAGAAAGGAAAAATACAGAACAAATTGAAAATATAAATTGTAACCCTAGTCTACCCAGTATTGAGCTGATCAGAATTGCAAGTGAATGGTGGACTCAATTCCTGAAATAGTAGTACACACAACACAAAATAAAATATCATAGAAATAGGAGAAAGTAGTAACAAACACAATAATATTTGTTATCATCAAAATCACAGTGCTTGAATCAGATTTATAATAATCTTCCCCTTTTTATTATGGAAAATATTATTATTTAGGATTTTCAAAAAATTACTTTCCTTTAAACTCCCATTATAAAGAAAAATAAATAACACTATTAAAAAGAAAAAGAACCAATCAATAACACAATTCTCCCTCTTTTGACATCACAAAAAGAGGGAAACAACAGGAAGAAAAAAAATAGAAACAAACATAGGAACATAAATAGAAATAGAAATAGAACCAGAAAGCAAACAAATTCAAAAAGACTAACAACTCAAGATAAAGAAAATATCACAACTCTGTTAACTTGCGTGAAAATTTTTAGAATGTAATAAACTTACTCTACAAATAGAAAAAGCTCAAATAAGATAAGTGCTGACTTTATTGCGACCAAAGGATTTTGATTGTAGAGTTTGCACACCCAGCTTAGAATCTTCACAGGCTAAAGTTCATTGTTTAAACAAAAATCTAACTCAAAAATTACAATTAGATTGGGAAACTTAAACTTTTCAGACTACTAGTATGAAATATATCAAATAGAATATTACTGTAAAAGTGATGAATGAAGAACCAAGATTTTTTAAAATCAAGTATTAAACATATTGTGAAACACAGGGATTTTGTAAGATTCAAAGTTTTACCTAAAAGAAAAGCTAATTTAAGTTGGGCTCATTTTGTGCTTCTTTTATTAGCTTTTGACGCACATTACGTATCTTTTATTTTTGATACACTTAGTGCATCTTTTACTTTTGGCATCATTGCGCATCTTTTGATTTTGGGCACATTTTGTGCCTCTTTTTATTTTTACAAATTGTTTCCTTTCTAAATCTTTAAGAATCTCAATTGTAAGATTATCTTCCAAATAGAAGAGAAGAATAATTTACTCTCTTATATAGGGAGGAATAATCTTCAAAGTAAACTCAAGTTTTTAATAGCAATAAATAGCCTGATGTAGAAAAATAAGGAATTTCATTCATCAAGTTGTAGAATATATCCATGATATAAAAATATGTAGTAGAGTAAATAAGCTTCATTTCAACCAACTTAATTCCAATTCGATTTAGATTTTTAAGTATACACAAGGAATTATCATGCAAAGGAAATAAGAAGGGATTTATAAATTCATGAATTTCTATTCTGATAGTTTGAAAATGTCAGCAATTACTTATTTAAACTTCTTAAGTAAGAATAGAAGTATGTTTACACAAATAGAAAAGAGCACTGTTCAGTCCAAGTTCAGTTGTACATTACGATCTAAGTCATACAATATGAGTTCATTTGTACAGTACGAGTTCATTTGTATAGTATGAATTCATTCATCAAGTACGAGTTCATTCGTATAGTACGATCTAATTCATACAGTACGATCAATAGAAACATCAATTTAGTAGTCTTAAAATTTCTTAAGCAAAGAGCACAGAAAACAACCCACCATTAAAAGAAATACATGAACCACTTGACAGAGAAAATAAACAAAAAAATATTTATTTTATTTTATTATTTTTTAAAAAAACATTTGACTAAAAAGAAAGAAAAACAACATAATAAGGAGTGAAAGGAAATTTCATTACAAAACAAAGTCTAAACAAACAAGCATAGATTTAAAAAGAAAAGTACAATTACAATAAAAACTCAAATAAAACTAGAACAATGGTGGATCCTAATCATGAGGTGGTGGTGGAGGTGGTTGGAAGAACTAACTAAAGCTATGGTACTACTATTGGATGGTGGTGAACTGCTGTTGGATATTTCCAAATTACTTCCTGAACCAACCCATATCATTATCATGTTGGGTTTGCTATTGATCCAAGCGAGTCTCAAGTCCTCATATGGGTAGTGGTGAGGAGGTGGTGTAGATGTACGATCAGCTGCAGGGGCAGCTTCTCCTTCTTCATCAAGTAGTGGGTCTTCTGGCTCCTGATCCCTATGAAAGAGCATCCAGAAGGAGGCATCCGAAAAGAAGTTTCGAGTGTAGTCAAGAGGAGTAGGATATGTGATATTATATTTTTTATCCAAGATATATCCAATCACATATCCTAGGGCATTATTTTGTTTGCTTCTAGTGGTTGGGAGTCGAATGGAAGTCAGATTTTGGATGTAATCAATTAACATTTGGGCTTCATCCATTTTAGTGTTTGATATTATGATGTAGGTGACAATTGAAAGTAGGGGAGTGATGTTTATCTGATCTCCAGGTTTAGGGTGATTGATGTTCTAAGAATGTGCTAGATAACCTTGACATTTTGATTAAGAATATGAACCAAGGGTTATTTGTAGTTCAGAGCAGCATTTTGAAGTAAGAGATTTGTAGCACTCCAGTCAAAGTTAGATTTAGAGGCCATAGCAAGGGGTATATTTCCTTGGGTGTTTAACTAAAAATGGATTCGTATGTCCTCTTTGGTGATTTCCACATTCTGACAACACATACAGAAATATATTACAGTAGCATCCCCACTAATCCTAGGGTTTGCTAGAAACTCATAAAGGATTTCAAAGTGAAAAGGATTGGATAAAGTGAGGAGGAATTGGAGTTCAATGGAATTACAAAAGCTTCATTACTGGAAATCTTAAGGCCTATTGGTTGAGAAACCATGAAGAAGTGATCTTGGCTTCTTTGTATTTGTGATAGGCAGCTTCATCCGAAGCTGTCAGAAAATGATCATTGGTAGGGTTACGAGAGGAGGAAGCACCCTTAGTTTGGCGATTTCATTTTCCATCACCAGCCATTATAAAGATTAGAATACAAGAAGGGAGGATTTGAAGGATAGTGTGAAAATTTTGAATAAGCTTGGCTTTTTAAATAAAATTTCAGTGGATCATACCATACGATCGTGAGATCGTATGGGATGATTAAGAGCAATCAATTTGGCCATACGATCAGACTTTGTATGGGACGATTAGAGATAGCGAGATCATCTCGAGGAGTCAGGCAGTATGACCTTTGACTTACAGGTTTATAGAGTATGAATAGGTATTTCGTACAGTACGATCAATAATAAAAGTCGTACCAACTAAAATGAATTCATCCAGAGACACATGTATCATCCAGATGAACAGGTGTTCATATAGTATGATTATTAATCATAAATACAATCTAGATCATCCATTAAGCCAATGATAGAGATCTAAGCAGTGCTGTGTAGTTTGTACATTATGAAGGGGATTCGTACAGTTCGAAGGGGATTCGTATAGTACGATATAAGATGAAACTTTTTTGCTTTGCAGAAAAAATAGTGAGATTCAGTGAAGTAATTTATGGGATTATCAGGATATAATTAAAAAGAATGAAAATTAAACAAAAACCAAAAGAACAAAAATAAAAAAAAGATAAAAAGAAATACCAAACAATAAAATAAAAAATAAAATTATAAAAAACACAAGACAACAAAAACAAAAGCATAAAATAAAAATGCGTAAAAAGAAACAGGCATACAAAAGAATAGAAATAGAAAGTGTCAATTTCAAGCATAAATATCGATCACACCTAATCTGGTTCTAAAGGTGCTAAAGGTTTCAAAAGTTAATGGTTTTATAAAGATATCAGCAAGTTGATTTTTAGTGGCTACGTGGTGTAGCTCTATGTCTCCTTTGGTAGCATGGTCCCTAATAAAATGGTGTCTTATGTCTATATGCTTGGGCCTAAAGTATTGGATTGGATTATTTGAAATACTTATGGAACTAGTGTTATCACATATGACTGGAATTATGCCTACATGTAGTCATAAATCTAGGATTTGTTGCTTTAACCAAAAGACCTGGGCCACATAACTTCCTAGGGCTATGCATTTAGCTTCAACAGTGGACAGGGAAACTGAGTTCTATTTTCTACTAGACCAGGAGACTAAGGACTATCTTATGAATTAACATGTTCCAGAAGTACTTTTCCTATCAACTCGGTACCATGCAAAATCTGAATCAAAATATCTTATGATTTCAAAGGAGGTGTGGTGCCTAGGATACCAGATTCCTAAGTCTTAGGTTCCTAAGAGATATCTAAAAATTCTCTTAACACAGTCAAATTGGACTCTTTTTGATCATCCTGAAATCTAGCATAAAGATAAATACTAAATATAATATTAGGTCAACTAGAAGTCAAGTAAAGTAGTGATCCAATTATTCCTCTATATTTCTGTTGATCAATAGATTTTTCCATTTGAATCCTTATCTAACTGAATAATGGAACTCATGGGAGTGTTGATTGGCTTGGCTTTATCCATTTCATATTTCTTAAGGATGTCCTTAATCTATTTTGATTAACTAAGGAAAGTTCCATCATCCTTTTATCTTTTACTAAATCCAAGAAAATAAGTCAGTTCTCCCATCATACTCATCTCAAACTCCATACTCATTATTTTTGAAAACTCATGTTTGATTGAAAAAAGTATTATTTGAGTTTTTTAAAACTTAATTTTCTTTGAGAAAAGTTAATTTTTGAAGTTTTTATTTTAAAATCCAACACGTCATTATGAATAATATATCACCTCCGGAGGTGAACATATTATTCCCTAATGTGTTTGAATTATAATACTTTGAATTTATCCTGATTATCATAGTCAAACTTAAGGGAAGACAACATATGATCCGGGAGGATAAAAATAATGTTTCGTCATTAATTTCATAATCAAAATCATAATATTAGAATAATATATCTCCTCAGAGAAAGAAGATATCGCTTATTATTAATTATTTGAAAATGATGATAATGATCATCGTATTTGATTTTCCCAAAGATAATTAATTAAGATTTTGAAAACTTAATTTTAAAAATTTGATCTGAGTTTCTAAATCTCCTACGAGTGTGAGCCCTCGTAATTAATTACATCATAGAAAAATTGGAATTTCCTATGAATACTCTCGATTAAAATAGCAGTAAAAATTTTATTTAAGAATTCAAAGTTTTATATCAAAGGAGGCAAGGTTTAGAAGTTTCAATTGGGAATGGTTCAAGATTGAACACTTATTTTTGGAGGCAAAAGGAAAAAAGGTAGGAGGTGTTTGGAATTCTGAAATACTTCAAAAACACCTCAACCTATCCTAAGTGTTGGGCTTAAATTTAGATTGAAAGAGATTTAAGCCTTGGATGGTCGATTTTATTAGAAAATTAGGATTCAATTCCCAGAGGTTGAGGTCTTATAGCTTTCACCTGCATTAGAATCTAAATCTAAATTAGATACTAAAAATTAGTAGCCCGAACCTAGCTAATATAGTGCAAAAACTTGGTCTTACCCAGGCTTGGATTGCGGTGCCAGCTAAACAACCTAAATGCTCCAAAATCATGTATCTGATCTTTTATGAAAGAGTGGGTATGGATATTAATTAGATTGAGTTTAAGGAGTTAGGCCGGCATCTAAAGCAGATCCTAATATGGCCCTTTAACTTATGTTGGGTAATATAAAACTTGAAATAAAATGCAATTACATTTTTAGACACTTTTAAATTGATTTCTAATATAATGCATGCAAGTCGACTCAATAAATGCTTAAAATTTGAATGAAGCAATTTTAAAAAAAGGATTAAAATAAATTTTATCCTAGGGATTGCATAGATTCTCATTGATAGATCTGCACCCTCATAGGCCAGATGGTCTGCCAAAACTCGTATGCGGGGAGGTGCCTAAAAAAGGAAAGAAGGTGCAGCAAAAATGTTATGTGAACTCCCAGCAGTCCAATTCTTACTTCTTAAAAGCGTTAAAATTTTATGTGAGCTTAAAATTTTTTAAATATAATTGAAGTAGAAAAAATTTTAACAATCGCTCATGAGCCTCGGATCGGGTTCCAGGCTAAATCAAAATCGACATACGAGATCGTCAAAAAATGACTAAAAGCATGTAATCCTATTTCGCAATCAATATCAAACAGTCAAATGAATAATTAAATCAAATAAATAAATAAAATGTCCATAAGCAAATACCTTTTAATATTACATCCTAGTATTTGCAGAATTTAAAAGTGGCTGGATACCACTAACAACAACCTGGATTCTACTCCTAAGAGTCAAGTGACTTTGAGAATTAGGATTCTTCTTATTCTTCACTTCTTCATCCTTCTATGAGCTCCTTGAATCCGGGGGGTCTGAATATTCAAATGAAAAGAAACTCCCCCTCAAGAGGGATCTTATCTTTCCTCTTTGGATATTTGAAATCATCCAAATTTGTATCTCCAAATGGATAGAAACTCTCCCCTAAGGGATGTCCCTTCCTCTTTGGATTCTAAATTGGATGCTTAATCCCATCTCAAAGTACTTTTATAATATTTGTACAACTCAAATACTCAAATTAAATTACCTTGAATGAAAATTAAAATCTAGACTCAAGTATAACCTGCAAGGTTATCCTAAGTAAGTTGAATTTAAATAATCTCAAGCAGTTATACATATCAAAAATTAAATCCTCAAATTCATAGTCATACTTGGTCATGCTCTCTTAATTTTAAAAGGGGGACTAGCCTAGCAAGCACCTATAATAATTTAATATTTATAATTTTTCTCCCTTTTATTTTTAAATACCCTGTATGAGCTTAGCCACCTACATAAGATTGAATTAGTATAAATCGTCCCTAACCTAAGGGTAGTCTATCGCAAATCAAAACACAGATTACATGAAATTAAATAAACAATCAATCAATCAATACTAGTGACCAACATGCAATGAAAACCATGAAAAATCTGGCACACAGCTAAATAGTAAACATCGACCTAGCCTAGATCTAGAAGTGGTTATCCTAGCAAATCATCTAAAGTGTGTGAGACAGGTTGTGTAGTTTGGATATGTCCTATATAGGGCAATTGGTTAGAGTTGTTTCAATTTTAAAGTATTATTTTGAATGTTAAATGACTACCACTTTTATTGCTCATCAGGGCTGTGAATTTTATTTCTCCTTCCTTGGGGCTAAGCTAATAGCCTCGTAGGCCAGGGTCACCTAGTAGAAATTGGTATAATTAAGTGATTTGATTTTATTAAAGTTTCAAAATTGATGAATTTTAAATATGATTGATTGGTTGCTGGTTTTTAAAGTTGGAATGAAGTTTTCTAAATTTTTAAATGATTTTTCAATTTTTAGATTTTTTTGGATTATTTTAATCATTTCATTAGAGGTCAAAAGTTGACATTTTGATTAAGTTCAACTTCTTGAAAGTTAGTATTTTTTTTAAATACTAAACCTTAAGATGAGTAATTAGACCCTAAGTTTGCTGGTTTTATATTTTTTTTTTATTTAGTTATATAGGTTTGAAGTTTTGACTAGATTTTGACTTGAGTTTCACAAAACAGTTGACTTTTTGACTTTGACTGATTTTTGAAGTTTTGATATTTTTAATAAATAGTAGACCCCAAAAGGAGTCCAATGCCTTTAATTTTGTTTAATTTGGAATTTTTTAAAATTAGTCATGACTTTTTAAAGTTTGAGTATTTATTTAATTTTCAAAATTATTTAATTAACGTTGTTTTAATGATTTAAATCCAAATGAATTACCAACTCTTTGAAATCAACTCCAAAGGTCAGGAATGACCTAAGGAGAGATCTCTAAATATTTGGAAATTTTTTGAAAAATTTTATTATTTTTAATTAATTAAATTAATTAAATAATAATTTTCTTTAAAAATAAATTATAGTTAAATTTGATGTCAAATCAAAAGGGTTTTAATTTTCATAAGTTAAGAATTGAATTTTGGTAAGTTTGAGGTATTATTTATAATATTTTTATTTAAGTTTAGTTTATTATGATTATTTAAAGTTGTAAGGTCCTTAATGAGGTTGATATTTTATTTGTTTAATTTTTTGACCTAATGGGCTCCAAATTTAGTGGAATTTGAACCTAAGGTGTAAAATATCACTAAGTTTAATATTGCCAAGTTTCACCCCTATTGGGTGTGTGAAAAATTTCTTAAAAATTTTCTAAGTTGATTAGGCCTTATCCTTAATTATTTTTCCTAGGTGACACTAGTGTTCCAATGGATTTGAAATCAGGTGTATCTAACTCTTATATATATGTAAACACATCACAGTAATCTTGTATCCTAATGCTAAGTATGTAAAGAATTATGAATTTTTAAATTTATGGGTCCAAAATGAACCCATATAATTTAAAATTGAATTTATAGAAATTCTATTCAAAACATGACCCAAGAAAATTAGGGTAGGTCAAGGATACTCCCTAATTCATGCCATCAAAATTTGAGGTCAATTTGACCATTGGATTTTCAGAAGTTTAAGAAAAATGAAAAACCATCATCTTTATTTTTCTCTAACTTAAATGGTCAAAATTGTCTGAAATTATTTTTAAAATAAAGTAGAGATCTAGAGCTTTTCAACAAGCCCAAAAACACCCAATTTGGATTATAAATAAATTTTTTATGAAATTTTAAAGTTTTAGGCATTTAAAATAAAATTTAAATTCATTTTTTAATTAATTTAACTGCCAGCCAATTATTAGAATGATGGCGGTGATGGCTATCCTCATATATGACACGTGGTGCAATCTGATTGATCCACTTGCCATGTCAGCAAGGATATGAGGCCGTCCAATCTGCGCCAAATTAGATGGTCAAACTAGATTTTGCCATGTTAGCGTGCCATATGGCCAAAAGGCATTGGTTCAAAACTTGTCAGCTACAGTGCGCGGTCCAGCTTGATCTGCATCGTTTGATTGCAATACACACGAGATCGAACGATCTAGATCGCTCCGAAAATCCTAGTTCAAATTGAACTAGTATTTCAAATGCTCATAACTTTCGATCAAACCGTTCAAATTTCATAAAATTTAAAATATAGGATTTATATACCCTAATCTTTCAATCCATGGAGTTTTAAGGCTCCATGCATTGGGATTTAGGAGAAATCATAGTTTAATTACAAAAATTAAAATGCAAATAACTTTCTAACATGTGGATAGATTTTGACGATCTTTGGCTTATTGGAAAGCAGTTGAGATCCTCTTCAACTTTGTAAAACACCTCGAGACTTAGTTCTGGCAAGATTGGAGGTTGTGCTAGAAAATCCTCTTTCTCTCTCTATCCTGTCTCTTCACCAATGGGGCTTTAAAGGCTTGGATTTGGTAGAGAATAGTTTGGGGAAGCTAGGAAAATATCTAGAGAAGCTCTAAGAGGAGACTTAGAGGCTGGGAGAGCTCTAGGGATCGAAGATTAAGTGATAGAAGCTCAAGTCAAGAATGAGCTTCATTTGGTCTCTTTTGGCTAATTCAAAAACCCTAAGCCATATGGAGGGTTGAGATCACTTTTGGATGCTAAGAAGTGGGCCAAGTGTCCTAAGGTAGTTATAAGGCTGTAGGAAAGGACAACCCAAGGATAATGGCATGGAAAGTGTCATTTGTCCTTATATGCACATGGAGCCATGTGGGTTGAGATTAAGATTAAACTAAAGCTTAATTGACACTTGAGTGAGGCTTAAGAAGCTTCTAGAGTGTGCTTAAATGGTTGGAGTGATTTTGAAATGGAGTGGAATGGGTTTGGAAGAGTGTTTGATAACTTTTGACCCATTCAAAGGCTTATGTTGACTATTTGACCAGTCAACCTGGTCAAACATACTAATGTGGACTTAGGAGGATGCTTAGGTGCTGTTTGAGTAAGCTCCTAAAGGTTTGAAAAGATGATTTAACTAAGTTGATGTGTATGGGAGAAGGTTTGACCAAATGTATAAAGTTGACTTGGTCAAATTCACATGAGCTTGATTGACCAATAGTTATGACATGTTTAAACTATGGAATAGAATGAGTTTAAGTGATTGAGAAGCTTAATTAGATCACATATAGTGATTTTGTTCAATTCAGACTAATTTGACTAGACTTGGGCTCAGTTGACCAAGTCAACTATTGATTGGGTCAGGGTGACTAGTCAACACCAAATTATTAGGGAATGGTGATCAAGAAGTTTTGATAGATTTTGAATGTATTTGGTGATTGACTCAATGTAGAAAGGGCTTAATGGTTGATTTGGTCAACCTAGGTTGACTTGGTCAACCAGGTTGACCCAGGGTCTGGGTTTGGACTTAATAGGCTTGGTTTAACATTTACAGACTAGTGGAGGTGGTCCTAGGGTTTGGAGAATTTAATTTGGTCAAAATGACTATTTGATCACTTAGAGGGCATTTGGGTCAACCTTGGTTGACTTGATCAACTAGGTTGACCCCTGGGCTTAGTTTGAATCCTCTGCACTCCTAATGATAATTAGAATGCATTGGAGGAGTTTCTGGGATTTGATTTGACAAGGTTATGTTGGAGTTTAAAGAAACTCCAAAATTGCCCTTAAGGGGCATTTTGGTCATTTTGAACCCTGGTCAACTGGGGGTCAAAGTGAGTCCACAAAAATATAGTTTAATGCTTGACAAGTCATAATCAAGGGTCTAGATGTGATCAAAAGGTTTGGAGAAGGCTCCAAGGTCAAATTCCACTAAGGGATAGGTCCAATGGCATAGGCCATAAATATTTGAACGTTTTACAGCTTTTGGATTTTGATCTAGTTTCTAGAGTTAAAGGTCTCAGAATGTGCTCAAATTTAGAGGGTAGACCCTAGGAACATGCTTAATACATATGTAATTGATAGATCATGAATAGGGTGTCATTTGATTGGGGTTTGAAGTGTTTTAAAAATTATTAGAAAAGGCTTTCAGGACCTTGCCTTTGAACCGTGGATTTTGATTTTAGAAATCTGGATTTAAGCTAGGTTTTGGATTTAATTTCTTAATTTTGGATTATCTAAATCAATTAAATTCATTTTAATGATTTTATATGATTAGATAGGGCTAGATTTTGATAAGAAGCTGGATTGATCTGGAGTTTAGAAAACTCTAGAATCTAGATTGGTTTGAGGATTGGATTGATCTGAAGTTTGGATTGGTCCTAGAATTTGGAGGAATTCTACAATCTAGAATCTAAAAGAGCCCTAAGGCTTGGATAGATCCTAGGAGTTAGAATCTAGAAGGATCCTAGGGTCTAGAAAGATCCCAGGGTCTAGATAAGCTTAGGAGGCTAGACTGAACTGGGGTCAAGATCGATCTGGAGTCTGGGAAAAGTCCTAGTGACCTCATACATAAATGAGGTCAAAAACACATTACAAAGATTTTTATTAGAAGATCCAAATAGAATATCATCAATATAGATTTGGACAATCAATAGTTCATTTCCTACCTTTTTTAGAAATAGGGTGGTGTCTATGCTCCCTTAACAAAGGTTCTTTTTAGTAGGAATGTGCCAAGTCTTTCATACCAGACCCTGGGTGCTTATTTCAGTCCATATAATACTTTTTTCTAATTTAAGCAAAGGATTAGAAGATTATGAGTTTTTAAAGCCAGGGGGTTGTTCAACATAAACATCTTTTTTTATTACCCCATTCAAAAAGGCACTCTTGTGCTTAATTTTCTAACTTAATGACCTTCAAATCTAATGAAATTTGGACTTAAGGTGTAAAATGTCACTAAGTTCAATTTTTTGAAGTTTCATCCCTATTAGATATGTGTATAATTTCCTATAAATTATCTAAGTTAACTATACCTTTTCCTTAATTATTTTCCCTAGGTGTCTCTAGTTCTCAAATGAGTTTGAAATTTGTGTCACCTAACCTTGGGACATATGCAATCATACCATAATAATTAAATAACCTAATTCTACTAATTTGGAAAGTTATGAATTTTCAAAATTTTGGATCCAAAATGAACCTATCACTTTGAAAATTCATATCATAGAAATCCATTGAACATCTGGCCCTAAAAAAATTACAGATGACTCCTAAGATGTCCAAATATGTTTCACCAAAATTTAGGTCCAATTTAAGCACTGGATTGTGAGAAATTTTCTAAAATAGATTTTAAACAAACTATCATAACTCTTAATTCAATGCTTAAAATACCTTAATTTTAATTTTAATAAATAGTAGGGCTCAAGACCTTTCCAACGAGCCCAAGAACACCCAATCTGGTGAAAAATTAGATTTTCTATGAATTTTTTAAGTTCTGGCTATTTAAAATATTTTTTTAATATTAAATGACGGCGACACGTGTCACGCATCCGGTAGCCACGCGCAGTTTTGGCTTAGGCGATGTGGCTTTCTGTGAGCCGTCCGATCACTCGGAAGGATCGATTAGACAGCTCAGATTGAGCAAGAATAGTTCAGTTTAAAATGAACTAAAATTTTAAATAGCCATAACATTCGATCCAACCATCCAAATTTGATAAAATTTAAAATGCAGGATCTAGGTGCCCTAATCTTTTAACCCATGGAGTTTCAAGGCTCCATGCATTGAGATTTGAGAGAAATTAAGGTTTGATCATATAATATAAAATGGGGATAACTTACAATCCAACCTTCAGATTTTGATGTTTATAGACTTGTTGGAAAGCTAGAGAAGTCCTCTACAACTTTACTGAAGACCTCAAGAACTTTTCATAGCTAGATTTAAATCTGGTGTTAAAATTCTCCATTTTCTCTCTTTCTCTCTCTCTCTCTCTCTCTCTCTCTCTCTCTCTCTTCTCAAAATGGGGTTTTTGAGCTTGGGAAAGGATGGGGGAAAGGTTTGGAGAGTCTTAGAAATTGTTGGAGAGGTTGGATTCATTATTTCATAGGTTGAAGGCTTTTGGACTAGAAGTTTTGAGTGAAATGAGGTAAATCCAAGGCTTTGAATTAAGTTCGAAGCTAGGATGGTGTTACAAAGGCCATTCTCCACCACTAGTAAATTTATCCTAAGGGAAGGAAGAACCTAACCTTAAGGGAAAGAAGGTTTGATTTTAGAGTTTGAAGTTAAAACTAGGATGGTGCCACAAAGGGGCATTCTTCACCACTAGTAGATTTAATGCTAAGGAAGGAAGGGACCTAACCTTAAGGAAAAGAAGATTGAATGGTCATATAGGAAGGAAGAACTCCTAATTACAGAGGATCGAATTTGAAATAACTCCAGGGTAGTGCCACGAGGGGCGTACTTTACCACTAGTAGATATAATCTTAAGGACAGAAAAAATCTAAACCTTAAGGAGAATAAGATTGAATGATCGTATAGGAAGGAAGAACTCCTAACTACAGAGGATCGAGTTTGAATTAATACTAGGGTAGTGCCACAATGGGCGTACTCTACCACTAGTAGATCTAATCCTAAGAAAAGAAAGAAAGCACGATGACTCATATTTGTCCTTAAAGAAAGGAAAATCGAAGGACTCTATGGGAAGGAAGCATTGGTTCCCATAGAGAATTGGATCTAGATTTTGAATTTAAGATGGTACCATAGAGGGTGTGCTCCATCACTAAAGGATGATCTCATGGAGAGAAAACTTTCTCTATACGAAAGGTCAAATCTAGATTTTGAAAACTTGGATGGTGCCATAATGGGCATACTCTATCACTAGTGGATGATCATATGGGGAGAAAACTTGCTCCACACAGAGGATCGAATGGGGAGAAAACTTGCTCCACACAAAGGATCGAATCTAGATTTTAAAATTAGGATGGTGTCACAACGGGCGTGCTCCATCATTAGCGGATGATCTCGTGGGGAGGAAACTTACTCCACACAGAGGATTGAATTTAGATTTTAAAACAAGGATGGTGCCACAGAGGGCGTGCTCCATCACTAGTGCATAATCATGTGGGTAGGAAACTTGCTCCATATAGAGGATCGAAATTAAGTTTTGAAACTAAGATGGTGCCACAACGGGCATACTCCATCACCAGTAGATGATCATGTGGGGAGAAAACTTGCTCCATATAGAGGATAGAATTAAGATTTTGAAACTAGAATGGTAGCACAGAGGGTGTGCTCCATCACTAGTGGATGATCATGTGGGTAATAAACTTGCTCCACACAATGGATCGAATCAAGATTTTGAAATTAAGATGGTACCATAGAGTGTGTACTCCATCACTAATGGATAATCATGTGGGGAGAAAACTTGCTCCACATAGAGGATTAAATCAAGATTTTAAAACTAGGATGGTACCATAGAGGGTGTACTCCATCACTAGTGGATGATCAAGTGGGGAGGAAACTTGCTCTACACAGAGGATAAAATTAAGATTTTTAAACTAGGATGGTACCGCAGAGGGTGTACTTCATCACTAGTGGATGATCATGTGAGGAGGAAACTTACTCCACACAAAGGATCGAATCAAGATTTTGAAACTAAGATGGTACCACAGAGGGTGTACTCCATCACTAGTGGATGATCATGTGGAGAGGAAACTTACTCCACACAGAGGATCAAATTAAGATTTTAAAACTATGATGGTACCATAGAGGGTGTACTCCATCACTAATAGATGATCATGTGGGGAAGAAACTTGCTCCACATAAAGGATCGAATCATGATTTTGAAACTAGGATGGTGCCACAATGGGCATACTCCATCACTAGTAAATCTAATCTTAAGAAAAGGAATCATGGGGACTCACACATATCCTTAAAAGACTAGAAGGTGACTGAACTATGATGGGTAGTTAGTCAAGTTCCTAGGAGGTAGGAAGCACAATGACTCAAACCTACTCCTAAAAGGTCAAATTTCTTTTTAGTTTTTAATGACTGACTTAGCTAGAAAGCACAAGGACTCACATCTAACTAGGGGGACTAGCTAAGGAAATATTCTACCTAAACCTCTAAGGATTTTGGCAGAAACTATCTGACCCAGTTTAATTCTAATCCTAAGGGAAGGAAGCACAGGGACTCACAGCTATTCTTAAAAGGCTAGAATGTGACTAAACTATGATGGGGCTCAGTAAGCTTAAATCCACCATTAGTCAGTCGAGATCCTAAGATATAGGAAGCACAGGGACTCACACCTACTCCTAAAAGATCAAATTTCTTTTGGGTTTTCAATGACTAACCTAGCTAGAAAGTATGGGGGCTCACATCTAAACAGGGGGACTAGTCATGAAGATAGTCTACCTAAACCTCTAAGGATTTTGAAAAGAGCTATCTAACCTAAATTTGATTTTGGATGCTAGGATGGTGCCATGAGGGGCTTGCTTCACCACTAGCAGATCTAATCCTAAGGAAAGGAAGTATGAGGACTCACACCAGTCCTAAAAACTAGAGGGTAGCTAATTTAGATGGGGCCTAATAGGCTTAAATCCGCCCTCAATTAGTTAAATTCCTACGAGGTCGGAAGCATAGGGACTTACACCTACTCCTAAAAGATTAAATTTCTTTTAGGTTTTGAATGACTAACCTAGCTAGAAAGCACGGGGACTCATATATAACTAGCGGGACTAGCCAAAGAGATAGCCTACCTAAACTTCTAAGGATTTTGGCAAGAATTATCTTACCCGAATTTGATTTTGGATGCTAGGATGGTGCCACGAGGGGCTTGCTCCACCACTAGCAGATCTAATCCTAAGGAAAGGAAGCACGGGACTCACACCAATCCTTAAAAACTAGAGGATAACTAATTAGGATGGGGCCTGACAGACTTAAATCCGCCCTTAATTAGTTAAATTCCTAGGAGGTAGGAAGCATGGGGACTTACACCTACTCCTAAAAGATTGAATTTCTTTTGGATTTTCAATGACTAACCTAGCTAGAAAGCATGCATACTCACATCTAACCAGGGGGACTAGCCAAAGAGATAGTCTACCTAAACTTCTAAGGTTTTTAGCAAGAATTATCTAACCTGAATTTGATTTTGGATGCAAGGATGGTGCCACGAGGGGCTTGCTCCACCACGAGCAGATCTAATCCTAAGGAAAGGAAGAATGGGGACTCACACCAATCCTTTAAAAACTAGAAAATTTTGATTTTGGTTTTGAATTAGATATGAACTTTAAATTTTGGATTTTGATTGAATTTGATTTGATTTGAGATTAATTGAAATTTTGATTTCAGATAGAGATCTGAATTTGGAAGATTTCAAATTTGAATTTGGAGAATTTTGAATTCAAAATTTTTGAATTGAAGAGTATTTTGTTGATGTTGAATTTGATATTCATATGGTATAGTGCTTCCTGAAGAGCCACCCCAATGTTTGAAAATATCGGGTGGCATCCTTCAGAATTGATTAGTTAATGTTTGAAATTCCCTCTTAGATTATCTATAGGATAAGAGGTCATTCTTATGTTGGTTGAACCTCCCCCACCAATCTCTCGGTAGGCTAAGATAGGCATCCAAAGAACTAGGACCAAATCTCCTACTTGGAAGGTTCTAAGTCGCACTATCTTATCATGGGCTTAAACCATTCAAGTTTTGTATAACTCTAAATTTTGTTGAGCCTTGGAGACGACTCTCTATGAGGCCTCGATCTCCTCCAATTAGATTTGGGCACTCTATTCAATTTTAATTTGATCTTGAATGATAATTTCTAGTGAAGTAAAACACACCTCTAGTGGGATTAACCTTGGACCCTGTATAGAGTGTAATTTTGTAGAGAAGGCCTTGAAGGAAAAGATGCATATATGCAAGGACTGACACACATTCCTCAAGGATGATATTTGAATTTTATCATGAGTAGAAGATTCATTTATTTTATTTAAAAATTTTCTCTTAACCATTTGGACCCTATCAGAATGACATGTGGGAATAAATTTACAAGTACAGTGAAAAGTTGAGTGACTCCAACTAACTTGAAAAGGCTTAAGGATTTAGGTTTTGTTAACCCAGACCAAATTTTGAAGAAACTAAACTGAGGTCTCCCTTATATATTTTTGAATTAAAATCAATTTCAAAAAGGCTTAAGTTATATTGAGAAATTTGATCATTTCAATTCTCTTGCATAGAATTTTATATCTATTAGATAATTAGTGCATGATGGAGAATCTGAATTCGAGATTTTTCAAAGTCAAGTAATTTGGATTGATCAGATTTTCCTTTGAGATTTAAGGAATTAAAGAAGGAACAAGCCTCTTTCTTTCTTTTTCCTTTCTTTGTGGTGCACTTTATGTATCATTTGATTTTTTGGTGCATTTTATGCATCTTATGAACTTTTGATGCCCTTCGTGCATTTCTTAATTTTGGGCGTACTTTGCGTATCTTTTGATTTCAATTGATTTTGAGAAGAGGCTTCACCTTCCTTTAAAATCTCAAAATGATTGCTCTCTTTTTGAATGCTAGGATTATATCTCAAGTATTAGAGAAGAAAACTCAATCTCTCTTATACAAGGAAGAACAATCCTCAAAGCAGACCCAATCTTTTGACGCAAGTATCAACTTGACTAGGAAAATCTTTGAATAGATTTAAAGCATGCAAGAGATGCCTATTAAGATAAAAAATTGCAAAAATATTGAAAGGATGTTCATTTCCAAATCAACTTAAGTTTGATATAGATTTTAATTCAAAGATCAGATCAACCCACAGAAGCGATGGGAGGGAGGGGCATTTAAACATCTTATGGAGTCAACTATAACTCTCTGCTACTTAAAGTTTAAGATAGAGGTAAATTTTCATTAAAAATATGAATCAACTATCTTGAAAGTCCAGATCTAGTGCACTTGATAAATTGGTAAGTTTTCCTTATGGAAAAAAATTGCAGGTCTAGGTGGTAAGATCCTAGCAGTGTGGAATTAGATTCCTATAATCTCTTTGGAGGGAGAGATTATTATGGGGTATGCACTATTCCTAGTTGATGTGGCATCATTTTAATCAAAAGGTTTATCATGATAGGACCCATTTGAAAGTTAAATTTCAGTGGTGTCACCATCTGATGTAATCTTAGATTATTTCCCCTCTCCTATTACTAATGGCCTAGTAATTAGGAGAGTGAGATCCCAAGTGGTTTTTATACCTCCTCCTCTATAGATGATGTAGTGGGACACATGTAGTAATGTGACCTAACATCCTCTAGTAGAGTGGATGGGTCATATCCTTCAACTAGGGGCCTACAGCCTATTGCTGGTGATTGCTCAATTCTGGCTTGATTGATTATTGTGCTGTATTCAAAAGGGCGCGGTGGAGGTCACGTTATTATTCTCATAACCTCCCTCCTTTGAGTAATAGGAGAAGGGTGGAAATTATTTCCACTGAGAGGGTACATGGAAGGAGCAACAAACTCTTGATTGGCCTCAAATTTGACTTGTATTGAGGCTTCAGACTCAGTATTTTTTTTTAGCCTTAAGGACCTTCTTTCTAACTCTTCAAAGGTGGTGCTAGAACTTGACCTGACATCAGATCTAGATGACCTCTCATCCATTGTTACTAGTTTCTATTCCTTATCCACCGAAGTAGAGAGTAAAGTGGGCAAGGGGGCGATAGTTGCCTCCATTTGGAGATGGGGAGTCATCTCCCAACCCTAAAGTAATTTCTACTAAGGGGAAATCCTTTTGTGTCCTAGTAGACAGATCTATGATTTCTTCTCCATTAACTGATAGTTTCAAGTTTTGAAACTCTACTCCAAACTAAATCGAACTATTATAGAAGATTTCTTCAGTGGTCAGGTTCCTATCCAGAGGGAAGATAAGTTTCCCAGCCATTTGAGTATTCTTAATTTTTTGGAATTTAAGAAGGTGATTTAAATTAGTTGATTTTGGAATGGAATATAAATTTTTGACTTGATTGATTCTTTTCAAATTTTAGAACTCAACATAAAGTTTTCACTCAATATGAGGGTTCGCAAAATTGATAAATTTTTTTTGAGAATTATGCTTAACTCTTTCATTCTACCAATTGACTTGGGGAAAAATGTCAAAGCCTGGATTTGAATTTGAAATCAACATTGAAGTTGAATTTGAGGTTAAAATTAAATTTGAATTTGAGGTTGAAATCAAATTTGGACTTAAGGTTGAAATTGAATTCAAATTTAAAGCTAAAATTGAATGGATCTTCTTCAAATTTTAAAACTCAACATATTGAGTTTTACTCGAATATGTAGGTTTACAAAATTGACCTAAAGATCCTATGAATTAGGCTTGGCTCTTTCATTCCACCAAGTAACTTGGAGGTGAAATGTCAAATCCCAGATTTGATTAGAGAAAAGGATGTTATAGGAAACATATAACAATGGCGATTAAAGTTGATTTGAGCGTTTTGAAAGGGATTCTAGAAGTTTAAAATTTTGATAAAATTTTCTTTGGCCTTGAGACTCAATACATTGAGTTTGCACCCAACATAAAGGTCTATAAGATTAAAGAGAAAATCTGGGGAAATTTGACTTGTCTCTTTCACTTCACTGTCTAGCTTAGAGTGAAATGTCAAAGTCTGGATTTGGTTGAATATTTGAATTTGCATTGTATGTGTTAAACTACAAGAAACCATTGTAGGAAATATATAGTAATGATGATTGAAGTTGATTTAAAAGGATTTGAAAATTTGATGAACTTCTCTGAATTTCAAATTTTAATATATTGAATGTAGACTCAATATGAAGGTTTACAAATATATGGGAAAAACAAGGGGTCTCTGCTTGACTCATTTACCTTGCTAATTGACTCGAGGGTAAAATTTTAAAGCTAGGATTTGAGAAGAATTGGAATTTGAAATGGATTTTAGAAAAGATTGATTTTGCATTGCATATGCTAGACTACAAGAGAGTATTGTAGGAAAATATATGGCAAGGATGATTGAAGCTAATTTGAGTGATTTTGAAAAGGATTTTAAAGGTTTGAAATATTGAAAGAGTTTTCTCAAATCCTTGAAACTCAATATATTGAATTTACACTCAACATAAGGGTTTACAAGTTTACTGAGAAAACTCAGAGAGATTGGCTTAACTCTTTTACCCCGCCTGTTGGGTTGGGGGTGAATTGTCAAATCCCAAAATTAACTAAAGAGTTTTGGATTTTAACATTGAGATTGAAGAGTCTTCTATAAATTGTGAAACTAAACATATTTGGATTCATTTGAACATGTGAGTTTACAGCATTTACAGAAAAATCTTAGAAAATTTGGCTTGACTCTTTTGCTCTGCCAATTGACTTGGAGGCAAAATGTCCTAGCCTGAGTTTTACTAAAAGATCTAAATTTTAATTTTGAAATTAAAAGAGATTCTGTAAGTTATGAAACTTAACATGCTTGAGATATGTTTAAGCATGCAAGGTTGAAACATTTACAAGAGGATTTTAGAGGATTTGGCTCAACTCTTTTGCTCTTCCAATTAACTTAGAGCCAAAATGTCCAAGCCCGACTTTGACAGAGATTCCTCACTTACCACTCTTTTAACATGTCTTAATTGACGTTGGCCACACTCACCCAAGGAAGAAATGGGTAAAGGGACTAACAAAAAGAAGGGTAGTCAAAACTACTGATATAATAAAATTTCTACCTTAATTAAAGATGGAGAGAAAGATTTATCCCCAGTGGAGTCACCATTTTTTGTTTGATTAAAAACTGTTGTTATTTTTGAAAAGATTAATTATCATTGGGTGATTTAATTTCTTAAATTTTAATTTTAAAATTGAACGCATTATTATGAATGATATATCATCTCAGTAGACAAGCATACCATTTCTTGATGGGTTCAATTTATAGTATTAAAATTTTATCTTGATTATTATAGTCAAATTCGAGCAAAAATTACATATGACCTTGGAGGGTCAAAATGATTATTCACTCAGGTATTTAACCATGATAATTTGGATAAATTATCATTAATTTCATAATGAAAGTTATAACAATAATTGATAAATCTTCCTGAGGGAAAAATATTAATTATTATTGATCGTTTGAAAATGATGATAATGATCATTGATTTTGACTTAAATTTTTTCAAACATAATTAATTACATCATAAGAAATTGGAGTTTCATACAAATAATCTCGATTAAAATAACGGTAGAATTTTTATTTTAAAATTTTAAAGTTTGATATCAAAGGAGGTGAGGATTGAAAATCCAACTGGGATTCAATCGATATGAGCACTTATTTTTGGAGGCCAAGAAAGGAGTGGTAGGAGGTGTTTTGGGATTCTAAAATATTTTAGAAGCACCCCAGCCTATCCTAAGTGTTGGGCTTAAATTTGAATTGAAAGAGATTTTAATTTGAATTGTTAATTTCATTAGAAGGTTGGGATTTAATTCCCAGAGGTTAAGGTCTTATAATGTGAACTAGCCTCAGAACCTAAGTCTAAATTTAGTATTAAAAAATAATTACCCAAACCTAGCTAATGAAATATAGGATTTGGACTTACCTCGGCCTGGATTGGGGAGCCAGCTAACCATCTAAATGCATCAAAATAATGAGTCTGGTCTCTTATGAAAGAGTGGGTAGGGACGTTTGATTAAGATAAGTTTTTGGATAATATGGTTGACATCTAAAGAAATCCTAACTGACCCCTTAACATATACTGGTATTATAATACTTAAGTAAAATAATGCAACAAGTTTTAAACTCAATTTAATTTATAACTAATGCAAAGCATACTAGTTGTCTTAACAAATATTTAAATCAAACATGAAGCAATTTTAAAAAGACTTAAAAATAGGTTTTTTCCTAAAATGTATAGATTCCCCTTAATAGATCTACACCCTCATAGGTTGCACTCTCATAGGCCAGGTGGTCTGCCAGAACTCGTAGGCAGGGAGTTGCCTAATAAAAGGAAAGAATAATGCAGTAAATATATTATGAGAACTCCCAACGGACCCAGGCTTACTTCTTAAAATATTAGATTCCTATGTGAACTTAAAAATTTTAATTTTGTTTAAGTAAAAGAATTTTGACGTTCCATCACAAGTCTCCGATCGGATTCCAAGCTAAAACAAAGATCGATATGCTAGAGCTCTAAAAAACTACTAAAAGCATACAATCCTATATTGTAATCAACATCAAACAATCAATTGGATAATCAATTAAATAAATAAAATTTCCATAGGCAAGTGCTTTTTAATATTACAACCTAGGGTCTGCAGAAAGTAAAGTGGCCTGGTACCACTAACAACAACCCAGATTCTACTCCAAAGACTCATGTGACTGTGAGAATTAGGATTCTTCTCACTCTTCACTTCTTCATCCTTATTTGGGTTCCTTGGATCGATCTAGTCTGGATATCTAAGTGAAAAGAAACTCCTCCTCCAAAGGGGTGTTATCTTTTCTCCTTGGATACTCAAAGTATCCTAACTTAGGCTTCCAAATAGAGGAGGACTCTCCCTTAAGGGATGTCCTCTCCTCTTTGGAATCTAAGTAGAATATGTTTATATCCCATCTCAAATCACTTTTACAACTTAAAAATATCTCAAATTATATTTGATAAAAGAGAAAAATCTAGACTCAAAACACCCTACAGGGTTATCCTAAGTAATTATATTTAAATCATCCCAAACAGTTAATATAATGAAATTTAAAATGCTTGAACCAGCCACACTTGGCTATGCTCTTTTAATTTTTAAAGGGAGACTTAGCATTCTGGAGTACCTAAAAAAATTTGTTTAATTTAAATTTAACATTGCCCCCTTTAATTTTAATGCCCTGTATGAGCATAGCCACCCACATAAGATTGTATTAGCATTTAAATCACATCCTAACACCCATCAATCACATCCTAAAGATTTACCCTTAGGATAAAGGTAATTGAAATGCTAATAGAAGGGTAACATCCATAATTTATCAGATAAGGCTTGATTTATGTTAATGGGTTCACTTATTGAGATAAAGGCAGAGTTATTTACTTCATTTTTAACTCCATGCCTAGTTCTAACACCTTCAGATGGGTCTCCTAAGATAAGATCTTTAGGATTACTTGAAGAATCTCCATTCTCTAGGTAGTGTATTTTTAGGTTCTATGCTTTCTTCCAGATTTGCAGATTCTACTCCTTGGATAATTTCTACTACTTCTTCTTCTTCCACCCTAGACCCTCTAGATTTATTAGATTCATCAAATATAATACGAGTGATCTCCTTTACTACCAATGTCCTTTTAGTGAAGACTCTATAGGATTTTCCAATATTTGAGTAACCTATGAACACTCCTTCATTAGATTTTGGGTCAAACTTTTCTAGTTGAGACTTCTCATTATTCAGAATGAATACTTTACATTTAAAGACATGAAGGTGAGAGAGGTTAGATGTCCTACCCTTAAGGATTTCATAGGGTGTCTTGTTCAGCTTAGATCTAACATTAATCCTATTCTGAACATAACAAGATGTATTTACTGCTTATGCTTGTAGTGCTGACAGGTCCAAAGAGATTCAAGTGAAGGACTTCTATGAGTTTGTTAGTGTTAATATCTTTAATTGAGTGGAAAGAGGATTTAACTTGTTTTCCTAATTGATAGGCATCACACAAGTGGTCCTTAGTAAACTCTAATTTGAGAATTCCTCTCACTAAGTCTTTTTGGGTGATTTTTCTAAGGCTTTTCATGCTTGCATGGCACACTCTTTTATGCCAACTATGATTCATCAACAATTATTTTTAAGTAAAGAGCAGTATTATATTTAGTATAATTAAGATCAAGCATATAGACATTATTGATTCTCCTTCCTAGCAAAATAGCTTTGTCATTTAAGTTTATTATGTAGCTAGTAGACAGAAATTTTATGCTAAAGTCTCTATTACAGAGCTGGCTGATGCTGAGCAGATTATGTTTCAAGCCATCTACCAATAAAATAATTTTAATGATTAAATTTTTTGAGTTGCCAATTATACCTGAGTCCACCACTCTCTTGGTGGTGTTATCTCTAAGTGTCACCTTACCTCCTACCCTAGCCTCCAACAAAATGAATTGATTTGCATCTCCAGTCATGTGCCTTAAACATCTACTGTCTAGGTACTACATGCTCTCACGAGGTCTTTTGTGATAGCACCCCTATAAAATCATCAGTTGTCAGATTTGAGAACCTAAATAGTTTTGGGTTCAACCTTATGGAATTTGGGATGAAATGCTTGCATATTATGCGATGAATTATATAATTTTGGTCTCCACACCAAATATGTTCTATAGTGGATAGTGCAAGTGTGGGAGATATGTCTTATCATGCTACAAAAAAACATCTAACTCCAGAAAAAGGGTTTACTAATCTATATGGGTTGTGGTACCTCTTTCTAGGTTTGAATGCATGCTGTGATGGTGTGTTATAAAACTGTGCAAATGTAGGAAGTATTTTATTTTCTTTAAAAGTAGTTATTTTAATTTGTAAAAACTTGTTTGCACTTTCAAGAATTAAATTTTTAATCTTCAACATATGCTCCCTACTTTCTAATTGAGATACAAGAGTTTGTAATTCCTTAAATACATTTTCTAATTCAACATGCAATATTTTCAAGAAATCATGTTCAGCAGTTAAATCAAGGTACTTTTTGTTCAAAGTATCAAATTCATTTAGTAAAGCTATGTGATTACTATCCATAGTGGAATGATCTTTCCTGATGCTTTCATGCTCCTTCTGTAGGTTTGAAAAATCAGTTTTAAGGCTAGCATGTGATTTCTTAAGCTTCCTATATGCAATATGAATTCTTTTAGAAACTTTAAATAATTCATCATACGAAAGCTCAGATACCTCCTCTTGATCAAATTAATTAAGATAATTATCAGTCATTATGCACAGGGTTGTCACCTATTTTTCTTCAGATTCAGATGAGTCTAAAGCTGAGTCTGCCCAGAAAGTGTTCTAAATTCTTTGCTTACCCTTCTTAAATTTTACTTTCTCCTCTCCCTTCTCTTTTCTTGGGAGAGCTTTAAGACTTAGGAAATCAGACTTCAAGTGCCCTGGCTTTGTGCATTCAAAACATATAACTTCATAAGAATTTTTAAAATTTTTATTATTCTTACCTTTATTCCATTGCTGATGACATTTCTTCTCTTTCTTTAAAAAGCTCTTCAATTGCCTAGTCATTAGTGCAATATCATCATCATCTTGTTCAAAAGAGTCACTGTAAGAATCATTAGCCTCTAAGGCTATAATTTTCTCTTTCTTCTTTTCACCTGCATCAAGCTGCCTTTGACTCACTCCTTGCTTGTAGGCAATGAGTGACCCAAGTAAGTTATCAATGGAATAAATATTCAAATATTTAGATTCAGTAGTGGCAGTAATTTTTGCATCAGAGGAAGAAGATAAACAATGCAAAATTTTGTTAACCTTTTCATAATTTATAAGCTCTATTCCTAAGGTATGTAGGAAAGTAACAATCTGAGTAAACCTAGCATACATTTCAGAAATGGATTCACTAGGTTTTATGCAAAAAAGCTTAAAATCATGAAGAAGAATGTTTAGCCAAGATTGTTTCATTTCCTTTGTTCCTTCATATGTCATGCAAAGTTTATCCCAAATTTCTTTTCTAGTTGAACAAGTAGAAAAATGTATGTAATCTTCAAATTTTAAAGCACAAAAAAATATTTCAAACATTTAGCTTCAGTTGGGCTAAATCTCTATTTTCTATGCTCCATTCAGAAAAGGGAAGTTCAATTTTTATGCCATTAACAATGTGAGAAGGTGCAGAATAACCTTCATGAACTAATATCCATGTGCGATAATCAATTGATTGTAAAACGATGGACATGCAAATTTTTGAAAAATCAAAAGTAATATTATCAAATAGAGGTGCTCGTATGATTGAATATCCTTTTGTAGTGTTACAATTTTCAAAGTTAGCAATTGATTATTTTTTAAAAGTTTTTTAAAACATAATTTATGAATCCACTCTGATACCACTTGAAAGTTCATGAAGGTTGTTAAACCTCAAAGAACTAGCCCGAGGCTAACCAAGAGGGGGGCTAAAATTAGTTATTAAAAAATTATTTAACAAATTAAAAATTAAAACCCCTTGATGTGGAAGTAGATCATTTATGTAATAATAAAAATCAGAGATTTCAAACACAGAATAAATCACATAAAAATACAAAAATTAAATGCAAAAAAGTAAAATAGAAAGAAAACACCATAATTATAGTGGTTCGGTCAACTTTGCCTATGTCCACTCCCCGAAAGTTTCCTTTCCATGTATTATACTAAAAGTAGTGTCTCTCCTTTTGCCCTCATAGCAAGGTGGAGAAGCCCTTACAAAAATTTTCTATCGACCCAGTGAGTCAAAGCACCTTGAATTCTTTTACTCCCTACTAGAGTAGGCAGAGAACTTGCAAATCCTTTTACTCCCTCCTGGAGTATACAGAGAACCTTGCAAATCCTTTTACTCCCTCCTAGAGTAGGAAACAAACCTTAGAATCCTTTTTCACCCTCCTGGTAAAGGCAGAGAACCTAGATTTGATGCTGATGAAAGTCTCCCCTATAGCCACCAAGGAACCAATAAAGCAGCTTGAAGATAACAGTGGAAACCTTACTTGGAGCAACATTTGTGAATCCCTCATAACTCCCCCTCACAAGGATTTCTCTCTCTTCTAAGCTCTCTCTCTTTCTTCTCTAAGCTCTCTCTCAGATCAACTCCTCAGTAAAATATTTGCCCAAGGATAAATATAATTGCTTAAATAGTGTGCTCCAAAAAATCCTAAAATTCAAGAGATCCATTTTCTATTCGTACAGTATGATACAGGTATCATACCATATGATTAGTGTAATTTAGAATCATCCAGCAAGTTCGTGTAGATGAACTATTCATCTTTTAAATATTTTATACAATACGATCCAAATATTATACAGTACAAACTGTAGAAATTTCTTTTATTCATTTGGGATGATCTCTAGGATGACCATAAGTCATACTCTATTATTCGTACAGCACATGGGATATCATACCGTACGATCAGTAAAAAAATCATGGATTTTGTTTGGTGCGATCTCTTGGATGACTAAAGTTATACTCTATCAATCGTACGGGATGATATAAATCGTATGGTATAATCGATGATAATAATTGTCCTAGATTTAATTGCCTGATATCGTGGGGTTAATTAAGAAAGATTTTAATTAGGGCGTATAGTAAGAACCAAATAATACTGTACGATTAGCATATTTAGAATCTTTACCTCTGGTGGCTAGGGTTTTGATAGAGCTCAACAGATCGTACAATATAAAATAAAATTATATAGTATAAAAATATATCGTATAATATAAATTAAATCGTACAGTATGAATTACTTCAAAAAATAAACTCTCTTAAAAACATTTTTCTCTCTCCCCTTGTGTGCGTGCAAGGTTACTCAGCAATCATATCCACCTAATTACATGATTCAACTCAAGAAAGAAAAAATACATAACAAATTGAAAATACATACTGTAACCCTAGTCTACCCAGTCTTGAGCTGATCAGAATTGTAAGTGAACGGTGGACTGAATTCCTGAAATGTTAGTACACACAGCATAAAATAAAATATCACAGAAATAATAGAAAGCAGTAACAGACATATAATATTTGTTATCATCAAAATCACAGTGCTTGAATTAAATTTACAACAATTATAACCCAAAAATTGCATAAATTATAAGTAGTCGAGTACCAATAACTACAAACTCATATTCTAATCCTAGTATCGATGTAAGTTAACTTTGAGTGGGATACTCTTTGTTTTTAACTCCTCATCCTCCTCTTTGGGCTCCTTAGATTTTTCATACTTGTATAACCAAATGAAAAAGAAAACTCTTCCCCCAAATGGGAGATTATTCTTTTCACTTTGGGTATTGAAATAATCCAAACTTGGGTTTCTAAATGAAAAAGGACTATCCCCTTAAGGGGTATCCTTTCCTCTTTGGAATCCAAATTTGGATGATACATCCCGACTCAAATATCTTACTTTCACAACTCTTAACTTTAAACAAATTACATTAATATAAAAATAAAAAATCTAAACTCTTATGTAGGGTTATCCTAAGCATTTAAAATTAAATAAATCCTAAGCAGTTTATATATTCGCATTGAATTAAAATCTCAGCTACACTTAGCCACGCTCTTATTTATTTCAAGTGGGACTTGAGCAATTTAGCACCTGCATAAAAATATGTCAGTTAAAATGTTAACTTTACCCTTTGACTTATAACCCTATATGAGTGTGGCCACCTGCAGAAGACTCAGTGAGCAATCATATCATTCCTAACCTAAGGGTAGTCTATCGCCATCACATCAATTCATAGATTATAGTTAAAGTAAGTAAACACTCACATCAATCCATTTTCAATCACAGCATGCAATAAAAACTCTAAAAATCTGACACACAATAGTAAAAGTAAATACTGATAGAGCCTAAACTAGAGTTGGTTATCTTAGCAAATCATCTAAGGTGTGCGTTAAAGGTTATGTGGCTAGGATAGATGCTAAGGTGGGTAGTTTATTGAAGTTTTCTAATATTTGAGTCTGTAAAAGGTTGAAAGTGGGATTTATGTTTGAATTTAAATATTAATGTACTAAAGCTTAATTCAAGTGTATTTTAATGGTTAAATAATTACTATCTTTGTTACTCACTGAGGCCTAGGTTACCCAATAGTAACCAGGGTAGATTAAGTTGATTTAATTAGTTGAAGATTAAAGGTTGATAAAATTGAGATAACAGTATTGATTATAGATTTGGATTATTAAATTAAAATTTTCTAAAATTTTAAGTGAATTATTGATTTTTTAGAACTTCTAGAATTATTTAATAATATTAATTAAGGGGCCAAAATTTGAGTTTTAAAATTAAAAAGATTTTTAAATTTTTAGTATTTTTTATAAATATTGGACCTTAATGTGAGTAATTAGAATCTAAGTTCGCTTAATTTGGAATTTTCTATATTAAGTTATGATTTTTTGAAGTTTGGACCTAATTTTGAACTACGATTGACCATAAAGTTAACTTTTTGACTTTGAATTTAATTTGGAGGTTTGACATTTTAGAAAATACTAGATTTTAATTGGAGTTTAATGGCTTTGAGTATGATTAAATTGGATATTTCTAGAATTCTTGGTGATTTTTCAAAGTTTGGATATTTTTAGAATTTTTACAATTGCTTAAGAAGATTTTTAGATTTTAATCAAAATCAAGCCCAAATCTCTTAGAATTATCCCCAAAGGTTAGAATTCTTGGGGATGTTTTTAAGTATTTAGGAATTTTTTAAAAATTTTAAATATTTTTAATTAATTAAATGAATTAATTATCAATTTTCCTTTGAAATTAAATTAAGGTTAAATTAAAGGTTATCTGATAGGGATCTTATTTTTCATGAATTGAGGATTCAATTATGAGAAATTAGAGGGTTTACTTGAATTTTTTGAATTTAATACGAATTAATAGTGAATTAATTAAAGTTTTAGGCCAAATCTAGGAAGAGATTTTAGGGTTCCTAGTTGGTGGACCAAATGGGATCTAAATCCAGTGAATTTTGGACCAAGAGATCACCTTATCTCAAGGTCCAATACCCCTAAATTTGGGCCTAAATGGAGCTCTCTATGGTGGTTAACCAAACCACCTACGGTAACCTCTAGGTTACTTTAAAAAATTCCTAAGTCACTACCCTAGGCTTGGATGGTGATGAAATCAGTGGCTCTAAACTCCTTAGACTAAGCACAATTAACACACAAACACTCAATCTTTAATTCTCATTGGCGAGATCATGAAGCCAATTTGAACTTAGGGATCAAACTATGACCCCTAAGCTTACATTGGGTTAAAAATGCCCTTAAACACATCAAACAGAGGAGAAGAAATTTGGAAATGTTAGAGACCTACCCAAATTCATTCTCCCAAAGCCCGAAGCCATGGTGAGACCAATTGAGCACACAAATGCATTAATAACATAAACATTCAAACTAAAACTGACATTAATCTAGACATAATTAGGGCTTAGGACCATAGGGCTTTTGAAGATCTCCCTGAGATCTTTTCAAAGAGCTTAAGCACTCCTAATTTGGTCAAGTATAGAGAAAAATATGATTTTTTGAAGTTTCCTATAATTTTTGAATAACTTAAATTTAGATGTACACAATTAGATTGCCCTTTTCCACACAGCAAGGTCTAATTGGTGGGGCAATGATTGCTTGTTGACTTTATAAATATGGAATTGATTATAGCCGTTGGATCATAAATCAGATGGTTGCGATCAAATAGACTCCAAAACTGTGGGATCTAATCCAAACCGTTGATCCAAATCAATAGTTCAATTTATATTTTCAACCTCCCGCTCGTGTCCACAATCGTAAAACTTCTTCGGCGTGATCTGGGAGATCCCACTGATGAAACTCAACCAAACTTCACAGGAAGGATCTAAATGATGCAAACCGTCAATCCAACTGTCAAAATTTGGCGGTTTAATGGTTTGCTTCACACTTGACCACTACCCCCTAACTTGGAGCTCGGGAATGGATTCTCACAATGTAGTAAACTCCAAAGATTGGTTTTTATATCAAGAAGCTTGAGGAGATGGAGGTAAATACTTCTCCTTCAGATATCGAAACTGGAGGACGGTCGAGGTCTGACTTCGAGCAAAGGGCAAAGAATTTACCTGGAGCTCGCTCGAACTACTGTCTAGAGAGGGATAGGAAGTTAGGGATCAAGAGGAAAATGCTCAGGGAGCACTGGGGAGTATTTTCAAAATGTTAAAATCGAAGTGGGAGGTTCTGGGTTAAGCTGTCCTACTTAAGCGATCTCCACGAGCTTGGACATTCAGTATTGATCAGGGAGGCTATTGGATGACTGCCACGTGGGAGGGGACATCCTCGTGGAGTGGTTTAAGCCCAAATGAGGTGAGCCCAAGCCTTGGGGAAGCTTCAGCCAGGGCTCATGAAGGGGGGGACAACTGGAGCTGGTTTTCTATTCGCTTTGGCCACCACCGGACACTGGTTGGGTCAGGCTGAGGTGGAAAGATTGTTGGAGGTCATGTGAACTCATCCATAAGCCTAATTGGGCATGAGGTAGCCCAATTCACCTGGATGGCTTGGGTTGACCCAAACTTGTATGGTTTGGGACAGTTTGGGCTCAACCTAGGTTGACCAAGGTCATGGGATTGATGGAGAAAGTGTATTAGGTCAAGAGGCACCCAATGCAAGTGTCAATTGGGTTTAAAATGCTCTAAGGTGGGATATAGCTCTGGTCAAAGTGGTTTTGACCAGTTTAGGCTAGCCTAAAGGTTGACCCAAGATAATCTAAGGGTTGGGCTGACTAGGGTGGATGTGTTAGACCTAGGGCCATCCAATGGAGGTGGTGGTTGGGCCTAGTGAGGCCTAGGTTGGGAAATGGCTCAACCCATAGTAGTTTTGACCACTTTAGGTTGACCTAATTCCTAACCCAATTTGACCCAAGGGCTTGGTCAATTAGGAAAGGTGTATTGGGTCATGGGGGACCCAATGCCATCATCGGTATGATTTGGTTTGGCTAGGGTTGAGATTTAGCTCATAGGGAACCTCTCTTTGGGTACTTGGGTCAAGCCAAGTGGCTAACCCAAGTGGACCCAAGTCTTAGGGTCTCAATGGGGTTTCCCTAGAGGCCTAATGGGTCACCTAATAGGCTATGGTAGGCTTGATAAGGCCTTGGTCAAAGGATTTGAATGGGTAGAAGTCTATGGGAAGTTGGGTCAAACTTGGTTTACTTGGTCAACTAAGTTGTCCTAGGGTCAAGGGTTGGGTCCAATGTGTTCCTAATGATATTTAGGATTCATTCGGGCAGTTCTTAAGGGTTGATAGGGTTGAACTATGTTGCGTTATGTTGAAAAGACCAAAAACTCCTTTAAGGGTATTTTGGTCATTTTGACCCGTGGTCAACCCTGGGTCAAATTGGGTCCAAAAAAGTGTAGTTTACTGACCAACAAGTCATGACAAAGGTCATGTGTATGGTTAGAAGGTGTGGAAAGAATCCCAAGGTTAAATCCCACTAAATGGCAAGTCTAGTGGCATAGGCAGTAAATATTTGAAGGTTTTGTAGCCTTTGGAAATCAATCCAGCTTCTTGGGTTAAGCACCTCAGAATGAGCTCAAATTTGGTGGGTTTCTCTCAAAAGCATATCTAAACAAGATACAATTAATAGACCCCAAATAAGAGGTCATTTGATTGGGTTTCAGAGACATCGAAAAATCACCCAAAAAGGGTTTCATGACCAAGGTCCTTAACCCTAGGATTTGATTTGGAAACATGGATTTGAATTGTATTTTGGACTTGAATGGTTGAGTTTGAATTACACACATCAATGACAATCAAATTAATAATTCAGATTGATTGGATATGATTTGAAGGTTGATTGAAAGTTGGTGGAAAGCTAGACTAGGGATTGAATTGAAAGGTGGAATTAGATTTGATTAGGATTAGATCTGGTTCTGACATGTGACCTACATGATTGAGGGGTTGACACCCCCAATCATTAGGTCACCAAAAATAAACCTTGATAGGTCCTAGTGACCTCATACAGAATTGAGGTCAACATAAACTTAAAAAATTCATAACTAATTCTAAGAAACTCAATATTGAGCAAACTCAAAGAACTTGAACTCATCAATGTGTCTAGTATTTATGAAAAATATAAAAACTCCAAAATTCACTACAAATAAAAAATTCAATATTTAGATCAAACTTAGTATATAAAAAGCATTAAACTTATAAAATCCATAACTAATTCCAAAAAATCCAAATCCAGTAAACTTAATGGCATTTTATTCATCTCTGAGTCTAGTATTTATGAAAAATATAAAATCTCTAAAAACATTATTGTAAATCAAGTCAATTATTTGGTTAAATTTAATTCATATAAACAACCTAAACTTATAAAATTCATAACTAATACCAGAAAAATCCAAATCCAGTAAACTCAAAGGCATTGAACTCATAATCAGATTTAGTATTTTTGAAAACTATAAAAATTGTAGAAACTAATATAAATTAAAAAGTCAAGAAATGGACCCCATATTAAATGCATTAAAATATTAATTAAAATATAAAAACTCAATAAATTATTAAAATTTCAATAAATTAGCAATCTCATGAATTAAATTAGATAATAATAGTAAAATAAATAACCAACACTATATTAGGGACAAATTTAATTATGTAATGATTGTACCATGGATTTGATATTTAATATTATTTTAAATAAATCTATATAATTAGTGTTAATTAGCCTGAAGAATAAACTAATACTATATTATTGATTTGAGGAAAGGAAAGTTTATTTTTGTATTCAAACTCGGTATAGATAATGTAAAGATTACCCTGAAGGATAAAATTCAAATTTACCTTTTATTTTAAATATAAAATTGACCCAGGATTAGCTTAAGTCGATGTCTAGAAGATTTTATCCCATCTCTTAGTGAACTAAGTGTTTGCAAGCTTTGGTTGAAAAGTTCAAAGCAATTTGTGAATATATCTTCTTTGGGAAAATTTGCATGTTGACTTTTGAATTTTTATTCTAAAATTGAACATACCATTACAAATGATATACCACCTTGAGAGGTGAAAATAAGATTTCCTAATTGGTTTATATTTAGAATTATAAATTTCATTATGAATATCATAGCCAAATTCAAGAATGAACTACATATAACCCCAAAGTGTCAAAATAATATTCGATCAAATATTTAGCTACGATAATCTAGATGAGTTATCATTAATTTCATATTCAATATCATAATAACAAATGATACATCTTCCCAAGGTAAAAAAAATATTATTCTATATTAATTATTTAAATAAGACGATAACGATCGTCTCTAATTTTTTTAATTTTCCTAAAGAGAGTATTTCTTTAATTTTTCTGGGGTCTTAAATATCCTATGGAGACAAGCATACATAGTTAATTACATCGTATAAAGTTTTGAGTTTCCTATGAATACACTCAATTAAAATAATGGTAGAAATTGTTTTTTAGAATTTTTTAGGAGTGATATCAAAGGAAAGAAGTTAGAATCTCCAATTGGGATTGAATCAAATTTAAACACTTATTTTTGGAGGCCAATAGAGAAGGAGTAGGAGGCACTATGGGATTCTGAAATAATTCAAAAATGCCACATTTTATCATGTGTTGGGCTTTAAATTTTGGATCATAAAAATTTTTTATTTGATTTATCATTTTATTTGAATATTGGGACTAGATTCTCAATATTGGGGACTTATGATTTTGGGTCTGCCCTGAATCGTAAGTCTAGTTTGGGAAATAAACCATAGTGGCCATAACCTAGCTAATAACATGCAAATTTGGGCTTACCTTAGCATGGATTGGAGAGTTAGCTAACCACATAGGCGCTTTAAATCCATATATCTGATCTTTATGAAAGATGGATGAAGCTGTTATTTAAATTTTGAGGAATTGGGGTCGACGTCTAAAGGAGGTCCTAAGTAGCCCTTTACTTATATAGGGTGATTATGCTCAAATGAAATTAAAACTTTAATTCTTTAATTGGTTTCTAATGTAATACATGCTGATTGACCTTATGTGCATAAATAATATGAAACAATTTAAAAATTTAGTTTAGAAAATAGATTTTTTCTTAGAGATTGCATAACATCTCCTAGACAGTGTTGTACCCTAATAGGCCAAGTGATCTGCCATAACCCGTAAGCGCGGAGGTGCCTAACAAGGAAGACAAGGTAAATATGTATGTGTGAGACCCTCAGAGTGTTCAAGCTTACTTCTTAGATTCACTTATCTTTTTATGTTAACCTAGTCCTTTTATTTAGTTGTGAGTAAAAAATATTATTCTTAGAGAGCCTAATCGCATCCAAGCTAAATCAAAATTGGCATATAGAGTAAGAAACCTATAGAGATTTATGTAACTCTTAAAGCATGAAAGTAAATAATTAATCATAACACATCATCAAAATATATCCAAATTTGAATTTCCAAATGAAAGGAACTCTCCCCTAAGGGATGTTTCCTTCATCTTTGAAATTCAGTTTGGATATTTAAATATCTCATTTTAGTTAAACTTTTACAACACTCAAAATTTTAAATTACATATAGAAAATAAAAAAGACTTTAATACAACCTGCATGGTTATCCTAAGCAATTTACATAAAATTATTTAGAAATTTCAAACATGTGTATAAATAATTTGCTCACATTTAAGTACAATCACACTTGGTCAAGCTCTTTTAAATTTTTAGGGGGCTAGGCATTCGAAGCGCCTACAGAAAATTTTGTTAATTATAATTTAATTAGCCGCCTTTTATTCTACCTCTGCATGAGTATGGAAAACTACAGAAGATTTCATTAGCATCCAGATTATCCTAACTTAGGAAAATTTTATACCCATCACATCATATCACAAGTAACATGGTAAAGGAAAATATTACATCATAAGCAATCACAATAATTAAGTCATAAAAATCAATATGCAATGAAATATGCAAAAAGCCTCATCACACAAATATAAAAAAGAGAAAATATCAATCTAACATAAAACTAGGATTGGTTGTCCTAACAAACCATCTAAAGTGTGTGCGTTAGGCTGTGTGGCTTGGATATTTCCTAGGTTGGATAGTTGTTGGAGTTTTATAGTGATTTTTTTATTTGTTGTAGACTGAAGGGGTTTTTAGTTTGAGTTTAAGTATTAGTGTTTTAACATTTATTTTTTGATGAATTTTATTTATTGAGTGATTACTATCTTTGTTTACACCATGGCTGTGAGATTTATTTCATCCTCCTTGGGGCTAAATTAATAGCCTCGTAGGCTCGGATTACCTAATAGTAATTACTATTATTTAATTAATTTAGTTAGTTCAAATTAAGGGTTGATGATTTTAATTAATAGGTTACTGATTTGATTCATTAGATTGATAATTTGTTTTTTTTCATCAACGGGTTCATAATGTTGTCACAACTGGTATAAAAACAAATGTCTCCTTAGGGGACGTAGCCCCGCATCTCGAGATAGCCCATCCTAAAAACCTAGTTGATGTAATTGTATAAATGATTTAATTTTGGTTAACTAATTAATAATTTGCTAATTTTATAGTTTTGCACTCTATTAAATCCGTTCATGATGTTTTCATAATATGCACGAGAACCAAGATCTCCATAGGACAAGTAATCCTATAGCTCAAAGTAGTCCATCCTAAAAACTTCATGAGAACCAATGTAGTGTTTATTATATATTTTGGGATTGGTTATCTTATTATATTAATTGGGTTGATGTTCTGAAGGAATTTTAGTCATTTGTTTAATTTTTGGATTTTATCAATTATTTTAATTCATTAAAAAAAGTTTCTAATTTTTTACTTTTTAATTTAGATTAGGTTTTGGAGTTTTCTTATGTTTTATAAACACTAGACCTTAATATGAGTAAAATGACACTAAATTTGCTAGATTTGTATTTTTCTAGAATTAGTTATGATTTTTTTAATGTTTTCAATATCTTTTTGAACTATGGTTGACCAAACAGTTGACTTTTAAATTTTAGTTATTTCTAAAATTTTGATATTTTTAATAAATATTAGACCCCTAAAGAAGTTGAATGCCTTTGAGTTTTCTAAATTTAAATTTTCTTGGAATTAGTTATGAATTTTAAAAGTTTTTCTATTTAATTGAATTATTTATTTACTTAATTATGGAGGCTTCGTTGTTTTTGTACCAAACTCTTTGAAATCACACCCAAAGGTCAGGGATGACCTGTAGGAGTGTTTTCAATAGTTTATAGTTTATTTGATATTTTTAATAATTTACAATTATTTATTTTAACTAATTATTAAATTTCCCTAATTATCAAATTAATGCCAAATTTGAAGTCTCGTGATGAGACTTTTAATTTTCCTAGTTTGTATATTTAATTATGAGCAATTTGAGCTACTATTTGTATTTTTTAGATTTAATTTAGATTTATTTCAAGTTTTTGAAGTTTTAGGCCCCCTAAGGGAACTATTTTTTGTTTTACTTGGTTTTTTGATTAAACTAAGTCCAAATTAGGTGAAATTAAAACCTAAGATTTATAATGTCACTAAGTTTATTATTGCAAAGTTTCACCACTAATTGGGATTGTATAGAATTTCTAAGGACTTTTTGAAGTTTTTTAGACAAATCCTTAATTATTTTTTCTAAGTGTCACTAGTGTTCCCACAGGTTTGAAATCAAGTGTATCTATCCCTTACAACAAAACACACATGCAATGAAAATTTAAAAGCCTAATTCTATATATTTTAAGAGAAATAAATTTTTAAAATTTTGGGTCAAAATATGACCGAACACTTTAGAAATCCAATTTTCTAAAATCCATCCATTTTCAAGGGCCATGAAAATTATGGTATAAGAAGAACATCCCCAAGTATACCCTATCCAAATTTGCTCAATTGGATCACTAGATTGAGAGTTATTGAGGAAATTTATTTATTATTCAAAAATAATTTATCCTAATTCGATGGTCTAAATTAATAAAATTAATTTTAAAGTAAACTTGGGCTTGAGATGATTCCAACGAGCTAGCCCAAGAATATCAAATTTGGACAAGAAATGACTTTTTGGCAATTTTTTAAAGTTTCAGTCATTTTTTGAATTAAGAATCGTACTGTACGATCCAGATTATACAACATAATAAAAATGATACATTATAATATTTTGTACATGTTTTGAGCGGGAATCATAAAAGTGATTGTACTATACAATTCGGATAATCCAGTATGATTTATGTGCAATTTGGAGTGAAATCATAGTTGTTTGATCAAAACAAAAGGGACGAATGACTATGATTTCATCTTCTCCATGTGAATGCCCAAAAACTCTAATTAGAAGAAGTTTTATAACTCAAAATAGAGTAGATAAAATGTCTTGAAACTTTGGGAAGATGAAAAATGTGATTAAAGGAAGGATGAGGAGAAGTTTGTTGTTAAAAAAATGCAACACACATCAAACATATTAAAATCTTAGATCTATGAGCTTGGATTTAAGTTTTACCTCAGTAGAAATGATCTCAAAGGATGGTCAATAGCTACTCTTCCTCCTTAGAGCTCAAGGGATGACTTCTCTTTAGAAAGGAGAGCTGGAGGCAGACTCAAAACTTGGGTTGGAATGAATGTGGGGTTTTCCCAAGTTTTTCCCTATTCTAAGTCCCTCCATCTCAAGCAAGGGTTGGAATTGCTTGGCTCACATGGTGGATGGTTTCCAAGTGGAAATGAGTTAGAGTTTGGGTAGAATAGTGGTTGGAAAGGTGAAGAGGCCATTAACCATTTTCCATGGGGGCACCATTTGCATATTCCTTATAGTTAAGCCAATGCTTTGAACCAGCATTTAGGGTTGCTTATGAAGTCTCATGAAGGAGGTTTAGGTAGGCCACCAGATGGTGTAGAGGGGTTTTTTTTGGAGTTTTTTAGCTCAAGTGACCCAATTTGACCATTTAAAGGATTTTTTAACTTTGTTGACCAGTCAAATGGTCAAGGCTGCTGAGGTGGCTTCCAAGGAGGTCTAGTAAGCTGTTTGGATGAGAGGCAAAGTGTTTGAAGCTATGACATTAGAGTTTTCATGGGTGATGAGTGTATTTTTGAGGGTTGACAATGTGTGGAGGTTTGACCAAGTCAACTTACTTATGGTGTGACTCACCAATGGCTTGGAGATTTTCATATCATGCATTAGAGTGGATTTGAGGGTTTCGTTTGGTTTGAAAAAGCCTAAAGAATTGGACATAAATTTGTTTAGGCATGGTTAACTTGGTCAACCTAGTTAAACCAAGAGTTGGATTTGGATCCAACGAGTTTAAATGAATAATTTGAGACCAATAGAGGTGGCCTCATGCTATAGAATGGCTATTTGGCTTGAAATGTCCATTTGAACCCTTAAAGGGTCATTTGGTCAACATAAGTTGACTTGGTCAACTATGCATGACCAAGGCTTGGATTTGAGTCCAATGCACTCCTAATAATGTTTAGGATGTATTAGAAGAGGTTCCATGGCTTTGTTTGATTGAGTTATGTTGAAGTTTAGAGAAAACCAATTTTGCCCTTAAGAGGTATTTTGGTCAAATGGGCCCATGGTCAACTCTGGGTCAACTAGGGTCCACCAAAAATTCAATTTTGGGTTTAATATGTTATAAAGATGATTATGTACATTCAAAGGTTATGGGGAGGACCCAATTTAAAATTCCATAAGATGCAAGGTCCAGTGGCATAGGCTATAAATATTTGAAGGTTTTATATCCTTTGGATTTCAATTGAGTTTTGGGGGTCATAGGTCTTGGATTTGCCTCAAATTTGGAGGGTTGATCCTATGGACATGCCTAATCGATATAAAATTCATAGTTCATAAATTGGGGGTCATTTAATTTGATTTTGATGTGATTGAAAAATCACCCAAAAAAGGATATAAGACATGGGCCTTTGACCTTGAATTTTAGTTTTGAATTTTGGACTTGAATATGATTTTGGATTTGATTGATTGGGTTTAGTTAACCTCATGACAAAAATGAGGTCAACACTAAGATAAGATTAATTTTATACTGAGATATTGGGTTCCTATAGAGGCAAGCCTCTACAATTAATTATATCTCCGAAGAGAAAACTTTTGATTAAAGTGGAGATTATATTCATTTTGAATTTAAAATATAAGAAAGTTTCAGTTTATATTTTGAAAATACCAATCATTTTTTCAAAAATATTATTAAATTTTATAGGAAATACATTTTAATTCTTTATACACACACACACACACACATACACACACACATACATGTTATAAGAAAAATGAGGTGTGAAAATACCTTTAGGCTTACACATGCTTGGAATGAGCTACCAGCTAACAACCTAATACACAAGCAATCATCCTAGATGTAGTGCATGATAAGTTTAGGTCTATCTTAAGAAATCAAAGGATTAGATCAGACTCTAAATGAATGACTTAGTATGAGTAATTTAACTTTATGTTTAAATGATGCTAACGAGGTGACTCGTTAAAAACTTTATATTTTATCTTATTTAATTATCCCAACTAAATTTTCTAACTCCTAAAATTTCTTAAAAATTTTAGCAGCATAACAGCCCTATACCAAAAATAAAAAAAAGCATAGCATCATCTTACCATAACAAGAACTCCACTACCTTATCCATGGTGGGCATAAAAGTCTTAAGCTTTAGCGTATATAGTGGAAATTGCATGAATAGGTAAAGGGGTTAGTATCCATAGTATTCAGTACTATATTATCCTAGAACTAGTATACATATTCCTACATTATCCAGAACATGCACACCGAGAAAATTTTAGGGAAAACTACTATCAGCTAATGTAAGCTACCACACTTATGAAATGCGATGTATGAAATAATGTAGATAAAAGAGACTGCATATATAAAATAAATTTTATTCATTTATTCATTTAAATGTTTACAATAAACTCAAACTCTGTAGGAGAGGACATCATCTTTTTAAAAGAGATTATCCTCTGAAGGAGAGGACATCATCTTTTTAAACCCAACTTGTATATATAAGCATATATATTTGATTCTTTTATAACTCAGGATCTATACAACTCGATCTATATACAATCTATAATTTATAGGAATGCATAAATATACATCATTCTTAGATATATTCTACTTTGACTCTTGTAGGAAATATAAAGGACTGTGTAAAAAGCAACAAGTATATATAAATATAAAAAATATAGAACAATTGTGTAATTACCTAATGCTTCTAATGCAGTCCTTAAAGAGCCAAGTGCATCAACAAAAATTAAAATGCATGACATTCAGATTGCATAAAATAAATAAACATACACAGAGTGCTCTCCAAGCAAAGCACCTAGCAAACAATACATGCCACCGGCCTAACCTAGGCTAGAGTTGGTTGTCCTAGCAAACCAGTTAAGTGTGTGAAGAAAGTTGTGTGGCTTTGGTATGTCCTATAAGAGTTTAATGTTTAAATCGCATGAATTTAGAATGTTTGTTCATTAAGGCCAAAATGGGAATTTTAGTTAAAGTTTAACTTGTATGCATTTGGATTTTATTGTTTAAGTTTTAATGATTGGAATAGATTATTTAATTTTAAAGAATTTATAAATTAATAACCCTAAGTGTAAGGACTATTAATCTTTAGATCCTAAGGCTCATAAATGAAATGCAATCATCCTCCATATAGGATAGATGATCACATGAAGCCTTTAAAGATTTATTAATGATTCATTAAGGGATAAAAGATGGATCTTTCAAATCAGAGCACATGTCCTCATAGTTGAACCAAGCATGATGTATAAGGTCAATGTATTATTAAGGCTAGATTAAGGATTATAAATTTTATACAACCATGCCTTCCACAAGTGGAGGCTATCATGGTACATGAACCCTTAATTTGTTGTTTAAATTTTATTAAAATCCCTTAAGGGAATATATGTGTGCCCTCCTAAAAGGAATCGTGCACCACATGAAGAGGTTATTCGGTGATATATGATGTATTAAGAAACTTGGAAATTAATGCTAAAATGCCCACAAAAGGGAAACAAGCATTAAGCATGAAAGGTCTTTATTATTTTAATTGAAATTAATTATCAAATTTATTTGATTAAAAAAATTTAAATCAAATAAATCATCATATAAATTTCTTTTTATGTTTTGAATTTTGTTGAATTTTTCTAATTTTATTGAATTATTTGAAATTTTTTTAATGAATTATTGAATTTTTATGAATCTTAATTAATTATTAATGAATTATGATTAAATTTTATTCAAATTTTTTATTTAAATTCAAATAATTGATCTTTGAATTTTATTTTATTTCAATTTGTTCTGTATATTTGATTTAAATTTATTATATTTATTTAATTATATGTGAAATTAAGTCTTTAATGAATTATTCAAATGAATTAATTATTAACATAAAAGGGGTTATTTGATTTTGATATCAAATAAACTCCAAACCTTGTGAAATTGATAAAATAGGTTAAGGTTGACCAATGTATCAATCTCTAAAAATTTGAAATTAATTGGAATTATATTTATTTTTAATGAATTTATGTAATTAACATTTAATTAAGAGTTAATTAATTATTAATTAAAATTCAATTAAATTTGGATCTAAATTTTATTTTTCAATGATTGTAGAATTAATTTAGAGTTGATTGAAGGTGATTTTGCATTTTTATGAATTGTCCTTGATTCATTAAATTTTTGGAAAACTTAGCCCTTAAATAAAGGCCGATTTTGAGTATTATTGTTTTATGGTCAATTATGTCAAATGAAGGTGGATTTAATTCCTAAGGTGTATAATGAATTTTTGACAATTTTTCAAAGTTTTAGCTATTTTTTAGAGTTAAAGATCATACTGTATGAAACCCCATGTACTGGATGATCAAGATCATACAGTATAATAAAAAAATCATACAGTATGATCTTTACACATGTCGGTCGAGGGAAATGAGACACATTTTAAGAAGGAATCATACCAGTGATTGTACTTCATGATCTTAATCATACTATACAATTTTTTTGATTTTATGGAATGATTTTGCATGATCTGGAATGAAATCACAACCATTTGATCAAAACAAAAGAAACAGACGACTATGATTTCATCTTCTACTCAAGAATGACCAAAAACCTAAACCAAAAAAGCTTTTTAAACTTAATATATGGTAGATTAAATGGCATGAAACTTTAAAAAACTTTGAACTTGATTAAAGAAGATAGGGGAGCCTATTTGAAGGTTCAAAAACACATCACGCATAAAGCACATTTAATCTTAGATATAAGAGCTAGGGTTTAGGTTTAACCTTGGTCGAATGGATGCTAGAAGGTGTGAGATGGCTATTTCTCCTTCTTAGAGCTCCAGGAGCAATTTATCTTTAGGAAGATAAATTGGAGGTGGACTCAATCTTGGGTTAGAATAGGGGTATAAATGAGTTGAGTCGAGCTTGAGTTAGGGGTTGTTTGATCTCGACTCGCGAGTCAATTACCGAGCTTGAACTCGACCTCTAACTCGAGTCGAGCTCAAAAGTCAAGCTCGAGCTTGACTCGTGACGCAAAAAATGAGCTGTCGAGCCACTCATCAAGCCGCTCGATTTTGATTTCCCATCCGCATTCTTATTTTCTTGCCCATATTCATGGTTTCCTACTTTTCATTCCATTTTTCAGCCTGATTTCTCACCTACCATTCGCATTTCTAGCTCGATTTCCTGCCCGATTTTCATAATTTCCTGCCAGCCATTCAACACATTATTTTTTTAAACTAACGAGTTAGCTCATGAGCTCACAAGTCGAGCCTCATCAAGCTCGAACTTGAGCTCATTTACTAAACAAGCTCGAGTTTGACTCGTAAGCTCGATAAGCTTGGCTCACAAGCCCATAAATGAGTAAAGATCGAGCCAGCTCAGCTCACTTACACCCCTAGGTTGGAATGAATGTGATGGTATTCCAAGTTTTACCCTATTCTAAGTCCCTCCATTCCAAGCAAGGGTTTGGATTGATTTGCTCATGTTGTGGATGGTTGCCAAGTGGAAAGGAGCTCAACTTTGGGTAGGGGGAGTTATTGAGGGAAACCATTGGTCACTTTTCGTGGGGGGTGGGGGGACCATTTGGGTGCTCCATTTGGTTGAGCCAAAGCTTTGAATCAGATTTAAAGAGGCTTGTGAAGCATCCAAAATGAGTTTAGGCAAGTCTTTAGGGCTGATGTGGAGAAGTTTTAGGAGATTTGTATGAAGTTGACCATTTTGACCATGGAAGGGCATTTTGGTAATTTTTTTCCATATTGACTAGTCAACGTGGTCAATCCACTTAGGATGGGTTATTGTGAGCTCCCAAGAGCAATTTACATTGGTTTAAGTGGATTTGATTGATGATTATAATTCATTGAAGTTTGATTGAGTGTAGGTTGTATGATTGATTGGATATAGGTTGATTAATTGTAAGTTAATTGATTATGAATCAAAGGACTGCAAATCAAGTGACTATAGATCATAATTGATTATAAATAAAGGTGATCAGGTAGATGTGGATCAAGTGACCTCAACTAAAATTGAGGTCAATAAATGGATCCCCAACAAGTGTGATGAACTCAAAGAATAAATCATATGTGTTGGTGCTAACCGAAGCGATCAACAAAATTTAGAAGAATGATTAAATGGCCATGACTTACAAAGGAAATGATCCTAAGTAGGGAAGTTGAAATTTAAACTAGAATGAGGTGACAAGGGTAGATTCATGAAAAGATATTTTCCATTCACTTGACCATATCAAAACAACAAAGGAAAAGATCTTGGAGGATTTTATGTCATTCTTGACCATATCAAAATAGAAAAACACAAAAATTTAAGGATTCAGTATTCACTTGATCATATCAAAATGATGAATACATAAGATTTTAATGATCAGTCCAACATTCACCTGACTATATCAACATGGTGAATGTGGAAGATAACCCGATATTCACTTGACCATATTGTAATGGTGAAAGAAGAGATGGAAAAGAGTCTACAAGTGCTTGACCATATCGAAACAGTGAAACAGGAGAATTTAATGATTTATCTAGCATTCACTTAACCATATCAAAACTTTAAATGTGGGGAGATTCTATGTTCATTTGACCATATCGATATAATGAACAAAGAGATCTCAAGGAGTTTATTGTCTACTTGACCATATCGAAATGGCATAACACTAAGATTTAAGGATCCATCATTCACTTGACCATATCGAAATGGTGAATGTGAAAGATTTAAATACTCACTTGACCATATTAAAATAGTGTGTGGGAGAGATTCTATATTCATTTGACCATATTGAAATAATGAACAAATAAATCTCAAAGGGTTTAGTGTCTGCTTGGCATATCAAAATGACAAAACACTAAGTTTTAAGGATCTGACATTCGCTTGACCTTATCAAAATGATGAATGTGAAGATTTAAAGGTGAATCCTACAATCACTTGACCATATCAAAATAGCAAAAGAGGAGAATATAAGGGTGGATCCAACATTCACTTGACCATACCAACATGGTGAATGTGGAGGATAACTAAATACTCACTTCACCATATCAAAATGGTGAGTAAAGATAGATGAAATGAATCCTGCAATCACTTGACCATATCAAAATAATGAAAGAGAAGAATTTAAAGATGAATCCAACATTTACTTAACCATATTGAAATGGTGAATGTGGAGAATTTTGGTGGTGATTGATTGATTATAGATTGAATGATTGAAGTGTAATTGGATGTGGGTTGATGGTTAATCAATGATTGATTGGTTAAAGATGATTGATGTAGAGTATAGGCAATGATCAATGATTGATTGAGGTACGGATGAAGGTTGGTTGTAGAGATGATTGAAGTTGATTGAAATATTGATTGAAGAGACGATTGAAGCATATTGAAGTGTTGGTTGAAGATTAGATGATTGATAACAAGGAGTTTGGGCAATTTATGATGACCTCAGCAAAAATGAAAAGATAGATGACTGGCATTTGAAAGGGAGATTGATTCCCAAATACAATAATATAGGTGTATAGTTGACTGAAAGATTGATTTTCAAACAAGCAAATGCAAGGCCTAGTTGAGAGATTGATTCTCAGAGATGGGAAATTTGAACTTTAAATAGGAGGTCGATTCCCAAGCAAAGATGGATACTGAAATGGGAGATCGATTTCTAGATGAGTGAATTTAAATCCTGACCAATAGATCGATTCTCAGACAAGGAAATTTAAACTTTGAATTGGGAGATCGATTCCCAAACAAAGATAAATACCTGAATGGGAATCAATTCCCAAATGAGCAAATTTAAGACCTGACCAAGAGATCGATTCTCCAATAGGAAGATTTAAACCTTGTTAGATTTCCATTATAGAGTAAATAATTTATCATTTTATTGGAAAATTTCCACTTAATCAGCTGGACCCTATCAAAAATGACACACGGTAATAGATTCAAGATCGAAGGAAGAAGCAAATTGACTCCAACAAAACAAAAAGATTTAAGAATTTAGATTTTGTTGACCCAAATCAAGCTCCCTAGAAACTAAACTGGGGTCTCCCTTATATCTTTAAATTGAAATCTATTTTAAAAGATTTAAATTGAGAAAATAAAATTTAATATTTTCAATTTTTATGCATGATTTTTTATATCCAATAGAATATCAATGCATAAAGATGAATCTGGTATCAAAATTTTCAAAATTAAGTATAAAAAAAATAATTAAAGTAAATGGATTTTTTAAGATTTTAGATTATAAAAAGGAAACCATTTATTTATTTAATTTTATGCAACATTTTGTGCATCTTTTATTATTTGGTATGCTTTATGCATCATTTTTTTTTATTTTTGACATACTTTGCACATCTTTTATTTAGCATGCTTATATGTATCTTTTATTTTGTCACGCTTTATGCATCTTGTGTTGGTAACACTTCAAATCTATTCTTTAAGAGAACCAACTAAGGTTGGGCTTCAGTATGTGTTTGGAATAAGCCATTGTGATGTACATTAGAGCACTCAGGAGGGTTAAAGTTAGGTTCCTGAGATTGGGAGTTCAGGATAGGTATAGGTTCTTTATTTAGGCGTTGTGCCTAGATGTAGAAGTAATTATAGATGAGTCATTCAATGTTGAGATACTAACTGCCATATTACAGGCAACAGGGGGCCCGAACCAAGAGAATGGGAAGGGATTAAATCATATGTGAAGTGTGTGCCTATGGATGTTATATTAGTAGAAGTTGGAGGGTAGACTTATTAAGAGCTAGCCTTCCCGGCTTAGCCAGGGGTCCAGGTTTGTAGCTCTTACTTTTTCCCCTAGTCATAATAGTCGTGGAAGGAATGTTTGAAGGCTTAGTGGGACATAGGTTGATTGGGTGTGGCAAAGAACCATAACCCTCACAAGGATTGAGCTTCCAGTAGTACAACTCTTTATGTTTAATGTCTTTCCCAGAAATAGAGACATAAATTTCATCTAATAAGGGGTAGTTATTATCAACTTGCACATTGACATGAACAAAAGTTAAATGAATTTTTTGAGCACTAAGTGAATAAACAATAAGGGGAACATTTACAGAGCTAGATAGTTTTGAAATTTCCTCAAGATTCCAATAGGGCAATGAGAGATCAAGGAAATTTATCCAAATCAGAATAGAAGAAAATTCCTCCCACTTTGGCCTGAACTGAGGCAACCACTTCTAAAGAATGAATGGTTTGGCAAGAAAAAATCACGGGCTACTAGTCCAAGCCATTTTAAACTCATCAGACACAAAAATTTCAAGAGGAATAAATCCTCACTAAGGGAAAGCAAGTTAAGCGTACCTTTGAGCGAACATGATTTATTAATGGTAGCGAAGAGATCTTCATAGTAAGGACGAATACTTACTGAAGAGTCAACCAAACAAAGACCCCATTCATTTGAGCCTTCTGAAATTTCATTATAAGAAAAGTGGACAACCTTTTTATATGGCAAGGCAAAAGTGAAAGGGAAATCCTTAGTAGATGGGTTGCAAAATATTAAGAGCGATTTCTATAGAGTGGGTTCATAGGTGGAGCATTTTGTCGGCATGGAGGTGGCATGGCCATGGATGAGATGTGGGAAATCAGTGGAGGAGATCATTGTTGTGGTGAAAAGAGGTAGGAGGGGAAGGGGGAGGGTCCCTAGAGAAGATGCCTCATAGACTCTCAAAGCAAGGCGGCTAGGGTTATGAAACCCTCACAAAAGAAAATGCTCATTTGTCACCATCTAACCTACCTATATATACAATTGTGAATGGTAACCTTCATTTTGTAAGGAAAACTTTGTACTTTTTAGTTTTCACATGTACTTTTAATGCTCGAAAAAGTTTATGTGAAATTAACATATGAGTATGAGTTTTAATGTAGCATAATTAGCACTAGGATCAGGACTATATGGAGGTATGGGCTAAAAGCAGATAGCTAATCCCTCAAACCTTAGATTCAAATATATACTTTTAAATATAATTTGAATTGGATAATACATATGTGGATCTCAACTACTACTTGTTCTTTTTACCATGGTATATTATAGAACCAAGCTATAATCAATACTTAGCAACTATTTATTTTTTCATTTAACTGTTTATTTATCATAGTGGATTACTTTATGATTTTATTATTATTTATTTCTTTGTTTGAAGCTTCATTTATATGGTAGCTCTGGTAGCTCTATTACATGTTAGAAAATTTTGCAACGGTAGAATGAGAGTTTAATGTCATTATGTTATACAAAAATCTAACACAAATAGATAAAAGTTATATAAGACTGGAAATTTTTTATGGAAATTTTACATGGAAAACTCAGGAAGGGAAAAAATTATAGGACCTAGCCCAATTATAACAATCCGCTATAAAAAAGGAGATACAAAAATTCTTCCTTCCTCATAATTAAAGAAAAAGGAATTATATTGGGAACAATTAACCGATTCCTATTTTAGGGATTACATAATTCAGATGTTCATAGACAAACAATTAAAAATCCATTAATAGAGTTATATCAAAATAAGAGTATGGAGACATTGATAGAGATTGCTGCTAGTGGTCGTCGGCATTGATAATAAAAAATACAATAGAGCTCTTTTAGTTTTCTCAACTTTTGAACCTCCCTTTTTATAGAGAATGCTATTTATAGATGTTTTGAGATGAGCACTTTAGTAAATTTGGTGAGAATCCAAAACATTTTTTCATACAGTTTATATTGATCACCTTAATCGTAGATCATTTATCAAATATTTGAATGCTTAACAATCTTAAAATTGAGTGATCTTGGGCTTGTTAGATTTATCTCATTGAGCCTCTCGATTTGACTATAAGCATGCTATAATTGGAAGTCCATCAATTTATATTCATAAGTTTTCAACATAATTCAAGTACTTGATCTGAGCTCATTAGAGTCGAATCAGATCATTTGTAATGTCGATATGTTCATCTCATCGAAACATTCAATTCGACAATAAATTTGCTGAAATTAGACTTCATATGATCTTGAATTTAATTTTAGAAGTTTCTAATTAAAATATTGCATCTAGATTCCTGTCGATTATTAGAATTTCCTAGTCATTGGAAGCTCCTATGATAAATTTTTTTTTCACAAAACTAATAATTTATAAACAACAACAACAACAACATCAAGCCTTTGTCCCACTACGTTGGGTCGGCTACATGAATCCTTTTTCTCCATTATGTCCTATTAAAAGTCAAATTCTCGTTTATATCTAAAAAAGAAAGATCATTTCTAATATTTTCTAACCAAGTCTTTTTAGGCAAACCTCTACCTTTCTTAACATAAGTCAAATCTAATACCTCTACTTTCTTAATTGGGTCATCGGAAGGCCGCCGTTTTATGTGACCAAACCATCTAAGGTGACTCTCTCTAATCTTATCTTCCACTGGAGCTACTCCAACCTTTTCACGTATATGCTCATTTTGTATCCTATCTCTAAGGGTAAAGCCATTCATCCACCTGAGCATCCTCATCTCTACAACACTTAACTTAGTATTATGCTTCTCTTGTAATGGCCAACATTCGACACCATAAAGCATTACAGGTCTCACCACCATCTTATAGAATTTTCCCTCAAGTTTGAGGGGGACTTTTCTATCACACAACAAGCCCAATGCATTCCTCCACTTCAACAATCCAACTTGAATTCTACTGATAATATCCCCATCTATTTCCCCATCACTCTGAATAATAGATCCAAGATATCTAAAATGTGTACTCCTATTAATGACTTAATTTCCCAAAGTCACAATCCCCTCACTAGGTCTATTACTACTAAAATTATACTCCATATATTTCATTTTAGATCTACTCAAGTGAAAACCTTTAGACTCTAAGGTTGACCTCCATAATTCAAGTTTACCTTCCACTCCCTCTCTAGTCTTATCAATAAGAAGAATATAATAAGCAAAAAACATACACCAAGGTACAACCTCCTGTAAATGTCTTGTGAAAACATCCATGACTATAGCAAAAATATATGGGCTTAAGGCTAATCCTTGATGTAATCCAATCAAAATAGGAAAAAACCTGGTCAAACCACCTTGTGTTTGAACACACGTAATAACTCCTGCATACATATCTTTAATGATTTGAATATAGGTGTTATTAACTCCTTTCTTTTCAAGAACTCTCCATAGCACTTCTCTTAGAATTTATCATAGGTTAACAAATAGAAAGTTCACCTTGAGTTTCCTTCACTCTCACTCTTGAGGGTTATTTTAGCGGAAGAATAATTTTAGCAAACCCAATGACACCACTAAAAGATAGATGATGCATGCAGTATTGCCCAATGAAAAGTTTGTCGGAGGGAAGAAGTCGGTGGAGGTTAAAGAAATTGCCACTGTCTGGAGGTTTGATGCTCGTTGATGGCTCTCATCAAACTAAAGAGGATCTGGTCAACGTAATCATCGATGGTGTGGTCGATCTCCAAGTTGATGTTGAAAAAAGGCAATCTCAACACATCTACTCATTCATGATGATCATATACGAATTCATGGTCTCCTTCAGGATTAACCATTCATGGGGAGTAGGCCGGGGGTTGTGTAGTTCCTTTCTTAGATGGTGTATAAGTACGAGGAGGGCGAAGGCTAGGGGAAGGGCCACTTTAATTTCAGATTTTGGTCTTGGTAGGTGGAGGAAAAATAGATTAAAATCTAAAATTTAATTTCAAATTTTCTAATTGGAAAGGAGGGAATAAATTTGAAATTTAAATCTCCTTTAATGGGGGGATAAGTGGGGTGACACACCTTTAAAGGAGGGTGTTGATTGAGAGCATTAATAAGGAGAATTAATTAAGAGAGAGGGGAGAGAGGGGGCCAGCCAAGAGAAAGGGAGGGGGTTATCCACATTCAATGAATGTGTCTAGGTGCGATGAGTGTTGAAATTAGAATTAATTCAAATTCAATTTCACATTTGAGGTGATTGGGGAGGATTCCTAAAATAGGTTTACTAATTAGGAAAAATTTTGAATTTCAAATTTCATTCGAATTCAAAATTAAAAGACTTTCCTAATTAATAATTGGACAAATTAGGAAGGTGCTTAAGAGGCAATTTGAATTTGAATATAAGGTTTTGTGGAGGAGGGGGGGCACAGCGGCTTGAGCTTGGGCTAGGTAGGCCGGCGGCTAAGGGATGGGTCGGACTTAGGTTAGGTGGGGATGAGAGGGGGCCAGTGGCTTGAGGTGGAGGAAAGAGGTGTGGCCAAAATTTAGGGGAGGGTGTGGGTGGCCGGCAGCTTGGTGAGGAGAAAAGGGGTGGGAAAGAAGAAAGGGGAAGGAGAAACCGAGAGTCCGGACTCTTCCTGTGGCTGTCGGGTATTACTTTGGCCCTCTCTTAGGGTTCTCTCTTCTCTCAAGAACTCACAAATAAAATAAAGAACAAGAACTAAAATTTCATTCATCAATCATCATCCCATATAATAGTGCAAGCCCTCATATATAGGCCTCAAAATAAAATAAAACACAAAGACTCAAATGCCCTCAAGGCTACAACATAAACTAATCCCTCTTAGGGGTACGATGGTAAACCAGAATGTAATTAAAAATAAAATACATAAATACATCATAAATAAAGACTTCGAATCATAGCCGTCGATCTACGATTCCTCTGATGATAGGCACGCTGAAATCTCCTACTGATGTCCTCATCATTCTCCCCGGGTGGGAGAAAGCTCAACCCCGTCGAGAAAGTGTCTCGGGAACTCTCGTACAACTCTAGCAGATCGGGGTCCAATCTCTGTAGCTCATATAATCAATACACGTGTTCTCCATCTATGGTTTCCCTCTTCATTGAACTAAATACCTTTGGCACCCACCATCTTTAGTGGAGATGATTTCATCACTATATATTACTTCAATTTTCTCCGCATTAAGTAAAGTAGGGATATTTGGGAGTGGAGGTAGGCTAGGGTTCTCATCATGTAGGGTCACACAAGGCTCAATATTTAGTGGATTTATGTGGTTAAACTCTAGACCCTCAAAGGCTACTAAATCTTCGATGTTAAACGTAGGATTCATGTTAAAATATTCAGGAAGATCTTACACATAAGCATTACTATTTATTTTTAATTTTATTTTAAAAGGTCCTGTGCTTCTAGCATGTAAATTTTTAATGGTCCCTTATGGGAACCGTTCCAGATGAATCCATACCATTACAAAATCTCCAACCTTGAATTCTTTAAATTTTTTCTTAAGATCCGCATTAAGTTTATAATTAGCATTGCTTTGTTCAATCTTTTTATTTATTTTCTTGTGCAATTCCTAGAGATGTGATGCAAATGTAGATGCAGACTCAGATGCTCTTAACTTAGGACACATGGGGATCAAATATATAGGCTTTCTAGGTTGGTACTCATACACAATTTTAGCAGAACTTAGACCTGTGATTCGATTAACAGAGTTGTTATAGGCAAACGCAGCTGTAGGAAGTTTGGAGTCCCAATCTTGAATGTGTTCACATACCAGGGTTCTTAGGAGGTTACCTAAACTCCTATTAACAACTTCAATTTGCCCGTTAGTTTGGGGATGGAAAGCGATGGAGAATTAGAGCTTCGTACCTATCTTATGCCACAACATCTTCCAAAAATAACTAGTGAACTTGACATCTCAATCAGATACTATGGTTTTAGGTAAACCATGGAGTCTCATAATCTCATCAAAGTATAGTTTCACGATTCGAGAAGCATCAAAAGTTTTAGAGCAAGAGAGGAAATAGGCCATCTTAGAAAAATGTCAAGCACCACACAAATCTAGTCATGCTTTCTAAAGGTCTTAGGTAGTCCAAGGACAAAATCCATGCTTATGTCCTACCAAGGATGATTAGGTACATGGAGAGGTATGTAGAGACTGGTATTTTGTTTACGCTACTTAGCTAACTAACAAGTGTGACACCTTTTCACAAATTTGCTAACATCACGTTTAAGGCCAGGCCAATAAAATTAATGTTCAATAGAGGCAATAGTTTTCATTTGGCCAAAGTGTCCAGCTAAACCTCAAGCATGTAATTCCCATATGAGAAATTATCATAGTGACGCGTTGGGAATGCAGAGCTTTTATGACTTAAACAGATATCCATATTCCAGAAAGAAATCATCAACTATTCGCTCTCCCACAGTCGTCAGTAGCGAATATGTTTCCTTAAAGTTAGGGCACTCTTTATATTCTTCCTTAATATGTTCAAATACGATCACTTCAGCCCTCATATCTTGAGTTACCATCATACGACGACTTAATGCGTCTGTTGCTTTATTTTTAGAACCTGCCTTATATATGATAGTATAGGTGTACTCTTGCAAGAACTCAACCCAACGGCCATGTCGGGCATTGAGTTTCTTTTAAGAGTTAATGTTGTGCAAGGCCTCATAATTAGAGAAGATTATAAATTATTGTGAAAGCAGGTATTGTCTCCAATACCTAAGGGACTGAATGATGGCATAAAATTCTTTATCATAGGTAGAGTATCGTTGTCTAATGTCATTCAATTTCTCACTAAAATAAGCCACGAGATGTCCTTCTTGGGAAAGGCCTCCCAATACGTATGCCAGAGGCCTCACACATTACTTCAAAAACTTTAGAAAAGTTAGGTAGACACATGACAGGGGCTTCTACCATTCTCTTCTTCATATCTTCAAAAGCTTTAGAGAAAGGTATGGTCCATTGAATTCCTCTCTTTTTGAGACAGTTAGTTATTGGGGCTATAATGGTGCTAAAATTCTTAATAAATCTCTGATAGAATGTGGCCAATCTGTGAAAACTTCAAACATCTCTAATATTCTTAGGCTCAGGTTACTCATTATTTGCACACACTTTTTTAGGATCAGTGGATATTCACTAGGAAGATATAATAAATCCAAAAAAGGTAATGCTATCTATGAGGAACATATATTTCTTGGGATTTGCATATAGTTATTCTTTCCTCAAAATCTCACACACTTTCTTTAAATAATCCAAATATTATTCTACCAAATTACTGTAGATCAAAATATCATCAAAATAAACTACCACAAATTTTACTAAGAAGGGGCAGAGGACTTGGGTCGTAACCCTCATAAAAGTGCTAGGGGCATTGCTAAGGCCAAAAGGCATGACCATCTATTCATATAAATCATCCTTAGTCTTAAATGCAATTTTCCATTCATCGCCAAGACAAATTTTGATATGATGATATCTGCTCTTGAGAATAATTTTGGACAAGAGGGTTGCTCCAGCCATAATGTCTAACATATCATCCAATGGGGAATGGGAAAATGATACTTTACGGTAAATTTATTGATGGCTCGACTATCGACACACATTCTGCAAGAGTCATCTTTCTTGGGTGTCAAGAGTACTGTAGAGACAGCACAAGGGCTCAAACTCTCTTTAATTAATCCCCGTTGAAGCAAATCATCAACTTGCTCTTTCAACTTAGCATGCTCTTCCAGATTCATACGATAGTGAGGCAGGTTGGGTAGGGAGGCTCCAGGTACTAAGTTAATAGCATGTTGGATGTCTCTCAAAGGGGGAAGTTGGTTGGGTAGATCTTTAGGGAACACGTTAGCAAAATTTTCCAGTAGTGGGTTGACCTATTCTGGGATAAGTTCTTCTATTTCAACAATTGCTTTTCGAGCTAATAAAGCATACATGGGTGATCCTTGAACAAGTTCAGCGTCTACTTCTTTAATAGTTAAAAGGTTTAAGCCTTTACTGGGTTTGATAGGAGTGGGCTTAACTTCTTCTTTAGATGGCTTGGGTTGGGAAGGTAAAAGTTTAATCTTTTTTTCCATCGTGTTCAAACACACAGGTGTTAGATCCCCCATAAATATGGACATCATTATCAAATAACTAGGGGCAACCTAGGATAATTTGACCAACATCCATCGTTAATACGGCACACGAAATCTTCTCGTATCTCATGAACTCTATGGGAATAAGGCTCCTATCTTTAACTTTCAAAGCAGTCGAGTTGATCCAAGCAACCTTATAAGGGTTCGGGTGGGGGGTCGTCTTCAGGTTAAGTTTAAAAATCATGGTGGTAGATACAGCGTTAATATAGCTTCCACTATCGATAATGACCTTACAGTTCTTGTCACCAATCTTGGTAAAGGTGTGGAAGATAGAAGTTCTATGCTAGTCTTCATTCAGCTTAGGTTGAGATAAGGCACACCTAACAACTTGAAGTTTTACGTGATCCATTTTTTGCAAGCAGTGTCTCCTTCATAAAAGAAATCTTCCTCATCATCAATGTGATGAATTAGTTCGATGTCAGGTTCTTCCTCATCATTGATAACTTTCTCAATTATGGTGACTTTATGAGGGCTGGAACATTATGATGCAATGTATCCATACCCATGACACCTAAAATACTTGGTTCTAGAGGTAATTTTTGGTACCTCACACTCATGAGTTTTACCCTTATAGTCAGGGTGGGGTTGGAATTGACCAACAGTGGGTCAACCAGTCATAGAAGCAGGAGGTTTATTTTGATGTTGACTGGAGGAAGTTTTAAAAGGATACGGATGAGAGCCTTAGTTTCTAGAGTGGGGCAGGGTCCTAGATTCTTCTAAATTAAGTACAAAACTACAAGCGGCTTCTAGAGTGTTAACTCCTCTAGCAAAAAGTTCATTACGAAGGTCTTCCCTAAGGCCAGCTCTAAACATGGATAGGATTTGAGCAGGTATAGTGGTCTCTTTGCCACTACAACGAATCATGTAGTCATCAAAGGAAGAAATGTAATCTTTTACGGGTTTACTATCCTGAGTCAGTCTATTCCTTATATCTAAAAGTCTGGGGTAGTAGGATGAAGGGAGGTATTTTTGCTTGAGCTCTTGCTTCATAGCTCGCCAGTCAGGGATGGGATATTTGCCTCGAGCTTCACACATATTTTCTAGGTTTTTCTAGTATTGACTAGCTCTTCTAGTGAGCATCATTTCAGAGAACCTAACCTTCCTAGCTTCCAAAATATTATACCACTTAAAATAACTATCCATCCCTTTAAGCCAATCCAGGAAAACTTGGGGGTCGAGGGTGCCATCAAAGGAAGGGGCATCTATACGGATGTTCTTAAGTAATTGAGCGTCATTGTCCCTTCAGTTTGAGTCATGACCTACGGGTTCCTGGTTGGGCCTATGGTAGTTATGATGGTAAGGATCTCAAGGAGATCCGTTATCAGCTCATGCCTCTTCAACGTAAGGGGAAGGAGGCCTAGAAGGGCTATACAACGTATGGTTCCCTAGTCTTCAATGTGGTCTAAATGTTCTCCTACTTATCGTCTAAAGTCATCTAACTCGCCTTGGGTTTCTCTTATCTGTTGGGTCACAATTCCTAACTATCCTACAATTATGTCTAACTATCCTACAATTATGTCTAAAGTACGCTAAATTTGCTCAGGGTCCATTGACTCAATTAGGTAACTAATGCAGACACAACAGTAATGTAGATATATTTTATGGGACGGAGGAATGCAACCACATATGTCTACTAAATGCGTATGTGGGATCCTAGAATGCAGCTACGACCATGCTCTGATACCAAGATGATGTGAAACATAAAAGAGAATTGAAGGAAATTAATAAAAATTTATTAAGCTTGCCAATTTTAAAATTAATGTTTCATAAGATTAGATTCTAGGATTTTCTTAGTTGTTATTTTGCTTTGGCATACAATTACTTGATTGATTAGAAGGACAATTCAAAATAATAACAAAACTAATAATAAAACTAGATGCGCAATTAACAGAAATCCATAGGTTAACAAATAGAAAGTCCACCTTGAGTTTCCCTCACTCTCACTCTTGACGGTTGTTTTAGTAGAAGAATAATTTTAGCAAACACAATGACACCACTAAAAGATAGATGACACCTACAGTATTGCATAACGAAAAGTTAGCCGAAGGGGAAGAAGTCGGTGGAGGTTGAAGAACTTGCCACTATCCAGAGGTTTTATGCTCGTCGATGGCTCTCATCAAAGTAAAGAGGATCCTATCAACATAGTCATCGATGGTGTGGTTGATCTCCAAGTTGAAGTTGAAGAAAGGCAATCTTAGCATATCTACTCATCCCTGTTGATCATATATGAATCCATGGTCTCCTTCATGATCAGGCCATTCATGGGGAGTAGGCCGGGGTTGTGTAGTTCCTTCCTTGGATGGTGTATAAGTACGAGAGAAGATAAGGAGAGGAGAGGGGAGAGGTTGGGGTGGCCATGGTTAGGGGAAGAGGCCACTTTAATTTCAGATTTTGGTCTTGGTAGGTGGAGTGGAAATAGATTAAAATCTGAAATTTAATTTTAGATTTTCTAATTGGAAAGGAGGGAATAAATTTGAAATTCAAATCTTCTTTAATAGGGGGATAAGTGGGGCGACACACCTTTAAAGGAGGGTGTTGATTAAGAGCATTAATGGGGATAATTAATTAAAAGAGAGGGGAGAGAAGGGGCCGACCATGAGAAAGGGAGGGGGGTTATCCACATTCAATGAATGTGTCTAGGTGCAATGAATGTTGAAATTAGAATTAATTCAAATTCAAATTCAATTTCAGATTTGAGGTGATTGGGGAGGATTCCTAAAATAGGTTTACTAATTAGGAAATATTTTAAATTTTATTTGAATTCAAAATTAAGAAACTTTCCTAATTAATAATTGGACAAATTAGGAAGGTGTTTAAGAGGCAACTAGAATTTGAAAACAAGGGTTTGTGGAGGAGGGGGGCCGACGACTTAAACTTGGGCTAGGTAGGCCGGCGGCTAAGGGAGGGGCTAGACTTAGGTTAGGTGGGGATGGGAGGGGGCCGATGGCTTGAGGTGGAGGGGGAGGGAAGCCGACGGGTATGGGTGGAGGGGAGAGGTGTGGAAGAAATTTAGGGGAGGGGTGTGGGTGGCCGGCGGCTAAGGGGTTGAAGGAAAGGTGGCCAGCGGCTTGGTGAGGAGAAAAGGGGTGGGAAAAAAGAAAGGAGGAGAAACTGAGAGCCCGGACTCTTCCTGCGGCTATTGGGTATTGCTTTGGTCCTCTCTTAGGGTTCTCTCTTCTCTCAGGAACTCACAAAGAAATGAAGAACAAGAACTGAATTTCATTCATCAATCATCATCCCATACAATAGTGAGAGTCCTCAGATGTAGGCCTCAAAATAAAAGAAAATAAAAAGTCTCAAATGCCCTCGAGGCTACAACATAAACTAATCCCTCTCGGGGGTACAATGGTAAACCAGAACATAAATAAAAATAAAATACATAAATGCATCATAAATAGAGGCTCCGAATCATAGCCGTCAATCTACTATTCCTCCGATGATAGATGTGCTGAAATCTCCTGTTGATATTCTCATCATAAATAAATATAAAATCAAACATAAGAAAACACTTCCTCCATTAAAACAAATTTTTTATTACTCATCATTCGATCATCTTTCTTAATAAATGAACATGATTTCTCGTATGACTATGTAGCGTTATAAGTAGCATATTTATCAAGGTTGTAAAAATCAGATCGGACATTGACCGAAAGAACGAGAGATTCAAGGTTCAATGTTTCGACCAGGATTGAACCGGGTTGAATTAGATGATGTAATAAATATTAAAGTTATTTAAATATGATTTAAATAAAATAATAATAGTATAATAATTATGTAATAATATAAATTTGTGACTAAAAATAAACAAAAACTCATATATAAACAATATTTTCTTTAATTTTAAATTTAAACACATTCTATTTTTAAATTTAGTTCATATTTAATATAAATTCAATTCACATATAAATAAATTTAATATAAATTATTATTAATTTATATTATATGCTTAGATATAATTTACATCTATAGGTAATATATCAAATTAATTAAAAATGTGTTTTAAAATATATAATATATATGTTGTGAGCTTGATAATCTCAACTCATCTATTTAGTCCTACATCACCTGAAAATACTCTCTTACTAATATTTATAGTCTTTTAGATTTGTATGAGATAAGAACTCACATCAAAAGGTGAGCTATGCAAAGATGTTTAATTTGTTATTTTGGGCAAATAATTATCATAAAAATTTTATCCTTATTAAAAAATTAAATAATATAAATTTAAATTAATTTATTATTGCAAATATTATTTAATATATTAAGTTAATTTAATTAATTATTTAAATAATTCAGGAACTGACCGGTTGACCTCTAAAGCATATTACTGAAACCTTCACATCTATATCGTTCATGTCCTATAAATCATTAATCATGCTGGTTTTACTTCCCTTGGCTTGCTATATGATTTTTTTTTTACTCGTAATTTTGAATAATGTATTTTATTTATATATTTTTTACCCCTCAATTGCACCTATACGGAACCTATCAAGGGCCTCGCCTCGCTTCTAAACCCTAAGTGCCCCCCATCTCTCTCTCTCTTTCTCTCTCTTCTCTCTCTGTCTTGGGATTCTGCGGACGATGGCTTCTCAGAACCGGAGGCTACCTGCTAAAGGACGCGACGAGGGCATCCTTGCGAAGTTCTCTCAGTCCCAAATCGTCCTCCGAGGAAGGGAGACCGCTGGCGAGGCCGCCACTGTTGCCAAGAAGCTCCTGCGGAGCACTGGCAGAGCCGCGTGGATCGCAGGTACGACCTTCCTTGTCCTCGTTGTTCCCCTCATCATTGAGATGGACCGCGAGGCGCAGATGAATGAGCTTGAGATGCAGCAGGCCAGCCTCCTTGGCACCCCTCCGCCCTCCCTTGCGCCCCCACCGCCTAAGTGATTGGTTTGCGTTATTTGCTCTGGAATCGGGATCAAGATTCCCTGAGGTAAAGCTTCCTCTATTTCATGAGAAGTTTGATTCGCTAGGAGTTGGGGCGGATCGAATTTATAAATCTTGAACTTGAGCTCATGGCCTCAATAATATTCTCTTTCATTCCTCTTCAGAGAATGCTGAAAATTTTGTTGATCTTCGGGGTTTATGGATCTATATTTTTCTTGCAGCTTAATTAATGTCTAGTTTAAAAGTTGGGTGTGCAACAGGGATTTTCTTCTTCTGATTTAGTTTCTTGAGTTTGGTATGTTCTATGGTTTTAGCTTGTGCAGTTTTCTTTTCCCGTAGCTAAAACATTTATATATTGATTTTGTGAGATACGTGGAGATGGGATCACTTATTAATATAGTATTTTCATGCCTACTTAAAATTGATGGTTTATTATCTTACTAGTGCATGGTATTGTAAAGAATGTGAAGATGAAATGGTGATTTCCTCCTTTCTACAAGCTCAATGAATCCATGGCTTTTTCATTAGGATTACATGTTCATAGAAAATTGATGTTGCAACAAAAAAGGAGACGGCAATGTTTCCCTTATTCGTTTAGGCACTTGAATAATTGTTTGTTGTCCTACGAAAACATCTCATATCACCGGTCTTTCATGTAATGGAAACGGATTAGCTGAAAAATTGGGGAGCACAATGTGTTAATGATGCATGCATTATTTTGTGGGCCATGATTTTTCATAATTTAAAAAGATTAGGCAGAAGTTTTGGGAATCCTCTTTTTATGTGGTGCTGAAAGAATATAAATAAGATATATTTATGTTTTGCACATGTAGCAAGCAATTTTAGAAGTTATATTTGAGCATTTTTCATTTGAAGACAGTGGCTATTACTGCTTGTTGCATAGAAGAGAACCTTTTAGATTTCTAAAATTTCTAATATATTCATTGTGTTTTCATCCTTAATTTAAGGGACATTATTATTGGTGTGAATGAGTTAAACCAAAAATATATGCAAAATTATTAGGCCTGATATCACAAACCCATTTTGTATGGCAAATCTAGAGCAACTTTTTATTAGGAAAAAGCTCCTGTAATTGTTCTTCAAAAGCATTAACCCATAAGCGAATGCAATGAATCACAAAATAATTATAAAATGATCAAGCATCAGGGAAAGAACACCAAGATTTATGTGATTTGACTTGTGCAAGCCTACATCCTCAATTGAATAAATTGATGGAGTTTTTAATATAGGTAGAGAAAGTATTAATTATTGTTCTTAAAATTAGTCATTGATTTTCTCTCTAATCCCTCGTTTTCTTTTCTTTTCTTTTGTATTCTCCAAAAGATAAAATAACAAAACCAATCCAAATGCAACAAATTGCTAGAACTAAAGAAAAAAGACAAATCAATCAAACTATAAATAATATATAATATAAGTTAACCTTTTTCTATTTTACCTTACTTTGTCTATTTACTTTCTTAGAGTCAAACAACAATTAGTTACTCCATTCTTCATTGAAACTCCTTAACTATCGATTGTCGCTAGCTCCTACTATTGGCCATCGCCAACTGCTCATTGATGTAGATGAGGGAATTTTAGAGCTTATTATTTTCTTGTCTAGGCAAATCTGCAACAATTGGTTCTCACCATTGCTATAGTGACTACCTACAATCACATGGCTATCGTCATGTTGGGAAGTAAAAAACATGGTGTGTTTTTGTTTTATAAAATCCTATGATGTCATTCTGCATGTGACTTTAGCTTTTATGAAGTATGAAATTGATAGATTAACTCAAATAATAACAAAGAGACTTTTTATTGATAATAGACATATAGGAGATTTTTTTTTTATTGAATTTTGGATAAATCTTGATCAGGTAAGTTATAATTTTACTAGCACCAAAATTGTTACAACAAAGACAAATTTAGGTTTGAGCGAATTTATGTCTAATAAACTAAACAATTTCCCCCTCTTAAATTATATTGTTTGTCTTTTTATGAATGAATCAACTATATATGACAACTCAAAGAGTGCTCTAAGTTCCAAAGCCCAAAGAGTTGAACACTACACCGCCTTATAAAACCTAAATGATGTATAAACTAAACACTTGCAAAAGATATCTAAGCAAATTTGTTGCACACAAAGATGGATCTATCAATATTGAATGTGTACCAATCATTGAGTTTTCGTACCTACAAAATGGTTGTGCTTGTCTCCTAATTTTGAATGCTATAATGTTATGACCTAGAATTGGGACAAATTTGATTGAGACACATGATCTTCTCTAAAAATTTCCCATTCAACATGTGCCTCCTCTTGTTTCGAAACCTCTAATGCAACCGTAAAGTTTGCCTTTTTCTACTTCTGAAGTTATGGAGATTTACCATGATGAAACTAATGCATCAACATTCAAAGTTGCATGCTACAGTCAGCCTACTTTTATTTACCTTCAAGATAATCAATGCAACTTTGTGAACCCTATGGGCTTTAATGTCTCCAAAGAACACATATCTTATATCACTGAGAGCATTCAAAGATATCAGGTTTTCTTGGTTTTCCTTTGATTTGATATGTACTTGACTCCAATCAATGTCTTAGGCACACCATCAAACATTTTTGACTTTATATTGCTAGTATTAGTCATCTTACACATCAATTTTTTGTATTTAAGCACAATTAGGCTGTGGCTTATAAGTTGAAAAAACTACTTATTAGGACATATATGTTAGGAAAAATTTGAATTTAAAATCCATTTTTGAACTAGATTAATTTTCAGCAACACTTCTCAGGATTGTCAATTGCACGTTGCCCTTTTCTTTTTGAAGCATGAGAATCACTCTTCAACTTCCATTTCTTCTTACAACAGAATCATGATATGTTTGTCTTTCTGTCACAAGGCTTTCTGCTACCATGATTGCAAGTAATCCCTTCTTAAAGGATCTCTCTTAACTTACCTTTTACCTAATTTGCTTTTCATACCTAACACTATGTTTGTGTTTTTGTCACAAGGCTTTCTGCTACCATGATTACAAGTAATCCCTTCTTAAAGGATCTCCCTTAACTAACCTTTTCCTAATTTGCTTTTCATACCTAACACTTTGAGGCTTAGTGTCCACATCTTTAAAAAGAAATGAATTTTTGGCATCATCTGAGTTGATATATCCCTTCACACAAAATGGTGTCACAAAATTGCTAGCATAATAGAAGCAAAGAGCACAATAAAAAGCAAAGCTTAGGCTTCGTTTGGGACATGTTTCTTATTGCTTTCTAAAACAACTTTCTTATATAAAAATTTCTAGTTTAAGAAATTTTTTTACTAGAAAGCTGATTTAGAAAGCAGTAAGGAAGCTATCTCAAACGAAGCCGTAGTCTTCATCCTCAATAATCGCATTAGTGTTTCTTGAATAATAGAATTGAAATTTTTCATGGGTGTGCTTTCTTACATGCAAAGCAAATTGAGTTTCTTCTTCTAGTTGTGTTTGTTGGACTTGTTTTTAATCGTGTTCAAGGGCTCTTGCTCAAGCTACAAACCTTCTGCAATCATTTCTTCTAAAACCTCTATTAATACTTGCTTTGCCAAACATAGAGCATTTTCAGTCAGTTTTGTCTTGTCTTTTTTACTCACAGTCTAGGACATATTCTCACTCCTATGATTGTCTTTAGGAGTCTTACTAGACTAGAACACATTGTTTCTTGGCTCTATAATGCCCAAAATTTTTTAAACCATCAAATATCTCGGTTACAAACTTCAGTCATCTTGTTCTTCTTAGAGTAGGTATTCTGATACCAATTATTAGGAAAATTTTCATCTGTCTTTTAGATGGAATTGCCAACCCAAGAGTGAATAGGATGAACAAAAAATTATTTGTAGAAGAGATCAGTCAAAGTAATGAGAATATTAATAAGATTTATGTGATTTGGCTCAAACAAGCATATAACTATAGTCTTATAAATTGTTGGAATTTCCATCATAGCCTGAGAAAGTAGAAAATTTTGCTATAAAAGGGAGACCAAAGTTGGCCCAAATATGCTAATGGCCAAACTTATTCTTGGCCAAAAGCTTAAGTGTATGCTTGAGAGCTAACCTTTTGTTTCTACAATAACGTATTTTTTCAACCTGCTGTTTGGTACTAATAAAACTAAATACTCTTTCGTGACTTGATAGTCACCCTTTTGCTAAAGAGCTCTTCACATCAGCCATCACTCCTCAAATCAAATTTTTTCAATATCATCTATGTGGAGTATTCATTTGAGTCACTCGCTCATTAACTTGACTTGATATTGGTAGAAATCAATCAAAATTCAAGGTGGCTACAAAATTGCATAAAGCACTCTATTACAGCTAAATTGTCGGCTCTTACATCACTTGTTACATAATGTGGGCCAAAGGGGAACTAAAATTGACCTAGATACATCAACTTGCAAACATGTTTTCAACTTAAAAACTTAAGCTCATGGCGGAGGGCCCCAACTTGATATTTATATATTTACTTATTCAATCATTCATTGTGGGAACAATTAAACCCAATACTTTCTTGTGCTTTAACATTTTATCATCGTGCTAATTCTTTTTGTTCAATTGACATATTTCTACCTTTTTCTTATGTTTTGTAGTTGTTAGATGGATTCTCCATTTTTCCATGTTTTAATCTTTTTGTCCTTTGGGCATATATAAGCCATGTACTAGCTTTATCTATTTTTCTGTCCAAGCTTTATGATTTGATAATATAATTAGTGAGGAAATATAGAATGCCATAAAATATAATGCTTTAATTCCCTATTATTAAAGGTAAATTTTCATTTATAAGGTGTGTAAAGAAGGGCTTATAGGTGCATATATTTGTACTTAATGTAGTAAGCATTTGGGTTTCATCAATCCTTGTTTTGCTTGCATGCTTTTTTTGAACACCTCGAACCATCGATATATGTTGATTCCTGTCAACATTTTGAGATTATGTTTGTTCTTGACCCATTCAAATTTTGTAGAATCTAACTGGAACCTCTTATCCCATCCCAAGCCTACAGTGACAGTTTTCTCTACTATGAACTTTCACCGTACTTGCTGTATGAGAGCATATCATCAAGCACTATATCAGATCATTCTTCCTGCTGTCTAAGGTTTTTACAGGATTTCAACTTCCTCAAACACCATATTGGCTCCTGCATCTTAGTAGATTGGCTTTTACTTGAATTTTTTCTGTATTGTTAATGCTCTTTGCTTAGTTGCCTTTTTTCTTGCTTCACGTACAACTCTCTTTGGTCATTCATGCCATCTTGGAGTTGTAGATAGTTACTTTAATTCAAAGGACATTGTAGTTTGGGCGTGAGTCAATGATGGCCCTTCATCCCTCACAATGAATCGGGGTTTGAATCAATCATTATTCCAGACATGTTGATGCAACAGGAGAAAGTAGGTTTAGATTTTTTTAGTATTATAGAAAATTTTAAGATTTGTTGAAGTTTTAAATTTTTTTTATTTGTTATGATTTTTTTTTTTTTGAATTGGATGATAACATTATGAAGAGTTATCTTAATTTGGATTTGATTTAAAAATTAAATTAGTTTGATGATACCTTGTATCCCCTCTTTGTTATAATTAGGGCACTATATTGTAAATTTAACGATAAATTAAATCTTGAAAGATTTCCTCTCCCCTCTAACCTATGAGATTCTTCTTTCCATTTACATCTGTATTCCTTTTGGTCCTCTTCTGTCGCAAGAAACTCAGCCTCAAATTTCATGACATCCGTACATCTTATTCGAACATCAATAGCCGCATCTTTTGCATTCGTGACTTAAACTTGCAATTCTTTATAATTATTGCCACATGATCCCTCCTAGCAATGGAAGCTCATTGTATTATGATACCCTTTGCGAATTCCCACTTCCAACTCAGCTAGCTAAAGTTAACATTTTAGACCTATTCGATAGCAATCTATTATTTCTACATACACTAAACTTTACCAAAGTAATACAAATCAGTATTCATTAATTTCAACTATTTTCTTTTTTAGATCAATTGTCATCAGAGGCAAATGTTAAAAATCAGAGTATAAATTTTGGTTACTCATTTTAGATTCAATATTATAAACATATTTCATTAAGCTCGCAAACTTCTAATTATAGAGCATTACTATGAGTATGGTATAAATATGGCTGCTGCTTTGGCAAAATATTATCTGAAGGTTCTAAATGAAGTAATTGGAAATCATTAAGTCATTTTGCATATAATCTTTGTTCTTGTTCTCATCCACATGACCAGTATAAATTATGTCTCATAAAAAATTATAGAATCATTATTAGTATAGATCCTTTGATGATTTCTATATGATCATCATATACATCCATCCAATACCATTATTGTCTTGGTGATAGTTCATAGTATTCACTAGTTTCTTTTCTTTTCTTTTTTTAATTCTGAAGGTTCAAAAATTTGTGTCCATTATAGATGTCCTGTCCTGGATTTATTATTCTGTGCGGAGTCCGGATGGCGTTCCGAAGACCAATAAAAATGCGCCACGTCACCCCAAAAATATACCGCGCTCGGTACCAAGCTCGGTACTGCAGTCGGTACCGCTCGGTATCGAGCTCGGTACCTAAGCGTAACCGGACGGGAGAACCATCCGGTATCCGCACAGAATAATAGTGCCCTGTCCTGTATCTAAGTAATCTATTCATGTATCTGTATTTTTATAAGTTGTGTTCTGTCATGTAAATGATTTTTTGAGTGAACGATGAAAGATTCCCTCTCATACTCTCCATCCCTATAATCAATGGGACTCTCTCCTGTACTGCATCTCTATTCCTCCTAAAACCTGTCTCATCATACGAAAAATCATCCTCAACATTCTTCAAATCCTCTATCTTTTTGGATAAATAGTTGGTAGCCGCATTGTTTCTGATTGCGGCCTTGATTTGTGATTTCTTCTAGTCGCAGCTGCCTCATTCCTCCCAGCCATAAAAACTCATCCTATTGCACTACTCTCCAATTCTTACTTCTGGCTTAACAACTTCAAGATACCTATCAGTCGTATCATTCTTAATCAATATTCTATAATCTATTTTTTAGATCAATTTTTATCTGAGTTAAATGTATGATGATGCATATATTCTTTAATACATTTTCTTATCAATTTTGTGATGATATGATATTTAGACTTTTTTTGGGATAGTTTTCTCGTTGATTTTTGAAGTAATTTTTAAGTACAAAAATTTTTTGAATTAGAAAACAGTCTTAAATGGAGCTTTAGTAAGCAGGCAAAATATATAAGAATGATTAGATTGTATATTGTGGTTTTTCTTAAAACTCTAGTTTTACATATTTTACCTATTAAGTTTATATAATAAGTGCAACATATCATAAAAAATCAATGTATTTGATTCGAAGAAATCTCAATGTTTCTATATTTTGAAATCACAATTATTTAATCAGGTAATTCAAGCAATATAAGAATGATTTTAAATTAAATTAATTAATTGAGCTTGAGCTTGATCTTGAATTTAAAGATTTGGGCCAAGTCATTTATTCAAAAAAAAAAAAATATTATCCTAATTCAAATATTTGCATTAATAAATTGATAAATAAAGAGAATAAATAAAGTGTAACGTCATATTAGTTGAGATAAAAAAAAAATCATCCATATCTTGGTTGATCAAGCCAATTGATAAGCTTAAATCATCTTTTATAAGGGGTTAGTTTTGAAAGCAACTTAATATGCTCATAACTCACCAAGTATGGAAGTCCCCCAAATAAATTGAGTTGACTATTGCGCTTGCAAAGAATTGAAATTCATCAAGGCACCTGATCAACAAATTCTACTCATTTTCTAACATGCACGCATTTAACTTGCTTAAGGAACTCTATAAGCCTTGTTCTTGATAGGACCATTCTTCCCAAAGGTCTCAAGTTCTGATCCAAAGCAGTCATCTGTCAATTATGTATTCACTCCAAAATTCACTAAAGGTTTTCACCCAAGAAACAAGTCTAGGGTAATCAAGAATCATGCAAAGTAGAAACTACTATTCTAGTCTTCTATTTTACCAGTTCTAGTTACTCCAGTTTTGAGTTTAGTTTTAACTTATAACAAATGGGCTTTGTAAAGGCTTGATGAGTTTCCTAATGAACTTAGGATGGTCTAGGCAGACTCGTAAGGGTCCTTTATACCACCAAAGGCAAGTTAGGGTTAGTCTAGCTTATGGGTCTTAAGTGTCTAAAATAAGGTATAAGATATCCTGGGGTTTTAGGTTTTCTATGATAGTTATACCTCTGTCCTTAACAATCCACTTATAAGAATCTTTGAGTAAGACCCTACACTAAGGTGGATATCCTATGAGCTAAGGCTAAGAAAATAAGGATTTTGCCAACATTATTAAAAATGAATTTAATAAATGAATCGTAACAAGTGTTGATTCAGGTAATCAATATGACCCAAAAGAGAGGATATAATTCAAGTGAATGGTATTTAAAAAGAGATTGAAAGCTTGATTTAGGTTTGATTAGAATTTTGTTAAAGATATTTAAATTTAATTTTGATTTTGATTGAGAATTTTGATTTGATTTGATTTTGTAATTGAAATAAGTTTAGCAAAGCTGATGAAAGTTAGAACTTTGTATAGGGTTTAAGGAAATATGCACATGACTACCTAGTGGTAGGTAAAAATATGTCTATGACAGACCAAGCTAGGAGAGAGCTATAAGTTGATGTTTGTTTGTTTTTTTACAGGAAGTCTTTCGTCTTAGGTACTTAATCCTACCTATGCTCATTAGTCTATTATTAGTCCATTGAATCAATTGTGGCACTATAAAATCTAATGAATTTTAATGCAAGTTAAGAGATGAATGCATTCAACTAAATCAACTATGGAATAATAGAAAGCAATCAATCTCAATAGGGTTTCTTATAGATATAGGAGTCTAAGCAAGGATAGACTAGATCTTATAGCTTTTCTTTTTCTAAGTGTTTTCAATGACTAAACTAGGGAAGGGGCCTAGGAGGCTAAATCTTAACTTAGATTTACTAGAGAAGGTTTGGTCTACTAAATCAATAATAATGGTATAGTAGAGTTAATAAATCAAAAGGTGGGTGGATTTATTAATTCCTAAACTAGGTTAGGGTAGATCCTAAAGTATATTTTTCTTAGGGTTTTTAATGGCTAAACTAGGAAAGGAACCTAGGAGGCTTCGTTCTAATCTAGATTTACAAGACAACGTGTTGATATACTAAATTAACTATAGCATAATAGGGTCAATAAACCCTAAAGGAGGGTAGATTTATGGATGCCAACATTGGGCTAGGCAAGATCGAAGGGGTGACTATATTAGGGTCTTAAGATGCTAAATCCTAATCTAGAAAGTCTATAGTCAAAATGAAAATTCCAAATGGCTTGGTTCTCCTTAAAGACTAAGAGAAGGTCTATGAGTGTCCAAGTAGGGGAAGGCTAGATCTATGGGTTTTCAATGACTAAACTAGAGGTGAGGGGTTCAATAACTTAAATCCTACCTAGATTCACTAGGAAAGTTGTGATTTATTGAAATAATTATGGCATAGTAGAATTATTAAATTAGGGAAAGTTAAATAAGGCTAGATTAGATCCTAAGGGTTTTCAATGACTAAACTAGGAATGGGTCTCTAGAATTTGAATACTATCTATGTTTACTAACTAATGTGTCGATTTACTAAATTAACTGTGGCATTAATAAATCAACAAACTCAAGGGGATTTGGATCAATGGGTATCTAAACAAGGTTATACTAGATCCTATTTGGTTACACTAGGAAGAAATTTTAAGGACTAAAATTCCATCCTACTTTTAATGACCTTGATTGTACTAGGAAGGGACTTAAGATAATTAATTCTACTTGATATATCACCAAAAAATTATCTTGATCGGGCACGAATCTCGAGGAAAAACTCAAGTTGGAAACTTCAAAAATTAATTCGGAGACCATTTAAACTCTGATTTCAGCAAGCTTATAGTCGAACTGAGCGTCTCGGAAATACGAATCCGATGACACCAAATTCGACTCAATCCGAGCCCAAATAAGACCAAATTAAGTACCCGAAGCGTTGTTGGAAGCATCGAACAGCAATTTGAGTTACCCAAAGGTCTCCGATTTTGACGAGCTTATAGTCGAATCGAGCAGCTCGACGAGACGAATCCAACGAGCCCAAGATCGCAGAATTCTGATACCATTAAGACCTTAAAATGCTCAATAAACGGTTCATGATCAAGGGATTCAATATCAATCGTTCATCCGGATCACTCCTTATTTGCCCCTGGTCCCTCATCTATTTACGAGCTATGCCACTCCAGAAAAACTATAAATAGCCCCTCATTTCTCTTAAGAGGGGACTGAAGCCAAGAAGAGAAGAAGAGAAGAAGAAGAGAAGAGAAGTTTAGGAGGGAACAGCTTCTCCTCAACCACCGCCGGAACACCGCCGGAACTTCGCTGGAACTCCGCCGGAACACCACCGGAGCATCGCCAGAGCACCACCAGGCGCCCGAGGGACGCCGGAGCAACGTCGGAATTCTGCCCGACGCCGGTATTCTACCCGACACCCGAGTGACGCCGGAATTCTTTCCAAGTGACGCCGGAATTCTGCCGGATACCCGAGTGACGTCAGAACTCTGCTTAACTGATACTCATTGATATCTGATTGTCCTAAATTTAACGGACGAATTAGCCTCGTGTATTTCATACAACACTAGTGGAACTTTTTCAACTGGGCGTGGCCCCGTGGTTTTTCCCTTTTTCAGGGCTTTCCACGAAAAAATCCTGGTGTTACTATTTCAATTCTGTTTGTGTGCTAGATATACATATAATGCTGAGACGGAAAATTAAACTCTATCGCCGCATATATTTGAGTCCGCAACAGTTTGGCGCCGTCTGTGGGAAACTTATCCACAACTTCAAATATTGCTACGATGGTCAACAGGCGCAACAGTCGTATTCTTGGAGCTTCTCGCTCCAACTCCCACCAGTCCAGAAATCAGTCTATAAATCATAAACGCCCGGTATCTGCCTCTTTCTACCCCGGGGGGCAAAACGCACCTGGAGAAGGGACCTCGGGACCCTCCTTAGAAGAGAGAATTCGAAAGATGGAAGAATCTCAAAACGAGATCCTACAACTCCTGCGAGAGACTCGACAACCGACCCTAGCACCTCAGGCGGAGGTTCTTCTCCCTCGAGATCCACCACGTGTTGAAGCTGTTCAAATCGAACATCTTCAAGCTGAGATTCCTCTTCCTCCACCCAGGAGGCGTTCGCAGTCACATCAAGAGAACGAGCTGGCTGATACAGCAAGTTCTACCCATCCTCCACACATAGGACGGCAATCTCGCCTTACTCAAGACCTCCCTAAGGAGCTAGCCCAACCTCACATTACTGAGCTCCCTCGCAATGCCCTACGCCATGAACTGCGATGATTGGTCCGAGAGGAGTTCCCTACAGGAGGCGTAAGGCAACCTCTTCGTCAGTGGGACTTCCAGGAGTCGTCACCCCTGACGGAAGCCATTCTTCAACACCCTATTCCGGCTGGCTTGAAACTGCCAAGCATCGAATCTTACGATGGGACATCCGACCCATACGAGCACATCGACCATTACAAGACCATCATGCATATTCAACGAGCTTCAGACGCACTCCTTTGCCAGGTTTTTCCTGCCACTCTTAAAGGATAAGCTCGAACATGGTTCTATTCACTTCCAGCCGGAATGATCCCCACATTTGTCAAATTTGCCAAGGTATTTGTCGAACAGTTCGTAGCCAACCGAAGAATTGCTAAGGATTCTTCTCACCTTTCTGGGATTCATCAAAACGAGGGAGAATCGTTGAAAGAGTACTTTCAACGGTTTTCTATCGAGGCTCAACAAATCCCAGGAGTAGACCCAGAATTGCTCAGAGGGGTCTTTCTTGGAGGACTTCGTCCTGGCCCCTTCTATTCGGCACTCATGCGCGATACTGTTCATTCATATGCCGATCTGATCCATCGTGTGGAAGCACAGATATCAGCAGATGAGGCAATAAACGCTCATAAAAAACAGTTCGAGCAATCCACTGGGAAGCGCAAGGGAGCACCTGAGATGGATAATCCATCATCACAACGGAAAAAGCAAGGGAAGAGCAATCTACCACCTAGACCCCCACTACCACGACGAGAACCCCGACAGGAGGAGTACACTCCGCTCAACACATCTCGAGCAAATGTGTTGATGGCGATTCAAGATCAGAACAAAGTGAAGTGGCCGCATCCTTTGAAGCCGAATACAGGAAACCAAGATCAGTACTGCCACTTTCATCGTAGTCGTGGCCACACTACTGAATCCTGTAGGCAACTTAAGGAGGAGATTGAAAGACTCATCCATCATGGCTATCTTCGACAGTTTATTGGAAATCAACCTACCCTAGAAGAAGCTCGTCCCACTAGGGGGCAGAATCAATCACAAAGACAACCAGTGAATAACCGGATAACGGTGGGCGAAATTGAAACAATCGCCGCAGGCCCCTTACTATCCGATCAAGTCTTTTTGACTGTGGAAGAAAATCCAACTCCAAAAAGGGCTCGTATCGATCATTCCATCACATTTGACGATTCCGACCTGGAAGGAGTAAAAACCCCCTATCAAGATCCGCTTGTCATAAACGCAAGCATAGGTGACCCGTGTTACAATATCAAAAGAATTCTTGTGGACAACGGAAGCTCCGTAGATGTCCTGTTCTACTATACTTTTCTCAACATGGGTATCTCAAGAGAAAAACTTTAACCTGCTGCAGGTCCTTTATATGGATTTGATAATCGACCTGTACAAGCAGAATGTATAATCAATCTCCAGGTAGTACTTGGAGAATTTCCTCGATAGACTACACACTCCATTCAATTCATCGTGGTGAAGTCAGAATCAGCTTATAACGCTATCTTCGGGAGGCCGCTCCAATCAATTTTTGGAATCATCGCCTCCATCCCTCACCTAAAGCTGAAGTTCCATACCCCATCAGTCAAGCTGAAGTTCCATACCCCATCAGGAGTCGGTATAGTATGCGGAGATCAGCAAATAGCGCAAACCTGCTATCTTAGGCAGATCAAGTCTCGTCCAACGATTACCCTGAGCATCGAGGACTTTAATCTACGGAGCGAAGATATTCCTCAGAGAGCTTCCCCTGTGGAAGACCTTACTACTGTATCTATATTTGAAGAGCATCCTTCAAAGACAGTGCGAATTGGATCACTTCTCTCAGATGATGAGAAGAAAAACTTTACAGATTTTCTACGAGAAAATTATGATATTTTTGCATGGAGTCCAGCAGATATGCCTGGAATTGACCCCGAAGTGATCGTTCACTCTCTCAAAGTCAATCCAACGTGCAAACCGATTATCCAGAAGAAGCGAAACTTTGCACCAGATCGCTAGCAAGCAATTGAACAAGAAGTAGATAAACTTTTAGAAGCCGGATTCATACGAGAGGTGCACTATCCTACTTGTTTAGCAAATGTTGTCATGGTACGGAAGGGGAGTGGAGCTTGGAGAATGTGTATAGATTACACTGACCTCAACAAAGCTTGCCCAAAAGATAGTTTTCCGCTCCCTCGCATCGACCAGTTAGTTGATACCACCTCTGCTCATCAGATGTTGATCTTTATGGATGCTTACTCCGGCTATAATCAAATAAAAATGAATCCTGCTGATGAAGAAGCAACAGCTTTTCAAACAGACAAATGATTGTACTGCTACCGGGTGATGCCCTTCGGGCTCAAAAATGCTGGAGCAACTTATCAGCGTCTCATGAATAAGATTTTCAAAAGCCTTATTGGACGTACTATGGAAGTGTACGTGGACGATATGTTGATAAAAAGTCTTGAAAAATCCCAACATATATCTGACCTGAAACAATATTTCCACTTATTGAGACATTACAATATGCGACTTAACCCTGCTAAATGTGCTTTTGGAGTCGCTTCTGAAAAGTTTTTGGGGTTTATGGTAACCCATAGAGGAATCGAAGCCAATCCGGAGAAGATCAAGGCACTAAGGGACATGGTGCCACCAAAGAACATCAAGGAGGTCCAAAGGCTGAACGGGAGAATTGCGGCACTATCTCGTTTCCTGGCATGTTTAGGAGATAAATATCTGCCCTTCTTCAAGATACTTAGAGGCGCTCGTAGCTCCGGGTTCCAATGGACAGATGAATGTCAAGAAGCCTTCGAACAATTGCGAAAGTATTTGGCATCCCCGCCACTACTTTCTAAACCAATACCAGGAGAGAGATTGAATTTGTATATGGCTGTATCTGTCCAAGCCATTAGTTCAGTTCTGGTCCGAGAAGAAAATGTTATACAACGTCCTATCTACTATGTTAGTAAGATTTTATCTGAAGTAGAGGGACGTTATCCTTTGGCAGATAAGATAGCATTGACGTTAGTTTATTCTGCCAGAAAACTACGCCTTTACTTTCAAGCCCATTCAATTGGGGTTTACACGAATCTGCCGCTAAAAAGCATTCTGTAGAAGCCAGAAGCATCGGGCAGACTTGTTAAGTGGTCTGTAGAACTGGGAGAATTTGATATCCACTACTTGCCTAGGCCCGATATTAAATCCCAAGCACTAGCAGATTTCGTAGTCGAATGCACTGTTCCAGTATCTGATGTACAACCGAGTGCTTCACCTTCTTCTCCATGTTGGACGTTGTACGTCGATGGAGCTTCAGGAAGTTTCGGGGCTGGGGCTAGAATTTTATTAATCTCTCCGCAGAAAGTTACCCTTGAGTACGGGCTCCGACTCAAGTTCCCAGCAACCAACAACATAGCAGAATACGAGGCCCTTGTTGCTGGATTCAGACTAGCAATTGACTGTGAAGTCCAGAACCTAATAGCCCACACTGATTCCCAACTAGTCACCTCTCAGGTGGAGGGGGATTTTGATATTCACAACCCACAACTGGCTCAATATTGTAGCATTGTGAAATTACTCTTGGCCCGTATAGGGGAGCATCAAATCATACATATCCTCCGAGAACAAAATGCGAGAGCAGACGCTCTTTCAAAATTTGCTACATCAACAACGGGGGATATCTATAAGAGGTGTATCGAGGAGATCCACTTTCCAAGTATTCAGGGTCCATGGGTCATACAATCAATTGACGAACCAAGAGAGATATCTTGGATCGAACCCATCTTATCTTTTCTGAAAGATGGAGTGCTACTTGAAGAACCTATGGCTGCAATACGACTTCGTAGACAAGCCGCAAATTTCACCATTATTGGCAACGAGTTATATAAGTGCTCCTTTATTGGGCCGTACCTCAAGTGTCTCCCACCATCAGAAGCTGATTACGCACTTCGAGAAGTTCATTCAGGAGTATGTGGAGAACATTTGGGAGGAAGACCGTTAGCTGTCAACTGCATTCCAACCTCACTCATACACCCGCTCTGGAGCTTGCATCACTTCAAAGCCCCTGGCCTTTTGCCCAATGGGGAATTGATATAATGGGACCTTTTCCTATAGTGACTGGACAACGAAAATTCATTATTTTGGCTGTAGATTACTTCACCAAATGGGTGGAGATAGAACCTTTGGCGAAGATTACTGAAGCAAATGCCAAGCAATTCTTATGGAAGAACATAATATGTCGCTTTGGCATCCCTGCGAAAGTCGTCACTGATAACGGGACACAGTTCACTGGGAAGATCTTTACATCTTTTTGTAAAGATTTTCATATTCAGCTCATTCACACAGCTGTTGCCCATCCTCAAGCTAATGGGCAAACAGAGGTTACAAACCGAACAATCCTGAAAGGGCTGAAGACACGCCTGGGGAAGGCTGGGGGGCAATGGGCCGAAGAACTCCCCAATGTCCTCTGGGCTTATCGGACCACCGCTAGAACTCCTACAGGGGAAACCCCATATAACCTTTACTTTGGTACAGAAGCAGTCATACCGGTTGATATCGGAGTTCTTAGCCACAGAGTTCAGACTTTTGACTTCAATAATAACAAGGAGAAGCTTAGAGCAAATTTGGATCTCCTCCCATAAGTAAGAAATGAAGGCTCACTCAGAACCGCTGCATACCACCAAAGAATTGCCCGTCACTACAATCGAAGGGTGAAACCTCGCCCTATCACTATTAGGGACTTAGTACTACGAAGCATTGAAGCCGTTGGAAAAGGCCCTCAGCGTAATAAGCTCTCCCCCCTCTGGGAGGGTCCTTATTTGGTAGTGGCTATGGTCAAGCCTGGAACTTTCAAACTGAAGGATGCTGGTGGAAAAATGCTTCCCCGAACTTGGAATGTGGGCAGCCTTCGCAAATACTATCAGTAGGAGTTGATACTGCTATCTGTCTATGTGCTATGTTTATCTTGCATCTTATGTTCTCCTGTAGTCGTGTTATGTATCTTTAAAGTTTTTCCTACATCCCTTATGTGTTGATTATAGAAGAACTTTTTTCTTGTATCCCTAAGTTATTCTAGGGAACTGCTATCTTATATTACGAAGCAATATGATATTCACTTTGTCATGCTATTGTTTCTTCTCTCCAAACTCTTTTTCTGTGATTCGAGAAATACACAATCTATATTGTATCTCAATTACTGAATGATCAACCCCAGGGGGATTTGATTCAACCTCTTCCGCACAGGTTAATGTCATCAAGCAAAGGCTTTGACTAACAACCTCGGATAGGTCAAATATCCTAGGAGGATATCTTGATATCAAAATCATTTGATCCCAAAAGGACATGATCTGACCTTTTCCAGACAGGTTAATGTCACCAAGCAAATGCTTTCACCCCGGATAGGTCAAAACCTTTAAAAAAGAATATTTCATATTTGTTCAAGTCAAAAAGAGCTCACTAAAATTCAAACTGAAGTAAAACTAAGTGAATTTCATTCGCATGTGAGAAAAGAACATCAATAACTTTTTTATATATCACTGAACATCGAGTACACCAAATAGAAACAACAACATCGAGCATACATACAATCACTAGAAAGAAAGCAAATTGATACAAAACAACATCAAATACATCCTATAGAATCTCAACATCATCCTCGTCCTCCTCCAAGGCAAAAGCTCGCTGCAACTCACTCTCCAGCTCTTCACCACCAGAGTCTGAAGAAGCATCACCAGAAGCCTGGCTAGGAGTCAATCCCTCGATCTCCGCTCCAGTCTTGCGATGTACTGTACGAACACCCTTCATAAAGCCTCTGATGAAGCTATCCTCTGCGCACTCTGCCTCCAAGGCCTTCACCTCCACATCATAAATATGACTGCGAGCTTCCTGAATGTGGTCCTCAATAATGATCTTGAAAGCATAAGATTTCTTGAACTCTTCAATAACTGCAGACGGCAACTGCTGAGCCTCCTTCTCAGACAGTACACTCTGAAGCCTCTCATTCTCAGCCTCAAGGACTTGCTGAGTCTTTTCCTACTGCTTGATCGTCGCCTGTGCCTCCACCAACTCTATATGCAGACGATCCATCCGTTCATTCTGAGAAGAGACTGAAGTGATCTTGTTGGCCAACTCTGCTCTACACCCCTCAAGCTGATCCTCCACCACATTCATCTCCTTCACTTTACTGTCATATTTCTTCTTGTACTCTCCCTGAAGGTATTTAACCTTCACAAACTCTTTGTTCCAATCGTTCAGAGTCTTGGTCATCTCGAGCTTGAAATCAGAATACTGAAACAAGAGTATATCAGAAATATATTCCTTAAGAAATATAAAAAAAAAGAGGAAGAAGTAAAGGAGAACTCACCAACTCCTCAGCCCGCCGGCAGCCAATGCACTGATGGTTCAATACATCTTCTGGAATGTATGATTTGGATGGAGAAACTCGAGGACCTTTGCTAACAACTGTCAAAACCTCATCTGCCCTCTTCTTCCTCGGTGCCTGCAAACCTTCCTCACTCCCTGGTCGCTTGGAGTGGTTCTTTTGGGGAACCACTTCTGGAACTCTAGCAGACTTCTTCAATATTTGAGCATGTGATCTCCCTGCTTGAGTAGATAATCCAACCTTGAACAAGTACTCTTCATCTATGTATCTACTCAAGTAACGCACCTTGTAGTGTATAGCATCTAAATCAGGGAGCTTGAGTATCCTCAACAAATCTTCTGCTCTAATGTGAAGGGGGACAGGTAGCTCTTTCAACTTCCCCCATTTCTCCTAAAGACCCCAATCATTCTGCACATAAAAGAAGTTACTGATCCAACCTTTCGAGGGGTCTCGAGTGCGGATGTCCAACCACTTGGACCTGAATGAAATACGTCCCTGCGGGTCGCTAAAGAGACGCCCCATCCGAGAAAGGCACTCTGAGGAAAGTACTACTCCACGGTCTCTAAAAAGCACGATCAGGCCCATCACGATCGACAAGGCTCTGTAGGAAAATTGAGACAAGCATACCCCACAAATCGTCAGAATGTCGATCAGTTCGGAAGAAGGAGGAAATCGTAGTCCCGCTCGCAGACTAAATTCATACACCGTCACATATCCCGGGGGAGGGAAGCAGGCGCGATCAGTTCTGGCCGGCACCTTCATCACCAAATTATTAGGAAAATGAAATTTTTTCCTAAATGAGATGAAAGAGTCCTCAGTGATGGTGGAAATCACATCGTCAGCCTTCGGCGCCTTTTGAATCTTCTTTGAAATTTCAGATCGTTGCGCAGGACGATTTTCCGTAGGATTTTTTGCAGGATCACCCATCTTGCTTCCTTTACTAAAGAGGGGCGCAAATCTAAGTAGGGAAAATCACCTACGAAAGACTACGGAAAACCTCCGAAGTAGGAAGAAAAAGGGGGAAAAACGGAGAGTGGAAGGGGAAAAGCCGCTAACTTCTGCGCAAAATGAGGGGCGCCGAATCAAGTAGAGAAAGTCACCTACTTAAAAACGGCGGAAGGCCTCAGAATGCCAAAAGCTAGAAAGCCAGAGGGGGAGGGGAATGCGGTGCAAATTTTCATTACCCCAAGCGGGGGGTATTTATAGGATGAAAAGGGGAAGAGAAAGAGAGGGAAAAATTGAAAAGAGGGGGAAAAAGTTTGAAAATTGGAGGGAGGAGGCTTCTAGATGAAACTTTGAATTTTTCTGAATTTTTCTGAATATTCTCAAAATTTTTTGGAATTTTTTGGGATTCTTTCAGAATTTTTTGGATTTGGAAAATCCATGTGGGCCCCACTTTAAAAAAAAAATTTTAAAAAAAAATGGGGAGGCAGCAACTGCCGCGCGCCCGCACGGCCGCCGCCGGCGGCCGGCCGGTTCGGCCGCCTACGCGTTCCCGGGCTCCGATTTTGGGCCCGGACAATCCAAATTCGACGTTTTTGGGGTCCCCGGACACGTTTTTCGACGTTCTGAACTCAATTTTGACACTTTCAGAGCTCAACGGGGCCTCTATGATCAGGTTCGAGCAAACGTTTAATTTTTGTAATGCAATTTTTTGCGATTCGACCATTATAAAATGCCGGAACAAGTATTTTCGGACTCCTGGAGCTTCGACGTCCAAAAATAGGGGGGCAACTGATATATCATCAAAAAATTATGTTGATCGGGCACGAATCTCAAGGAAAAACTCAAGTTGTAAACTTCAAAAAGTAATTCGGAGACCATTTAAACTCTGATTTCAGCAAGTTTATAGTCGAACTGAGCGTCTTGGAAATACGAATCCGATGACACCAAATTCGACTCAATCCGAGCCCGAATGAGTCCAAATCAAGTACCTGAAGTGTTGTTGGAAGCATCGAACACCAATTTGAGTTATCAAACGGTCTCCGATTTTGACGAGCTTATAGTCGAATCGAGCAGCTCGACGAGACGAATCCAACGAGCCCAAGATTGCAGAATTCTGATACCATTAAGACCTTAAAATGCTCAATAAACGGTTCACGATCAAGGGATTCAATATCAACCGTTCATCCGGATCACTCCTTATTTGCCCCTGATCCCTCATCTATTTACGGGCTATGCCACTCCAGAAAAACTATAAATAGCCCCTCATTTCTCTTAAGAGGGGACTGAAGCCAAGAAGAGAAGAAGAGAATAAGAAGAGAAGAGAAGTCTAGGAGGGAACAGCTCCTCCTCGACCACCGCCGGAACACCGCCGGAACTTCGCCGGAACTCCGCCGGAACACCACCGGAGCATCGCCAGAGCACCACCAGGCGCCCGAGGGACGTCGGAGCTCTGCCCAACGCCGGAGCAACGTCGGAATTCTGCCTGACACCGGTATTCTACCCGACACCCGAGTGACGCCGGAATTCTTTCCAAGTGACGTCGGAATTCTGCCGGATACCCGAGTGACGTCGGAACTCTGCTTAACTGATACTCATTGTAATCTGATCATCCTAAATTTAACGGACGAATTAGCCTCGTGTATTTCATACAATACTAGTTGAACTTTTTCAACTGGGCGTGGCCCCGTGGTTTTTCCCTTTTTCAGGGCTTTCCACGTAAAAATCCTGGTGCTACTATTTCAATTCTGTTTGTGTGCTGGATATACGTACAACACTGAGACGAAAAATTAAACTCTATCGCCGCGTATATTTGAGTCCGCAACACTACTAAATATCAGCCTAAAATCTAAACCACTAATAGGATAAATGAAATCCTAACTAGGAAATGAAGAAATTTTAAAATTTATTATTTTTAGGGTATTTTGAGATTTTTCAAGGTTATTATAAAAATTGCCCTCTATTTGTCTCTCTAATTAAAATATGACAAATAAATTTCAAATTTTCTACTAAGAATCAAAAGCTTTCTTGTAGGTCATCTTTTAGGGAAATGTGAATAGGAGGGAGAATAGTTTGATTGTCATTAACTAGAGAAACTTATCAAACCATCTCAATTACTTGTGGGGTAACAAATAATTCAATTGAAGTTTCATTTCAAATTTAAATGTAGGACCCAATATGTTGGGGAATTCTAAGATTAATGTAAGTGTATACTAAAATTTATTAAACTAGTGAGGGAAGTTATACTTATAAAATAATGCCCCATTAATATGAAGCATAGGAGGGTCACCTTTACATTCGATTAATTGATAAGACCTACATTTTTAAAATTTCTCTATTATAAAAGGGCTTTCCCATGTATGAGATTGAAATTTTCTCTCCAACTTGTGATGAGCACAAATAGGCCTTCTAAGAATTAAGACCATATCTCATACTTGGAAAGTTCTATAATGGACTAATTTTTCATGTATTTATTTTTTTTATTTTTTTATTTTTTATTTTTTATTTTTTTTTAATTTATTTTTATTTTTTTATTTATTTTTATTTTTTTTAATGTTATATGAGACTTATACATAAACAAATGCTCTCTTCATAACATCAAATTCTTTAAACTTAAGTTCAACATTATATTCTAAGTTGATTTTATTATTGATTACAATCCTTAGTGAGGGAAGTTATACTTATAAAACGAGAGAAGCCTTGACCCATATACTAAAGAAAATGGAGTAGATTGAGTTAGGGGTCCTATATATGATCCGATAAGCCTCAACCAACCCATTAACTTGAGGGCAATAGATGATTTAGTTTCTTAAATTATTATTATATTTTCTAGAAAAGTTATTAAATTTGATGTTTATAAAGGAGGAACCATTATAGGATATAATTCAATGAGAAACCTCAAATTGATACACAATATACCCGGAAAGAATAGAAGAACATGGTGTGCTTTGACCTCTCATGATGGTATGCCTTTTTCCCACTTGTAGTAGTAATTAATTACACCTAATATAGCTGATGTCCCTCAGAAGAATGAGGGTTAATAGAACTAACAATATTCATGTCTCAACTCTTTAAATGCCATAAAGCTATCATAGAATGCAACACATTGGGCAATTAATGTAATATTACACCTGTATTTTGCACTGATGATAATGAAGTATAATTTCAATGTAATCATTAATAATTAAAGGATAATAATATCCAAGTCTTTTAATTTTTATTTTCATATTCGAGCTAGATTAGTGAGCACCACATAATCTAGAATGTATCACAATCATAAGATTATGATTTTGTGTTCATCAGGATAACATAACCACATTTGATCAAACAACCCCATTACAAAATGTTACCAATAAAGTATAAGAGAGAGCTCTCTTACTAATCAGAGCAATAATTAATTTGTCTTAAGGGAGTATGCCCTCCTATAAATAGTCAATAGTGGTTTATCTCTAATTAATTGCTTCATCATTTATAGGAAGAGCAATCTCACCCTTAGGTGTTAAATTTTTGTGGTAATTTCTTGATTAATAGAGATCTATAGGAGATAAAACGTGGTGGTTCTAAGCTTCTAGGAATGGTTTATTTTTATAGACAAGTGTGTTCCTTGGTAAGCTTTACTAAGCCATCCATTGTGGAATTTCGCCCATGGAAATTCTAAACAAATTCATGATATGAATCTTCTTGAAAAGCATAAAAGTGTATTGATAATCTGGTAATAAGTTTTGTTTAAAGACATTGTAAATTATAAGAAATTGGTTAATAACTAGTTGTGAATCTTTAATGATCTTAATTTTTTTTAAAGTTTTTTGAAGTTTCTAATTCTAGCCTATTTATAAAAGCTTTGTATTTGAATTTATTATGTGTACAAGGCTCTGATAAATGATAAGAATACTATAATATTCTTTTTTTATTTTTGAAGTTACAAAGAATAATGCGACATTAACTTTTATTAATATAGATCTATAGGAAATCCCAAGTAGAACTTTCTTGCCCTTTTAAACTCGTAGTATACTCACTGAGAAGATAATCATTTAGTGGGGACTCAATAGGAATCGAGTATTCTACTAAGAAATTAGCTAAGGCCCGACCTTTCATAGTATGAAAAGTGTGTGAAAGGTATGTCAAATTGACGTTAAATCACAGATCATCATATTAAAAATCAAAATAATATTGAAGGGGTCATAAGATATTGTGAAGAACTTATCCTTGAGATTAAGTGCACCTCATGAGAAAGCATATAGTGTCTTAACTCTTATGTAGCAAAAATTATGGCTAAATAATATTTCTTAATAGGTGAATAATTATTTATGTGGAATTTTATCAATGACGTAGGTTGTAGAGTGCATTACTAAGAGATTCATGCAAATCTATAATATAATAAATTAATGGCTTTCCTTTAATAGGCATAACTAAAACTAGAGGTGACATCAAATACTACTTTATGTTATTAAAAGTTTTTAAATATTTATCATTATTAACATCTTTTTAACATTTATCATACCAATAAAATTGGGCACCTTTCTTTAATAAAGTAGCAAATGGCTAACACCTTCTAGATAAGTTCATAATGAATCATCTTAGATATGCCAACCTGCATTAGAAAGATTCCAAATATGTAAGAATCTTAATTTCCTACATTTGTAAGACAACTTTATTTTTTGCGGGATCAATTGCAATTTCATGATGCCTCACTAAGAAGTATATAAACTTCCTCGAAGTTAGCATAAAGGCATACTTTAGAAGGTTCATCTTTAGATCATAGCATCATAATCATTTAAAAATAATTCTCAAAACATAAAAATGATCTTCCTTTTCCTTGCTCTTAACAACAAGATCATTAACATAATGTTCCACTTGATTATGGATAAGTGTATACAAAATTTCGATCATAGCTTGCTAATAAGTCACACTAGCATTCTTAAGATCAGAAGGCATGACCTTATAATAGTAAATCCAAATAGAGGTTTTGAGTGTAGTAAATTTTTTATTATTAGCGGCTATTTTATTTTAGTTGTAACTAGATGAGCCATCTATGAAGGAAAAAAAATGAATGCGAAGAAGCTATGTGCACCATATGCTTTGGTATGGATAATGGAAACTCATCATTGGGATAAGCCTTATCTAGATCCCTACTGTCGATGTACATATGAATTCGAACTTTTTCTTCTTAACATATATGATTCTAGCCAATAAAAAAGGGATGTTTCTCTTCTCAAGTAAAGCCAGCTTTGATCAATTTCTTAAATTTTATTATAACTTTCTATTCAATACTTAAACACATGCATTAAGGGGCTTAATGAAATTAATGTTAGGTTGTATTTCAAGTTTATGGATTACTGTAACAAAAGATTGTTAAGGAATTTCATTATAACTCTTGGAAATACTTTGTTGGATGCAAGGTAGATAGGAAGAGGATATAAAAAACTTATCAATTTGTTGGATAATCATTAGTTTCATGGTTTATTAGAAAGCAGAATTCAATAGCCTATCCACTGTAGAGGCAGAACACATGGCTGTAGGGAACTGTGTAACCCAAATCTTATGGCTGAAGTAAAATTTCAAGATTTTAATTTTCAAGTGGGTACTATCCCTATTATGTGTGATAACACTAGTATGATATGTATTAAAAAGAATAAAATCCAAAATTCACACAGTAAACACATTTACATTAGGCATCATTTCATAAGGGACCATATTTCAAAGAGAGATGTAAACATTCAACTCATTAAAACAAATAATTAATTGGCAAATAGATGTACAAAAATAATAATTTATGAGAGGTTTATTGCATATAGAACTAAATTAGGAGTGATTGATTTGAGTTCCTAAACTATTGTGTTATGATAGAAATGTATATATGTATTTGTTTGTTTTATTGATTTTTATTGAATGTTTTGTTTTATTTATTTTCATTTACCGTTGAATGTTTATGTGTGACTATCACCTTGATTTGGTGAAGTTTCCTAATCATTAGCTACAAACAAAAAACCTTTTCACATTGTCCTTTAAGATACACATAGGATAGAATGATTCCCTATGCACATTATTTTCAAAATTAACTATTTAGAAGTATAGAGAAATTTTCATATTATATGATACACTTGTTTGTACGATATGATACACATTGGATTGTATGATTCCCTTGTCATTATTTATGTAATTAATAGTTTGGATGAATTGTAATAAGTCTTCATATTGTACAATTTTTGTTTGTTATATGATTTGAATAAGTCAAAACATATTCTAGATAAGCATTAAGATGATTAAAAAACTGAATATCATATTTTACGATAATGATCATATTATATAATTTGACTAGGTCAATCATACAAAAATTAATGGGATGATTTTGTATCCAACTAATTCATAAGACATGTTATTCCTAGGATATTAGATACTTAAGCTTGGATTCTCTATGAGATACTAAAAGATTCTTATGACTGTGATTAAATGTGACTCTTCGGCTCTAACTGAAATCTAGCACAAAAGTACATACTAAACATAATTTCAATTCTAATGGTAGTTAGATATATTAATGATTCAATGATCCTATCAGTCCTCTATACTTTTTTTTTTTGTCTATGGGTTTGCCACTCTGATCCTTATCTAATTATGTTATAGGGCTTGTGGGGGTGTTAACACTTTTGAAACCTTCCATATCAAACTTTTTGATAAGTTCTTTAATATATTTAGTTTAACTGAGAAAGGTACTATCTTTCCTTTACTTCACATTGAACCCTAAGAAATAGGCTTATTCGACCCCCATGCTCATCTCAAATTCATTCTCATAGTAAATGAAAGTTCTTCACATAAGGTTTTATTTGTGAATCTAAATAGAATATCATTTACATAAATTTTCACTATTAGGATATCTGACTCTATCTTCTCAATAAATAGTATGGTGTCTATGGTCCCTTTAACAAAATATTTAAAAAAAAAAAACATTTGCTAATTCTATCATATGAAGCCCAAGGTGCTTGTTTTAGACCATTAAGCGCCTTTTTCAATTTATAGACATGACCAAGGGATTATGTGTTATCCACACTAGGCAATTGTTCAATGTATACATCTTTCATGACTCCATTCAAGAACACACTCTTTGCATCCATTTGATAGAACTTGAAGCTTCTGAAGCATGCAAATGCTAAGAGAACTCTAATGGATTCTAATCTAGCAACTGGTACAAATGTCTCCTCAAATTCTTTCCTTTTATTTTGTTATAACCCTTTACTACTAGTCTCACATTATTTCTAGCTTCATATCTCATGTCATTTAACTTATTTTTGAATACTCATTTAGTTTCAATGATACTCTTATCATAGGGTCTAGAAACTAGCACCAAAACATCTTTGTTAGTGAACTGATTTAACTCATGTTGCATATACATGATCTAAAATTCATCTTTCAATGCTTCATATATGCTAGCACATTCCACCATTGAAATAAAGGTGATATGGAAAATTGGTGATATGGAAAATCATGTCTAATGTTATGTCTAGTCTTAATTCCTATAGAAGGGTCTCCTATAATCTTTAGGATGGCTTGATGCATACTTCTAATCCCTATGTACTAGTTCATTATTCTCAACTCTATCCTCTACACTTATATTTTTAATATTAGTGGTAATATCTTCCTTGAAAGTTCAATTTATGGTTGTTAAACCACTTGAACTACAAAAGCACAACAAGAGGGGAGTGAATGGGTGTTTTAATTTTTTTTTTCTTTCAAAAAATCTCTTTCAAAAATTAAAACCAAATTCACAACTCAAATTTGAAAAGTAGATTTTCTCAAGTGGAAGCGAAAAATAAAAAAAAGTAAATATTTATTTTTTTCTTGATGTTTAGAAGAAAAATAATTTTTTTTATTTTTAGATTTTCTTTTATAACAAAGGTTAAATCCAAAACAATCTCAAAGTTTTCGTATTGCAAGAATATCAAGGCTCAATTCAAATTTGTTGGAAATTAAAAGTGCAAGAAGGTATGCAGAAAAATAAAATGCTAAAAAATAAGAACAAGTACACTAGAAATTTATAATGGTTCGGTCAATCTCGTCCACTCTCCAGATTCCTTCTCTCTGGGTATTACACAAAACTCATTATTGTCTTTCCTTTTTCTCCTATAGTAAGGTGAAGAAGCCCTTACAAGAATCTCTTCCACCAATTTGGTGCGACGGAGTAGCCAAATCCCTTTCACCAATGGTGCGATGGAGTTGTCGGTGGCCCATTGATTTTAAGAGGTTCTTCCTGAAGTTTCCCTCAGTAAAGCCTTGACTCATAGAGGAAGAACATGGATGTTAGCTGAAGCAACCATGTATATACTCTCTCTCTCTCTCTCTCTCTCTCTCTCTCTCTCTCTCTCTCTCTTTCTCTCTCCCCTTCTCTCTCTTCTTTGATCCCACAAGGCTATTCTTCCTCTCTTTCAACAACACCTTTCTCTCGCTTGCCCAAAGTTCTCTTTTCAAACTCTCTCTCACAGAAGACTGAAGCCCCTTGACTTCCAAAAAACTTCTCTGAATGAAATAAGAGCTGTTTAAATAGTAGGCTCTAAGAAAATTCTAATTTTTAATTCTGCCACAACTGTTCATACAATATGACATGAGGAGCATACCGCACGATTAGTTTACTTCATCAAAGATTGTCCAGTATAATATAAAATTGTACAATATGATATGTTCAAATTAAATATCAGATCGTACTAGATAAACCAAATTCATCTAGAGAGTCATCATGTTGTCCGTACAGTATGATTTTTGAATCATACTAGACAAACCAACTATCATCCAGAGACTCCTTGAGTGAGTAATACAGTACAATTTATGATCGTACAGTACAATCAATAATTAAATTAGAACCGATTAATTTAATTTGATTCCTTAGTTAATGGATCTAATTAGGCAAAAAATAATATATTGTACAATATAAAATAATTTGTATAGTACTAATAGTTTAAATTTTAAAATTCAAATTTGCTTATTTTGGTAAGTTAGATTTGATGGAGGGGTTTCTGGTTACAGTTGATCGTCTAGTATGATGTTATGTTTGTACTGTATGATTAGCTGTATACAAATTAATTTTTTTATTTAAAATAAAATATTTTAATTAATTTTTATTTTTGCAGATCGTACAATATAATCAAGATCATATAGCATGATTTACAAAAAAATTAAAATATTTCTTTTACACTTACTTTGTGCGTGTGCATGGTTGCTAACTAACATACACATTTTATAATACATTGATTCAAGAAAGAAAAAATATAGACTTTTGGAGAAATCAATCCTATACTACCCAATCTTGAGCTCTGATTGTTTGCGGTGCTTGGTGTATATTATAACTGAAATGTTAATACACACAAAAAAATGCAATAATAATAACTAGGATAAACTAAGTAAAATCTAATAATATTTGTAATCATCAAATTATAAGCTCAAGCTTCCGGATTATAACAATCTCCCCTTTTTTTTATGATAGCAAATATTGTTAGTTGAATTACAAGTTAATTTTATTTTCCTCCTATGTTCTCCCCCTTAATAATTGATATCTTTAAACAAAAGGAAGAAACCTTTATATATATATATATATATATATATATATAAGGAGAACTATAACTGAACATTAAAATAACTAGACACTGTATAGTAAATAGCATTAAAAGTATAAAAAAAACTACATAGAACATACAAACTACAAAGCACACAATATAGTTACTCGTAGGATGATTCCTAATTATTTGATGGAGGTGGTGGCTAAAAGTAATGATAGAGTGCAAAAAATTGATCGTTGAATCACTGTGGGTCCTCTTGGTGTTGTTCTTGAAGCTGCTCCCAACGCTGGGTAGACTGCTCTATATGAGAATTAACTTTTAACTTGAGTCGAGCAAAATGCTCCATCCAGGAATCCTACAAGTAGTTATATTCGAGATGAGGGGCAGCATGTGGTGGTGCTCCCCCTAGTTCTGCTTCCTCTTCTAAATCTGATATGTCTGTAGGGCCCCTATTATACTCACTATAGAAAATGTTGAAGGAGTGATCGATGAAGAATGTAGGAGGATGGCTAGGTTGTGTAGGATAGGTCAAGTTATATATAGTTCCTATGATGTATCCATTGATGTGTTCTAAAGCTATGTTTTACTTTTAGCTAGCTCTCGAATTCCTAATGGAGGTGTGATTTTTGATATAATGAAAGATCAAGTCATATGCATTAAATTGGGCATTGAACATGCAGTGGTAGGTGATTAGGGATAAAAGAGTAGTGATATTAACTTAGTCGCCGACTTTGGTATGATGTTATTTCAAAGAATGTGCTAAATAACATGGGCGTTAAGGGCTAATGAACTCTCTAAGAGTTGGTAGTGAGGTGTAGTTGAGTTTCCTAATAAGAGTGTTGACTTGGGTGCAGTTAAAATCTAAGGATCCAAAAATAAAATTTAGAGATGAACCAACAATTGAAAGGTGAAGAAGTTCATGAAGGTCATCTAAGGTGATAGCGAGCCATCGTTGACATACTTGGGATTGAAGAGTAGTGCGATCAGAGGTGACATAAAAATTTGCAAAAACTAAAATAACAGCTCGGTGTAGAATGGAAAGGCAAGGCAAATGATGTTCTAGAGTGTGAAGATAACAAATAGTTAAAGTACATAGTAGTAATAAGTTTCTTGATTGAGAATTTTTAAATCAGTAATGGAGGAGATAAACATCTTCATCCTTGTTATATTGGAACCTCAGGTCCACCCTTCAGTGAAGATTTACATTGCCTCATTTTGGTGGAGCTATACAAATATCAGTGAGGGAATAAAGCTTAGGGAGGAGAGGAATTTGGAACCTTGAAGTGTGAATGAAATGGCTGATTTCCTTTCCCTTTTATAAATTGAGCCGATCGTACGGTATGATTGATGGTTTGTACAGTAAAATCAAGTCCATCCAAAATGTCTCATCAGGGACATACAATTAATGGTCAAATCATACAGTACGATTGGGTATCATATAGTATGAGCAGTGTAAAATTCATTGTCCCAAGGAGTCATTGGTATGACTGTTGACCAAAAGGTATCATACAGTATGATGAGTCATTTGTATAGTACGATAGGTAATAATGAATCATCCAGAATAGTTAATATGATAATTATTGGTGCTAATGATAAAATTATATGTGGATCGTATAATATAATGTGTGTATCATATAGTATGATGTGAATAAAATTTTAGGATTTTATGTGTGATAATTGGGAAAAACTCTATAAGCTAAGAATACACACAAATAATCACTATTCATAGTAGAGATAAACAAATTTGATAAAAATAAAGCACATAACATAAACATAAAACAAACGAACACACAAGCATATTACAAAATAAAACAAGCAAATAAACTCACTTCAACTTGCCTCTACCCCAATTTCTATGCATGAATATTAATGACACTTAGTTTAGTCTTAAATGTGCTGAATGTGTCATAATTGAGGGATTTGGTAAAAATGTCTAATAATTTATTTTGAGTGCTTACATGGTGTAATTCTATGTCTCCCTTGGCTATATGATCCCTAATGAAATGATGTCTAATATTAATGTTCTTTATGTTAGAATATTGGATTGGATTCTTTGAGATATATATCGCACTAGTGTTATCACACATGATAGGGATAGTGCCTATAAAAAGTCAAAGGTCAAGAATTTGTTACTTTAGCCACAAGACTTAGGCAACATAACTTTCTACAACTATGCATTCCGCTTCAGTGGTGGATAGGTGAAGGGGGTGATGGAGTAACATAAATAATTATGAAAATGATTTAGCGCTCTATTAATCCCTAAATAATGCTTAGGTTTTCTTTGATATAAAAATTATAAAAACTCCACTTAATATATATAGGCATACATGTCGAATCAAATAATATAGTGATAGAGTAGAGTATCTGAGGAAGAATGTTTACTTATAAATATGAGTGTTATATACTTCTAATATAATAATTATCCTACTAAATTATAAAAACTCCACTTAATACACGTTTCATTTAATTTAAAATAAAAAATAATTAAATGAAACACCATTTGGATAAATTATTTTGGATTGATGGAATATAAATATAATATATTTTCTAATGATTCTCTTTTATATTGATGCTATTCAGAGCATATGCATCACTGACAGCTCAGTCAAGCATGAAGAAACAAAGGATAGATTAAACTCTTCCAACCTCAATACTACTCTAAACTCCCATAATCTGTCACCTTATGAAATTCTTAGAAAAGTAAGTGAAACGTGTATTATTAAAACCCCCTCATGACAATTCATATCTATAAATTCGATACATGATAAGCACTATACCTATGCTTGCATCATACCAATCCAATATATCTGGTTGTGCCTGCTTTCCTATTCCTATGCTTCATATTATACCTGATATTAACTACATATATAAACACTATGTGCATTAAATAATGACCTAGTATATTAAAAATATCATAAATTATTGACGTAGAGAATTCATTAGCACTCCATATTTCATTTACACTGTCAATCCAAAACTAAATAATTTATCCAGATATGAAGAAAAATTAAAGCATATTCATTTTTACTAATTGAACAAAAGAAAGAAAATACAGAAGAAAAGATATCAAAGAATGGTTCAATGATCTCCTCTACACTCCTCCTTAAACTTACATAATTGCTTTTACAACCCAAGCCAAATACTTTAATGGAATGTATCTAGCACTTCTCTTAATTTCCTTAGTTGTCACTCTTAAGAAAAAAATTGAGAAACACTATAAAGACTAAAATTAAATAAGTGACCGAACTCTTATACTAATATTTCAAAAGGGCTATTTATAGAAAAACATAAAAAATTGATTTTAGTGCTGCATTGCTTGAGACACTTGCACCGTGGCACTCATAAAATGAACTAACATCACAATGCTCAAGGGTTTCCTCTACTACAACACTTGTTGATATGGACCCACTATTTAATGAATTGATGTGTCACTTCACTAACATATCGTGGTCTAAATAGTTACAACTGTAGCGCTATGGTACTACTAATAGTTGAGCGCTATGATGTCCACGTGGCACTCCTTTGACTTAGTGGTGCTGGAATTTAGCATCGTGATGCTATGCATACATAAAAATTTTACTCATTTCTTATATTTTCTTGCACAAATACAACTAAAATAATATATTTTTACTAATAAATTAACACATAAAATATAACATTATTTATACTTATCAAATCCTCCCTAGCTTAAACTCTTTCTTGTCCTCAAACGAATAAAAGTTTATAATTGTGATTAAGTGATTAACCAAAATAAAAAATGACAATCTAAAATTACTAAAATATAGGATAATACATCACTATCTTGAATTAATAAAAATAAATCAAAGCTATACTTCTAGTTTGGAAAAATATTGATAGTTAAATTTAATCAATTATTCTTATTTTTGCCTAATTTGAAATTATAGGTTATAGATTTAATCATTAACTTTTAAATGTTGAAGTGAATAAAATAGTTTTAATAATTAAATATGGTTGCAGTTAAAGTTATACTTTCATTAGTTCACTATTCCTTGCATTAGCTCTTTCTCATCTTATCATTTATAGTTTATGTATAAGATTGTATTTCAAATCTTAAGTTTTCACTGATACCAATTTTTGAATATACTCATCTTTTTCTTTTGATATTTTTCATTTCTTTTTCTTTTTAAGAACTACTTTTAGTTCTTTTTTTTTATTTTGTGGAGTGCATAATTAATTATTTTAAATATCATATTCTACTTTAGGATTCTCATATAATCTTAATAGTTTTAATATATGGACTTGATGAGATTACTAATTTCATCTTTAGGTTAGCTATGATTTTAAATTTTAATTACACATATCTAATTTTTAATACTAATTATTCATCTTACAATTTTTAAAAGTTAAATTCATAAAGGTATAGCTTATAAATTCAAATTAGGATAATAGGTCAAATAGTTGAATGAATTAAGTATTAGTTTTTCCAATCTATGAAGTATAAATAGAGTTCATTTAAATTAGGATCTAGGGTTTTAATATTATCCTATTTTTTTATAGTTTTTAATTTACATTTTTATATGGGTTCATTAAATTATCAGAATATAAAAGTAATTGGAGGACAATAATAATTTAAGCATGAAGAAAATTTGCTAATATGCAAATAAAAATATAAATAAATACTATAAACACATAATTTCATATGAGTGATAAAGTACATAAAATATGTGTTAAACATAAAATATGACGTAACATTAACATAATCATGGTTGATACTAATATCACACATATATGGGTTGCCTCTCAGAAGTGTTGAGTTTATAGTCTTCAACAAGACTTTGTCCGGATTTTCCATTTGGCTAAGGTGGAATATTGTTATTCTTCAATTGGGTTCCATTGGTATCCATTTCCTTCTCTTTAGGATTAAATTCAGTGTTACTAAGAAGAGATCCAATGGGTCTACTGCTCATAGAAATTGCAATCTGACTCAGTTGAGTTTCCAAAATTTTAATTGAAGCAGCATGATTTTGTAATTGAGTTCCCAATTGCATGACCACATCTTTTAAGTGGTGTCTTTCTAGTTCCATACTGATTGCTTTGAATAAATCCAAGAGGATATGTTGGTCTTGGATTATTATTAGCTTGATTTTGATTATTCGAACTTATGCCTTGATTATTTTGACCAGAGTTCCATTGATATCCACCATTATTATCTGACCAACTAAAATTTGGGTGATTCCTCCAACCTGGATTATATCTATTTAAAAAGGGATTATTTTATCTTCCAATCAAATTTATATTTTCAATCAATTGGATATCATTTTCTTCTATTTAGCTTTTATCTTCTAAATATAAAGATGAATATGAATTTAAGTCTAAAGTGCTCAACTCCTTTGATATTGTTATAGCTTGTACAGTCAAAATAGATAAAGAATCATTTTTATAACCTTTAGCCACTCTCTTAAGATTCACCCTATCAACAAGCCACTGAAAATTATTTATTTTTATTTATTCAATTAATTCATAAGCATCTTCAAAAAGTTTTGACATCAAAGAACCTCCAACTGCAGCCTCAACTATGGCTCTAAAGAATCCTACCAATCCATTGCAAAAAGTTTGAATTATCAACCAATCAGGTAAGGCATGGTGAGGGCACTTTCTAAGCATCTCCTTGAATCTCTCCCAACTCTCATAAATATATTCTCCTTCTAAATGAGTAAAAGAAGTAATGTCATTTCTAAGCTTGGCAGTCTTAGAAGATGGGAAATATTTTCCTAGAAATTTGTGGGCTAACTCATTCCATGTGGTAATAAAGCCTAGGGGTAAAGAATTTAACCACATTTTTGCCTTGTCTCTTAGAGAAAATGTGAACAATCTAAGTCTAATGAAATCATCACTAACATCATTGTCATTAAATGTTGTACAAATTTCTAAGAAACTTGCTAAATATAGCTTAGGGTCTTCAATGGGATCTCAAACTGATAATTTTGTACCATTTGAATGATTGCTGGTTTTAATTTAAAATTATTTGCTTAGATGGCAGGTCTACTAAAGAGTTTGTAAAATTCTTAAGAGGTCTAAAATGATTTAAGTTTTGAATAGGCCCAACCATTTTAAAAATCTTTTTGGTGGTTCTAATTTTAGAAAGGGTTCTCTCAAATTTAGAATTAAATTTAAATGTGCCTCCCCTTTATGTCTTGTAAGCATGCAACCATAGATATGTAATCAGTAAATTAAAATAAAAGAATATAATAGGACTAATTATATAATTTATTCAACAATATAGTAAATTTATAAATAAAAACAAATTCTTCCACTACAATAGTGCCAAAAACTTAATGGAGGCAGTAGAGTAACCTAAAAAATAATGAAAATTATTCAAGCCTCTATCAATTCCTAAATAATGCTTAGGTTTTATTTAATATAAAAATTATAAAAAACCACTTAATATATGCAAGTATATGTCTTGAATCAAGTAATATAGTAATAGAGTAGAGTACCGATCCCACGAGAAAGAATGTTTACCACTATAAATACTAGTATTATCAACTTTACCTACAATAATTATCCTGCTAAATTAAAATAAGTTTTGGTGAAGATTCAATCACCTAATTTAAAATATAAAATAATTAAATGAAATACTATTTAGATAAATTATTTTGGATTATTGGAATGTAAATACAATATGTTTCCTAATGATTCTCTTTTATATTAATGCTATTCACAACATATGCATCAGAGACTGCTTAGTCAAGCATGAAGAGACAAAGGAAAGATTAAACTCTTCCAGCCTCAATACCACTCTAAAATATCATAGTCTATAAACCAATGAAAATATTGGAAGAGTAAGTAAAGCGTGTGTTGTTAAAACTCCCTCATGATAATTCATTTTTATAAATTTGAAACATGACAAGCACGATGCCTAAGCTTGCATCATACCAATCCAACATACCTAGTTTTGCTTGCTTTCCTATTCTTAGGCTCCACATTACTCCTGATATTAACTATATATATGGCCACTATGTGCATTAAATGAAGACCTGATATATTAAAAATATCATAAAATTATTGATGAAGAGAATTTATTAGAACTCCATATTTCATTTATACTATCAATTCAAAATTTGAGAATTTAGCCAGACATGAAGAATAAGTGAAGCATATTTATTTTCATTAATTAAATAAGTGATCTCAAAAGAAATAAAGTATAGAATAAAAGATATCAAAGGATGGTTCAATGATCTCCTCTACACTCCTCATTGAACTTACATAATTGCTTCCACAAAACAAGCCAAACTCTCTAATGGAATGCATCTAGTACTTCTCTTAATTCCCTTAGTTCAATTCTAAGGAAAAATCAAAGAAGCACTATAAAGACTGAAATTAAATAAGTAATTGAACTCCTCTACTAATATTATAAATGGATTATTTATAGAAAATCATAGAAAATGGAATTTGGTGTCATGATGCTCGAGATACTTGTTCCATAACGCTTATAAATAAACTAACATCATGACGCTAAAGGGTTTCCTCTGATGTGGCGCTTGCTGACATGGACATGTTATTTAATGATTCAACGCGTCGCTTTATTGGCAAATTATGGCCTAAACAGTTACAACTGTAGCATCGTGATGTTGTTGATGGTTGAGCACTGCAACATCTATGTGGCCCTCCCTTGACTTTAAAGTGTTAGAATTTGGCACTACGATGCTGTGCAGACAGAGACTGGGCTTTGCAGTACAGACTCCTCTAATGCTGCAGCACTAGGATAGTTGGCTGGGCTTAACAATACTGACTCCACTGGCACAATGGCACTGTCAAACAAAGACTGGATGCCTCCATGTTCATATTTGGGCACTCAGGCGATATCAATGATGGCACCACAGCGGTTTTATATCTGACGCTGTGGTGATGTGCCATACTTAAAAATTTTGCCCATTTCATTTTTTTCCCTGCACAAACACAACTAAAATAATATATTTTTACCAACAAATTAACGCATAAAATATAAAATTTTTACATTTATCAATAGGGTTACAATTTTTTTTTTTCTGCTAGACCAAAAAACTAAGAGTTATCTTATGAATTGACAAGTTTTAGAAGTGCTTTTCCTGTCTACTCTATATCCTATAAAGTATGAATTTGAATATCCTATAATTTTAAAGGTGCTACTTTGTCTAGGATATTAGATGCCTAAGTTTTAGGTGTCTATAAGATATTTAAGAATTCTCTTCACAATAATTATTTGAGATTCTTTTGAGTTAGCTGAAAATCTAACACATAGACATACACTAAACATAATATATGATCTACTAGCAGTCAAATATAGTAGTGCTCTTATGATTCTTCTATACTTCTTCAACTTAACTTATTTTCCATTTATATCCTTACCAAGTTAGATGGTTAAGCTCATTGGTGCATTTATACTTTTAGAACCTTCCATATCAATTTTTTTTAAGATCTCCTTAATGTATTTAGTCTGACTAAGGATGGTGCCATCCTCTCTTTACTTTATACTAAATCTAAGAAAATAGCTCTACTCTCCCATCATAATCATTTCATAAACCTTACTAATAGTAGTTAAAAATTCATTACAAAGGTTTTCTATAGGTAGATCCAAAAAGTATGTTATCATCATATATTTGAACTATGAGTAAATCATCTCCTATTTTCTTAAGGAATATGGTGGTGTTTACACTACCCTTAATAAATGATCTATCTAGGAGAAAGATTCCAAGCCTCTCATACCACGCCCTAGGTTCCTATTTCAATCCATATAAAGCTTTCTTTAATTGATAGACATGGTTGGGAAAAGAGGAATTTTTAAAACCTTGGGATTATTCCACATAAATATCTTTCTTAATAACCCCATTAAGAAATGCACTCTTAACATCCATTTGGTATAATTTGAATATTCTAAATAAGCAAATACTAGAAGGACTCTAATGGCTTCTAATCTAGCTAGAGGGGGAAAGGTCTCCTCAAAATAAATCCCTTTTATCTGATTGTACCCCTTAGCTACTAATATAGCCTTAGTTCTATTAACCAATCTAGTGTCGTTCAACTTATTTTTAAATACCCATTTATTGTTAAGCACACTCTAATTGAAAGGTCTACTAACCAGCTATCATACATCATTCCAAACAAATTAATTTAACTCCTATATAGCTAAGATCCAGAATTTATCATAAAGGGCATGAATTATGCTGGTTGGTTCTATCGTAGAGTTGAAAGCTGTATGGCTAACTTCTTTTCTAAGGCCTTGCCTAGTCCTAACCCCTATTAATAGATCTTTTAAGATAAGCTCCCTAGGGTGACTAGAGGAATATCTCCACTCTTTAGGCTATGGCTCCTGAGGATTTACTCCATCTCCTAGGTCGATGGTATCTACTCTATGGGTAATCTCTACTTCTTCATTATCATCTATCATGGGTTCAACTAATCTATCAGACTCCTCAAAAACTACATAAGTGGATTTTCTTGTATGACAAAGGTCCTCTTATTAAAGATCCTATGGGATTTACCTACCACAGAATAACCTAACAAGACTCCTTTATCTACCTTAGAATCAAATTTTCCTTGATAAGAATTTTCATTTATTAGCACAAAACACTTACACCCAAAGACATACAATTGTGAAAGATTAGGTGTCCTACCCTTAAGCAGCTCGTAGGGTTTTTTATTCAACTTAGATTTATTGTTCACCCTATTTAGTACATAACAAGCAGTATAAACTGCTTCTTTCCAAAAATATCTAAGTAGGGTATACTTTGCTAACATTTCCCTAACTACCTCCACTTGTGTCCTATTCCTTCTTTCCTTCTCTTAGCTATACCATTTTGCTATGGGGTCTTAGGGCCAGAGAAGTTGTGATTAATATTAGACTCCTTATAAAATAATTCAAATATATCATTCTTATATTCTCAAGCATAATCACTAAGAATGGTAGTTATCAAATAACCTAGCTTCCTCTGAATCCAAGTGGAGAATATTTCAAACTCAATAAATAACTCACTATTATGTGCTAAGAATCTAACCCAAGTAAATTTAATTTAGTCATCTATTATTATAAATCCAAAACTCTTACCACCTAGACTGACTGCACTAATGGCTCCAAACAAATCCATGTGCAAATCTATAGTGGTATAGTGGTGGTTATATCTTTAATAGAATGAAATGATGTCCTAGTTTTCTTTCCTAACTGTCATGCATCACATAGATGATACTTAGTGAAATCTTACTTGGGAATGCCTCTAGCTAGAAGATTATACTTTAATCCTTCTACATAAAGTGCATTTTCAATAATATAACCATTTGATTTTCTAATTATACCTAAGCCAACCACTTTCCTAGTGGTTTTGTCAGCCAAAGTTACCTTGCCTCCACTCTTGGTCTCTAGCATCATAAACTGCTTTATATCCCTCATCATATATCTTAAGCAACTGCTATCCAGATACCACATGCTCTCACTTGACTTCTTATGAGAGCATCCCTACAAAGTCAATCATATATTAGATTTGAGAACCCAAGTGAGTTTGGGTTTCACCTTATGCTTCAATGAATGAATGTAATGCATGTTATATTATGATGAGACCTTGGGCCTCTAATCTTGATGTGTTCTAAGTTAAGATTTATAAGTGTGGGCTTTGTGTCCTATCATTATATAGGAATAGGACCTAACGCCTAGGAATGGGTTCACTAACCTATGTGGGGGGCTATGCCTCTTCCTAGGAATGTATGATGCATACTGTATCCTAGTTTATGGCTGTGTATGAATTGGCCCAGTGTGTATTCTTTTGAAGTGCATTTATTTTCTTAATTAAGTATTCATTTCCACTTTTCTCAACACCTAGTTCTACTAATAGTTCATTCTCTTTAGTATCTAATTCTACTACATGTGCCTCTAGTTCCTTGAATATTGTTTCTAACTCAATATGCTCTTCAAGGAGTTATGTGACTTGGTTAATTCAATATTTTTATTATTTAAATCATTAAATTCATATTATATATACCGATTTAAGATCAGTATGCTCATTAAGTTATATGTAATGCTCATATTTCAAATCAGAAAGTTACTTTTCTAAACATGTATATTATTTTTTGAGCTTCCTATATGAATCATACATTTACTTGGAAATTCAAAATAACACCTCATAAGATAACTCATGTGCCTCATGTTGATCAAAGCTAACAATTTATTCATTTGCCATTAAGCATAAATTTGTTACCTCCTCCTCAGGTTATTATTCAGATGAGTCCAAGGCTTTTGTATCTTTCGCTTAACTTTTTTGGAGTTAAAACTTTCTTCACCCTTTTCCTTAGTAGGGCGATTCTTGAGGTTAGGGAAATCGAACCTTATATGCCCTGGCTTCTTGCACTCAAAGTAAATAGTGTCAGAAGAAACTTTATAGAATTTAACTATTTTACTTTTGTTTCTATCATGGTAGCGCTTTTGCTTTCTCTTCAAAAAGCTTTTAAACTATCAAGTCATTAAAGTTATATCATATTTCTCATAAGCTCAGGAGCTATTGCTATCCGTGTCATTGGCCTTCAATGCCACAATCTTCTTATTTCTCTTATGACCTGCATCAAGCAATCTTTGGCTCATATTTTGCTCATAAGCAATGAGAGAGCCCAACAAGTTGTCAATAAAGTATACATTTAAATCTTTGGATTCATAAATTGTAGTGACTTTAGCATCAAAATTATCAGATAAATAATATAGCATCTTATTAACTTTCTAAGAGCTAGATAGTTCCCTTCCTAAAGCATGCAAAGATGTCACTATCTTAAAAAACCTAGTGTACATGTTAGATATAGTCTCATTAGGTTTCATGCCAAATAGTTTGTACTCATTCAATAGTAAATTTAGACGGGTTTGCTTCACTTTATTTGTACCTTCATAAGTAATACAAAGCCTATCCCATATCTTCTTGTTAGCAGTGCAAGTAGAAACACGTACGTAATCCTTAAATTTTAATGCACAAAAAATAATTTAAACTTTTTGCATTAAGTTGTGCATAATACCTTTCTTATATGCTCCATTAAATAAAAGAGATTTCAATTTTAACACCATTCACAATATGAGACGGAACAAAATAACATATTTGTATCATATGCCATATGTAATAGTCAATTGATTGTAAGAATGTCGACATACAAATTTTCTTAAAATCAAATAGGATATTATCAAATAATGGTGGATAGATTATTGAATAATAAAATAAGTAAATATTGATTTTTTATTCTTAATATTATCGAAGAAAAATAATTTTTTATTTTTAGATTTCTTTTGTAACAAAGGTTAAATCCAAAATAATCTCGAAGTTTTTGTATTGCAAGAATATCAAGGCTCAACTCAAATTTGCAGGAAACTAAAAGTGCAAGAAAGTAAAATGCACAAAAATAAAGTGCTGAAAAATAAGAACAAATACATCAAAGATTTATAGTGATTTGGTTAACCTTGATCTACATCCACTCCATGGAGTCATCCTCTTCGGGTATTGCACTAAAATTTTTAGTGTCCCTCTTTTCTCTCCCACAATAAGGCGGAGAAGGTATTACAAGAATCTCTTCCACCAACCTAGTATGGTGGAGTAGCCAAATTTGTTTACCCAATGGTGCGGTAGAGTAGCCGAATCCCTTTCACCAATGGTGCGCTAGAGTTATTAATGGCCCTTTGACTACAAGAGGTTCTTTTCAGAGTTTCCCACAAGTAAAGCCTTGACTCATGGAGGAATAAGATGGATGTTGGCCAAAGAAATCATGTGTAGACTCTCTCCCTCACTCCCTTATTCCCATAAGGTTATTCTCCCACTCTCTCAATAACACCTTTCTCTCCTTGTCCTAAAGCTCAATTTTCAAACTCTCTCTCATAGAAGACTAAAGTCCCTTAACTCCGAAAAGACTTCTCTAAATGAAATAAGATTTGTTTAAATAAAAAGATATAAGAAAACCCTAATTTTTAATTTTGTTGTAACTATTCATATAATATGATATGGGAATCATACAGTACAATTAGTTTACTTTATTAAATATCATCTAGTATGATTTAAAATTATATAGTATGATATATTCAAATTGAACATCGAATCCTACTAGACGAACCAAATTCATCCAGAGAGTCATCGAGTTGTTTGTATAGTATAATTTTTGGATCATACAAATCATATTGGATGAACCAACTATCATCCAGAGACACCTAAGGTGAGTAGTACTGTACGATCTATGATGGTATAGTACGATCAACACTTAAATTAGATTCAAATAATTTGATTTAATTACTTAATTAATGAGGCAAAAAAACTCTATATTGTACGTACAAAATAATTCATACAATATGAATAGTTTAAATTTTAAAATTCAAATTTAACTATTTTAAGTAAGTTAGATTTATCGGTGGGATTTCTGGTTATAGCTGATTGTTCAATATGATGTGGTGTTCTTACTGTATGATAAGATATATTATAAATTAATTTTTCATTTAAAATAAACTATTTTAATTATTTTTTATTTTTACAAATCATATAATATAATTTATAGAAGAAAATTAAAATATTTCTTTTACACTCCTCGTGTGTATGTCTACTTGGTTGCTAAGGTAACTTGCACCATTTATAATACATTGACTTAAAAAAGATAAAAATACAGATTCTTATAGAAATTAGTCATATACTACCCAATCTTGAGCCTTGATTCTTTGGTGGTGTTTGGTGTATGTTATACCTAAAATATTAGTACACATAGAAAAGATATGCAATAATAAGAAGTAAGATAAACTATGTATACTCCAATTATATTTTTAATCATCAAAACATAAGCTCGGACTTCAACATTCCTCATTTTCTTCCTCTCTAGGTAGAGAAATATATCAGTCTCATTAAAGCTAACATGGGTGAACTCCTCTACTACAAGTGCCCTCATATTGAATACCCTATAAGCTTTTCCTACAAAGGAAAATCACAATAAAATTCCCTAATCAAATTTTGCATAAACTTTCCCAAATGTATTTTTTCATTATTCAACACAAAGAATTTGGATAAAAAATTATACAGATTGGAAAGGTTTAGTGTTCTACCCTCAAGAAGTTCATAAGAGTTTTATTTAGTTTGGATCTAATAAACACCTTTTTCAACACATAGTATGTTGTGTTTACTATTTTAATCTAGATATACTTGGGTAACTTATAGTCATTTAACATTTCCCTAGTAGTCTCAATCAAAGTCCAGTTCTTTCTTTCTATTATGTCATTTTGTTGTAGTGTTCTAGAGCCTAAGAAATTATACTCTATTCCTATTTTTTTATAAAATGCCTTAAACTTCGTATTTTCAAACTCTCCACCATGACCACCATGGATAGTGGATCCAAATTAAAAAATATTCTAAACTTATTAAATAATTCACTCTTATTTACTAAAATTTTTACCTATGTGAATCTGGTGTAATCATCAGCTATCATAAATCCATAAGACTTCCTTCCTAGACTTATGGAGTTAATAGGTCTAAATATAGACATGTGAAGTAATACAATGGTATAGTTATAATTACATCCTTAATTGAGTCAAATGAGGATTTGACCTACTACCTAACAAATGGTGAGATCTAGGTTTGGTATCCCGCTTACTAACTCTAAGTGTCCTTATGCTAGCATGGAACAATTTTTTATGTCATATACATTTGAAAATATCCATCAATTCAATAAAACCCAAGAGTTTACATTGGTACTAACAAAGGATTCACAATATTAACCCAAATTAAGATAATTAGTCAGCCATGAAATTAATATAGTACAACATATAATTCATTAATTGTATAAAAGAGAAAGTACAAGAGTCAAAGTGAAAATAAATATCACCTAGATAGTATGAGTTCATTCTCCACACTATTTCCTTACTTTAAAAGTATGTTTGCTCGTAATGAGATAGGCCAATGATCTCTAAATAATGTATCTTTCTCTCCCTTGGCCACCCTTAAACTCTACTCTAATATGCAACTTCACTTAAGCTCTTAGGACTCACTAAAATGACTCAACCCCTCTAAAGTGATAGAATCCCCAAATAGAAAGACAAAAAAATTATTTATATTAAGTACATAATTAGACTAAGGCACTACGACCCTTGACATAGTGATGCTATGGTGTTATAATATAAATACTACCTTAGAGATGCTAAGCAGGCTCTGTTGCAATGCTAGATTGAACCGGTGTAGCTATTTGTCTGAACCAGCATGCCTTTTGGTTGAGTCTGTATAGCTCCTCATTTCAGTAGCTTCTCTATTATAATGTTAAAAAATTTGTTTATAGCGATACTTGAATGTGTAATCCTACACTAAGATATTGTACAGTTTGGCGCTCTATCACTCAAATTCTCGAGACTCTAGCACTGTGATGCTAATTTCTAGAGTTGCAACATTGTGAAGCATTGAGGCACTGACCTTGGCTCTACTAGGATGTTGAATTATTTGACATTTTTCTAGAGTCTCCATCGTTATAATGTCCTGTGTCTAGCACCAGTGTGTTGTGGATGTTGCAGCATTGGTACTTGGAGAGCTGCAGCGCTAGTTTAGCACTTGTGAATTTATTTTTCTTTTCCTGAGACATTCTTACACAATAACAACTAAAAATATCATTTTTACTGATATTTAAGGTAGTAAAATACTTCATAATTTACCCTTAACAAATTTTCATAGCTTATTTAGTAACGACATCTTCTGATGAGGCACTCTAATTTAAGGAAGTTCTTTTGGCTACCTTCTTAAATAATATCATACTCTTAGAAGCTGGTGATCATAATCTTCTACTTTATATCTTTATAAACATAGTTAATTTTAGATATTCTCAAGTGCTTATTTCTCAGGACCCATCAATTAACATCATAATCTTTAGCACACTTAATTGTCTTAAGGTGGATATCTACATGATTAGCTTAGGAAAAATTATGTGGTTTTTGTTAGATCCATGAGCCCATGCACACACTAGGGTTTTAATAATTATACATGCTAGTCATTTTACTAATACAAATTATCTTTAAATGTGTAGGCTTTTTATCTAACATTTCATGTAAAAAAGACTTCTACAACATAAGAGAAAGAATATAAAAGTGGAACTTATTTTGCCCAAATTTACAAATGTGAAGTTCTCAAAGACAAAAAGAGATCAAAGAAAGTGAATTGTTTCATTTCATAATTTTTTTTATTAATATTTTTTGTATAGGTAGATATTAGGCTAAACACACACATACACCAAAGTATAAAATGCATTAAAAAAGAGTTATTTGAAAGTTAATTAAAACACTTGATATCTAACTAATCATACTATACAATTTTAGATCATACTATACAAAATCATATTGATTATTTTGAAAATATTAAAATTTAAGTGATATTAAATAATATAAAATTAAAATAAAATTTTGAAATAAAAAATCACACTCTATCATTAAAATCATCCCTTACAATTTTTTATTTGAAATTAAACCTGCACTCATTTATTATTTCCAAAAATATGTAAAATCAAATTTGATTTAATCATACTATATGAACATATTTGTATTATTGGAAATTTAAATATCTTTTAAGATATTTACCTATTTTAGAACTTGAAATCAAGGAGCTAAGTTAGAGAAAATTTCATACTGTATGATACATACCATTCAGTAAGAATAATTAAAGAGGTTATTTAGATGATCTCTGTTTAGACATAATGATTCAATATTCTATATACAAATTTTAAACTAATTGTATTGTATGATCTACATCATATAGTTTGATAAAATAGAGATCAATCCTAAGAGATTCATACATATTGAACTAATAATACTATACGATTAAGTCAGAAGTGATGATAAATACCCTTTTTAGGTTTTCTTTTGGAATGACCATATGAAAATTAGTAAATAAGAAACCTAAGAGAGTTTTTTGGAGAGAAATTTATATATTTTTTAGTTTTTTTTCAAGAGAGAGCCTTGAGAAACTTTTAAGAGGGTTAGGGAGAGAGATTGGAGAGACATTTGAGAGATCTTTTGGGAGAGATCAAAAGAGTGGGGTAAGGGATTCACCAAGGTTGTCTAGTTTGATCTATTTTCTTCATTCTCTAGATTATTATAAGAGATCTTGGAGAAGAGCTCAAGTGAGTCTTGGTGTTGAGGCTCAGATCTAGCTGGGGAGGCTAGTGTTAAAGGCTTCTCAAGGAAGGAAGAAGTTAAGGGTTTTTCCATTACCCTATGATGGAGAGTGGCTTCTCTTCCTTGCTAGAGTAGAAGGAGGGAGTTAGTGAAATATCTGAGTAGAGGGCTCAGGGATTAGATATAGGTCAAGTTTAATGAATCACTATAAATCTAGTTTATGTATTCTTATTTTAGTTTTTTTCACCTGCATTTATTCCAGTAATCTCTTTAGTTATATGCACTATTATGAAATAATTTTTTGAGATCTATTTTGAAATCCAAGAAAGATATTTTAGCTTGTGTTAAAATTTTTCTTTTGTTATCTTAATAATCAAAATTAAAAAAAGAACACTCTTGCTTCTTTAGTTAGATCTTATTAGAACAAAAAAATTATTCTAGATATTGTTCTTACTCTAGTTTATTAAAAAAAACATAGGTGTTTTTATTTATAAATGCTTTCACACAAAGTCAAAATTTTTAATACACGCCCTTTCAATTGGTGTCAGAGATAGGTTCCTACCAAATAGCCTTGAAAAGTTTATGTAGATCTTGACATGGCGCATTGTAGAAATTTGAATATGTCGAAGGGTACTTGATCACCCATCCACTAGTATTCAATAATATTTCTTCTAATTTCTGGAAAATTTTCATGACTATATTTATTCAATATATAGATTTTAGAATGTTGAATTTAGTTCAAGTAGGCTATGAACTTTCATAGGATAGAAAATGAAATCAAGATTAAAATTCCTTTTAGTGAATAGAATTTCGAAGATAAGGAGTTACACAAGTAAATGCAAAATGCTTCAACTTTTTTTTAAAATTTAAAGTCTGAGGAATATATGTGTGTTTCTACTCATACAAATGACAAAGAAATCTCGGATAAACTTTGTATAACTTATGAAGGAACTAATGAGGTAAAATAATCCCATATGAATGTTTTGCTAATGAGTATAAACTCTTTCTCATGCAACCTAGTGAATCTATTTTTGATATGTATACACTCTTCATAATAATTATTACTTCATTTCATACTTTAGCAAGACAATTTACTAATGTTAAAAAGTGAATAAAATTTTAAATGTTTACCCAAATCTTGGAATGCCAAGGTAATGATAATGTCATAATTAAAAAATTTAAATGTATATTCTATTGATAATTTTCTTAGTTTACTAATAGCATATTAGTAGATAGTTTGCCAGAGACATCCAGATACCCATAACATAAAGAAGGAGAAGTGATAGCATTAATATCTAATGATTATGATAATAATAATTCTAAAGGAGGTGGAGCAAAAGACATTTTATTTATGATGAGATAATTAAAAAAAAAATTTGAAGAGTAAGAAACAAAAGGCATAGTAAAAAAATAGAGAGGTGAAGGTAAGAAAGTCAATAAGGTTTTTATTGACACAAGTTGTTTTGAATGGAAGAAACTAAGCCATATAGTGGGACTATCTAAACCTCTACCAAAGGGGAAAGCTGAACATAAAAGGAGCACAAGAAAACCCTAAAGAGCTTTATAGGCTAATTGAGACCCTGATTCCTCTAAGATTATGACTAAAGAGCAAATTACTAATCTATGTTTAATGTCAAAAAATAGCTCAATTGGCACTGATAAGGATTAGGTGTGCCTTCATAGGAGGTTTAGTTAAGGTATATAGTACCTAGATAGTGGATGCTTATGAAATATGATTGAAGATAGGAATAAATTTATCATGTTAGCATCCAGATGTAGAGGAAAAATAATACTCAAAGATAATACCACTAGGAAGGTCATTTGTACAAGTATTGTAGGTAAAGTTAATGGTTCACTATTAAAATGGTTTTACTGGTAGATAGAAAGATAAAATTTACTAAATATTAGTTAGTTAAGTGATAAAAGGCTAGATATTAAGTTTTTTTTTTTATACATGTTTACTTATGCTAAATTATAAAACTATTTTAGAGGGGAAATGAGTTAATAATGTATACGTGGTTGATTTAGACTACATATTAAGCTCTAGAACTTCATAATCATTAGTCCAAGACATTTTATCAATTGGTATATTATCATTTCTCTTGTAATTTTTGGTATAGATAAAATCTAAAACCTAATTTTCTGTTGGTAAGATAAACATTATAGTTAGAGTAGACAGTACTAGAATATTTGCATTGTAACAAAACATTTTTTCATGGGATTGACAGTCTCGTATATCACTTTTATTACTTGATAAATGCGTGCACTTACATTATTTAGTTGGCTTTGTATCAAAGAAAACCTAAGCATATTTCATGCATATCTACCTATCACACACACCTGCACAACGCAGTCCCATGCACATCAAGTTTTTGGCGTCGTTGCTAGGGAAGTAACATGCTTTCATGTAAAGTTATTATATATTATTCAAAGTGATACCTATTCAATCCTAGTTGTATCCTGTATCTTATTATTTTTTATGTTAAAATTTGAAAATAAAAGAAAATCTTTTATTGCTTGTTGTTATATTATTTTTTATAATTTAATTCTTGCATTATTGGTGTATGTGAAGTAGATCTAGTAAGGTACCCTTGTTGTTTGATTTAGATATTGAGAGGACCCTTACAAAAAATAGAAAATCTAAAAAGGTTGTATCCTTAGGAATGGCTGAAGCAAATCTAGATCAAGACCATCTTAGATCTCTTAGGGAGTATGACAGTAGTAAACATAATTCATCAAAGTATCAGTAGTCCTACTATCAAAGCTAATATTTTTGAGTTGAAACCTTTTATAATTCAAATGGTTTAAAATTTCCAATTTAGGGAAGCTTTTGTTGAGGATCCCAACCTACACTTAGCTAGTTTCTTATAAATTTATCCAAAATTATAATATACTGGTGTTAGTGATGACACTATTACGCTTCATTTGCTCCATTTTGCTAAGGGATAAAGCTCAGATGTGGTTGAATTCCTTGCCCCCAGGCTCTTCAATCACTTGGAATGAGCTGGAACATAACTTTCTAGCTAAGTAGTTCACACCTTTTAAAATTACCAAGATTAGGGATGGAGTCACATCTTTTTCATAATGTGAAGGAGAGTCAGTCTATAAAAGCTAGGAAAGATTTAAGGAGATGCTTACAAAGTGCCCTCATAATTCTTTACATGATTGGCTGGTTATTTAGACTTTCCAAAATGGGTTGGTAGGATCCCTTAGGTCAATTATGGATGTTGCAGTTGGAGGATCGTTAATGTATAAATCTTTTGAGGAGGCCTATGAATTAATAGCGGATAAATAATTTCCAGTGTTCTTCTGATAGGATGAATTCTATGAAAGTAGCAAGTGTATATGAATCAGCTGCTTTATCAACCTTGACATGTCAAGTAGCTACTATTTCTAAGAAAATGGATAATTTTGGAGTTACTTCTGGATCTGGATCACATATGTTTTTGAAAGAGCAAGATTTGAATTCTATATGAGAATAGTGCTCAAGGGGTTGAGGTTATTAATGTCATTGGAAGACAAACCAATCTCTATTTTAATACTTATAATCTAGGTTAGAGGAACCATCCTAATTTTAGTTGGAATAATATTAATGGTGGAAATAATCAGTGGAATGATGGCCAATCTAATCTTAGAGGAAATTAGAGTAATCCTCAATAACCTGTTAAAATTTAGACTTTCTTATTTCCCAAGTTTTAATCAGAATAATCAGTTTCGAGATAGAAAGATATGTTTGGAAGAGATAATGATTTAATTGAGAACATAATCACAAAGTCAAGCTGCTTCGGTTAAGCACTAGGAAAGTTAAATAGGATAGCTTACAATCTCTTTTAGTAATAAACCTCATGGAATATTGCCCAGTAATACTAAAATTAATCCAAAAGAGAAAAGGAAAGATCTTAGTATAGACCACTTGAGGAGTGGTAGTGATGCAACCCATCCAAAATGATATATTTAGGCAAGTCTTGCTGAAGACTATAAACTTAATGCTTCTTAGGAGGTAAAATAAATATGTTGATGTTAGGTCTTAGTTTTATTCTTAAAGTTTTTATTTATTTATGCAATATTAATATTTTTATTATTTAGTTCATAGTTGTGAAACATGTAATATGTATGTGAAATGTATATTATTAAGTATGGTTATGACAAATATAATTGCATGTTAATTTTTTGAGAATTCACATAATTTTTATTAGCACCACAGTGCTAGGTCTTAAAGCACCGCACTGTTTTCTTTCCAAGCACTACAACATTTAAATTAGGTGTCGCTGCACTAAAGTCTTAGGAAAATTAGCATAGTACAATGTTGCAACACTATCTACTTAAGTGCCGTAGTGCTACTTCCACTCATACAGAGCTTCAATGTTAATCAATATAGTGCTGCAGTATGAAATTGATAATTGTTATAGCGTTGATGCATTATTTCAACACTGCTATATGATGCACCTATTTTCATTATGGTTCTTAATGAAGCATTGCAATGTTGCCCGCAGTGTCATATCATTAGGTGAAAACCATAAATAGTTATTATGGTGTCGTAGAGATGGTCTTACCAGAGCATCGTAGTGCTCTCACATATCAAAAAATCATAGTGATTCCTGGGTTTAAAAGATGTCAGTTCATTTTTTGATTCCTATGCAGCGGTGCCATATGTCCTTTACATGCGAAACCACTATTAATATGTATGTTATCATTTAGTACTTTTTCCAGCTCCACAGTTTTGCCCATTATAGCATTGCAACACCAATCACGTTCATAAGTAGAGGGTTCATTTTCTTTTCACCAACCTCTGAGATTTCTTTCTTCCCTTACTTATATTTTCATGTTCTTTGCACTTTTAAGTAAAATTTTCCAATGAATCCTAAGGTTTTGGCTAGCAAGAAGAGGGTTAACTCCTCTTTTGATAAAAGGAGATTCATCTCTACCAAGGCTGAAGAGCATTACACCCAACTATTTATGAATAAGAAATTTATACTTGAGCAGGGTTTCCAAAACTTAGGAGGGGCAGTCATGAAGATGATAGTGAATAGGGGTTGGGAAACTCTTTGTGAGAAACCTCATGGTACTGTAGTAAATGATATCTAGGAGTTTTTTGGAATGGCAAAGAAGCCCATAACAATAAGTGCTTTATCTGGGGTAAGTGGGTGCCATTTAATCCCTCTAGTATTAACTATATCTATAAGTGAGAGAAATTCTGAGTGTTTTCTAGTGAGAGAAAGGGATTTTAAAATTCCTATTTCCTATCTTTTTAGGGAAGTTAGGAATGGCGAGGGAGGACCGCTGGCGAACACCGACTATCATTCCTCCTTCTCTCTGTCAAGCTTCAACCAATGCACAAGGGTTTGCAAGAAGATTCAGTAGTTATAGAGATCGGACATCACTGCCCAAAGGAAGATCGCAAAATGCACCTCTTAGGAGTTCAGCTTTACGGATCAGAGAGGGTTTTCGAGCACCAATGCAATGAATAACAATGGTTGAAGGTAAAGGAAAGATGATTGTAGACAATCAGGTAACTCCTAAATCTATGCAGCCTAAATTGAATAGTCTAAATCATGGAAAGAACGATTTCGAAGCTTCATATTCTTGTTTAAAGCTGAAAGTTAATTGATTCATTACTCCTAATGCTTCTGATTCTTCTGTACCTACAATAAAAAATGACTTGAATCAAGATTACATTTCATATGTTCTGTCAAATCCTGTAGTGATGATGAATGTTAGTGATCCTAATAATCTGGTGAAGAAGATTGTATTGGTTGAGAATTCTGTAGATTTTCAAAATCTGCCAAATTCTTGGAATATTAATACACATATAAAAGTTATGCCAAACCTTGTTTCTATAGAAATGTCGGAAGATGAAGTTGTTATCAAGCTTAATATAGATCAGGAGAATGCCAATGCCCAAGTGTTGAAGAATTCTTTGGTGGTGAAAGTTTTAGGAGAAAATGTTCCTTTTCCATTTTATAGTATGGAGTTGAGAAAGCAATGGAGAAAATTTGGAGTATTCCATTTAACTTCATTGAGGTTAGATTGGATTTTATGTTCTTTTCATTCATCCGAAGCTTTGGAGGGAGTTTTGAGTGGAAGCCCTTGGTATGTGGGTGGATATATTGTTGGGATTGATAGATGGACACCTTCTTTCTCTCCTCTTTCATTGAAGGGATTATCTTCTCTGGTTTGGATAAGAATGCCTCATCTCTCGCTGCATTATTAGGATGAGATTAATATAACCAAGATTTCTTCCAAGGTTGGTGTCCCTTTGCTCCTTGATGGTAACATGTTCAAATGGGGAAGAAGGAAATTCAGAAGAATTTGTGTGCGAATTAATCTAGATGTTCAACTGCTAGGACGTATTTGGGTGGATGGTTTGGGTGGAAGATTTCTTCAGAAAATAGAGTATAAGAAAATCTCTTCTTTTTGTTTTAAATATGGCAAGATTGGGCATAAGGTTAGTTTGTGTCCTGAAATAGATGTTGATGTTGACAAGAATAATTCTCATAACAAAGATGCCCGAATTACTTTTTCAGATGAAGTTAATAAGAGTGGTTTGAATAAAATTCATTCTGCTGAAATAGAGTATGGACTGTGGATCCATGTTAAATTTAAGAACAGGAAGAGGAGATTTGTCAGAAATAAGGAGCTAAACATGAAAGATAAGCAAGATGTTCCTTCTCGTGCTGAAGCTAAAGGAAATGGTATGGGAAATCATATTGCCATTCAAATTGAGGAAGATTGTGAGCTAAATGATAAGGTGGATAATTGTTTGGTAAATACAAACAAATGTAGTTTGCTTATGGATCCTACTGGTGATAAAGATGAAGACAATGAGCAAATGAAGCTAGATGGTCGGGTTATTAATGTCTCTTCTGAGATTAATAAATTTGATTGCATTAAGAATTCATTAGGTAATCATACCTTACGGATTAATTCAAATGAAAGTGTGGAATGTAATGCTAGTGAAGCAAGTAAAATTCTGAATGCAAATTCTATTTCTCCTGTAATTCACAGTTCTCAGTTGGTTGTGGAATTGAAGCCTATTGATGAAAAATATGCTACTCTTGAAGATAATATATTTGCTAGTGGAGATGATGAACATTCTTCAGTAGATTTTAATGTTAATGGGAAGGTTTCTATGCAAATAGATAAGAATGTATCTCCTACAAGTGGTATTATGGATGCAAGTTCTATTCGAATTAAACATAAGCTTGCTAAAGAAGTTAAATCTTTAGGGCCCGTTGATGATATCCCAAGAAAAAGAAGAGGAGATGGAGGTGGTTCACATGGTGCTGGGGACCGTTCCCGATTAGTCTTGTGATGTCTTCTTTCTTGTTTTGGAATTGTAGAGGAGCCAAAAAGAAAGAGGCTTCTCTTATCTTAGGGAGTTGGTGAGGGATAATGAGGTATTTTTTCATTGGGTTGGTAGAGAAGAAGTTGTCTAGTTTGGATCGAAAGGAAGCTAATATGTTTATTGGGGAGGATTGGGATTTTTTTGTCATCCTACTAATGGCACTTCTGGGGGTATTCTTGTTCTATGGAAGAGGTCGGAGGGTAGTTTTGATGTTGTTTTTTATTTATCTCAGGTTCTGTTTGGGGGTTTCCAAATTCCTAATAAGGGGTGTTGGAATGTTGAAACGGTTTATGGGAGTAAGGATGTGTGGGCTAAAAGATGTTTATGGGAGAGTCTTGATAAGGTGTTGGTGGGTGATATTACTTCTATAATGGGAGGGGACTTTAATTGCATTTTATCCAAGGAGGATAAAAGAGGGGGAGGGGGGGAAGGTTTATCTTCTCCCAAGGTCCTTAAGAAATGAATTCCTTTTTAGCTAACAATGATTTTCATGATGCAGGTATTATTGGACCAAGGTATACTTGGTGTAATAATAAGGATGGAAATTCAAGGATTTGGGAAAGGTTGGATAGATGCTTGTTGAATTCTACAGCTCTTCAGCAAGTCCCTTATATTATGGTAAGGCATCTAGCGAGAGTGGCTTCAGATCACTCTTCTATTATTTTAAGCCAAAGGATACTTTGAGGCCGGTTCACAAATTTATCAGGTTTGAAGATGTGTAGAGATCTTACCTGAATATGGTACTTAAAGCTTGGGGAAGGACTAATTTTGGCAATGATACTAAAATTCTAAAGAGAAAGTTGAATAGAGCACTAAAAACATTGTTTTATTAGAATAAAAATAAAGTAAGAGACCTATCTGTGTTGAAGGATACTTTGAAGAAGGAGATTATGGAGCTGCAACTTAAAGAAAGCTTGGATGATGGTTTAAATCAGCAAGATCTGCTTCTATTAAGGAGAAAGGTGTGTGAGTTTAATGTCACTTTGGCACAGTTAGCAACCTGGTGGAATCAAAGAGCCAAGACAAGATGGATCCAAGAAGGGGATACAAATTTTAAGATTTGTCATGACTACACTTCAGCTAGAAGAAATGGGAAGCAAATTAATCAAATAAATGATGCTATTGAAGGCCTTGTGGTAGATCAAGACAAAATTGAAGCAGCTTTCTTTAAATTCTTCAATAAAAAATGGAAGCAGAGGGAATGCAGTCTCTCAGACTGGCCTGAATTGGGTAATCAACAAAGAATTGATAATGCTGAATGGAATATGCTTACTACTAATTTTACTCAAGATGAAATGCTGGAAGCTGTCAAGAGTTTGGGGAATAATAAATCGCTAGGTTTGGATGGTATTATTGCCTCATTTATCAAATTCTATTGTAGGATCATTAAAGAAGACCTATGGAGAGCAGTGAACGGATTTTTCACTAATGGAGAGAAGCATCCTGAGTGGAAGGACACGTTAATTGTTCTAATCCTAAAGGTGAAGAACCCAATGGAGCCCTCATAATTCAGACCAATTAGCTTGTGTCAATCGATTTATAAGGTGGTACCTATAATGATAATGAACCGTGTGAAGTATTATTTGCCTAAGATCATTACTGAAGATCATATTGCATTTGTACCTAATAGATCTATATCGAATCATTGTTTATTGGCTCAAGAAATCTTTAATAAGTTCAAATTTTCCAATTCCAATAAAGAACTTATAGTAGTTAAAGTTGATATGGAGAAAGCATATGATAGTATGTGTTGGCCAACTCTAGCTAAGTCTTTAAGTTGGCTTGGTTTTCCTCCAAGACTCATTAAGCTTATTATGGAATATGTTCAAAAGGTGAGGTTTTCTATACTTACTAATGGTAAAAGATTAGGTTGGATTGAAGCTAAAAGTGGGTTTAGGCAAGATGCCCACTATTTCCTTATTTGTATATACTGTGCTCCCAGCTACTTTCTAATGCTATATATCAAAGGGGTGCTAAATTGGGTATTAAGGTATCTCCAAAATCTAAAAAAGTTACACATTTACTATATGTTGATGATGTATTATTATTCTCAAATGCTTCTATGAGATCAACTCTTTGTATGAGGAAAATTTGGAAGGATTTATGTGGGTGGACCGACCAAAAAGTGAATAACATGAAATCTCAAATTCTATTTGGGAATTCAGTAATAAAAGGTGCAAGAAGAAAATTATTAAGAAGTTGGGGTTCATGATAGTGAAAGAAATGCAATACTTGGGTGTGAAGATGGCGATAAGAAGGCTAGTAAACTCAGATTTCTAAATCATTTTGGACCATGCATTGGAGAGGTTAAATGCGTGGGGACAAAATGTCTTTCGTTGGCGGGAAGAGTTCTTTTGATAAAAAGTACTTTTCTTTCACTACCTATCTTTTTATCTACACATTCCTTGGTCCCTAAAGGAATACGATATGAGTTGGATAAAATTTGTAGAGAGTTTTTATGGAACAAAGACAAAGGTAGGAAAGGCTTACACTATGTTCCATCGGAAGATCTTTGTAAACCAAAGTTACTTCATGGATTGGGCCTTCATTCTTCAGTTGATAAAGTGGGACCTTTGAGGTCTAGAATTACTTGGAGATTCAGTTAGAATCCATGTTCTTTATGTAATCGTTCTATCATCTCAAAATATTGGAGTGATGTGTGGAGTGGTATGGTTAAAAGAGGAAACTCTCCATCATGGTAAATTTTGATGGATGGAGCAAAGTATTTAAAAAACATTGTTAAATGGAAGTTGGTGAATGGAAATAAAGTGAGTATCATGAATGATACATGGCCTTCATTCTTATGTTTCTTATTTTAGCCCCATCAACTTTATGTGAATGTAAAAGGTTACTTCTAGCCCCATCTTCATTAGGCAGGTGTAGGAGGTTCAAGGGAGTTATAAGTGGAAGTGGAGTTATAAGGAGAATTGGGTTGGTTTTCTTCACCTAGAGGTGGTTAACCTTAGGAGTTATAAGTGGAAGTAGAGTCATAAGTAGGCATCACAACATGTGCATATCATATTTTAACCATTGCTTATTCTAATAAATAAAATAAATTCAATTTTAAGTAATATTATGTTAAACCCATCAGTAGATGGCATTCATTAGAACTTTAATAGGCCAAGCATTCAAGCCAATAACATTGAGCTAAAACTTGCAATCATCAAGATGGTATAAAATTTATAGTTTGGAAGAACCCATATAGAGAATCCAAATTTATATACTATTAGTTTCTTAGATATATGTACAACAATTTAAGTATAATAGAGTCTCTAATGAGAGTGTTAGACTTATATTGTTTCCATTTTTATTAAGAGACAAAGAAAAAATGTGGTTGAATTTCTTATCCCCATGCTCTATTACTACCTAGAATAATTTGGTCCAAAAGTTTCTAGCAAAATGCTTCCCTCCAATTAAGAAATCAAAGATTAAGAATGAAATCACATCTTTAGTGACAAAAGTAAAGTCAGTGCACAATTCAACCCATTCTGACCTGATATGACTCAAGGTAATCCATTAAATTTCTACATTTAAACCCATTTGTATTTTTCTATGAATGTTTTATGTGTATGGGAGAGTGTGCATGTGTTATGAAGTGAGTTTCAAGTGTCTGTCTGCATGTTAGAATAATCTAGAATTTCTCCCTTGAGTGTTGTAGTGCTAGGGTTGGAAGCACCCCATCGCTAGGCTCTCCTAAATTTTGAAAAAAAAAATCTAGTGCATCAACCCAGGGGGGCGGCCCTGTGGCTCTATAAGCACCCAAAGGGAAAAACATAGAGGGTGCCATGGAGCTTGGCTTAAATTCTTTACTTAAACATATATTTTTGCTAAAATGAATTCATTTCATTCCTAAAGGTTGCTAGTTTGTAAGAGAAAGAATTTTCTAGAGAGAAAGATAAATTTGGGTGACTTCAATACATTTTCAACTAATGGACTAGCTATATATATTAGTTGGATCGAGGTATGTTATGTTTTACCTATCTCAGCTTTCAAAAATATGAAAAGTTAAGGAATTTTGATCTATATTAATTTATATTTATCATACTACAAAAATGAAGATAATTTTTTACCCACAAAACTTTCATTGTATAACTTTCTGTATGTTATAGAGATAACAATTATAGACATTTAGGCAATTTTAAAGAATTTTAAAATGGGGGTTTTGAAAAGTGCGCCTTTTTAACTATTTGGAAAATCATCATTAACCCAAAAAATAATATTGTAGTGAAATTAAAGTCTCAAAATAGTGTTTTGCATAATCTCTAACAATTTGATTATATTCTGAAACATTGAATTTCTGTATAGTAGGGTATTTTATTATTTACTATTAAAAAATTTTGTAAAATTCTGAAATGAGTTTATTTATGCTTTTATTATTTTAATGTAATTAATTATATGCTTATTTGATTGAGAAATGTGTGGTTCTAAGAAGATCTTATATGTAGTGGAAGTTCTGGTTTGAATGCACATAGAGTCATAAGGGCCTGAATTTTTGAACATCTAATGTGTGCTAAGCATTGGGAGACATAAGGGCATAATTTCTATTATACTAGTATAAAGAGTTATTAAGGCTTAAAATTTCAATGTTTATTTCTGATGAGAGGTATAAGGGTTTGAGGGAAAATTTACTATATTTGATGTGGTATATAAAGTGCTTATGTATTTCCTTTCCTGATACTGTTATTTAAAGTTTTGATAATTGTAATTATTATTCTATTTGGCACAGCAAATTATTATATTAATTTTAACATTCAATTAAATGATTAATAAATGAATAATTTAGAAAATTAGATTAGTAAAAGTGGAGTGTGAGCTGTATTAGCTCATTATTATTTCGCTCTCTATTATTTGGGGTAAAGAAAGGAGAAAGAGCCAGTTGGGTGGCCCTGTTAAGATTTGATCTAAGTGTATATATGTATTTATTTTTTTGTACACTCATGGCTAGTTATTATTCTGCTATATTCTATATTTCAGTCTATATCCATATGCAGTAGTGTAATTAGTGTGTGTGTTTGTATATATATATATATATATATAGATATATATATGATGAAATAAAAAGATAATTTTGTGGATGAGTTTCTTTTTCTGTACACCAGATGATATTATTAACTTTGTGATCTATTGTTTTTTTAAGCTCAAAATGGACGCAAATTTTTGAAAAGTTTTCAAAAAATAGATCCTTGAGTTGGCCTATTGCAAACTAACACAATAATACCTATTTTATCTATGGTTCTTATTGGATTAGATTGAAAAAAACTTCTTTATATCAAAGCTATAACTTTTTAGAAATGAACAGTAAAATAGAGCATAAAAATTGATCTATAGTCTAGTGAGGTGTTTTGGGTCATGAACGTATTGATTTTTGCTTATTTTTATGTGCATGTATGTTCAACTATATTTTTCTATGATTATGGATCCACCAGACACATATATGAGAGATGGATAGAGTGACAATTAGGCAGCACCCATATATAGTATTATTCCTACTGTCTATTTTGATACTATTTCATAATTTGCCAATTTGATAGCCCAGCTTATGGCTGAGACACAAAGCAGAGTTCCTACTATCCGAATGTTTGATATAGAATTTTATTGATACATGTTTCTGAGATTTAAGCCTCCAAGATTTGAGGGCATTATTGAGCCAAGAGTAGTAGAGGACTGGTTGAGGAGATTAAAAAAGACTTATGATGGTATATAGTGTTGTCCTAAGAGGAACATAACAATGATAATTTTTTTAGATTAAGAGGCAAAGCACTAGTGGATGAGCTAGCTGGAGGAGAAATTTTTTGGGAGACTGAACTCCTTTATCAACTGGGAGGAATTTTTTGATGTATTTCAAGCCTAGTTGGAACCACCTTCCATGCATAAGCAGATGCAAGAGGCATTTTTGAGGTTGTTCCAGAGGAGCGGGATTATCATGCAGTATAAGGTAGAGATTACTGCCCTAGCTAGATATGGCCCATAGCTAATCGAAACTCTAGAAGTAAAGTGTTATAGATTTTGAGATGATTACAAGACAGTCTGGGCTAGCCAATTATTCCATTTCATATTTTTGACTTCTCTTAGCTTATGGAGAGAGCTTGTCTCAAATTTGTAAACCCTTTCCCAGATATTAGGTGTCATTCTTGTGGCATGCTAGGTCATATAGCCCACACTTGCACTATCCACCATGGGACACAACTAGTATGGAGGCCAAAATTACATACAGTACAACATAGCATGTATAATCTCATTCAACAAAGCATAAGGTGGAACTCAAACTCACTTGGGTTCCCAAATCTAATATTTGAATGATCTTGCAGGAATGCTCTCACAAAAGGCCTAGTGAAAGCATGTGGTACCTAGACAGCGGATGCTCAAGGCACATGGCTGGTGATGTGAAGCAATTTATCACGCTGGAGGCTAGGACAGGAGGCAAGGTAATACTTGGAGATAATACTACTAGAAAAGTGGTAGGCACGGGTACGATTGGTAGTTCTAAAAATTTCATTATTGAAAATATTTTACTACTAGATGGCTTGAAACATAATATGCATAGTACTAGCCAACTATGTGACCAAGGTTTTCACATAAAAATTTTATCTACTAGTTGTGTAATTAGTTTGAATAGAAAAACTATTTTAGAAGGAAAGAGAAATAATAATGTTTATGTTCTTGATTTGAACTGTATTGAATCTACTAATTCTCTTTGTTTGAAAATAATTGTTGATGAATCATGGTTATGACATAGGAGACTATGTCATGCAAGCATGAAAAATCTTAAAAAAAAAACCCAAAAGGACCTAATTAGAGGCATACACAAACTAAACTTTTCTAAGGACAATCTATGTGATGCCTGTCAATTAGGAAAATAAGTCAAAACCTCTTTCCACTCAATCATGGACATTATCACCTATAAACCCTTAGAAGTCCTTCACATGGTCTTATTTGGACTAGTTAGCATTGGTAGCTTAGGAGGGAAAGTATATGGATATGTGTTATTGATGATTACTTGAGGTTTATTTAGATTAGATTTTTATCACCTAAAAGTGAATCATTCGAGGAGTTTAGAACAATCTCCATATGGATCTAGAAAAAATTAGGTTGTGAAATTTTAACCATTTATAGTGATCATGGTGGGGAGTTTAAAAATGATAAATTTGAATCATATTGTAAGGAGCTAAGCATATAACACAATTTATCAGCTCCTAGAACCCCTCAACAGAATGGTGTTGCTGAAAGAAAGAATAGAATCCTGGTAGAAGCTGTTAGAGCCATGCTAGTTGAATACTCACTTCCTAAGTATTTTTGGGTAGAAGTAGTGAACACTGCTTGTTATATTCATAAATAGGGTTATTATCAAATCTAAACTACATAAGACATCCTATGAGTTACTCAAGGGAAGAATACCTAATCTCTCTCACCTTTATGTCTTTGGGTGTAAGGTATTTATTCTAAATAATGGAAAATCTCTATTAGGTAAATTTGGCCCTAAATCTAATGGAGTTTCCTAGGATACTCAACTGTTGGTAAATTTTATAGATTTTTGAATAAGCGGATATTAGTGTTAGAGGATACCACCCATGTAGTGTTTAATGAATTTAATAGATTGGTTGAGTCTAGGTCGGAAGAAGAAGTGGTTGAGGTCACCCAAGGCATAGTCTCTCTTGACCTAGAAAATAGAATAGAGCCTCAAGACCTATTGCCTAGAGATTAGAGATATTCTTCTAGTCACCCTAAGGACTTATCCTAAGAGACTCATCTAAAGGTGTTAGAACTAGGCATGGACTTAGAAATGAGGTTAGTCATTCAACGTTCATCTCAAAGGTAGAACCCTCAAATATAGATCAAGCTTTATTTGATGAATTTTGGATCCTAGTAATACAAGAAGAGTGGAGTTAGTTTGTTAGGAATGATGTTTGGGAGTTGGTGAGGAGACCTAAAGACTTGAGTATTGTAGGAATCACATAGGCTTTTAAGAATAAAATGAATGACTCTAGTATAATATTGAGAAATAAGGCTAGATTAATAGTTAAGGGGTACAATCAGATTAAAGGGATTGATTTTGAATAGATTTTTTCCCTAGTAGCTAGACTAGAAGCCATTAGAGTGCTCTTAACCTTTGCTTTGCTTTAGAGGATTCAAGATGTATCAAATGAATGTTAAAAGTACCTTCCTAAATGGGATAATTAAAGAAGATGTATATGTTGAGCAACCCCCAGGTTTTGAAAACTCTAAATTTTCTAATCATGTATTCAAACTAAAGAAGGCTTTATATGAGTTGAAGCAAGCACCTAGAGCCTGGTATGAAAGGTTGAGCACATTCTTTCTAGATAGAGCTTTTGTTAAGGGTACTGTAGATACCAACTTATTCCTAAAGAAAGAAGGAGAAGACCTACTCAAAGTTCAAATCTATATTGATGATATACTATTTGGATCTACAAATAAAAATCTTTGTAATAAATTCTCAAAAATTATGAGGGAGGAGTTTGAAATGAGCATGATGGGAGAGCTTACCTATTTCCTCAAATTTATTGTGAAGCAAAGGGATGATGGAACTTTCCTTAGCCAATCAAAGTATACTAAAGATATTTTTAAGAAGTATGAGATGGAAAATGCTAAGGTAATTAATAACCCCATGAGCTCTACTATTTAATTAGATAAGGATCCAAATGAAAAATTAGTTGATCAAAAGAAGAATAGAAGGATAATTGGATCACTCCTTTATTTGACTGCCAGTAAACCTGATATCATGTTTAGTACTTGTCTCATTGTTAGATTTTAGACTGATCCCAAAGAATCTCATGTGACTGCTTCTAAAAGAATTCTTAGATATCTTCTAGGAACCCAAAATCAAGGAATCTTGTATCCTAGATATAGTACTTATTTTAAAATCATAGGATATTCTGATTCAGACTTTGTAGGATGTAGGGTTGATAGGAAAAGTACCTCTGAAACATGTCAATTTATAAGACAATCTTTAGTCTCCTAATCTAATAAAAAATAAAACTCTATAACCCTATCTACTGCTGAAGCATAATAAATAGCTATAGGGAGTTATGTTGAAAAAGTCCTATGGCTTAAACAATAAATCATAGATCTCAAACTTCCTGTTGGAACTATTATAATTATATGTGATAACACCAGTGCCATTTATATCTCAAAGAATCCAATCCAACACTCTAGGAGTAAACACATTGATATAAGGTACCATTTCATTAGAAACCATAAGATAAAAGCGGATATAGAGCTACTTCATGTAGCTATTGAAAATTAATTGGTAGATATACTTACAAAACCCCTAACTTTTGAAACCCTTAGCACATTAAGAACTAGACTAGGTGTTACAGATATTCATGCTTATATCAGGATGATTTGGAAATTGGAAAAATAAATATTTTTGTGTGTTTTCTTCTGAATTTGTTTTATGCTTATTTGTATTGTTGCTTTTATTTTTATGATTTGTTTTATATTTTTTATATATATGACACTTTTCTGATTATCACACACCACTTTATGATTTTTTTCACATCGTACTATACGATTCAACATTGTACTGTACTATATGCAAAAAAACACTAAATCACTGCTCAGTATATCCAACAGCTCTAATTAATAAATCATTGATGATCGTATTATATGAATACCTTTTTCATACAATCTCTAATCAGGATCCTTCATACGTTTCATTTGTTCTGTGTTTTAGTCCTTATTTCTATATTATCTTTTCATCTCTTCTTTGTGATGTCTATTTTTATTTTGGTGCTTTATTTTAAAGTTTCCTCATTTTTATGATGTCAAAAGGGGGAGTAGTTTGTTATTGGTAGGGTGTACTCTATGTTGAAGTGATTAATTCACCATTTTTTCTTTTCATTTCCCATTATCTATGTGTTCTTAGTTCATGCATTATTTTCTTTAAAAAAATAAAAAAAACTCCCTATTTTTGAAAGATTCACCTAGTAAGGGAGAGTTTCAGAAATAGCAAAAATATATTTGAGTTATTTATCAACAATGTTTGCCATCATCAAAAAGGAAAGATTATTATAAATCTGGACCCAAGGCCTATGATTTTGATGATAACAAATATTATTAGATTCCTTACTATGTTGTCCTTTATTAATTGCTATTATTGCATATCTATTTTTCCTGTGCACTAAGATTTTAGGTCCACCATACACTTACAAGTTTGATCAGCTCAATATTGGGTAGACTAGGATTAAGTATGCTGTGAAATGTCTGTATTTTCAATTCTTATGTATTTTTACTTTTTTTTAAGTCAAATCATGTATTTGGTGGATACTAAGCTTGGTAACTATGCACACACACTCAAGAAAGTGATAGGGACAAAATTAGAAGTTCAATTTTTTGAACTAATCATACTGTATGATATGTATCATACTGTACGATCAGTTCATTAGAAAATTAGTAAAATGGCTAATTGAGCAATTAAAGCTATTTGAACTAATCGTATTATATGATCAAGATCTTATAGGATGATTAGTTGAAATCAGGATCCCAGTCGCCAATCACAATTTAGGCATTATTTTAAAATTCAAATTTTATACTAATCATACGATACAATATATATCATACTATATAATGTAATTAAATCTTGAATAAATTAATCATGTGATTAGGGGATGATTTTAGATTAATTGTTCCAGACAGATCGTACAGGATGATTGGGACCAATTATACTGTATAACCTAATTCTTGCATGGGACGATAATTTATCATCACCAATTGTACGGGACGATAATCAAAGTTCTTTGAACTAATCATATTGGAAGATGATATAAATTGGCCTAGACAATCAACTCAATTCTTTGAACTGATTGTATAACATCTAGATCTTTGTACAGCGCTAACAATAATATTTTGAACTAATCATACTAGATGATCCATGATCATACTGTATGATCAGAGTCAACAAAATTAAATTTTAGGGCTTCTTATGAGGCCCTATATTTAATCTCTCTCATTGGACTTATTTCAAGTCTTTAGATGCTAAGTGTTCTTGAGAGGGAGCTTAGAGAAGAAGATCTAGGAGAGCTTTGGGGAGAAGAAAGGGAGAGCTTGTGTGTGAGGGACAAATAGTGCGACGAGTTCACACGGTTGCTCTAAGTAAGTGTCTTGCCTTGTTCCTTCAAGTGTCTGTCAAGATTTCTTGGGTGGCTCTGGGAAGAAGTTCTTCAGCTCAAGGACGTGGTTCTCTGCCATCATTAAGAGGGTGAAAAAGGAGGTCGTGATACTCTACCATCACTAAGATGGTGAGAAAGGAGATTGAGGTTATCTGCCTTCTCCAGGAGGGAGAAAAATGATTGAAGGTCCGCTGCCATCACTAGAAGGGTGACAAGGCTTCTGGCCCTTCGACGCATCGACTTTGGTGGAAGTGACTTATCTAAGGGGTTCTCCATCTTACTGTGGGGGCAAAAGGAGAGAGACTATAGTGATAGTGCAATACTCGGAGAGGAGGACTCCATGGATTAGACGTTGGTCATTATTTGACCGAACAACTATAAATCTCTGGTGCATTTATTTTGATTTTTAATTCTCGCATTTTTACTCTTTTACATTTTAATTTCATGATAATTACTTGGTGAAAATTATGATTAATGCTTCATTCTACTAATTAGAATATCTTTATCGTTATTTTGATGTTTTCGTAAATTCATTTGCTTCCGCATTAAGTGATAATTGTTACTTATTTTTCAAAAACTAAAAAATTCAAAAAAATCAACTTTATTTTTGAAGTAAGCAATTAGTTTCTTAATTCAACAATTCACCCCAGGCTTAACATCTTTATCAAACTTTTATTTTTAACTAGGATATGATCAAATTTTGAACACTTATTTCTAGAGGTCAACGGAGGAGAAGTAGGAGGCATTTAGGATTTTGAAATAGCTCAAAAATACCTCAGTCTATCTCATGTGTTGGGTTTTAAATTTTAAATTAAAGAGGAATTTTAATTTCGAGTTATCAATTTATTAGAAGGTTAAGATTATATTCTTAGAAGGTTGGGTAATTCTGACTTTGACTTATTTATGGTGGTTTGACATTTTAAAAAATACTAGATCCTAAATGGAGTCTAATGCTATTGAGTTTCATCAATTTAGAATTTTTTAGGATTAATTAAGAATTTTTAAAATTTGGGTATTTAATTGAATTATTTAATTGATTAATTAAAAGAATTTTAATGATTTTGATCCAAACTGATTCTGAACTCCATGAAATCATTCCCAAAGGTCAAGAATGATCTAAGGGAGTGTTCTCAAATATTTGAGAATTATTTGGAATTTTTGAAGAATTTTTAAATATTTAATTTAATTAAATATTAATTTTTCATTAAAAATTAATTAAGCTTAAATTATGGGTCTAGTCAATGGGCTTTTAATTTTCTTATGTTAAGGGTTAAATTTTGCTCAGTTTCATATATTAATTATAATTTTTAAATTTAAATTGAAGTATTTATGATTTTATTAATTTTTAGACCAATTTTAAGAGTTAATTTTGGGTTACCTAAATGGTGGACCAAATGAATCCTAATTTTAGTGAAACTTGGGCTATGAGTTCACCTAATTTTAAGGCCTAAGCGAACTAAAATTGGGCCCTTAGTGAACCATATATGGTGTTAACCAAGCCACCCAATCATAGGTTTAGCATGGGCTATCTAAACCAAAGATTAAGGATGGAAATGGGGCTATCTAACCCTTACATTAAGCACAATTAACACACCAAAGCACAAACTCTAACTCCCATTGGAGAGATGATTAGGCTAAACTAAACTTAAGGGTCAAACAATGACCCTTAAGCTTAAATTAACCCAATCATGCCCTTAATCATTTCATAAATAGGGGAGAAATTTTGGGCATGTTAGACACATGCCCAAAATTGATCTCCCAAAGTTTCAAGCCATGGCGAATTATTTTCAAACTAAATTTGCAAAAAATACTCCTAAGCTTATTACTAGAATTGACTAAGTTTCATGCATAATCATGGCCTAAAACCATAAGTCTTATGTAAGTCTCCTCAAGACCTTTCTAATGAGTCTAAGATCACCAAAGTTGGCCAAATGGGTGAGGAGTTATGAATTTTTAAAGTTCCTTGATTTTTCTATGAAATTAAACGGGGAATTACCCAGTCAGTCGGGCACTTTCCACGTAGGTACCATCTGATTGGCTAGCCAATCTTTATGGCTAATTGGGTAAATAGAGGATTAACCTCAGACATTGGATGGAAGATTGAATTGCTAGGATTGACCACGCCCCGAGATAGTGGGATCTAATCAGAACCATTGATTTTGATCTCTCGCAGTCTTTTATGGCCCTATGGCTTTTCCAACATGATCCAGGAGATCCTGCTGGTGAACTTTCACCAAATTTTATGAGGAGGATCAAGACATTACAAATTGTCAATCCATTGGTCAAAATATGGTGGTTTGATAGTTTATTTCACACATGACCAAAGCTACCTAACTAGGAGCTCTAGAATGGGATTTTACCTCAAGAAGAGCTTCAACCCACGGGCTTTTGCATCATGTAGCTTTAGTGGAGGACAACAAACACTTTTCCTTCCAATGTCACAGCCAGAGGATTGCTGGAAGTATCATTTCGAGCGAGAGGTGGAAGAGGCTTGCTAGAATTCGCTCGAACTGACCTCTAGAAAGAGGCTGAAGAGTAAGGAAAGCTTGCAAAAAGCTCACACCACTCTGAGGAAGAGTTTCGAAATGATAGATCGGGATAAGGCCCAATAAAGTGAGGCAACCTATTCAGGCCTCATCCATGGCGACGGATGGTCAGGATAGCACCTAAGAGGGTCTGGATGGTCACCAACTAGAGGAGAAAACTATGGAAGGTTCTCTTATCCCAAAAGGGGTGATATCATCATGAAAAGCTTCTGGGCTTGGCTCATGTGAGGCAGGGACCACCGGAGCTCCATTCCCATTTGCTTTAATCGTCGCCAGCCACTGCTTAGGTCAGAGTGTGGTGGAAAGTTTGCTAGAGGTCTGGTGAAGTCATCCACAAGCTCAATTAGGCATAATAAAGCCTAATTATGAAAATTAGCTCAGGTTGACCCAAACCTAGACTGTTTGGGTTAGTCTGGGTGAAACCTAGGTTAGACCATGTGGTTAGATTAACATGGAAGCTGCATTGGGTCAAGGGGGATCCAATGTAAGTGTTTGTTAAGCTTGATTTGATCTATGGTTAGAATGGGCCAAAGTCAAAGTGGTTTTGACCACTTTGAGCTAGCTTAGGCCGACCCAAGTCAAACCAAGGGTTAGGATGACTAGGAAGGTGCATTGGGCCTAGGGATACCCAATACATGTCTTGAATTGGCTTGGTGAAGCCCTAGTAGAGAAATGGCACATAGAGAGCCTCCTTTGGACACTTGGGTCAAGTCAAATGTCTAACCCAAGTAGGCTCAAGGCTTGGGCCTTCAAAGGGGACCTCTTTAGGAACCTACTGGGTCATCTTATTAGTTTAATAGGATTGGTAAATCTTTGGTTAAAGGGTTTGAACTAGATTTTAAGTGTTTGGGTAGTTTGGTCAAACTTGGTTGACCTTGGGTCAAGGGTTTGGAACATTGAGTTTGGATTGATGATTTGAATTCAATGGAAGTGGCCTCAGGTGGTGAAAAGGCAATTTGGATTGAAATGCACATTTGAATGGTTAAAGGGCACTTTAGTCAACCATGGTTGACTTGGTTAACTAGGTCAGACCAAAGCTTAGGTTTGAGTCCAATGTATTCCTAGTGATGTTTAAGATACATTAGGAGAGGTTTCAATGTTTGATATGATTGAGCCATTTTTGAGGTTTGGGGAAAAGTCCAAATTTTCTCTAAAAGGGCATTTTGGTCATTTTGACCTCTGGTCAACTATGGGTGAAATTGGGTCGATAAAAATATAGTATAATGTTTAACATATAATAAGAGAGGCTATGGACATGGTCAAGGGACTTGGGAAAGGTCCCAAGGTCAAATTCCATAAGGTGGAAGGTCTTGTGGCATATGCTGTAAATATTTGAATGTTTTGCAGCCTTTGGGTTTCAATTTAGTTTCTAGAGTTAGAAATATCCGATTAGGTTTAAATTTGAAGGGTTGACACGAGGGACATGTCTAATGAATATTCAATTGATATATCATAAATTAGATGTCATTTGGCTAGGTTTTGAGGTTATTAAAAAATCACCCATAAAGGGTTTCATGATATGGGCCCTTTACATTGGATTTTAACCTGGAATTTTAGGTTTGAATACAGTTTTGGATTTGATTAATTGAGTTTGAATTATCTATATCAACCACAACAAAATTGATGACTGAGATTTATTGGACATGATTGAAAGCTGATTGATGATTTATTGAAGGTTAAACTAAAGACTGAATTGAAGAATGGTTGAAAGGTGGACTAGAATTTAATTGAGGACTAGATTGAAAGCTAATTGTGGTCTAGATGATTGATAAGTAGATATTTGTCAACCATAAGATCACCAATTAGGGATTTGGATAGGTCCTGATGACCTTATGCATGAATGAGGTCAACAAATGGACCCCCAATATGTGTAATAAAAAGAAATTCTACTGCACATATTGTCGTTGACCAAATGGAAAGGTTAAATCAAGAATTTTGATTCTAAGGGAAGGAAGGGTCTAAACCCCAGAGAATAAAGGTTCAATTGATACTAGGGTACTGCCTTAGAGGGCGTGCCCTACAACTAGTAAATCTGATCCTATGGGAAGGAAGCATTGGGACTCACACCTAACCTTAAGGAAAAGAGGACTGGATGATCATGTGGGGAGGTTAAATATGTTCACTACAGAGGATCAGGTCTAGAGTTAAAAGTAGGATGGTGCTAAAAAGGGCATTCTCCATCACTAGAGAATAAAGGTTCAATTGATACTTTCTTTTATTGATTCAAAAATGAGCAACATCAAGTATAGTATTTCTTAAAAAAATATTCGTTGACATTGGGTGACTTCCTTTACAATCAACTAGCTGATACAAGCCTCCTTTGTAGATTGTCTCTATGATAAAAGGTCCTTCCCATGTTAATTCAAACTTCCCACAAATCTTTTTGTGAGCTAAGATAGGCCTCCGAAAAATAAAGACCAAGTCTCCTACTTGAAAGGTTCTAGGTCACACTAGATTGTCATGAGCTTGAACCATTCAAGCTTTATACAACTTTAAGTTTTGTTGAGCTTGGAGGTTGCGCTTTTCAAGGCGTTTAAGCTCTTCTAACCAAATTTGAGCATTTTGTTCATTCATAATTTGATTATGTATCGTGTTCATGAGGAAAGGGATCTACACTTCCAGAGGTATTATGGCCTCGGACCCATACACTAATATGAACGCAGTGGATTGGGTCAGGGTCTTATAAGTGGTCTGACCGGCCCACAAGGCTTCCACTAACCTCTCATCCCATTGACATTTATTATCATCAAGATTCTTTTTAATGATTTGTACCAAGGTTTTGTTAAAGGCCTCCACCAACCCATTAGCCCATGGGTAATAGATTATTGAATATCTCAAATCAATGTTATAATGCCTTGTAAAATTATTGATTTTTGTATATTTAAAGGCAGACCCATTATTGGATATGATCCTATGGGCTATGCCAAATTGATATACGATATACTTAAGAAAGAACTTCTTGACATGGTGTGATGTTACGTTGCATAGGGGACTTGCATCCATCCACTTAGAAAAATAATCAATCGTGGCTAAAATGAAGTGATGACTCTTTGTAGAAGGAGGGTGAATAGAATCGATAAAATATATGCTGCAACTCTTGAAGGGCAGCTGATGTAAGACCACACCATATACTTGGCATTGATGAGAACATTCATGTAATCGTCAATCATCATAGGCTAGTAGTATCCAAGTTTTTTTATTTTCAACCTCATCTTAGGACCTGATTGATGAGCATCGCATAGTCTGGCACAGACTTCATTGATGATCTTAAGGGCCTGTCATTTGTCTAAATAAGATAACCACATTTGATTGAACGATTGACAAAATAGAGTATTGTTCACAAGTGCATATGAGATGGCACATTTCCTGATTTGATTGGAAAGTGATTTGTCTTAAGGAAGTTTGCCTTCTTGAGGGTAGTTGATTAATGATTGTCTCCAATTACCTTCCTCACCAATCATTAAAGAGGCAATTAAGACCTGAAAAGATTGTCTGGTTATGTGCTCTAGATCTATAGGGTAAAGGACTGGATGACCAATATCAATCTGTACTAGAGGGGGCAACAACAGCCTTCAGTTTAGGATTGGGGGAATTAGTATACTAGAGGGATATCCTTTCCCCTCGAGCAGCTAAGTTGACAACTACACCCCCATTAACTGATAGTTTGAGGGTATTGAATCTCATTCTGAACTATATTGTGTTATTACATATTAACTTTTTTGCATATAGATCTTAGTCTAGGGAGAAAATTAGTTTGCCAGCCATTTGATTATTTGGAATTAAAAGAAGAGGATTTGAATTAGAAAATTGGAGTTAAATTTGGAAAATCATGAAGGATCTTGCATCTTATCACATATGTTGAAGTATAGAAACTATAACTCAATATATAACGATAAGATATAGGTCATTTATGACTTGGAGCAATCTAAATTTTCATTACATATGT